>CM057468.1:100196644-100796644 GCA_030035585.1 Dugong dugon | reverse complement strand
TAGTCTCTACTTGTCAGGAACAAAAGAGAAAAAAGGAAACCAAAGTCCCAGAGCAGAAATTAGTCTACAGGGCTATTAGCCTACATGAGACATGGCCTCATCTACCCTGAGACCAGAAGAGTAAGATGGTGCCCAGGTACCACTACTGGATGTTCTGATGAGGATCACAATAGTTGAACCCTGAAAAGAATGAGAGAAAATGGGGAATGGAACTCAAAGTCTTAAAAAGTCCAGACTTGCTGAACCAATTGAGACCAGAAGACTCCCCGAGACTACTGCCCTGAAATACTCTTTAAACCTTGAACTGAAACTATCCTGAGACCATTCTTTAGCAAAATAACAGAGTAGCACACAAACACAAAATAAAGGATCTTACCAGTGAGTGCAGCGCTCTATTTTAAAAAAAAAAAAAAAAAACCAACCATGATAACAAAAGGTCAGCAATTATTCTAAAGCAAAGATGACAAAATAGGTGGGTAGGGAAACTAGAATATCAGAAATGGAACAAACAGAATGCATTAAAAGAGAAATGTTGATTCATCGTGAAAAATGTAACTAATGTCACTGAACAAACTGTATGGAAATTGTAAAATAAAACCTAATTTACTGTGTAAACTTTCACTGAAAACACAATAAAATATTATTTAAAAAAAGGAATAGCAAGCTTCAGTAATATCTGCTCAATAAAATTAACAGATGAAAGAATTATTGTTTAAAATATTAAAAATTAATCAACAGTGAATAATATATATATAATGTATATTATTTTAATATATAACCAAACCCATTGCCGTCAAGTCAATTCTGACTCATAGTGACCCTACAGGACACAGTAGAACTGCCTCATAGGGTTTCCGAGGAGTGGCTGGTGGATTTGAACCGCCAACCTTTTGGTTAGCAACAAACTTTTTAATCACTGTGCCACCAGGACGCCATTTTAATATACAGATGATTTAAATTTTATATATAAATGTTACACATGTGTATCAAAATCACCAATAAAAAGGAGCTTGAGAATGCTATATTTTTGCTATGGAATAAACTGTAAGTAAAGTTTAGTGTGACTATAAATAAGAATGGTAATCAACAGGGTGTATACATATATAAGGTGAATGAGAGGGCAAGATGATCAATAAAGTCAGACCTGAATTCACTTCCTAACTCTGCCAGTCTGCGTATGAATTAAGGCAATGACTTGATCTCTCTTGGTTCTTCTGTCTTCATCTATAGAATGTCCCTCAAGACCTATTTTGCTGGAAACAGAAGTGATGCACCCAGGATTTCATGCACTTCTGCTTTTTCCTTATAATATTTATCCACTCTTCTCCTTCTGTGAAAAGTAACTATCTAGATTTCTGCCTCACAGTTATTTCTTAGGATACCATAAGACAGACTCAGAAACCAACAAGTTCCAAGAAAATGAGTTTTAAAATCTACTATGTATTAAGCCAAACACACAGAATATCGGGACAGATGAAACAAATTTTTGTAAGAATAACAATTTCATTATAATAACTTATTTCAGATTATGCCTTTGATCTCTGCTCATAATGGTGTTATAAGTGTGCTCTAGTTAACCCCAAAGATATAACAAAAAAAAATTATTTGTAGTCTAGCAACAAATATTTATCTCAAAATATATTTTGTACATAGTTAAAGTTAGCATATTAAAAAATAGAAAACACTGAATTTGCTATACATATGAGCACATCAGTTATTTGGGCTTTAACTCAAAACAAAACACTAATGGCAAGAAGGAAAAAGAAAATGTGTCATGTAAATCTTTCAGTGTCCATATAATAGGTTTGAATAAATGTTGTTGTTTCTTTCCATGTAGTATGAAGGATTTAGTAGTATCTTCTCTCTTTAATTCAGTTTGGGTAACCATGGCAGGTTTTCCTTACAGCACTATATACAAAAGAAAAACGTAAAATTAAAAAGATAAAACAAAAGGGAAAAAAAAATCAATGAAATAACACAATGTTAAGAAGTAATGCTTAAGAGGAAATCAAAAGAAAGGAGAGAAACTAAAAAGACTGAAAGAAAGATAAAGGTCAAAGGATTTAAAAATTAAACAGAGTGAAAAGATTAAAGAAGGAAAGTCAAAAAGCAATGCGGCAGGATTTAAGAAGCCAGTAAAAAGAAAAGGACATGCAGTGATCACAAAGGAATAGCAAGTACCAAAGAAAATATACTCAAAGTAATGAAAAGGAGAGAAAAAAGGGAAGCAAAATAAAAGCAGTTGTAAATTAATTTTAAAACATTAGAGCAAAGATATCATGTTTGTGGGCTTCCAATTTAAAAAAATCTTCTGTGCTCTGTCATTGATTAAAAGAAAAATCACTCGTTATGTTTATGAGATTTAGAACAAAATTTCTGATGTGTAGGGATACAGCATGGTTTAGTAAAAAGCATACTGCACTTCACCACTAGCAGGCTTCATGCTACTACATCTTTCAATTTTTCTAATTCACAGATTGAAGTGAACTTCATCTTATCTCTGATGTTCTCAGTTGACCAAGTGCTGTGACTTTACTTATAATCCACCACTATTTCTCATTTCTGAAACCACCAACTTATTTTATGGTGAAATAAAAGGTGTATCATAATGGATAAATTAAATTACAAACAGAATTACCTTTAAATAACGTTCTCCACGCGAACAGTGCCACTATTTGAGGGGACATTTTTAGGTGTCATAGTAATTGATGGGAACTGTTAGTATTTCACAGGTAAGTGCAAGAGATGCTAGATGTCCTGCAATATCCTGAGGTACAGTCTTGTAGATATAAACATGTAATCGTTGAAGCCTAGACCCTACCTCCATGTTGTATTCCACTGTGAAGTATTATTGCACAGTTCTAACATACACTGAATTTTCTAGGACTATAACTCATTTAAATCAACAGGTACATTTTGTTCTATCAAAACTTAGCCAAGAGTTGCTCACTATTTCCGAAAATCATATCATCAATAGCAATGCAGCTCTTGGTATTTGAGGCTCTAGTAGAAAACAGTAATATCAACTTGAATTCGTAGCCATCCCATTTATGGTGATGTAACATATATATGCAAGCATCTACTATATAAATGTCTGGGCATTCATATAAACATATATTTGTGTCAAATTATGTTACAGCATTACATAGCTTTTATTCAAGTACATATGTAAATAGGTTTCAGAATAGTAAGGAGGATGTTATAAAATATTCGCTATAAAAAATGGTACTAGGTATGAGAGTACTAAGGACCACTGATCTAAGGGGTAGGAATTGAGATATAAGAACTTAAAGAGATGATGGGTGCTCAGTGAATGTTTATGGAATGAGTACATTAAGTATAAAGCAAATAAAACATCATTGTTCCAACACAGTCCATAGCTCTCCATTTACATACATTTACTTCTATTAAAGTGTATTGGATCCTTTCACTATGTGGAAAGTAGAGTATGCTGATGTGATTACTTTAAATTTATGTAGCACTTTATTTTCATTAGAATCTCTTTTCTAGCACTGTTAGGATCAATGCAGCAATAAATATAGTAATGTATCAGTAATACTAAAATCATAAAACCTTTACAATGAATTTTTACTTGTGTAAACAATGATAAGTGAAATGCAAACTACTATTGATTCTCATATGTATTGCTCTGTAAAACAACCTAGATTATTTTTTAAATATTGTTAAAAAGTTAATAAATCAAGTTAAGTGTTCTTAATTTTCAATAGAAAAAACTTATGGGTTGACTGTCCTCTAAGCATCGGTGCTTAAGTGTCTAGTTGCAGGTGGGCCTCCAGGGAAGGCTTAATGTTTTTATTTCCCACTCTCACCTCAAATCACAATCCAGAGAGAAGGGAAACTAACAGGGATGGATGAAGTTAAATACTTTTATTGGGCCACAGGGCATGGCCTCTCCCTTGGGATTCTTCATTATTGAGGAGTACTTCTTTCTGTCTTCTCACGTGTAAGTAGATTTCATATACCTCTGTCGAAAATGGAACAAAAACTTTCAGTTGAAAAGTGAAACTGTGGCTCCATGCATTTCTCCCTTTTCCCTCCTGAAACCATGTAAAAACGACAGTTTAAGACTGTCATGGATTGAATTGTGTCCCCCAGAAACATGTGTATCAATTTGGCTAGGCCATGGTTTCCAGTATTGTGTGATTGTCCACCATTTTGTCATCTGATGTGATCTTCGTATGTGTTGTAAATCCTATCTCTATGATGTTAATGAGGTGGGAGAGGTGGCAGTTATGTTAATGAGGCAGGACCCAATCTACAAGATTGGATTTTGTCTTGAGTCAATCTCTTTTGAGATATAAAAGAGAGAAGCCAGCAGAGAGACAAGGGGACCTCATACCACCAAGAGAGCGGCACTGGGAGCAGAGTGCCTCCTTTGGACCCGGGGTTCCTGCACAGAGAAGCTCCTTGACCAGGGGAAGATTGATGACAAGGACCTTCCTCCAAAGCCAACAGACAAAGAAAGCCTTCCCCTGGAGCTGATGCCCTGAATTTGGACTTGTAGCCTACTAGACTGTGAGAGAAATACCATCCACTTGTGGTATTTCTGTTATAGCAGCACTAGATGACTAAGACAAAGACTGTCCAAAAAAGGAATAAACCTACAAGGATAAAAAGTTCAACAAAGAAGACATCAGCAAAATAATTTTGGAAGCTGGAAAACTAACACATGAATGGCAGCTGACTTAGCAGACCTCATAAAGCTGAATCCTTGGTTGGCAGTGGAGACAAGCCAAGAAATGACTTGATGCATACTGCACGAGCCCTCCCAACTCCAAATCTGTAGCACTAAGTACCTTGCAAGGAGACTGATTAAAGCCATTTAAAGAGGAGTTAGACCCTCTGCCTTCCCTACTCCATACAGTCAGGCAACAGCCCCTCCCCAACCTAACCAGAAACTCATTTTATTATCTGATACCAAGTTTTCCTTTATATTGATTTGTTTGTTTGCTTGCTTACATTCTCTGTTATTGAACTCATTTCTTTCCAGCTTTTATGGAAGAAGGATAGGAATGGACAGAAAGAAAGAGTGGGGGGAGGGATAGAGCAAGGATGGGTGGGAGGAAGAGAGGGAGAAAAGAAAGAATTCAAGACAAAAATATAGTAAAACCTGCAAAGCGGGAACCTGTGTAAGGCAGAAACCTGTCAGAGAAGGAAAAGTCAAACATTTTCTACTAAACGAGAGAAAAGTGGAAAGATTGTACCCTGTCAAAGGCAGAAAACTGTGAAACCCAGAAAAATAAGGCAGTCCTGTCGAGTTCTGGCTCTCACAGGTTTCAATGTATCAAGAATTGGGATCAAACATAACTTACTGAATTTAGTGAGGAGAGCAAGAGTAGTAGAAGCATGGCACTTTTCATTTAAATAATATCATACTTCAGCAGAGCTTCCAGACAAAGGCACACTAAGAAGAAAGGTCTGATCATCTACTTTCAAAAATCATACAATGAAAATCCTATGGATCACAACAGTCCAATATTGTTGTCCTGGGGTTGCCATGACTTGGGGGACAACTAAACAGCAGTTAACACCGCCAACAACAATATTGCCCTTATTTCTCAGGATTCTAAAAGGAGTAAGCAATAGTAAGAGATATCAAATGAGTGCATACACCTTCTTTTTTCTTTCTGTTATATCCTAACTGACCTAAGTAAAATTTCCGCCATAAATAGGCATCAATGGCCCAAATACATGGAATACTCTATGAAGAATAAGTACAGCCAAAAAAAGAACAAGATTAAAAGCAATCTATTATGGAACTGTGTTGAGCCACAAATAAAATAAGGAAAAGTAAATAGTTGACTCATTTCTGGAACTACCTGGTATTTAGCAATTTCTAAAGAATTAAACATATAACAGTAGCATAGTCAATAAGTCATTTTCTTACTTTCAATAAAAAGAAAATTTCATAATTTTGTGGTCTAAGAAAGTCCTTCAAATAAAGATCAAGATATAAATTACATTCTACTTCAGTTTTATAGATTACAAAGTCATGCAAAATAAGATTATCACTGATTGTTTAAGATAACAAAGAAAATATTCTCAGGTTATCCAAGCAAAGGAAAGAAAGTATTGTATACAACCCTTTCTACAACTCTACTGAATTATACTTTTTACTCCAAGGGACAGGTGAGGGAAAGGAAACAGGAAGATTATATCCGTGTGGGATTTACTTCCACAGATAATTTAAAAGGTTCTCTGTTTAAATCTATACACCACTGAAATGAAGCTTCTATTTTAATGAAAAAATCAGCTCAATAAACATACTTTAAATTGGAGAATAAGAAAAATAAGAGATTATTGACACTCTGTACAGGATCCAAAGTACTTTCTATGCAAATGGTAACTTACAAAAATATTGTTATATATTACAGAAAAGTAGTGTCAATGCATGCACACATGATTTTTGTATACGGTAATCAAGTGAATCAATCATATGACAAAGCTATCGTGAAATAACATTAATTGGGTATAGGCTTAGTGTATGGCAGGTGGGAAGTATACTTATAAAAGGAAGTTAAGCACATTTTTTGAATTCTGATTTTCTGGGTGGTTCCCCTTGTCATATAATGAACTATTACATTTCATTTCTGAATAACTGAGGAGATTAAAGCATTCAACTGTAGCTCATGAATTACTCTGGAAGCTACACAGAATTTAAATGTTATAGCTGGTGTCTCATTTTTCATTGCCTAATAAATGAGTTTATTAATAAACAAAAAGTTCATAACTTCTATGTGGTAGACCATTCATGTATCCCCAATTCATTCATTCATTCAATAAATAGTCACTGACCTACAAAGGGTCAGGTACGTACTAAACGACAGATGGAAAAAGACTCACACATTCCATGCCTCCATGGAATTTACAGAAGAGTAGGGAAACATATATTAAACAAATCTGTTTGTTACCAAAAAAAAAAAAAAGTAGATGAAATGAGCTGTGGTAAAGAACAAGAGAATAAAAGATTGGGGAGTTATGTTAGATAGTTCAGCAATAGCTCACAAAGAGGGCCTCATTTAAACTAAGACTCAAAAGATAAGAAGGAGGAGGCCATGCACAGGCAGGAAGGAGAGCATGCCAAAAACAGGGAACAGCAAGTACAAAGGCTCTGAGATAGAGAGTGTTTGAGGAACTGACAGGAAGCCAGCTATGCCAGACAGAGTAAGCAAGGGAGAAAGTGGCAATTGATGAGGTAGGAAATAGAGGCAGGAGACAGATTACAGAAGGCCTTTTAAAACCAAGGTAAAAAGTTTATTTTATTTCAAGTACAAGGAAAGGCTTTAACATTGAGAAGTGACATGATCTGATTTACATTTTTAGTAGAACATCATGACTGTACTCCGTGGAGAATAAATTAGACTTCTGGTAGGGGTTCCTAGCTGTTTTTGGTGCCATGAGACCTTCTGTCCTAGTGAAATCTATGAATCCCTCCTCGGAATAATATTTTTAAATGCATAGAATAAAATACATAGAATTACTCAAAAAAACATAATTATACTGAAATTTATTTCTATCAGGGAATCCATGGGGGTCAAACAACACAGTGTTAAGAATTCCTTCTAGTGAGTGTGAGTGAAAGCAAAGAGTTAGGAGACTAACTTGCAGTGGAGGTGGAGGAGTAAGTAACCTCAAGAAAAATTTGGGATTTTGGATTCTTTTCTTACTAGTCCAAATTTCTGAGCATGGATAATTTTGTTTTTATATAATGAAACTCTTTTTAAATGTGAATTTGTTTATTTTAAAGAAAGACATTTTTAAACTGTGCCACATGGAACCCAAAAACTTAAGAGAATTTTTCTAATAGAAGACATTTTTCCATAGGCAGTCATTCATTCTGTGAACATTTACTGTGGATAATGATATTAAGAGCTAGCCTTTATTGAGCACTTACTCTGTTCCAGGCACTAAACCAAGTGCTTTATATGGCAATGTCTAGTTTAGTTCCCTTAAAAATCTTTTGAGATAGGCTATATTTTTATACCCTTTTTACAGATGAGGAAATTAAAGCTCAGAGATACTAAGTAACTTGTCCAATATCACACAGCTAGTGATCGTTGAACTGGGAATACAATCCTCGACTAAATTCAGAATCAGATGTTACTCAGCATCCACCAAGTACTCAGTGATGGGTTGGCAAATACCCAAAGAAGTATATGCCAGGGCCCAGATCTTAAGGAGCCAATAAGACAGACTAAAAGAATAATAAACACACATACAACATCAGTGGAATATACCAAAAACCCAAAACCAAACCCATTGCCGTTGAGTTGATTCCAACTCATAGTGACCCTATAAGACAGAGGGGAATATAGGAGGCCATAAAAATATGTGCTTGCTTATGTACTACAAGCATTAAGTACTCAGAGAAAGGAGAGTGCTATACATGGTAGAGAGTGCTTTAGGGAGAATATAAGACTTGAACAGTTTTTTTGAAGTTAGATAAGATTTAGGTAAAGACCTTTGCTAGAGCAAACGGTTAAGTGCTTCACTGGCTAACCAAAAGGTTAGTGGTTTGAACCCACCCAGCTAATCTGCGAGAGAAAGACTTTGAGATCTGCTCAGGTAAAGATCACAGCCAAAAAACCCTATGGGGCAGTTCTACTCTGTCACATAGCATTGCTATGAGTCAGAAGGAATGGATTCGATGGCACCTAACAACAACAAAGATTTAGATAAGCTTAAAGGTAAAGCTAAGTATTTTCCGGTAATGAAGGCAATGAATTATCTGAATTAACATGGTAGAGTCAACAGACAGATTTAATGGCAGAAAACTTCATATCAAATTCTAGATTTTTAACATTCTGGCCATAAGACTTTAGAGCCACTTAACTCCCTTGTTATTGAATATTCAATATTGGTAATATATGTTTAACAACATCTGATTATCAAATTATGTGAATGTATGTTGTGAACTGAAAAGCAGTTCCCCTTAGCAGTTTTGTATATATATATATTAAACAAGCATGGAATTTTTATTTAAGTTTTTCCAAAAGTCAGGAATCTCATAATCACCCTCTTCTTGGAATCCAGTTCTATCATATCAGCTTCTGAGTGATGGTAATAATGGCTAATGATGACTTAATATGTTACTCCTTCCAGAAAACATAATTAAAAATAGCCCCAATGTCCTATAGATAAAAATTGAACAATAAAATAATTTCAAGTCTTATGGAAATAATAAGGAGGAAAACTGAAATTCTGGAACAGGAGGGCCTTTGAGTCTTCTTTACACCTTACTTTCCAGAAGTGGAAGCCATTTTGAGGAAATTACATTAATCAGTCCGATATTAAAATCTGAAAGAAATTATCAGTTCAGAAACCTAGGATATTGCTTTCAAATAACCAATCAAGATATGGGTATTTCAAGGCTAAAACAGAAGGCACTGATCTCTCAAAATTTCTTAAATAAAGAGAAATAAGTATAGTAAAATAGTAACATCTATTAAATCTGAAAGCGGAGTATATAGATTCTGCTGAACTAGTTTCTGTCCTTTTTTTGGTAGATTCGAACTGCCGACCTTTCGGTTAGCAGTCGAGCACTTAACCACTACAGCACCAGGACTCCTTTGTATATTTTAAGCATTTCTTAACTTGAAAGGAACAAATCTTAAAAAGTAAAAATAAAGAAGTCCTTATTACAATGGACAAAGAATTATGCTATGTCAACAGCTAATTCCTATTTTAATGTTTATCTGATTTTGTATCACATTAACTAATTTTCTGGCAACTGAATATGACAGGTTGGATAAAACACATCTGGACTCAACAAAACACTTTACCTCAAATACTTGTGAATTCAAGACTATGTCAAGATAAGTCCTTTGGGGTTTTTCCTAAACCCAAAAATTGTACCAGAACATCACTAATTAGCTATTTTTTTCTAAATCTAAGAATATAGCCAACAAAACTATGTTGATATACCTTGCCAAAACTTGATGTAAATAACATAAAACACAAATATATATCATGTAAACTAGACATTTCAAGAAACATAATAATGCTAATTTATATCTGTCCTAAAATTTACAGTTTTCAGAGAACTTTCAGTTACATTATTTCAGTTAACAGTAGAAATTATAACTTGCATATTCTGTAGGGAAATGATTCAAATGTTAATTCAGCACAAGTCTTGACACACTAGCTGAAAAAACTACCCTTTGGCATATTTTCAGTTAAAGAAGGCTCTTTTTTAAGAGTCTTGAATTAACTTGTTGAAATTGCTTAATATGCTAACTGAATAAACGACAGCTGAATATATGATTATTAAATATAATTTGTATTTCTCTACAAAGTTTAGCTGACAGTTTAATAGTCAGCAGTTCTATTCTTTCACAGTTGAACATGTAAACCTTAATCTGAAAACAAATTATTAAAGGACAAGAAGTAGCAAAGGCTAAACAAAAATATCATCTGTATACTTGTACAGATTTAAAAGGGAGCAAAAGCGCTATATTCGAAATATACTTACATAATATGAGTCTAATTTCTAAACAACTTTTCAAAAAGATGAAATTTTTTTTTTCTTTAAAACCACACAGCCCAACAGTCTGGACTTTTGTGATACAGACTCTACCACCACCCTAATTCTGAAGATCCCTGCAGGCAACCAACAACTCCTGTATCTGTGGAATGTGCTCTTTGAACTGTACAAAAGCCTTCAGCCTTTCCTGAATTCTGCAAATAACAACTGCCAAGTGCAATTATTTCTCTGATTTACCATAATACAAGTGTTACATCATCCCCCTCCTTAACTTCCCTAGCACCAGCAATGACCTATAGTGTCTACATTTATGAATGCATAAAAAAAATCATTTTTCCTAATCAAAATTGAATTTGTCTTAGTAGTTTAATAGTTCAACTGAACATAATACAAAATTCAACAGGCACCATATTCCCTTTTGTGTATATGTTTTAAGAATTCTATTTCTATCGACGGATTCAAGGACCGAATGGGATTAGTCCTTTTAATTATATGACTGGGATCTGCAGCTTGAAATCTTTCTTATAAAAAAATGCAAACACAATAGTTGTTTATATTCAATTCATTTACTAAAAAACTCATTAGAGCTAATAAGAATATGTCCTTCCAAATGGGACTATCTCTTGATATTCAAAAGAAAATGGAAAAATAAAAGGCAAATTAAGTCTTAAGGTAGAGTTGCATAGATATTTAAACTCATCTACTACTTAAATGTTAGAATACAGTATTTTCTGCTTTTCTCCACTGAGTACATCCTTGACATTACGTATACGCAAGTATTTTTCATTCTTAAAAAGATAATATTAAACTCAGTTCTGAAGAGCTAGTTCTATTTTTTTCACGTACGTTATTGCTTCCAACTGTTGGTTTATATAATTATCAGCTGCATTTCTCTATTTTAAAATATTTGAAGTTTTTCCCTGAAAGTTATGAATAGAGGCGGCATCATCATTTACTTTACACACAAAAACTATCAAGTAAAACTAGATATTACATGAGACATCAAAAAAAGATAAGGCATGGATGTTTTGTTTTGTTAAAAAAAAAAAAAAGCTAACAATCAAAAAAACCAAACCCATTGCCGTTGAGTCAATTCCGACTCATAGCAACCCTATAGGACAGAGTAGAACTGGCCCATAGGGTTTCCAAGGAGCAGCTGGTAGATTTGAACTGCCAACTTTTGGTTAGCAGCCATAGCTCTTAACCACTGTGCCATCAGGGCTCCAAGTTGAGGGGAGCAAGACACAAATGCATAAAGCAATTAAAATACAAGGAAATATACATATGATATGTATTTGCCTTTTTTTAATTAAGAGGAGCTTGTTTATTTCATGTCCCATTTTTCTGAAGTTGAGCCTCACACCTTTTTTGAGAACCAGAGGCATCTTGGGGGGTTAAAAAGCAAGGCTGAATCTCAGTTGAACCATCCTACAGATAAGGACCTCTTTTCTCCTTCTATCAAAACTTGATCTTTTATGCCAATCCAGTCACTTCTTTCAATTGATCCTATAAAAGCCTTTTTTACTAATTAGGTGATATAGTATTTTATCTTTTCATTGGTGCACATATTCAATAAATACTTATTAAATAATGACGGCACCACATTGGCAAAGAATAGTTGAACTATATGGTAAAGGCTCATACTTTAAAATCAGAAATGTGAAGGTTCAAATTCTGGTTCAATCACTTAGTAACCAGACAAACTACTTTTCTGAGACTCAGATGTATCTTTTGCAATATGTACACGGATAATGTAAAGGAAGATGGCACCAACAACTTCAAAGGCTCATAGCCTCCCAGAGGAGGCCGTGCTTGAATTGGGTCTTGAAGGACAGTAAGAGTTCATCTATCACAGAAGCAGGAGAGCACGTTCCAAAGAGAACAGAACATGCAAAAATACATGCAGAGCATGATATCTTCAGGTTGTTGTTGGCTGCCATCAAGTCACCTATGACTCATGGCAACCTTACGTACAACAGAATAAAACACTGTCTGGTCCTGTGTCATCCTCACAATTGCCAGCATATTTAGTTCATCATTGCTGCTATTGTGCCAGTTCATCTCATCAAGGTTCTCCCACGCCCTCACTTGCCTCTCCTTCACCAAATATAATGTCCTCCTCTAGCAGTTGATCCCTTTTGATGACATGCCCAAAGCAAGTGAGTCAAACAATGTTCTGTTGTGATCCATAATGTCTTCATTGGCTAATTTTCAAAAAGGAGCCCTGGTGGTGCCCTGGTTAAGCACCTGGCTGCTAACTGAAAGGTCAGCAGTTCAAACCCACCATCTGCTCTGTGGGTGAAAGATGTGGCAGTCTGCTTGCATAAAGATTACAGCCTCAGAAACCCTATGGGGCAATTCTACTCTGTCCTATAGGGTCACTATGAGTTGGAATCAACTCGGAGACAATGGGTTTGGTTTGGTGTGATTTTCAAAAGTAGACTGCTAGGCCTTCATTCCTAGTCTGTCTTAGTCTGGATGCTCCCCTGAAACCTGTCCACCATTTGTGACCCTGCTGGTATTTGAAATACCAGTGTCATAGCTTCTGGCATCATAGCAACATGCAAGCCATCATAGTATGACAAACTGACAGATGGGAAGTAGATTCACCTTACAGTGCAGTGAATAGAGAAATTCCATTTTTGAGTAAGAATATCAAAATCAATTCATTCACCAATATTTATTAAATATAGACTGTGTGCCAGCACCACTCTAGGCACTGGGGATATAGTGTTGAACAGGATACACAAAAGTTTACATAATAATGAATGCAGTAAATGATGAGAATGGGGAATAAAGTGCTACCTATGACACTGATTCTTAAAATCTAGTTAAGAAAATACTGTTTTCAGATTTGCATATAAACATCATATACATCAGTATCCATCTCTATCATGAAATTTGAGAAATTATGTCACTTAAACTATCTTTAATTGATGATCTATATATATTTAAATTCAAATATAACTCGATTTAAAATAGTAAAACAGATACATCCAATCTCAGGTCACTTTAACCATAAGAAAGTATTAATAAAAGACAGAGAAGCAATAAAAAGATTTTTCAAAACTGCAGAACAAAAACAAAACTGTCTTTTGTACAAGTGTTCTAATAACCATTTATGTATGAAAGGTTTTGACAAATTAAAAAGCTGGCAAGAATTGAGCATTCAATTAAAATATACCTCTGCAATTTTTACTGTGAAAAATCTATATGGAATTTTGAGTTATTTAGCTACCGTTTGTTAATGCAATTTACACTGGGGGAAGACTGTGTTGATATGCACGATGAAAAAGGGGGAGGGACACTGACTGGAAGACATTCTGTGCAGCAGTATGCATTTCTCATTTGAAGAAAAAAAACAAGGGTTTACCAGACTGAGACTAATCAAGGATCTTGAAGGGAGGGGTAGGAAAACAGTAATGGAAAAATACAGAAATTAAAAAAGAAGAAGAAATGGTAACAAACTAACTGGATTTCTTCTTTGAGACAAATGCTGACCCACTTCGCTAACAGTATGAAATTTAAGAACCTAGATTAAATGTCTTGCTTTGATCATTCTACCTATACTGATTGTTCATACATCTAATAGAAGAGATAAATCTCTTGGTATTATCGATAAAAACTATAAAATAAAAGCACATGGTATTTTCATAAAACTCAATGGGAAGTACTAAAGCAAATTTTGGCTCACTTTACCATTTTGTTTAGGATTAAATCTCAATAAGAGTATCACGAATATGATAATATGTTTATCTAACTACATAAACTTTCCAAACTACCTTAGTATGTAATGCTACTAGAACATCAAAACTCAAGATCAAAACGTATGCAATGATTGTGTTATGTAGAGAAAAACAGAAATTTAAGAAAGAAATTTTGAGGATCAAAAGAAGCTAACTTAACTGTCCCTTGAGATAATTCGCATGAATCATAATGGACACCAGAATGAGTATCTTCCAGTAATATAATAACAAGCAATGAATCAGTGAAAATAATACCAGAAGCTTTATTTAACCTCTATGCCAGTATGATGGTTAAGATTGTGTGTCAACTTGGCCATAATTCTCAGTGCTTTGGCAGTCGTATAATGCTGTGATCACTTCCATGTTGAAATTTGATATGTGATCATCCCCATGATGAGGATCTGCTGTGAGTAGACAGTCAGCTGAAAGGGAGTTTCCCTCGGTATGTGGCCTGCATCGAATGTAAGTGGACATTCTGGCAAGGTTTGGGACCAGCTGGCTCCTGTTCACCTGACTGCTGGTTCTTGGGACCTGAGGTAGCAGCTTACCTGCAGTCTTGCCTACTGATCTTGGAATTCATCCATCTTCCTTACAACCTGTGAGCAAGAGCCCTGCTCTCTGACCTGCCAATCTTGGGTTCACCAGCCTCTGCGGCTACATGAATCAGAAGCCTCTATCCTGACTCACGGACTTGGGGCATTCCAACCTCTACAACTAGGTGAGCCATTTCCTTGATTTAAATCTCTCTATATATACATTTATACACTTTACTGGTTTTGCTTTTCTAAAGAACCCAGCCTAAGACAGCCAGGAAATGTGCAAGGCCCTTCAGCTCCCCCACTAAACTTCCTCCAAATCCTATGGTTTTATTAAGCTTTACATGTTGTTGTCGTGTGCCATCAAGTCCATTTTGACTCATAGCAACCCTATATGACAGAATAGAACTGCCCCATAGGGTTTCCTAGGCTGTAATCTTTATAGGAGCAGATCGCTAGGTCTTTTCTTCCGCAGAGCCACTGGGTAGGTTCGAACCTCCAACCTTTGGTTAGCAGCCAAGAGCTTAACCATTGCACCACCAGGCTCCTTTAAGCTTTACATATGCCTTTTAAATTGCAGCATGCACACTCTGCACTTAATGATATGTATGATCTCTAATAAAACAAAAATATCACTTAATGGTATAAACCCATTAGAGAGAAATTTAGCGATACATAGAAAAAGTAAAGATGTCTAAAACTCAGACATTCTATTTTGAGTTATAAGCTCAGAGAAACTCTCTCCAAAATGTTCATAAGAAGATGTAAACAGATATGTTCACTGTACTATTGTTTGGAATAGTAAAAAATGGAAAACAACCAAACTGTCTATCTACTAGAAAAGGGATTTAAAAATAACCACAATTTATTCCAACCATGGAATGTTATACCGGAAAAAAAAAAAAAAAAAAAAAAAAAACCCAAATCCACTGCCATGAAGTCGATTCCAACTCATAGCAACCCCACTGTGTTTTCAAGGCTATAAAACTCTGTGAAAGCAGAGGGCCACATTTTTATCCCATGGAGTCACTGGTGGTTTTGATCCATCGACCTTTTGGTTAGTAGTCAGTCGCTTTAACCAGTGCACCACCAGGGCTCCTCATGAAATGCTATAAAGCAGTTAAAAACTAATGAATGATTACTCAAGAAAATGGCAAAAATGAAAAAAAACGAACACTCTAAGTGTTGGTAAGATGTAGAGCAACTTGAACTTTCATACGGATGATATGAGAGTAAATTGAGACAACCACTTGGGAAGATAGTGTGGCAATGTCTACTAAAATTGACACTATGATACAAAAATTCTATTTATAGGTACACAGCTAGGCATAATATGTAAAAGACTTGTACAAGAATCTTCAGAGTAGTATTATTCCTAATAGCCAAAAAGATGAAATGGGTCCAAATGCTCCAAGATAAAATGGATATAAATAAACAGTGGCTTACTCATGCAATGAAATACTATATAGTACTCAGAATAGGCACTTAACTATACACAACAACATGGAGGAAGCTCATAACTTCACATTGTGAAACAGAAGCCAGACATAAAAGACTACCTACTAAATGATTCCATTTATATCAAGTTCAAAAACAGACAAAACTGAGTCTATGCTGTTAGAAGTCAGGATAGTTGTTATACTGGTAGTGGTAGGGGAGAGGCTATAGTAACTAGCAGGTGATAAAAGGATAGGGGAGTTCAAGAGTGCTGGTAATAACTCAGTTTCTTGAGCTGGGTAATGATTACAGAGGTGTGTTCATTATGTAGAAATTCACCAAGATGCACATTTATCATCTGCACAATTTTTTATATGCAAGTTATACTTCAATAACATCTTACTTTTAAAAAAGAACTAAGAAATTAGACATTTGTATTTCAACAGGTATAAACCCCCTGAACAAAATTTTTTAAGAAAAAAAATTCAGGAGGGCATATTTAATATGATACCATTCTTGTAAATTTTAAAATCATAAAAACCAAAACCATAAGAATGTAGATAAACACCAACTTCAAGATAGTAAGAAAACTCTAGAGGGAGAAAAAGGGCCAGGATGAGGTGATAAAGCTTTTACTACATTTGTGGCATCGTACTTCTTAAAAGAGAGAGCAAGATCTGAAGAAATATAATAAAATGTTATCATATGTCAAATTCAGGTATGTGAGTTCCTATTATATTATTTTCTGTATGTCTACAGTATTTCAAAATAAAAACCTTAAAGAAAACTACCACTTGGGATTGTGGCCTAAAGAGAATCTTCAAAATGTTCTTCAGTAAAAAATATTCTCAACCAATTTGCTCACATCAGCAGATTAACAAATGCTTTTTATAAGTTTAAGTTATTTGAAATGGCTGGTGTGTGTTTATTTTAGGAAAGATTTCAAGTCTTAACACATTTAATGTCTTTTGGACAAATCAGAAATTTACCCCATAAAATTTGCATTCTTATTTGCAAAACAAGATTTTGGGCCTTTTAATTTGTACAATAAATAATTAAATCATTAAACATTTAAGAGAGACAGGCAAAAATGACCTCTAGTTCATATCTGTAGGGAACATATATTTTCAAACTATTCTTTAATACCTGACCCAAGACCACTTTGTTGCTCCTTTATGCTGTTCCATATGACTCAAATCAAAAAGGAGCATGTGAGTAATCACGGTTGCATAGTAGAATTTTCAACTCCAAAAAATCATACCACTGATGCAGTCACCAAAAAAAAGTTTCAGTAATACTCATTCTCTTGTCCCAGATACCACTTTGGATCATTAACCTGTCAGTGGAATCTCAACTGGGTAACTGGTCCTTCAAATAGGTCTGGAGATTACCATCCATTTTGTGTTTAATAAGAAATTTTGTCTTTACCGTCTTATCTTTAAAGCCTGAAGAGATACAGGAAAAACACAAGTTCTAAGTTTTATCCTTTTTTAATAATAATAATAATAACCACTTAAAACTAATAGGTCAGGCTTTCATGATAATACTTGGCTTGGTAGATTTTATATTTTTAAGTATTCTGTTTCTTTGTCCCAATCGTCCCTTAGTGTCTGAGAGCAGTCAATTAGCCAAGATTTGAGGTAATCATTTACCAGTCACAAGATACAAATTCAAAAAAGATACTTAGGCAGTATTATGGGTTACTTTCTAAGGATATTAACAGCTGCTTTTACTAGAAAGCCTGTATCATTATTTGAGAACACCGAGTATTATATTTCATTTTGTTGAATTACTGTTCTGCAAAGATCCCAATCAGTTATGAAGACACTCAGCTGAATAAACCTCCCAAGAAATTGGTGCCTTGCTATGTAGTCGAAACTAAATCACATGAACATCAATTCTTCAGAAAGATTCATCTCTTACACCTTGCATATTTGTCTTGTCAAAACTGACACTTCTCTTTTTAGACATTGAATAAATAAATTACCTTTGTTTCCCAGATTCCTATACATCTTCTCGGGTTGACCAATACACATATTTTTGGACTGTAATCAAGATGTAGTAGTATATCATTATCTGAATTACACACTGAAGGAAAAGGAAAAAAACTATTTTTCTATTGCCTGATGAGAATTTATAAAAGAAATGTAAATATCCTTCAGAGCTTCTTTTAAGGATTTATAAATATTCCAGGTAGGTTGATATAAAATTAGGGAAATACGAGGGCACAAAGTAATAATAACATTTTAAATATTTCCACATGGTGATATTATCCATGTTTTCTGAATTCCAAATCCAAAACTATATCCTTTCCTGAAGAATTCACTGACTGCTTCAGAACTTAACAAATAGAAATGGCTATAGAAAATTACTGTATCTCTGTATCTATATGTGTGTGCACATAGATACAGATATGTATGGAGCTCTGGTAGCCCAGTGGTTAAGAGCTCGGCTGCCAACCAAAATGTCGGCACTTTGAATCCACCAGCCACTCCTTGGAAACCCTATGAGGCAGTTCTACTCTGTCCTATAGGGTCACTATGAGTTGGAACTGACTCGACGCAACGGGTTTTTTTTTTTTTTTAATAGATATATAAATATATACAGTAAGCCTGTGAAAGCTGGAACTTGTGTAAGGCGGCAACCTGTCAGAGAAGGAAAACTAAAAAATATTTTCCACTAAAACGAGTGATAGAAAGTAGTGAGACTGCACCCTGTCAAAGGCAGAAAACTCGTGAGACTCAGAAAAACAAGGCAGTCCCGTCAATTTCTGGCTCTCACAGGTTTCACTGCACGTATAAACATACATACATATACATATACACACACACACACACACAGATATATTATAACATAGAGAGAGACGTAAGTACACATACATGTGCGTATACACACACGTTTGTTTATCTATACAGACACAATCCTACGAACATATCGAGGGCAAAAGAGAGAGATGACTACAATTAACTACATGCTTGCTATGTGTCAGGTACTTTTCATACCTGATCATTTAATCTTCACAACAACCTCATAAGGAAACTATTATTGCCTTTTTTTCAGATGCAAAACTTACCCAAGATCAATACAAAAAGTAAGTGGTCGACCAAACATTTGAATCCAAGTTTGACGATGGCAAAAATGGGTGCTCTTTCCTCCATAGTATGCTTAAAATTTAAGTTTTAAATAGACTGTAAGTATTGCTCTGTGCCTCTTTAACATAAAAAAAAAAAAATAATAATTCTGGCACTATGAAGAAACATAGCTGGTTTTTAAAACAAAATCTGACTTTATTCCCAAAATTTCAATATGGCAAAGGAAAAGTTGCTACAAAGATAATTCTTAGTTGAATATGTTCAAAATGTAATTCCTTGGTAATCTGGGCCAAGACAAATCAAAATCATAGATTCTTTACAAATGCCAAGTTTTACAAAAAATAAATAAATAAATGCAACAGCAACAGATGCAATCTCCCTAGAAATTTGTGTTGAGCCTAGCTATATCCAGAGCCTGAGGAAAAGAAGGATTTTTATATTTCATTTTTATGAAAAATAAATTCCTTATTTTCTTAATGTCCACCAACTAAGTAAGATTATATTCACTCCTTGGAAAATTAACCAACAGAAAATACTGAGAAAGAAAGATGGAAGGAAAGAAGAAACACAGAAGAAAGGAAAGAAAAACAGGGGCTAAAAGAAACCCGTATCTGGTACTTTTAAAACTGAAATTATTATAATTTTATAAAAATTTTACTAAAATAAAGAATACAAATAGCATGTGCCCTTTACATCTCTTTTACCACATACTAACATTAGAATTAACAAATTAAAAGCCCATTTAAATGAAAAATTAACTGTTTCTGAGGATGGTGAACAACTGCATAAGAATATGAACAACTCAGTAGAGACAAGGAGTTCATTACTATAAAATAGAATGTTTGCTTATATTTAATGTAATAAATTTCTTTTAAAAAAATTCAAATAGAAATATCTATCTTGAAAGAAAGACAAATTTATGCTAGGTAAGTAAATTGTCATAAAAAGTCACTAAATTTATACAAATACATAAATCCTCTCCTAAGGATACCAAATAAAATACACTGCTTTGTAATGTCACAAAGTATCAATTTTACAATTCTATTTTAATTTGAATATTTAGTGTAGATAAATCAAATTAGATATTATTTCACTTTTTCTCAGTATTCTGCTTCATAGAAACAATGAGATTGTTTTTCTAAACTCTTCTTACTATGAATTATATTGTTGTTAGGCGCTGTCCAGTTGGTTCTGACTCACAGTGAACCTATGTACAACAGAACAAAACACTGCCCAGTCGAGCACCATCCTCACAATCTCTAATGCCATCAGTGCAGCTTGGACTTCTTCCTTCAGTACCACTGGTTCCTGATCATACCATCATGAATTATGTTAGACATGCAAAAAAGTCCCTAAAATGAAGATGTACAGCTCAAGGGTTTTTCATAAAGCAAACATCCATGCAACTGCCAGCCAGGTAAATAAACAGAATGTTGCAGACACACCAGAAGCTCCAGGAGCCCCATTTCAATCTCTAACACCTCCCTCCCCTATAATACAGCCATTATCCTTACTTTTGTGGCAATCACTTCTTGCATTCCTACACGCTATAGTCTAGTTTTAGAATTCTATATAAGAGAAATCACCTAGTATGATTCTTTTGTGTCTGGCTTTTTTTCACTCAACATTATGTTTGTGAGATTCAACCATGTTATTCTTGCTGTAATTTGTTCATCTTCATTGCTGTGGAGCAGACAATCAGGAAACTTCTTCTGTAAAGGGCATTATTTTCCCATCCTTCATCAACCTCGAAACAGCAAATGAAAGTTCACCACTGATTCACCAAATTTAGATTTTTTTTAAAGTCTCATCATATTTTTCAATAATAAAAATGAAAGTTCGAAAACAAGAAAAAAATTTTTTCATGTCAGTGAAAGTAATGATAATATTTGTAGACTTTCTCCAAGATGTAAGTACAGAGTTCAATAACCAAAAAAAAAATTGAACATCAAGTCCAGAACCAAAAGGTTTCTTTCTGTATGCATAGTTGCTAAATTCAGGAATCCTAACTCACAATTATAGATTGTCAGGAATAGCCACCATGTATGGTGGCTCTATAAGCATGTTCCGGACAGTGGGATTTAACATAAACCTAGAAATTATGGAGTGTTCTCACTGTAGACTGCTTTGACAGCTCTGTCAGATGCTATGTCAACAAGAATATCACATTCAAAATACATAAAGGCTTGTGTTTCAATTTGGCAAATAATTGGGAAAATGCATGATCTGGTTGTATTTAACTCTAATAAGTATTTTCTATTGCATAGCCTGGGTTTTTAAAAGTCAAAACAATAATCTATCATTGAGTACTTTCACTGAGGAACAAAAAAATTACCAATTGTTAAGAAAAAGTCAAACTTCTTACAGCTAATCAATTAAATCATATATCAAGAACTTCATCACAAGGATGATGCACTGGGTAACTTTCCAGAAAAAAAAAGGTGACAAAGAACATCATATTTCTTCTCAAACAATTTTCCTAAAACAAAACTGGCTTCAACCACCATTCTTTCTACCAGCTTCTAAATAGTAACTGGATTCTATGTTTCTATATAATCATTAACGTACATCTTTTAATTCTTCCTAATAAAAGAGGAATTCAGTCTTTCCAGTATACTGATGAGTCCACAAAATTTATAAATTTTTATAGTAGATTATGGATACAAATACAATCCAATTTAGTTTCAATATGCAAAGTGAAAAAGGGACTTAATGTCTCTCTTACAGAGAGGTGGCTTTAAATAGATAAATTAAGATAATGTTATTCTCAGATATGAAGCAATATAAAAGAAAAGAAAGATCCAAAGTTCAGAGCAAAAGGGATTATCATAGCACAATTGCAGATATTAAATTCAAAAATTACTTTCTTTTTTAAAAGAATACCCTCAAAATTCTTAACAGTCCTTCCCCAGTAAATACACATAAAATTAACCCACTTGCATTAAATATTATTATCGTAAGGCATCACCTTATGTCATTAGTTATTAAATGTTAAAAGAAATCAAAATTAAAAAGTTACCAACCAAAACACCTACATGTTTTGTAGACAAAAAAATCCAAGCAATATTATCGTCCACGTTATTTTCCACTAATACCTGAATAGCCACAAGAACTTAGGGATGGAGAACACAGAGTAGAGAAGACTTACATTTGGAGGGGCAGACTTCAATTCTCTCTCCCAGGACTGAGGAGTCTTACTCTTTGTGCTTACAATGCTCCTTTCTCCAGGGTATTCTTCTCCTTCCAGAATAGGTCAGGACAAAGCTTCAACAGACTTCTATTATATGTGTGATCTAGGGGGAAATTACACTTTTAATCAGTTATTACAAAATGCATCAAACTTTTCTCTTACTGCGCTGGGAGAAGAGGGATTCCCATTATTTTCTTGGATCTGAGGGGAACATAAAAAACAGGAATTGCCATTGTTGAACATTGTAATAGATAAATCTAGTATTTTAATTTAATATCCCTAAAAGAAACCCACATCTATCTTCTTTTTCATTTTTATGGCTAAGCAGCATAATAAGAGAAAATTAATATTCAAAATACAAATGACTACAAAATCCTACTCAAATGTATTTTTTAAAGACTTCAACATAATTTAACAAATCCATGAGTTTGAATGGACTGGCAGAGACGATTAGGTATCAAATATTTTTACTCATTCATTTTAATGTCTTAGGGCTAAAGCATTACATGATGATTAGAAAAGTGTAAAGCAAAATCCACCTTTAAAATTTTTAATGGAATAATAAAAAAAGATGATTTCAGGAGTGGGAGACAGACCAGAAAAAGATAGCTGAGGGTCTAGAAGACTTCTAAAGATGGGATAAAAGTTGGAAAATTGCTGTTCAAATAAGACAGATTGGGCAAATCAGAGTGCATAACATGGGAACATTCTAAAGCTGGCTTCATCGTTAATTCTCTACCAAATCTGTAAGACTTCCTACCTTTACAAGAACACAGAAAGCTGATACAGATGATTTTCCAACCTTTGGTGGTACAAACATTCTAACATATAATCTGAAGGAAATTGATTCTATTCCACAAATTTTACCAAAACGTAGGTTTCCAATAATGGGTATTTTCTGCCTCATTAAAATTAAATATTAAAATAAATGTTTTCAACTTGAGTCACACCCTAGGGATCACACCCTCCTGACATCTTAAAGTCACTTAGAGTCCCTTCCAATAAATAATGAAGTAGAATGTAGGGGGAGCATTTAGAACAAAATTGGGAATAAAGTACAGAAGTTTCTATTTTACAAAATGCAAGGAAATGCTCAATGTTTGAACACACAGCCTGCTAGCACTTTAAAGCCAGTTTTTGCTCAGAAACTTAAGACTATTATACTGGTGATCTATTAAAAAAAAAAAAAAAAAACAGGTATTGTAGGATAATAGCAAACAAATTATTTAAAAGGAAGCGAATCAATATCTATATTAAAAAAGCTAAATATGAAAGCCAAAATAAATGTGGCCAAAAAGAGTACCTCTTGAAACCATTTATCTGTTCAAATATTAATCCTCATTATTCCCTTCTGTTTTTAACCATTCTATGTGGTACTTAGAATCATTTACTTACCATCACCCAAAATTATTTCAAGGTGAAACAAAAACCCAAAATTGATTACCAAAGATGAAACCTATTCAAAGTAAGATTTTAGGATTGAGAAAACTGTTATGTTCTCTTTTCTAAAGATTCAACTAATCTTGGCCTAAGTTAAAAGTCTTACTACTAAAACTTATCAAGATGCACTTTATATCTGAATCTTTCCATATGGCCCTTCAAACACAGGTAGTTCCACTTCAGTTTCTAGAACACAGAATGGTTTTGCAGTATTTTGGGTCAGTGCAGATCAATGCACATTCCTTTAGGGAAGCCTTTTGAACTGACAAAAAATGAATGATTGACATCAGTAATAAATACATTTTGTTGTCCTAGACTGACAAGTCATTTATAGCAAAACTTATGCTAATTAATACCATCCATATCTACCAGATGTGTCAGAGGAATACGCCAGATCCTCAGAATTTCACTTAAGTGTTTCTAAAATTACATTATAGATATGGAAATGCATCCCTTTGTGATAAAGAACCAAACACATATACACAAACACACACACACACAAAGTATCCCCACTTTTCAAAAGTCTGCTTTATGCCACTTCACTTTTACAAAATACCTACATTAGTACCTGTTTTCACTAGTCGAAAGAAATCCAAAGAGGATCTTCACTTGTACAAAAAAAAGGTGAAAAGTGGAAATAACATTCAGTGTTTGTTTTGCAGCAAGCTGTTAAAGAGGCAGTGCACACCCACCTGGTACAACAAGAGTGGCATCCCCAAGCTCCTTCCCTGGGAACTACCCTCAGCATCTCTGTATCAAGCCACTATAGCTTTGAACTTTGTCTGTAAGCGTCTGGGCTTTATCTCCATTTACTCTGTGCATCCTTTAGCAAGATGTGTCCTAAGGTATCAGAAAAGCCTTAGCGAGATCATAAGGGTTTTACACGTTATTTGGTAGGTTATTTTTTGGATCTGTGAACACTCAAAATATTTTCCCATATAAATTAATGGTAACTGCTTCTTAGCTTTATGCCATTTCTGCTTACAAAATGTTGGATAGCAGGGGAAACCTCTGTGTGTGTGTGTGTGTGTGTGTGTGTGTGTGTGTGTGTGTGTGTGTGTACTGAATACACTTTTTATGATAGAGAAAAACTCACTTATATATATAATTAGCTATATTTTGTCTTTTTTGTTGATAATTTTTTTTAAAAAGCAAACTCTTCCTTGCAAAATTCAAATATTCAATATACTACAGTCTCAAGTCTAAAAAAAAATACTAGTTAGAGTCTTCAAAAGCCACAGTGTTTGTACCATCATGGTACTTATCACAATACACTGAAATTTTGTTCACAGACTCTCTCAACTACACTGGCAGATCCTTAACAACCAGAATTATGTATTAGTAATTTTTGTCTCCCCTTCCCCTAGGACAGAATTTGGTATAGTGGATACTAATTTTTTTTTTTTTTAACTGAACAGTAAGTTCAATTGAGGTCATCAAAATTATGTATAGCATATTTGTCAGTGAATTCAACATATACAAAGAAAAAACTGCTAATGTTGGCAACTAAAACTCTCATTTGTTAAATAGATAAACTGGTAAAGAAGTTGTCATAGTGTCTGGCACTCAATAAATGTGAGCTACAATTAGGGTGACCATTCACCCTGGACTGCCTGAAATGCTAGTGGTTCATACCTGTTGCAATGATTTATAGCTATCCCTTTTCCGGTCAAAAGGGTCCCAGTTTGAATAATAACATACATATTCATACAAAATATAATTATTTATTTCTTTTTTTCAACAAATTATTATTCTGTTGTTGTTTTCCACGATGCAGTTACCTAAGAAAATATTTTGTTGGGATTAGAATGAACAAGAAGTCATTATTAGAATGTTAATAGATACACATAGATGGACCAAGGATTTACTAAACTCTCACATCCTTGAAGCCAAGCATTTTGTCATTGGGACAGGAATTACCTACCAGGTGACAAATCCAAATGTGACTTAGTTCTTAGTATGATTAGCTTCTCTGCTTCATTTAGCTTATTATTCACTCCTTTCTCCTTAAAACTCTTTAGCTTATAAGACAACAATATTCTTCTAATTCTCCTATATCTCAAATATTCCTTTTTCAGTCTCTGCCAGTTCCTACTCCTCAATGTGGATCCCCAAGATTTCATGCTCCAGTTGTCATCCAGTTGATTCCAGCTCACGGAGATTCCACGCGTGTCAGAGTAGAACTGTGCTCCATAGAGTTTTTGATGGATGGTTTTTCAGAAGTAGATTGCCAGGCCTTTCTTCCAAGTTGCTTCTAGGAGGACACTCCATCTTCCAGCCTTTTGGTTAGCATTTGAGGGCTTGAACCAGTTGCACCACCCAGGAACTCTGATTTCATTCTAATCCTCTTTTTTCTCACTCTATACTCTACTATTTGCACCAACCACCATTTGTTTGCAAATGACTCCCACCTGGTCTTTCCTCCACCAGTCTCAGCTCCCTCTAATTCACATTCCACAACATAGCCTGGATGTTTTTCTAAAATGTAAATCTGATAGTATTCTTCCCAGGCCAAGGAAGCATCCAACAGCTATGGAGGTAGGGAAGTCCTGGGCATACAGAGGCAATGGAAGACAAGGGGGGCAATTCAGATCCACTAGAATAATACTCCATCTGTCTCTGGTATCTTGTTTGTAATCCAAACACATTTCACTTATAAAAATTGTTGAATGTAGTGGTGAGGTTTCAAGGTAAGTATTACTAGAGGAAAATAGTATAACAACATCAAATAAATCATGAAGGTCACAAAATAAAATACCCGAAGATAAAAGGGTAAATCAGGTTATGTGTAAGACAAAAGGAAGTTGTAGAGAACTGTGGTAAATTCTATAAAGGGGTAGTTTTTTAACCTCTATCAGATTATTGCATTATTGCATTGTAGGAATGCAGACTTAGTTTTGCCAAATCTAACTTTTCAAGGAAACTGGAAAACCAGTGTGTGTGTGTTGGGGGAGGTGGGGGGAGGGCGGGGAGGAGGTGTATGAGAGAGAGAGAGACCCAACTTTTAAGATTTAATAACAAATTTCATATTTTTTAATTAATAAAGGTAAATAAAAAATACCTGAAGGCTCCATAAGGGACATGGACTACCCCTTTATCATTTCAGGCCTAAACAGATGAGCTATCCTGTGGCCTAACAGCCATGTATAGGGTGGTTTCTAAAGGAAAGTCTTGTCTGAGTCCTGAACAACCAATGATCTTTTGGCATACAATCCATTTACATTCTGAGAAAGATTAATATTTAATTCTATCACCTTAAAACAGCCTGTGAGTTCATTTTCCATCCTCCCTTTTGCTCTGTTCTTTATCCTTTCCTGCCTCTTAAACATCTTCACTCCTTCACCAGGAGTGACGATTCTGAAGACTTTGATTCTTCAAATCAAAATGGCTTACATATTTAAAGAATTTTATCTCAAACCTTCTCTTTACCCAAAAAAAAAAAAAGACTCAATTTTTAAAAAATGTATACCAAAGAATGCTAGATGTTTCTGTAAAGCATCTTGAAAATTGCAGTCTCTCTTCTACCTCTAAAACAGTCTTCTCCTCATTGCTCCAACAAGTTCAAATTCATATCTCTAATGCCTACCAAATGAGTATGTCTTCAGGCATCCCTCTCATCATTAGTCTCGATGGAATATACCAAACTTTACAAGGTTTTCTAAGTATATATTATGTTTTTATAGTCTATTAGACTGGCATGGGGGGAGGCGAAGGCCACTAATGGCCAAAGTTAATAAATTCAGCTTCAAATCATACAAATATTTCCCTGGTGCCTTTTCTAATTATTGCAACACTTAGTGTTGTTTAATAGAAGGAGAAGCTCCTTAGTACCTACAAAATAAACCAAAACATATGAGCCTAACACCTAAGGCCCTTCATTCCTACCATAAAATTTACCTCTTCATTACATACTTTATCCCACTGCCCTCCTCTAAAATGCATTGCCATCAAGTCTATTCTGACTCATGGCAACCC
Source organism: Dugong dugon (assembly GCA_030035585.1). Taxonomy (NCBI): domain Eukaryota; kingdom Metazoa; phylum Chordata; class Mammalia; order Sirenia; family Dugongidae; genus Dugong; species Dugong dugon. The sequence continues at coordinate 100,768,724 of CM057468.1, read as the reverse complement.
TACTGGCCCCATAAGGTTTCTAAGACTGTAATCTTTAAGGAAGCAGACTGCCACATCTTTCTCCAGTAGAGCAGCTGGTGGGTTCAAACTGCTGACCTTTTGGTTCCAGCACTTAGCCACTGGCGCTACCAGGGCTCCTCAGTCCTCCTCTACACACCACAATCAAACTGAACTATTTGATGCCTACCTTTATCAGCCTTTATCAGTCTCAGTTTTCTCCACCTGGAATATCTGTCTCCTCTGAAAGTCTGTGTCCAAATCCCACCGTACCTCTCAAGACTTGATTCAATTACCGTCACCTCCGTGAATCATTCCCTTAGTCTCCTAGCCACATAGCATTTTCTATAGAGCTCCCTTTTGAAAAATGTCCATTTACTCTACCATGCAATACATTTGTCTACATGTCTGATCTCCCACATTTAATTGAAAATAGAGAATATTTCTTTTTCATCTTTCTGTATTTCTTAACAACCTACCTTTATTATGGAGGAACAACTGAACCATTTGATCAGGAATGGTAAGCAAGGTAGAAGCACAGCTAGGGTGTGACTCAAAAAAAGGGGTTTACGTTAAACCTTTCTTACTTTTTTTATGTTCATCAAGTCCAGGAAATAATACTCACTATCATTATTTTTCAAGTTCTAAATAAATTTGGCAAGATATCTCATGGGGAACAACCAAGTCATTATTTGATTTACTTTCATAGAAAACTTGATAAAATGTGCTACCAAACCAAACCCACCTCCGTCGAGTCAATTCCAACTTGTAGCAACCCTACAGGACAGAGTAGAACTGCTCCATAGGGTTTCCAAGGCTGAAATCTTTACAGAAGCAGACTGCCACCTCTCTATCCCATGCAGCAGCTGGTGAGTTCTATCTGCCCACCTTTTGGTTAGCAGCTGAATACTTTAACCACTGCACCACCAGGGCTCCTCAATAAAATGTTCTAAGATAGTGAAATAAAACACTTGGTTTTAAATATCTATGCTGAAGTTCTGAATCAACATCAAACTACAGCTGGTTTTGGACAAAAAGCATGTTATATGACAATGTATTAAATGATACAGTAAATCTCTCATTCAAAAAACAAAAATATTGTTGCCACCCAGGTGATTCTGATTCATAGCAACTCTATCCTATGAGAAATGCCCCATAGGGTTTCCAAGGAGTGGCTGATGGATTCAAACTGCCAACTTTTACATTAGCAGCTGAGTTCTTAACCACTGCACCACCAGGGCTCCAAATCTCTCACAAGGACCTCTAAAATAATTCCCTTATGGAAAGTCTTTTGGAAAACAGGACCAAAACTAGGATGCCTAACATATCTGGGGTCACCAAGGAGTTGCTGAGAATCAAAAAGTACAGCATCATGATCCAAAATTCTACTTGTATTAGCAGTAACTTTAGAAAATGGAGTATTTACACTTGAGTTATTTTAGGGAAGAAAACTTACCTACATAAACTTAGGGCCCAGCATGGTGCCTGACACAGAGTGAGTTGTCAATGAATTACCAGGCTCTTCAAATTGGAAAGATCTTGTGAGTCTCTGGCTCACCCCTTCCTCATCTACTCCCACATTTTACAGAAGAGGTTCATAGAGGAAAGTAATTGACCCAACATCTCAGAGAGTGTTAAGTAGTAGAGATGGGACTTGAGCTCAGGGTGACTATTCTAAATCCAGTAGCTTTTCCTTTTGGAAGCAATACAAACCAAATTCATTCAAAATTTATACACATACGTAACTTCATTTCTCTACAGTTTAAAATAAGCCATTTCCATTAACTGACATAATCAGAATTAGAAAATGCCAACATTTTTTGTACAGAGTATGCTTTTACCACCCTTTAGATTTCACATTAAACAGATTTTACTTATGTTATATTATACCTGTTTATAACTGCCCTGAGCCAAATATGGATATCAGACCTCCTAAACTAGCAATTTTCCATTCTCAAAAGAGCACAACCAGTATCAGCATCAATGGATTTATACTTAAAGGAGATCGACTTATTTTGTGCACAATTTCTGAGTATTTCATCGTATATTAGCTTGCTTATGAAGTGGAAAAAAATCTCGGAGCAAACAGGCAAGAGGAAAAAAACCTACCTTATCTATATTGCCCTGACAATTCAGCTTGGACAACAGTATTTTCTAAATGTACCCTATTCAGGGTTGGATAATTACCTTCAGTTCATAGTCTAGACATTAATGCTTTCATAGTATTTAAGACTCCTTGTAACATGCTTGCAGCTTTAAGTAAGCAAGGCTAAATCTTGACCAGATAAATTAGCAAAGAATGCAATAAAAGCTACAATAAAAGAACTTTATCCTACAAACCTTCAAGTTGCTGCTAAATGAGATTTCTTTGAAATGCAGATCAGTTGAACTAGATTAGTGAATTTTAACTCCTGTCAACATCATAACAAAATACAAATACAATTGTTCACTGGTCTTATCTCCATGCTTCCATCTGCTGCCTTGTTATTTACTTTCCTTGATTTACTATGCAGATCTAAATAAGGCACATCAAGGAGGGCTTACAACACAATGGCTTCTTAAGCTTTACATCAAGGTATTTGAAACTGAAGCCAGGAAAGGGCTGCCATCAAAGACATATCTCTAATGAACTTCCATATCAGAGAAGGTTTGGTATTTAATACTGCTGTGAAAAGAAAGAGCTACAAATCAGAATGGCCCATGAAAGAAAATGCCTACAAATCTTGATGAGATTAGCACCTCCGAGAATTAATATCCCAATAAAAATGATGTCTGGTACCTTGAAGAGTTAACTTCCAACCTTTGCAAATATAATGCACTGTGTCAAGAGCAGGGAAATCATTTGACAAGGTTAAAAGGTCAGGGAAGAATTTTTAATTTTCCCCCTAAAGCTAGAAAATAGTATTTTTTACTCCTGCTCATAGTAAATCCTTATCAGAATAAACACATTTCAACATAATTAACACAATTAACAGATCTGTAATATTACTTTCTATGTCAAATGCATTTTGTACTATTTTTTAGGAAGGAAAATTAGGAACAACTTCACAGTAAAATAATGTAATCTAAAATGACAGCATGCAACATTTATTCATCAATTCGAGTACTTCTCATTTCTCCCCCACAGCAATCTATGGCAACACAGTAAAATCTTGTCATTTTACAGGTCCTGAAAATCTTCAGTCATTTTACAAATCCTGAGGTGCCATTTTTATTACATGCCACTATCCTTTTTAAAGAATTTCCTTCCACCTTCTCTTTCCCTTAATTGTGTTTTCCCACTTTTATTTTTAATATGCCAAAGTTGAACAAGACAATAATTCACAAGCCTAATGTGAAAGTTCCGACAAACTGCGCTGGCATTACTATTTGGCAATTTCTTTCCCATAAGCAGTAAAGTCTATAAACAAATGATACGTGTTTTTTTTTTTCTTTTTTTTTTCCTCCTAAAGAAAGCATTTCAATCATTTATGTCATTCTATAGCAAAGGAAGATCCCACAAGCATGTTCTGCACTGCGGATCAATCAGCTCCAAACCAAAGTAGACATGTTGTCGACTCCAACGCCTGAGAATCCTGCTGCAGGCTCACCAGATGATGAAAACTGAGGTATGCAGTGTATGGGGGCCCCACGCGGCATTCGGTAGCTTCTGGGCATGTCAAACTTCACAACTACCCTACAGTCAATGACAGCAAACACCTTTCCTGTTCTTGCCTCCAAACATAAACTTGCCTCTCTACCCTCCCTCTGAATTACAGGCAGTCTTCCAGAAACAAAGCCCCAAACAGAAGCAACCTCCCATGGCTACACAACAGAAATCACAGTTGTCTTTTTGCTGGATTTCATTTCATGTAGGCGATGTTCCAGACTTATTTACAACCACAAGAGACTGTTACCTCTTCTTGTTTAATGAAATGACAAAACAACAGATTTGCATATGCAAAAGCAGGTGCTCTAACAGGTTTGACTACTGTTTACCTAAAGCACGTAAAAGAGGTTTATCTGCCACAGCTGTCTCAAAGGTATTGGTGCTCTGATGGGCAGTCAAAACTCCACCATCTGTAGAAGTGTGTGTACAAAATGACAATCTGAATTAAAAACTGATCAATAGACCTTCCCTCAATGTTATCCATATGTTGAAATCCCAACATTTGTACATATTGGGCTATTTTACTATCAGTCTTAGCTAAGAAGACTAAATAAGAATGTTGACATGCAAAAGTAGGCGTTCAACTGATCACTTTAGAACAATAATTTTCATCATTCTAACACGCAGTAAGATACCAGCTACCAAATTTTAATTATAGTATTATTTTATAGAGCAAAGTTTTCACAGGATTAGTAATTGTAACTGCTGAGATAATGAGCAAAAGAACTACTTTGTTGGATTTTTGCTACCTTAATTGTTTTGCTTAGCTGTTTTTATATTCAAGCTGTATTTTTAGATCTTGAAAATAATGAAACTGTATGCACTGGTTTCTTAATCTCTCTTAGTTTTAGCTTTAATTTAGACAGGTACATTTTTCTACTGAGATTACAGTTTTCTTTTAGAATAAAGATACTTTTTCCTTTCCACACTAAAGAACCTGAGTCTGAACATGACCCCTCACTGAACAGAATGACTTGTTTTTGAGTTATGTTTACAGAAGGTAGCACCAAATGCCCCAAGCTCCAAGTTGGATGCTCTTTCTACAGTCTAATTTGCTCATCAAAAGATGTTGCAGGCACAAATCTACAATGTCTGGGTAAACTAAGTATTGCATAAAATAAAATGTAAAACTATTTTCCTCACTTTCTTTAGAAATAAATTAATCTTAAATAAAAGCAAAAGGTTTGTAAAGTTCAAACAATCTCTGAATTATAAATGAAAGAACCTAGCGCCACATGATTGAAAAAAGAAAATAACATACTCACACATACACAAACACTCTAGTGAATATAAGTTTTAAATTAACTCTCTACAGTTAAGGCTAAAAACCTTGTCTTCTTTTTGAAAGAACAGAAGCAGCATGAAGTGCCCAAACTGACTTAAAAATAATGAACTACTTCTTAAACAGAAGTTTTACAAAAATCAAATCTAAATCAAACTGCAATTTAGTACAAGAATTAACATTTCAATTTTGAGAGATATGCATCCATTTATTTTAACTGTTTTCACAATTTCAACTGTATTTATCTTTAAAATCTGTTTTAACCTCAGGCATGTTAAAATTTTCTTGCAATCCTATTCTTTTGTTTGTTTGTGATTTTGTTTGTCTATTTGTTTTCTCATGATGGGGAGATGATATCTGAACATTAGAAGGAGAAAGGAAAAGTCTATACCTGTAAGCAATTGGTTTAACTTTTCCCCTTTGTTTTGTTGCTTAAACAGTTAAGACTAAAAATACCATCTAGGGAAAAAAAGCAAGGGTATTCAGTGGCTGTTTTTAACAACTGGGAAGAGACATCATTATGACCCCTTCAAAGCCTTTCCAAATTTTTTGAAACAAAAATTATTTACCCAATAGGTTGTAACTGCCTTTTCTGAGCCGCAGTAATCCATCATGTGAATAAATATTTAGACAATATTTTAAATGTGTACTATGTACTTGACAGAATGCCACAGTTCCAGGCTGTCATGTAAATACAATCTCATCAAAAACATTCTGCTTGTACAATAAAAGCCCAGCTAGAAACACAACAGTTCAGCCAAGGAGAGAAAACTGATACCTAGGAAAACCACAACAGTGGAAACTGACCGCTCGTGACATAAACAATTGCAATTTTAAGAAGTTTTAAAAGTTGTTTTGTTCAAGTAGACATAAACAATACAAACCTACTTTAAGCAGATATTAACAAACCATCCTGAAAATTTACCATTTGTGAATAAAGAGGATATTTCTATTAAATATGAAATACTATGAACAGAAAAACAGAACTGAGCAGCTCTGAATGCAGAGCTAGAGAACAACTTCTATGGTCATTTCCATGACTAGGAAGCTCCTATCATTACAAAGAGCTATTTTCCTAAGTTGGGTGCCTATACAGAAACCTTTGGTGTATCTAGTCCAACTATGCTCAACCTAGGCATGCTTCTTTGAGGGTAATGACTGCTCAGGGGATCAACTGTACTCTGCCTTGATCTGCTTTTAAGTTTTCCCAATAAACCCTGTTTCATATGTGACTACAGTTGTTCCTCGTCCCTTGGTATCTGCGGGGTGATTGATTCCAGAACCCCCCTGGAGATACCAAAATCCTTTGATGCTCAAGTCCCTTATATAAAATGGTGTAGTATGTGCATATAACCTACACACATCACCCCATATACTTAAATCATCTCTAGATTACTTGTAATACCTAACACAATGTAAATGCTATGTAAATAGTGGTTTCATCACAATTAAAGACTTGCTCTGGAAGGTAGCCTTTCTCTTCTATGAGATTCTGAAGCTTTTCTGGGAACCCTGATTCCACCTGGGCATCAGCCAATGCGAGTGGCCGGTGATCTTGAAGTTCTGGAGGCTGTAGCACTTTCCAGAGTTAGCCAGTCAGCGCTTACTAGCCTGACACTCCTTCTCGCTCTCTTCAACCCCCTTGCACTTAGCATTGAAGGGACTGCTTTGACCACTTCACTGCTTTTTAGGAGCCACTTTTTCTCAGAAACAAGGGATGCACACAACACAAATACTGAATGAAGGAATGAGACGCAGGCCAACAACGCTCAACCAACCAGCGCTGGATAGACTAAGGAGCTGTGAAATGGCGGCGGACTACACGTCACTTCATTCACATGGATTCAGTGTAGTGCTCTGCATGTGGCAAATTCAAGCCTTGCTTTTTATAACTTTCTCTTTTTTTCACGAATATTTTCAATCAGCAGTTGGTTGAATCCGCAGATGCAGAACTAGCCTATACGGAGGTCTGACTACATATATCATGCTACTGGCGTGTGCGTCTCTTGCTCTTTTCACATAACACTATCACACTATGGAGTTCCTGAGTGGTGCAAACATTTAACATGCTCGGCTGCTAACCGTGAAAGGTTGGAGGTTCTAGTCTACCCAGAGGCACCTTGGAAAAAAGCTGGGGCAATCTATTTCTGAAAAAAACAGCCAGCGAGGATAAAGATCCTAAATGTGAGAAATAAAACCATAAAACTCTTGGAAGAAAACATAGGGGTATTGCTACAGGACCTGGTTTTTAATAATAGATTCTTAGATATGACACTAGAAGCACCAGCTGTTGAAGATAAAACAGATAAATGGAACCTCATCAGAATTGAAAAATTTGTGCATCAGAGGGTTTTATAAACAAAGTAAAGAGACAACCCACAGACTAGGCGAAAATTTGGGGGAACCACATATCTATTAAGGGTTTAATATCCAGAATATATAAAGAACTCCCACAACTTAACAAAAAAAGACAAACAACCCAATTGAAAAATGGGGAAAGGACTAGAACAGACATTTCACCAAAGAGGATATACAAATGACCAACAAACAAATGAAAAGATGCTCAAGGTCATTAGTTATTAGGAACGTGCAAATAAAAACCACAATAAGGTACCACCTCACTTCCTTTAGAATTGTTATAATAAAAAAACAAACAGGTGTTGGTGAGGACACAGAGATATTGGAATCCTCATGTATTGCTGGTGGGAAAGCAAAATGGTACAGTTTTCCAAACTATGAACAACAGTTGGTTGGTTCCTCAAAAAGTTAAATACACAACTACCATATGACCTTGTAACCCAATCCTAGATATATCCAAAAGAATTGAAAGCAGGAATGCAAACAGAAACCTGTATGCTAATGTTCATTGCAGCACCATAATAGCCAAAAGGTGGAAACAGCCTAAACGTCTATCATCAGATGAATGGTTAAACAAAATGTAGTATATACCTACAATGGAATATTATGCAGCCATAAAGAGAAATGAAGTCCTAATACATGGTACAACATGGATGAACCTTGAAAATAATATGGTGAGAGAAATAACTCAGTCACAAAAAGATAAATACTGTATGATCCCACTTACATGAAATAAGCGAATGTACAAAGATCAAAGCTTATTAGTGGTTACCAAGGGTGGGAGGGAGGGGGAAAAGAGAAGTAATTGCTTAGAAGGCACTGACTTTCTATTAATGGTGGTATAATAATTTGGAAAATGATAGTAGTAATGTTTGCATATGATGAACATAATGTCACTGAATTATACATGTAAAAATCTTTGAATTTGTAAATGTTCGTTACATATATTTTCATCACAAAAAAAAAAAAAAGACAATGCAATGGGGACTAACAATTAATTATTCACTCAATAAATCCAACCTTCAGATTAACAAAAATACCAGCCATTGAAAACTCTATGGAGCACAGTTCTACTCTGACCCACATGAGATCACCATGAGTCAGGGTCAACTAGACAGCAATTTGTTTTTACATCACAGTACAAAATATAACTGTGGTTGTAGCCTGGAGAAGAGAAAACTTGGGGGAGGCAGAAGAGAAAAAGTAACTATACTCAATTTGCAAAAGTTTATCAAATAGACAAATAATACCTTATAGCATTTTACACTTTGCAAAGCCATCTCACATCTTTTTTGATCCCCATGACAAACTCATATATGTATATGTGTAAAGCTCAGAGGATAAATGACAAGTGGCTGACTTGTAACACAAATCCAAATCCTCATATGTCCAGTGCCATTTTCTCTATACTATCCAATACAAGGCGCAGATTTATTTTATGTGATTTCTGAGTATTCAACCAGGGACAATGAGAAGTTTTAAAGAGCTATATTTTTTGCTGGACTAAAGGAGGAACTTTTTAGCCATAGGATTATTCATCTATAATACTGGCTACCACAGTATGTAACAATGATTGGAAAGGGTCAGGCTGAGGCTGGATGACCATCTGTCAAGTTTGATGTTGGACTAGATGACCCTTAAGATCCTTTCCAATTTGGAAATTCCGTGACTGTGGTGATAAAGGTGCTATTTCAGACTGCTGCCAAGTAACACATCTATTGTTTTTCTGTCACACACAGAAATGGCAATAACTACCATTTTCTTCATATGCCATGACAAATTTACAGCATAGGGTTGCATTAGCAATTAGCATTCCCAAAGTCTCTTACCTTCATAATGTTCAAATCTATTCTAAAGATGCTGACAAAATTTCATTTTACAAAGGTGTGAAAATAAAATTCCTTTGACGAATGACATACCCTAAAGCAACGTACTCCTGATACTTTCTCCTTTCAAGCTTCACCAATCACATGCATCAATCTACTATTGCCTGTACTGATGAACATAGTGACTCATTTATTCATCCACTCAGTCATTCTATAAACATTCAGAGAATCTATGAGCATAGAACTCTTCTGAACTAAGAAAATACAAGATGAGATTTAGAATCTTACTGGCTATCAGGATGGTGTGGTATATCAGGAGAAATCCATTTAATTCATGTCAAATCAACAAATATTTATTGAGTACCTACTAGTAGGGTTACAAAGTATCTGGTTCAGATCCACCACAAAAAATGCCCAAGCTGGTTTCTGAAACCTGCTAAGTTGACTGAGTCTAGAGGTACAAGGCTCACTTTATCTTACCATTTGACTGCAAAATAAGTGAAACCCACCACTCTACAGACACTATCCAGTATCTGACATAAGGAATATGTAGAATAAAGGCAGAAATACATAAAGAATGATGATTTGCTACTATGAAATACTTTATCCTGAGCTCAAGAAAATACAAGCCACATGTCAAAAGATTTTGAAGGAAGTTGTAAATAATATTTGGACACAATTTCTAGAATTTCATCTTTCTATATAACGGAATCATTAAAAATTGGTAATTTTCAAGAGTAAAATTTGCTAAAATTTCAACACTCTGTCGTAACTTTTTCATTGTCTTTCTGTCCAACTGCATACATGTTCTCCACAGTTAATTACCCATTCTGTAATACTCAATTTTTACATTTTTTAAAAAAATTAAGCAATTTTCTTCATTTAAATTGTAGAAAGGGACAAGTTACTATATTTAAGATAAGTATTTCAGAATGCTTATTCATTGTTAAAATAATACTAAAGGTCTAAAAGGTTATTGATCATTTACATAAAAAACTAACAATAGTACAACATGACTAGTATTTTTTGTATCCTTTATTTTTAGTTAGAATGATAACTTTATATTTCACAGTTTACAAAATGTTTATATAGAGCATCTTATCTGAGCTCTATGTGGATAAGGACAGGCACTGATAGTTATTAGTCCCACTTCACAGAAGAAGAAATAGATTCAGAAACTTATGATGAATTATAGGTGGTAGAATTGGTACCTGGTATGCAAGACTTGTGAATCTTTGTCCAATGTTTAACTTTCTGCTTTAACCTAAAATGCAACTCTCGTAGTCTAAGAATTTCAAATAGATCAACTTACGTCCATTTTGCAATTGAGGTTGCTCCGGCAAGACAACCATCAACAGAGGTGATAGTCTAAAAACTACTACAGTTTGGTAGATAATAAGAAATGTTCTTTTGTTAGTTTATCAGCCTTTTAATAACACTTTCATTTCAAGAGCTCTATTATGTCATGTTATTCTTGTACTCATAATAAATAATAAATAACATACTATTTGAAGTCTGTTCACTGATGACTCTCTTAATGTAAAATAGTTGTTTCTATAAGTATAAACATGTTCAGAATTCTGTACACTTCTGAACCAGCATGGCTCTCTCAGATGAAAAATGAGCAAAAATAATCATTTTTAGAAAGGAAGTTTCATAATTTGTATAAGGCCATGTCTTAGGCTGGGTTCTCTAGAGAAGCAAAACCAGTAAAGCATATTATATATAAAGAGAGATTTATATCAAGGAAATGGCTCACGTGATTGCAGAGGCTGGAACATCCCGAGTCTGTGGACCAGGAGAGTGGCTTCTCTCAATTCACATAGCTAAAGGGGCTGGCAAACCCAAGATCAGTAGGTCGGAGAGCAGGGGTCTTGCTCACAGGTGAAGACCAACAAATCCCAAGACTGGCAGGCAAGACTGCAAGGCTTCTCTTGATTCACATAGCAGCAGGGGCTGGTGAACCCAAGATTGGCAGGTCGGAAAGCAGGGCTCTCGCTCATAGGCTGTGAACATTGATGAATCCCAAAATCGGCAGACAAACTGACAGCTCAAGTCCCAAGAACCGGAGGTCACACGAACAGCAGGCAGCCGCAGGATCCAGTGAGAGCAAAAAGCCAGAACATCTGCTTATATTCGGATGCAGGCCACATACCCAAGGAAACTCCCTTTCAACGGATTGGCTACTCACAGCAGATTCCTTCATGGGAGTGATCACATAAACACCAAGAATCATGGCCCAGCCAACTTGACACACAATCTTAACCATTACAGGCCATATCACTCATATTAGAATTTAAACTCTGTCTATGAAAGTGATTTTTTACTAAGGGTTATGTTAATTTTTTAATACGTAAGAAAATACTATTGGTATTTTTTTTTTAATTTTTTTTCAAAATAATACTTGACATACTTTGAAGGTCTAGTATTATAAAATTTCTTGAGGTTTAAATACTCAGGAACTGAAAACTGAAGATGATTGTCATATTTACTTTGTGTACAATGAAAAAGTCACCCATCTCAATACTACCAAAATCCAAACTCATTGCCATTGAGTTGATTCTGACTCATGGAGACCCTACGTGTTACAGAGTCAAACTGTTCCATAGGATTTTCTTGGATGTAATCTTTACCAAAGCAGATTGCTAGGCTTTTCTTCCATGGTGCCAATGGGTGTGCTCAAATGGCCAACCCTTATGTTAGTATCGCAACTCTTTGCATCACCCAAGGCCCTTCAACTCACTACTATTCAATATTAAAAAAATAAATAAAAACAAATAATTTTTAAAAAAGAATGTAAATACCATAATGGCACAAATGGTGAGTGAAAGGCTTAACTGGATGCTTGCTGAAATTTCCTTGCTTTAGAGAGAGCAAAAAGATGAAGAACAAAACAAACTAAAATGTCTCAAACTAATGAACTTTATACCATAAACCAGAAAAATAAAATTAAATAAAAATTAAACCAGAAAAATTAAATTAAATAAAAATACAATTAAATAACTGTATACCAATTCTACATTAGTTTGGTTCTCAGAGCAAAGAAAAAAAAAAAACTTCACGATTAATTTGTGGTACACAATTACTGCAGCTTGCCAAATATCTCTGGCTTCCTGCTTTTAGACACATGGTAGGATTGCACTTTCCCACTTCTTTGAAGTCACCAGAGGCCATGTGAGTTGCTATAGCCAATAGAATGTGAACAGAAGCTTTAAGAGCCAGTGCATAATTCATTGTATTTTTCCCCCCATTAAAGTGATCACGGATGCATACATCACTCAGTGACTTCAACTAGCAGAGAAATCTGTCAAGCTGTACTGAAGTTTTAACCTGAGTACAAATAAACTGTTGTATTAAGCAAAGGAGATATGAAGGCTGTTTGTCACCAGAGAAAAAGCTAACACATCATGACCTCTACATTAATTTAAATCATGGCATTTTTGGGGGGCAAGAGCAAATTGTGGAAGGAAATAATGTAAAGCATTTTTGTTTTCACAGCTCTCCACAATTAATGATGTGGGATGCATCCCCATTCATGTTGCTTCCTGGGAGTGTGGAAAAAATTGATGTAACCCCTGGTCTTCTCCCAATATCTTACTACCTCTTGCCAGAGAAGGAGGACTGACTCATCTACTGGGTAAATATGAATCTCTCATTTATTTCTCATTTTCTTCAAAACCTAAGTGGAGACGAAGGGTTATTTATTGAGCCTTTAAGAGACACTTCCCTCCCCCATAATGGAATTATCCAGTAGGAGCTGTCAATAGCAAGATCAAATTAGTTTGTTTGCAAATCATAACATGGTATATCTTCTATATAATCCGGGTTTCAGCATAAATATTTTTGTAAAAATCTTGTACAACTTGGTGTGCAAACTCAGTACATCTGGGGAAAACACACCACTGCATGTCACAGAACACAGTACATGATGTGTCACAAATAGGTTACAGGTATGCCATGATGCTGATCCCTTCTGCCCTTAGGATAGCTAAAGGAGCCTGGGGCAGCCAGAGCCTTCAGGCCAATCACCACTGGCCACAGTGCTCTCCAAATAGCATCACTTTCTGTGTGTGTCATGGCACAAATAAACCTGGGAGGCACTACCACAGAAGTAGGTAAAATACGTTAACCGTGACAGTTTAGTTATCTGCCAGTGGCATGGCACATCCTTGTTCAGGATATCATGGGCTGCAGGTGAATTTCAAAATTTTAATACAGTTCACAATGAAAGGAATACTCTGGCAATTTTTCTGTGTCCCAAAATTAATCAGTCTCACTAGGCCCTCACTACTATGTGGAAATCAAGAAACTGGATCACGAGGCACCCTGAAGATTCAAGCCAAGGGCAAATAGTTCACCTCAGTTGACAGAACACATTTTTTTCTGGGCAGATATTTGTCTGTGCCTATTAGTATCACCTCTACTTGGATTGCAATTATGTAAATATAAAATAATTTTTATAAAAATAAAACTGAGCTCATTGTCAGCTGGGCTCATGGAAAACTAAGAAAATGCTGGAAACTAATTTTATATTATTTCTAGATGGAAAAAAGTCATAACAAAAGTCTACAGGATTACACATTTTGAGCTCTTCAGAAATAAAGTTTTCATACAATCTTGGTTTAATATTCCTAGGCCTCAGTTAAGGAACCCTGGGGCACAGTGATTAAGCGCTTGGCTGCTAACCTAAATGTTGGTGGTTCAAACTCACCAGCCACTCTGTGGAAGAAAAAAACCTGGCAATCTACTCCCATAAAGATTACAGCCTAGGAAACCCTATGGGGAATTTCTACTCTGTCCGATAGGGTCGCTATGAGTTGGGAGCAACTTGAGGGCACACAAAAACAACAGGCCCCAGTTAATTATTTGAGGATTACAAAGTCAACAAAATCTAAATGCTGTTATGAGAAGGATGTCTTCACACACAAAAACCTTGCAAATGTTATAATGAAACAGAGATGCTAAAGAATGACTATTCTAACCTAAAATATATTATTGGTAGAGAGTATTTGCCCAGTCACCAGAACACTAGTGAGTTGAAAATCCAGTTACTTGTAGGATAGTTGTAGTATATCTGACATGTAAGAAAGTATCGAGAAAATGGGTATAAAATAATTTATACATCACAATCTAAAGGAATAAACTTTCTAGAATTATTTAATACATTTCATAGAAACCTACTCATCACGTTTCATACCCTACAGATCTGAGCAGAAGCTAACAGAAGGGAACTGATCCCCACAGCTTACCAAAGAACAACTGTCCTCTAAGAGCTTGAGAATGATTCCTTAAAGCCTAATGATTAAGAGAGGAGGATCTGAAGCCTGACATTAATGCTTACTCTTGGGCAAGTTGCTTAACTTTCATCTCTAACACAAGAACAACCAATGGGTTGTAAAAAAAAAGGTTTAAATAAGTTAAGAGATGCAAAGTATTTAAGAGTACTTGGCCTATAGTAAGCTCCAAATAAAGTTAGTATTTTTATTATTCAATACTACCACAAGGCCCCCACTTCCTCCCAATGTTAGTATCCCAATGTTAGCAACACTAACATATACCCAACATAACACTGGTCATATAATATACACCCAATAGTAGCAACACTAAGCCTACATATGCAGAAATACTAGAATGAACTTTTTAAAAATTAAACTATTATTCAGAATTCTTTAGTTTTTACCTATTATCCTTTCTGAGGTCCATGATCCCATCCAGGATACCACATTACATTTAATTGTCAGGTATCTTTAGGCTGCTCTTGGCTGTGACAAGTTTTTCAGGTTTTCCTTGTTTTGATGATCTTGATCATTTTGAAAAGCACTGGTTAAGAATTTTGTAGAATGTCCCTCAACTGCGATTTGTCTGATGTTTTTCTTATGACTAGACTGGGCTTATGGGTTTTGGGGAGGAAGACAACAGAGGTAAAGTGCCATTTTCACCACATCATACTAAGGGTACATATTATCAACTGATTTATCACTACTGATGTGGACTTTTATGACCTGGCTGAGGTACTGTTTGTCAGGTTTATCCACTATAAACTTACTTTTTTCCCCTTTCCATATCATGCTCTTTGGAAGGAAGTCATCACATGCAGCCCAAGCTTAAGGAGTGGGCTTGAGAGTGAAGTATCTATATAAATTATTTGAAATTCTTCTGTACAGGAGATTTGTCTATTCTCCCCCAATTCATTTATTTTCTTCAATCGATTTGTATCAGTATGGTATAGACTCATGAATATTTATTTTACACTTTGGATTATAACCCAATGCTACTTTATTGTTGCTCAAATGGTTCCAGCTTTGGGCATTGAGAGTTCTTTAATTTGGCTCCTGTATCACTTTGATATACCCTTATCATAGTGTTTTTATTTGCACATTTCCTTATTATCCGGTTTTCTGCTCCAGGTTCATCTTGTATATTTCCTGCCTTAGTCCTAGAATCAGCAATTTCTCCAAGGAGCTCTGGATCCTTTTCACCAGAGATTAATATCAGAAATCAAGATCTGGGCACTAGGTATGCTCATTGCTACTGTGATGTCACTGCTTCTAGGCCCTCTCAGCTGACAGGGCCAGGAAATATGTGTGTGTATACTAACCAAAGTATATACACATATCTGTAAATATTTCTATATGTAAGCCTCTGTAAACTCAACTAAACTTGAGTTCATAGTGATGTTTACAACTCTAATCCACTACCATACGGCTTATTCTAGCCTCCTACCCTTGCTTATCTGTCAACTCTAAGGTTAACTTTTTATTAACCTTTTACCTTGCTTGACTTCCCATCCTGTGTCATAAAAAAACTTCACAAAGAGTATTGTTTTCACTAAAACTTATTTAACTTTTAACTTTTTCATCTAAAACTGAACTTTTCTGACCATATTTAAAAGTATAATTTAAATGCTCAAAAAGCTTACAATGCGTCTAAAAGCAATACTGAAAGTACCTGTCAATTGTTGGTTCTTGTGAACACGTCTTAAATACAAGTTTATTGAAAATGTTGTATCTCTCTAATCATTGAAAATTATGTAAACAAAACACTTGTTTACTTCTTCATAATACCTGTCAGACATCCAAAAATGTGTTCTCTGAGACTTAAAACAAGTATGCCGAAAAAACGAATTTTCTCTAATTTGAAATACTTAAAGAGTCATGTACTTATAGATTCGCTTCTCAATAAAGAATTAACCCAACATCTATTAAATATGTCTTCTACTATCTTAATCTCTATAACCTTATCTTTAAACCTTATACATAAGGCCATCTGTTCTCCTCCTTAGGAAAGAAATATACTCATAATAAACAGGGAAATGTACATAAAAAAAAAACCAAGTATTTCAGTACAAAAGTACTAAATAACCCAAGCTGGTGTCATTTTATTGATTTTTAGAATAAACCATGAGAAATCCTGATAAAAACGCGAGCTCATAAAACTCATTACATTTTTCAAGAACTACTTTATTGACAAACCATGAGTTTAAAATTTATAAATTGGGCCCACACCCCTCAGCATTTTCAGCAAACACCAGTTAGTTGTTTGGGTTTTTAAGACTGTGGTCTCACACAGTCTTTAAGGAATCACAGTATCTCTGTTTCACCAAGGAATGATACTGGCTCATTATTGCTGATGTTATGGTGTTATAAAATGGTGACTAGTTCAAGATAATAGTCTCCAGCCTCTACTGTAATAATAAAGATTTAGCCAAATTAGACTTCATGAATAAGTCATTATAGCAGGTTTGATTTTTTTTGTTGTTCCTATTTCTAGTGTTACTTTTAAATTCTCTTTTGTTCTGATGGCTACCTTAGTTTGTCCAAATGTCCTTAAAATTCTTGGAAGCCAGTATGAAGCCCATTTTTTCCAAAAGAGAAACTATATCCTCCAAAGGCGATTGCCCATTTTTAGAATACAAATCTATAGTCTTTAAAATTTTTATTAAAGAAAAATTGATGTTTACTATATACATATATTCTTTTACTATGTAAGTATAGTATTTTGCTAACTTTTTCTATGTAAACATATTCAAATTTTAGGTAGTACCATACTATCTTCTATTTCAAACGCAGATAAAGCATAACTCTGAAAATAAAACGCATAGAGAAATGAAAATTGAGGCTATTGATAATCAGTTCAAGCTAGCAAATCTTAAAGGGCAAAGTTCAGCTCTCTACTGGGGTAAGTCAGTGTTGACATGGATATTAAGTAGTTCTTCAGAAATAAAAAACACAGGATGAGATAAAAGTTACTGTTTTAGGATACTGAGAGTGGAGGATACAAAGAAGTATTAAGAAAGTGGTATGTGTTATACACTAGTTAAGGCGCAAAGTCACAGAAATCATAACCCACAAGTAGCAATGAGAGAATGTCAAGGACCAGATTCCAGTCAAATCCTTGATGTCTCAGTTTGTTATGATGCCTCCAAATTACGTTATGTCGTTGATAGATGTATACTGTTTGAGACTCTATATTAAAAAAGGGAGAAAATATTAGTTTTATGAAAGACATAGTTACCTATAAATTTCCGGAAATATATATGGTAGCACATCTTTTTTTCTACATCCTCAATGATTCAATCTAAGCAGTAGAAAATTACTTCACACTGTACTTCATAAGTATTACCATGGGGAATGGCAAAACAGCTCTATGGGCACCATTTGGTAGGTGGAATGACTTCGATTTCACAATTAAACAACACATTTAAAATCAGTGACAGATGTGAAAACATCTGTCTGAGCTAATATATAACAATAGTTGGGTCACTGAACCTATTGCTTTATATATTTTAAATTTCAAAACTACTCTCTATCTACCTTTTTTTTTTTTATGCTTAATGGAACTGAGATTTATTTTTGTGTATATCTTTTTTTTTTTAATATTTTATTGTACTTCAGGTGAAAGCTTACAGAGCAAACAGTTTCTCATGAAATAGTAGTACACATGTTGTTCTATGACATTGGTTAACAACCCCACAACATATTAAGCCTCTAAATTCTCAACCTTTTTTTTGATGAAAATACAGATAGCCAAAGATACACCGTTTCAAAAATTTCTACATTCACAGTTCAGTGGCATTGACTACGCTCTTCCAACTGTGCTGTTATTCTCCCTTAAGATGAAGGCTTACAGAACAAAATAGTTTTTCATTTAACAGTTACTACACATGTTGCCCTATGACAATGGTTAACAATCTCACAGCACATCAAGAATATCCTTACTCCACCTTGTGTTCCCTATCACCAGGGGACTTCCTTGTCCCCTTCTGTCTTCTGGCCCTTGTCACTGGACTACTGTACCTCTTTAGTCTCATTTGGTTTTTTTTTTTTTTATTTTTTTTTTTAATTTTAACACCATTTCAAAACTTTTTACTTACACATTTAAGTGGTATTGACTATGCTCTTCCAATTGTGCTGCCATTCTCGCCCAAGATGAAGGCTTACAGGACAAAACAGCCTCCCATTTAATAGTTACTACAAATGTTGCCCTATAACAGTGGTCAACAATCTCACAACACATCGACAGTGTCCTTATTTAATTTGTGTTCCTTATCATCAGTTTCCTACTCCCCCTCTGCCTTCTGGCCCTTGTCACCGGACTCCTGTACCTCGTTAGTCCCATTTAGTTTTACTGGGCTGTCCACTCCCAGGCTTAACATTGAACCTCGAAGGTAACTTCACCTCTGAGCTGAAAGGGTGTCTGGGGGCCACGCTCTCGAGGTTTCTCTAGTATTCTTTAGGCCAGTAAATCTGGTCTTTTTTGGGGGGGGGAGTTAAAATTATGCTCTACATCCTTCTCCAGCTCTGTCCAGAACCCTCTGTTGTGATCCTGGTCAGAGCAGTCAGTGATGGTAGCTGGGCACCATCTAGCTGTACTGGACTCAGTCCGGTGGAGGCCTTGGTAGCTGTGGACAGTTAGTCCTTTGGACTAATCTTTTCGTTGAATCCTGTTCTCTTCATTCTCCCTTGCTCCCAAAGGGATGAGACCAGTGGAGTATCTTCGATGGCCGCTCATAGGCTTTTAAGACCCCAGACACTACTCACCAAGGTAGAATGTAGAGCATTATCTTTATAAGTAGTGTCATGCCAATTGAGCTAGATGTTCCCTGAGACCATGGTCCCCAGAGCCCGCCATCCAACAACTCAGTCCCTCGGGGGGTTCTCTATCTACATTTACCAATAAGCTCTATATTATTAGATCAACTATAAATTTCTCTTACATATCTTTCATTTAGGCATATAAAAATTCATTTCTCTCTTCTGGAAAATTAAAATGTGAAAGAAGCTGAGCAGAAAGTGAACATATTCTCAAACCCTTACTGTCAGGATAACAAAGAAAAAAATTCATACCACACCTTCTATAGCCCTTTCAAGACCCTACAATTTTCTGCTTTGATTTTTTTTCATACCATGTGTTTTCATTAATGGAAACATGCTGAGTCATGGAGTGTATTTAAATTTTTGGTTGGTAATATGGATTTTGAGAAATATTATTTGGGAATACATGGTTCCCACCAACCTCGGGGGGTTCTCAGGCACCAAGATTGGTGAGTACCCATCTGTCCCACTGGTTATGGGTGGCACGATGTATTGAGACACACACACACACACACACACACACACACACACACACAAAGCACACCAGGCTTCCCTAAGTATCACAAAGAAACCATAAATATATTACAAGGCTTACCTAGCTGTACAAAAGCCAAAAGAGACAAAATCTTTACCTAATCCCACTTCGTGGATGCACTACCTCACATTTAAGGCTGATATCTCAGCTATTCTGCTTCAGTGAATGTTTCTTTAACCTTTCACCATTACATAAGTCCCCACTGGAGAGTAGCAAATACTTTTAGCAGGAAAAGCAAAGTCTCAAAAAATCTGAGAGCCAGAAAAAGTGAATGGGACACTGTATGTCCCAAGGGTCATGAAAAGGATAGCCAACAGCAATGAAAATAGCACCTTTGGTTTGTTATTTTTGTTCCACTCAGATTTTGTTTGCCTTTTTTTTTTTTTTTTTTAAGATTTTGCCTTTACCTGCAATACAGTCTTTAGTCCTAACTTGGAAAACAGGCACTGAAGATAGAATCACAAGATTAAAAGGTTACATTCCCAGTTGGTCATCAAATCAGATCAGCAAGATCTAAACATGAAAATATTCAATCAGTGAAAATCAATAAAATAGAACTAGGAGTTCTGGCAAAATGGCGCTCTAAGCAGAAGCACCACGCCATCCCTCCACAGCAATGATCCGAAAAACTAAGCCGAACAGAGAATACAACAATCCTGCAAACCTAAAACATCAAATGAAAACATAAAGAACTCAGTCAAGCACCAAATGGAGTGAGAAAACTGACAGAGAGCTGAGAGCAAGAAGAGATTCACGCAGAGGTCCCCTACCAGCTAACGCAGTGCAGATCTGCCATGTTGGACTCCTATTGGAGACCAGGAAACAGGGGGTATGAGAAAGCAGCCTCACGGAGCGTCCAGTGGGAGACAAAACAACCGGAAATTTGGAAATACAGACAAAAAATTGGAATAATTCAGGAAAATAATGCAGAAACAAAATGCCAAAATAAATTCACAACTAGAAATTATACAAAGACAACAATTAGAAATCCAAAAGATAAACAACAAGATTTCAGAAATGGACGGTGTCATAGAAGGGCTGAGAAGCAGATCTGAAACGGTGGAAGACAGGATCAGTGGAATTGAAGACAAACACTTGGATACAACTCTGTTTCAGGAAAACTCAGAAAAATAAAAAGAAAAATCAAGAGACCCTGAGAGTTATGTGGGATACAATCAAAAGCAAAAATTTTCGAGAGACTGGAGTTCCAGAACAGGGGGAGAAAGCAGAAAACACAGAAAGGATCATTCAAGAACTGCTGACAGAAAACTTCCCCAACATCCTGAAAGATGAAAAGCTGGCCATCCAAGATGCTCAATGAACCCCATATAGGATAGACCCCAAAAGAAAATAACCAAGGTGTATCACAATCACACTCGCCAAAACCAAAGACAAACAAAGAATCCTGAGAGAAGCTCATGAAAAACAAGAAGTCACATACACAGGAGAAACAACAAGACTAAGCTCAGATTATTTGGCAGAAACCGTGCAGGCAAGAAGGCAATGGGATGGCATATATACAATCTTTGAAGAAAAAATTGCCAGCCAAGAATAATATATCCTGCAAAACTCTCATTCAAATTTGATGGTGAAATTGAACTATTTCCAGATAAACAGAAATAAAGGGAATATGTAAAAGTCAAGCCAAATTTACAAGAATTATTAAAGGGAGTTCTTCGATCTGAGGACAAAGAGCCTCAGCTCACAGGCAGAATCTAGGGTGCAGGATCATACCAGCCAGATACCAATCAAGGAAATGAACTCTCGATAACTATCCAAAGCCAAAAGAAATACAACAGGGAATCAGAGCAGTTAATCAGTAAATGACAACAACATCAAAACAATAAAAGAGGGAATAAACGGCATAGGTATAGAACCTTCTAATGGAGACTAAGCCAAGGCGATACCAAGTAATGGTAGACTGCTTCAAACTTAGAAAGATAAGGGTAAAATTCATGGTAACCATAAAGAAAGTTGACAAACATACTCATAAAAATAAAGAGGAAAAACAAAATCTCAGCAAAAACAACCTACAAAAACAAAAGAAATGAAAAAAAAATTTCACAAACAAAAGTAACTCAGCACAAGAGAGTAAGAAGAACAAAGAAAACTTCAGCACCACAAAAGAAAGGACTGCAAAATGACAGCAACAAACTCACATCTATCAATAATTACACTGAATGTAAATGGACTCAATGCACCCATAAAGAGATGGAGAGTGACAGAATGGACAAGAAAAGAGGATTCATCAATATGCTGTCTACAAGAGACACACCCTAGAAAGAAAGATGTGAATTTATTAAAAGTCAAAGGTTCGAAAAAAATATACCAAGCTAACAACTACCAAAAAAGAGTAGGAGTCGCAATTCTAATCTCAGATAAAATAGACTTTAAAACGAAATCTACCATAAAAGACAAAGAAGCACACTATATAATGATTAAGGGGACGATCCATCATGAACACATAACCATAATAAACATCTACGCACCTGATGACAGGGCTCCAAAATACATAAAACAAACTCTTAACAACACTGAAAAAAGAAATTGACAGTTCCACAATAGTAGTAGGAGACTTCAACACACCACTCTCAGTAAAGGACAGAACAACTAAGAAGAAACTCAGCAAAGTTACAAAAGACCTAAAGGGCACAATCAGCCAACCTGACCTCATAGACATATACAGAACACTCCATCCAACCGCTGCAAAGTACACATTCTTTTCCAGTGCACATGGAACGTTCTCCAGAATAGACCACATCTTAGGCCACAGAGAAATCCTCAACAAGATCCAAAATATCGAGATAATTCAATCTTCTCTGACCACAATGCCATCAAGGTGGAAATTAACAATAGAAAGAGCAAGGAAAAAAATCAATTACATGGAAACTGAATAATACCCTGCTTACACATCACTGGGTAATAGAAGAAATAAGAGTTGGAATCAAGAAATTTCTAGAATCAAATGAGCATGAAAACACATCATACCAAAACCTTTGGGACACAGCAAAGGCAGCCCTCAGAGGACAATTTATAGCAATAGATGCACATATCAAAAAAGAAGAAAAGGAATTGTTGTGGGGCAAGATGGCGCTCTAGGCAGAAACACCACGCCGTCCCTCCACAGCAAAGATCCGAAAAACTAAGCCTAACAGAGAATCAACAATCCTGAAACCCTAGAACACCAAATGAAGAGATAAAGAACTCAGCCAAACACCAAACGGAGTGAGAATACTAAAAGAGAACGGAGAGCGAGGAGAGACTCAGGCAGAGATTCCTTACCAGCTAACGCAGCGCGGATCCACCATCTTGGATTCCTATCAGAGACCAGCAAATGGGAGAACAGCCTTGCAGAGCATCTGGTCGGAGACAGAACGACCGGTAAACTGCGGTGCGCGCTCTCCCACCACCCACCCCTCTCCGCCTCAGCTGGGGATCCCCTGCTTTCCGTGGCCAGGGTCTCTGGGCTGGGGGGTGCTGGTGCTTGGATTCCGCGCGCCTGGGCTGGCGGCTTTCTGGGAGCCATTTGCTGGCAGCTAGCGAACCTTTCTCTGCCGCCTCCCCCTCCTTTTGCCTGGGTGCCTGGTTCCGAGTGCCGTCTCTGCTCTCTCCTGCGGGGCTGTAGGGCTGCGTGCGGGCGTGTGGCTGTTTCTGGGTCTGGGCTCCCGCGTGGGTGGGATCCTGGGGCCTTTGTTCGTTCGCCCCTCTGCTTTCCGTGGCCGGGGTCCCTGGGCGGGGGGGCGCCGGTGCTTGGGTTCCGCGCGCCCAGGCTGGGGGCTTTCTGGGAGCCGTTTGCTGGCACCTAGCGGACCTTTTTCTGCCGCCTCCCCCTCCTTTTGCCTGGGTGCCTGGGTCCGGGTGCTGTCTCTGCTCTCTCCTGCGGGGCTGTGGAGCTGCGTGCGGGCGTGTGGCTGTTTCTGGGTCTGGGCTCCCACGTGGGTGGGATCCCGGGGCCTTTGTTCGTTCACCCCTCTGCTTTCCGTGGCCGGGGTCCCTGGGCGGGGGGGCGCCGGTGCTTGGGTTCCGCGCACCCGGGCTGGGGGCTTTCTGGGAGCCGTTTGCTGGCACCTAGCGGAACTTTTCCTGCCGCCTCCCCCTCCTTTTGCCTGGGTGCCTGGTTCCGAGGGCCGTCTCTGCTCTCTCCTGCGGGGCTGTAGGGCTGCGTTCGGGCGTGTGGCTGTTTCCAGGTCTGGGCTCCCGCGCGGGTGGGATCATGGGGGCTTTGTTCGTTGGCCCCTCTGCTTCCTGTGGCCACGGTCACTTAACCCCGAGACTATCGGCTTCTTGGAATTCGCGCCCCTGAGTGGGGGCTCTCTGGGTCCCATTTGTAGGCACTCACTGCTGGTGTTGCCCTTTTTTTTTTTTTTTTTTCTTTTCTCAATTTTACTTTTCTTCCTTTTTTGATTAGTTTTGTCATATTTTACCTCTTTTTCTCTTTTGTCTTTCTTCATTGCTTAATTTCTTGTCCCTCTATCTCTTCCTTCTCTTTCTGATCCCTGAATACCAAGCGATGTATGCCTCTGTACCTTCTGGCCAGGCTGAGCTGTGAAAATTGAGACCGACTCCCCCAGACCTCATAGCTGCATCGGTGCGATCCCTGGGAACTTTGCAGTTTTTTAACTTTTCTGATTTTCATTTGGTCATTCTTTCCTTTTCTTTCTCTTCCCCCTTCTGGTTTCCTCCATCCCATAGTCTCTCATCTGTACATTCCAACGACAAACTCCTCTAGCATTCTTTTATGTTTGTACGCTTTTTGCTCCTCCTCCTCTCTCCTCTCTCCCATATCCAGCTTAGCTTCACACATAACCATCTTCCCGCTGCACCCTACCTACCTGCACCGTGCACTAGACATCACATCACCAAGCGGTGCAGGCATGCCCTATTGGAACCTGCCCAGCACTGACTACCGACCGTCCTGGTGGCTGCGGTGAGTGCCACAAGCAACCCATCCCAGTGGCTCCTCCTCAACTAGATCTGCCCAGCTGTAGCACAAGAACGAAAAAAAAAAAAAAAATCTACAATCAATAAACGAGAGAAATATTTACTGAATGCCCCGAAAACAGCAAACAATATCAAAACATTTACAAAAACAAGACAAGATGGCTCCAATAGGCGTCCAAATTAAAACACCAGATAACTCTCCTGTGGAAGAAAATGCACTAGAAGTACCTGATACGGAACTCAAATCACTAATACTCGGAATTTTCCAAGAACTGAGGCAAAAAGCTGACAAACATGAGGAAAAAATAGACAAATTTATGGAAAATACAGACAAAAAATTGGAAGAATTCAGGAAGATGATGCAAGAACAAAATGCCAAAATAAATTCACAACTCGAAATTATACAAAAACAACAATTAGAAATCCAAAAGATAAACAACAAGATTTCAGAAATGGACGGTGTCATAGAAGGGCTGAGAAGTAGATTTGAAACCATGGAAGACAGGATCAGTGGAACTGAAGACAAACACTTGGATACAACTCTGTTTCAGGAAAACTCAGAAAAAAGAACAAAGAAAAATGAAGAGACCCTGAGAGTTATGTGGGACACAATTAAAAGCAAAAACTTACGAGTGATTGGCATACCAGAACAGGGGAAGAAAACAGAAAACACAGAGAGGATCATTGAGGAACTGCTGACAGAAAACTTTCCCAATATCAAGAAAGATGAAAAGCTGGTCATCCAAGAAGCTCAACGAACCCCATATAGAATAGACCCCAAAAGAAAATCACCAAGACATATCATATTCACACTCGCTAAAACTAAAGACAAACAAAGAATCCTGAGAGCAGCTCATGAAAAACAAGAAGTCACATACAGAGGAGAAACAATAAGACTAAGCTCAGATTATTCAGCAGAAACCATGCAGGCAAGAAGGCAATGGGATGACATATATAAAATCTTGAAAGAAAAAAATTGTCAGCCAAGAATAATATATCCTGCAAAACTCTCATTCAGATTTGATGGTGAAATTAGGTCATTTCCAGATAAACAGAAACTAAAGGAATATGCAAAAGTCAAACCAAACTTACAAGAATTATTAAAGGGAGTTCTTCGATCTGAGGACAAACAGCTTAAGCCCTCAGGCAGGACCTAGGACCTAGGATGCAGGTTAACATGAACCAGATACCATTCTAGGAACTGAACTACAGAGGACTTTCCAAAAACAAAAGATATACAACAGGGAATCAGAGAAATCAATCAAAGGATGACAACAACATCAAAACAATGAAAGAGGGAACAAACGGCATAGGTATAGAACCTTCTAAAGGAGAAGAAGGCAAGGCGATACCAAGTAATGGTAGACTGCTTCAAAATTATAAAGATAAGGGTAAAATTCATGGTAACCACAAAAAAAGTTAACAAACCAACTCATAAAAATAAAGACGAAAAACATAAAGTCTCAACAAAAACAAAACCTACAAAAACAAAAGAAATGAACACAAAATCCACAAACAAAAGGAACTCAGCACAAGAGAGTAAGAAGAACAAAGAAAACTTCAGCATCACAAAAAAAAGCACTACAAAATGACAGCAACAAACTCACATCTATCAATAATTACACTGAACGTAAATGGACTCAATGCACCCATAAAGCGACGGAGAGTGGCAGAATGGATAAGAAAACAGGATCCATCTATTTGCTGTCTACAAGAGACACATCTTAGAAACAAAGATGTGAATTTATTAAAAATCAAAGGTTGGAAAAAAATATATCAAGCTAACAACTATCAAAAAAGAGCAGGAGTGGCAATTCTAATCTCAGATAAAATAGACTTTAAAACAAAATCTACCATAAAAGACAAAGAAGGACACTATATAATGATTAAGGGGATGATCCATCATGAAGACATAACCATAATAAATATCTATGCACCCAATGACAGGGCTCCAAAATACATAAAAAAAACTCTAACAGCACTGAAAAGAGAAATTGACAGTTCCACAATAATAGTAGGAGACTTCAACACACCACTCTCAGTAAAGGACAGAACAACTAAAAAGAAACTTAGCAAAGATACAGAAGACCTAAAGGACACAATCAGCCAACTGGACCTCATAGACATATATAGAACTCTCCATCCAACCGCTGCAAAGTACACATTCTTTTCCAATGCACATGGAACGTTCTCCAGAATAGACCACATCTTAGGCCACAGAGCAATCCTCAACAAGATCCAAAATGCTGAGATAATTCACAGTATCTTCTCTGACCACAATGCCATCAAGGTAGAAATTAACACTAGAAAGAGCAAGGAAAAAAAATCAAACACATGGAAACTGAATAATAATCTGCTTACACATCAATGGGTAATAGAAGAAATCAGAGATGGAATTAAAAAATTCCTAGAATCAAATGAAAATGAAAACACATCATACCAAAACCTTTGGGACACAGCAAAGGCAGTCCTCAGAGGACAATTTATAGCAATAGATGCACATATCAAAAAAGAAGAAAGGGACAAAATCAAAACATTAACTACAGAACTCAAACAAATAGAAAGAGAACAACAAAAAAAGCCTACAACCACCGGAAGAAAGGAAATAGTAAAGATCAGAGCAGAAATCAATGAAATAGAGAACAGAAAAACAATAGAAAGAATCAACAAAACCAAAAGTTGGTTCTTTGAAAGAATCAACAAAATCGACAAACCACTGGCCAGACTGACAAAACAAAAACAGCAGAGGGCACAAATAACCCAAATAAGAAATGAAATGGGGGACATTACAACAGACCCAACTGAAATAAAAAGGATTATAACAGAATATTATGAAAAACTATATTCCAACAAATTTGAAAACCTAGAGGAAATGGATAAATTTCTAGAAACATACGGCCTACCCAAACTACAACAAAGTGATATTGAAAATCTGAACAGACCCATAACAAGAGAAGAGATTGAAAAGGTAATAAAAAAACTCCCAACCAAAAAAAGCCCTGGCCCAGATGGCTTCACTGGAGAATTCTACAAAACATTTACAGAAGAGCTCGTACCAGTTCTACTCAAGTTATTTCAGAGCATAGAAGATGAAGCAACACTTCCAAATTCATTCTATGAAGCCAGCATAACGCTGATACCAAAACCAGGCAAAGACATCACAAAAAAAGAAAATTACAGACCAATATCTCTCATGAATATAGATGCAAAAATTCTGAACAAAATTTTAGCCAATAGAATTCAGTATCATATCAAAAAAATAATACACCACGACCAAGTAGGATTCATACCAGGTATGCAAGGATGGTTTAACATTAGAAAATCCATCAACGTAATCCACCACATAAATAAAAGGAAAGAAAAAAATCACATGATTATCTCAATTGATGCAGAAAAGGCATTTGACAAAGTCCAACACCCATTCCTGATAAAAGCTCTCAATAAAATAGGTATAGAAGGGAAATTTCTCAACATCATAAAGGGCATCTATGCAAAACCAACAGCCAACATCATTCTTAATGGAGAAAGGCTGAAAACATTCCCCCTGAAAACAGGAACAAGACAAGGATGCCCTTTATCACCACTCCTATTTAACATTGTGCTGGAAGTTCTCGCTAGAGCAGTAAGGCAAGAGAAAGAAATAAAGGGCATCCAAATTGGTAATGAAGAAGTTAAACTCTCCCTGTTTGCAGATGATATGATACTATACATAGAAAACCCTAAAGACTCCACGAGAAATTTACTGGAACTAATAGAAAGATTCAGCAGAGTAGTAGGATACAAGATAAACATTCAAAAATCAGTTGGATTCCTATACACCAGTAAAGAGAACGATGAAAAGGAGATCAGGAAATCAATACCATTTTCAATAGCCCCTAAAAAGATAAAATACTTGGGAATAAATCTGACCAGGAATATAAAAGACCTATACAAAGAAAACTACAAAACACTGCTGCATGAAACCCAAAGGGATCTACATAAATGGAAAAACATACCATGCTCATGGATAGGCAGAATCAACATTGTGAAAATGGCAATTCTACCTAAAGCAATTTACAAATACAATGCAATTCCGATACAAATACCAACAACATTCTTCAAAGAGATGGAAAAACTAATTATTAACTTTATATGGAAAGGGAAGAAACCCCGAATAAGTAAAGCACTACTGAAGAAGAAGAATAAAGTTGGAGGACTCACACTACCTGACTTGAGAACCTACTATACAGCTACAGTACTCAAAACAGCCTGGTACTGGTACAACAACAGAGACATTGACCAATGGAACAGAATTGAGAACTCAGATGTAAATCCATCCACCTATGGTCACCTGATTTTTGACAAGGGCCCAAAATACATCAAATGGGGAAAAGACAGTCTTTTTAACAAATGGTGCTGGCAAAACTGGATATCCATTTGTAGAAAAATGAAACAGGACCCATACCTCACACCATATACAAAAACTACTTCAAAATGGATCAAAGACCTGAATATAAAGCCTCAAACTATAAAATTCATAGAAGAAAAAATAGGACCAACACTTCAGACCTTAATACATGGCATTAACAGGATACAAACCATAAACATCAACACAAAAAACCCAACAGATAAACTAGATAATTGGGATCTTCTAAAAATCAAACATCTATGCTCTTCAAAAGATTTCACCAAAAGAGTTAAAAGAGAACCTACAGACTGGGAAAAAATTTTTGGACAGTACAAGTCAGACAAAGGTCTAATCTCCATAATCTACAAGAAAATCCAACACCTCTACAACAAAAAGACAAATAATCCTATCAAAAAATGGGCAAAGGAAATGAACAGACACTTCACCAAGGAAGACATTCAAATGGCCAACAGACACATGAGGAAATGCTCGCGATCACTAGCCATTAGAGAAATGCAAATTAAAACCACAATGAGATACCATCTCACCCCGGCATTACTGGCACGAATCAAAAACACTGGAAATAACAAATGTTGGAGGGGCAGCGGGGAGACGGGAACTCTTATACACTGCTGGTGGGAATGCAAAATGATACAGCCATTTTGGAAAATGATATGGCGTTTCCTCAGAAAGCTAGAAATAGACGTACCATTCGATCCAGCAATCCCACTCCTAGGAATATATCCTAGAGAAATAAGAGTCATCACTCGAATAGACATATGCACACCTATGTTCATGGCAGCATTATTCACAATAGCAAAATGATGGAAACAACCTCGATGTCCATCAACAGACGAATGGATACACAAACTATGGTACATACACACAATGGAGTACTATGCAACGAGAAAGAACAATGAATCGGTGAACCATCTCATAACATGGATGAAACTGGAGGACATCATGCTGAGTGAAATAAGTCAATCACAAAAGGACAAATATTGTATGAGACCTCTATTGTAAAAACCCATGAAAAAATTCACATGCAAAATGTAACAATCCTTGTTGGTTACCAGGGATGGGGGGGGGGGGGAATACTAAATAGGTAATAGGTAAGTGGTAACTTGGGTGAGAGATGAGATAGTACATAGTACAGGGGAAACTAACACAACCTGCACAAGGAAAGGTCATGGAGGCCCTATAGACACATCCAAACCCCCCGAGGGACTGAGTTGTTGGACGGAGGGCTCTGGGGACCATGATCTCGGGGAACATCTAGCTCAATTGGCATGACACTACTTATAAAGATAATGCTCTACATTCTACCTTGGTGAGTAGTGTCTGGGGTCTTAAAAGCCTATGAGCGGCCATCTAAGATACTCCACTGATCTCATCCCTTCGGGAACAAGGGAGAACGAAGAGAACAGGATACAAGGAAAAGATTAGTCTGAAGGACTAATGGTCCACAGCTACCAAGGCCTCCACGGGACTGAGCCCAGTACAGCTGGATGGTGCCCGGCTACCACCAATGACTCCTCTGACCAGGATCACAACAGAGGGTTCTGGGCAGAGCTGGAGTAGGATGTAGAGTATAATTTTAACTCCCAAAAAAAAAAAAAAAAAAAAAGAAGACCAGATATACTGGCCTAAAGAATACTAGAGAAACCTCGAGAGTGTGGCCCCCAGACACCCTTTCAGCTCAGGGGGGAAGTTACCTTCAAGGTTCGATGTTAAGCCTGGGAATGGACACCCCAGTAAAACTAAATGGGACTAACGATGTACAGGAGTCCGGTGACAAGGGCCAGAAGGCAGAGGGAGAGTAGGAAACTGATGATAAGGAACACAAATTGAATAAGGACACTGTCGATGTATTGTGAGATTGTTGACCACTGCTATAGGGCAACATTTGTAGTAACTATTAAATGGGAGGCTGTTTTGTCCTGTAAGCCTTCATCTTGGGCGAGAATGGCAGCACAATTGGAAGAGCATAGTCAATATCACTTAAATGTGTAAGTAAAAAGTTTTGAAATGGTGTTTAAATAAAATAAGAATAAATAAATAAATAAATAAGTAAATAAACAAATGAGACTAAAGAGGTACAATAGTCCACTGACAAGGTCCAGAAGACAGAAGGGGACAAGGAAGCCCCCTGGTGATAGGGAACACAAGGTGGAGTAAGGATATTCTTGATGTGCTGTGAGATTGTTAACCATTGTCATAGGGCAACATGTGTAGTAACTGTTAAATGAATAACTATTTTTTCTGTAAGCCTTCATCTTAAGTGAGAATAACAGCACAGTTGGAAGAGCGTAGTCAATGTCACTGAACTGTGAATGTAGAAATTTTTGAAACGGTGTATCTTTGGCCATCTGTAATTTTCATCAAAAAAAAAGGTTGAGAATTTAGAGGCTTAATACGTTGTGGGGTTGTTAACCAATGTCAAAAAACAACATGTGTACTACTATTTCATGAGAAACTATTTGCTCTGTAAGCTTTCACCTGAAGTACAATAAAATATATATTTAAAAAAAAAAAAAAAAAAAGAAGAAGAAGAAAAGGACAAAATCAAAACATTAACTACAGAACTCAAACAGAAAGAGAACAGCAAAAAAAGCCCACAATCACCAGAAGAAAGAAAATAGTAAAGATAAGAGCAGAAATCAATGAAATAGAGAACAGGAAAACAAATAGAGAATCAACAAAACCAAAAGTTGGTTCTTTGAAAGAATCAACAAAATCCACAAACCACTGGCCAGACTGACAAAAGAAAAACAGGAGAGGACGCAAATAACCCAAATAAGAAATGAAATGGGGGACATTCCAACAGACCCAACTGAAATAAAAAGGATTATAACAGAATATTATGAAAAACTCTACTCCAACAAATTTGAAAACCTAGAGGAAATGGATAAATTTATAAGAACACACAGCCTACCCAACCTACAACAAAGTGATGCTGAAAATCTGAACAGACCCATAACAAGAGAAGAGATTGAAACGGTAATAAAAAAAAAACTCCCAACCAAAAAAAGCCCTGGCCCAGATGGCTTCACTGGAGAATTCTACAAAACATTTACAGAAGAGCTTGTACCAGTACTATTCAAGCTATTTCAGAGCATAGAAGAGGAAGCAACACTTCCAAACTCATTCTATGAAGCCAGCATAACGCTGATACCAAAACCAGGCAAAGACACCACAAAAAAAGAAAATTACAGACTAATATCTCTCATGAATATAGATGCAAAAATTCTTAACAAAATTATAGCCAATAGAATTCAGCAATATATCAAAAAAATAATACACCATGAACAAGTAGGATTCATACCAGATATGCAAGGATGGTTCAACATTAGAAAATCAATCAATGTAATCCACCACTTAAATAAAAGGAAAGGAAAGAATCACATGATCATCTCAATTGATGCAGAAAAGGCATTTGACAAAGTCCAACACCCATTCCTAATCAAAACTCTCAATAAAATAGGTATAGAAGGGAAATTTCTCAACATAATAAAGGGCATCTATGCAAAACCAATGGCCAACATCACTCTTAATGGAGAGAGGCTGAAAACATTCCCCTTGAAAACAGGAACAAGACAAGGATGCCCTTTATCACCACTCCTATTTAACATTGTGCTGGAAGTTCTAGCCAGAGCAATAAGGCAAGAAAAAGAAATGAGGGCATCCAAATTGGTAATGAAGAAGTTAAACTGTCCCTGTTTGCAGATGATATGATACTATACATAGAAAACCCTAAAGACTCCACGAGAAATCTACTGGAACTAATAGAAAGGTTCAGCAGACTAGCAGTATACAAGATAAACATTCAAACATCAGTTGGATTCCTATACACCAATAAGGAGAACGATGAAAAGGAAATCAGGAAAATAACACCATTTTCAATAGCCCCTAAAAAGATAAAATACTTAGGAATAAATCTAACCAGGGATGTAAAAGACCTATACAAAGAAAACTACAAAACACTACAGCATGAAGCCCAAAGGGATCTACATAAATGGAAAAACATACCATGCGCATGGACAGGCAGACTCAACATTGGGAAAATGACAATTCTACCCAAAGCAATTTACAAATACAATGCAATCCCAATCCAAATACCAACAACATTCTTCAAAGAGATGGAAAAACTCATCATTAACTTTATATGGAAAGGGAAGAAGTCCCGAATAAGTAAAGCACTACTGAAGAAGAAGAATAAAGTTGGAGGACTCACACTACCTGACTTCAGAACCTATTATACAGCTACAGCAGTCAAAACAGCCTGGTACTAGTACAACGACAGACACATTGACCAATGGAACAGAACTGAGAACCCAGATGTAAATCCATCCACCTACGGTCACCTGATCTTTGACAAGGGCCTGAAGTCCATCAAAAGGGGAAAAGACAGTCTTTTTAACAAATGGTGCTGGCAAAACTGGATATCCATCTGTAAAAAAATGAAACAGGACCCATACTTCAAGCCGTATACAAAAACTACTTCAAAATGGATCAAAGACCTGAATATAAAGCCTAAAACTATAAAGCTCATAGAAGAAAAATTAGGACCAACACTACAGGCCTCAATACACAGCATTAACAGGATACAAGCAATAACCATCAATGCACAAACCCCAATAGATAAGCTAGATAACTGGGATCTTCTAAAAATCAAACACCTGTGCTCTTCAAAAGACTTCACCAAAAGAGTAAAAAGAGAACCTACAGACTGGGAAAACATTTTTGGACAGTACAAGTCAGACAAAGGTCTACTCTCCATACTCTACAAGAAAATCCAACACCTCTACAACAAAAAGACAAATAATCCTATTAAAAAATGGGCAAAGGAAATGAACAGACACTTCACCAAAGAAGACATCCAAATGGCCGCATGAGGAAATGCTCGCGATCACTCGCCATTAGAGAAATGCAAATTAAAACCACAATGAGATACCATCTCACCCCGGCATTACTGGCACGAATCAAAAACACCGGAAATAACAAATGTTGGAGGGGCTGTGGGGAGATCAGAACTCTTATGCACTGCTGGTGGGAATGCAAAATGATACAACCATTTTGGAAAATGATATGGCGCTTCCTCAGAAAGCTAGAAATAGACATACCATTCGATCCAGGATTTCCACTCCTAGGAATATATCCTAGAGAAATAAGAGTTGTCACTCGAATAGACATATGCACACCTATGTTCATGGCACCATTGTTCACAATAGCAAAATGATGGAAACAACCTAGATGCCCATCAACAGATGAATGGATAAACAAACTATGGTACATACACACAATGGAGTACTATGCAACGAGAGAGAACAACAGTGAATCTGTGAACCGTCTCATAACATGGATGAAACCGGAGAACATTATGCTGAGTGAAATAAGTCAATCACAAAAGGACAAATATTGTATGAGACCTCTATTGTAAAAACCCAAGAAAAAGTTCACACACAAAATGTAACAATCTTTGTTGGTTACCAGGGACGGGAGGTGTGGGGGGGAAATACTAAATAGAAAATAGATAAGTGGTATCTTGGGTGAAGGGTGAGACAGTACACAATACAGGGGAAACTAGCACAACTTGTACAAGGAAAGGTCATGGAAGCCCCATAGACACATCCAAACTCCCTGAGGGACTGAATTGCTGGGCGGAGGGCTGTGGGGACCTGGTCTTGGGGATCATCTAGCTCAATTGGCATGACACAGCTTATAAAGACAATACTCTACATTCTACCTTTGTGAGTAGTGCCTGGGGTCTTAAAAGCCTGTGAGCGGCCATCTAAGATACTCCACTGGTCTCATCCCTTTGGGAGCAAGGGAGAATGAAGAGAACAGGATACAAGGAAAAGATTAGTCCAAAGGACTAATTGTCCACAGTTACCAAGTCCTCCACTGGACTGAGTCCAGTACAGCTAGATGGTGCCCGGCTACCACCACTGACTGCTCTGACCAGGATCACAACAGAGGGTTCTGGACAGAGCTGGAGAAGGATGTAGAACATAATTCTAACTCACAAAAAAAAAAAAAGACCAGATTTACTGACCTAAAGGAGACTGGAGAAACCCCGAGAGTATGGCCCCCAGACACCCTTTTAGCTCAGTGGTGAAGTTATCTTCGAGGTTCACCGTTCAGCCTGGGAGTGGACAGCCCCGTAAAGCCAAATGAGACTCATAAGGTACAGTAGTCCAGTGACAAGGGCCAGAAGGCAGAAGGGGACGAGGAAGCTGGTGATAGGGAACCCAAGGTTGAGTAAGGATATGGGTGATGGTTTGTGAGATTGTTAACCATTGTCATAGGGCAACATGTGTAGTAACTGTGAAATGAGAAACTATTTTGTTCTGTAAGTTTTCATCTTAAGTGAGAATAACAGTACAATTGGAAGAGCACAGTCATTGTCACTGAACTGTGCATGTAGAAATTTTTGAAATGTTGTATCTTTGGCTATGTGTATTTTCATCAAAAAAAAAAGGTTGAGAGGTTAGAGGGTTGACATGTTGTGGGGTTGTTAACCAACGTCATAAAACAATATGTGTACTACTGTTTCATGAGAAAGTATTTGTTCTGTAAGCCTTCACCTGAAGTACAATAAAAAAAAATATGTATCTATATTGCTGTACAGAGTAAAAATGGTACAAGTTTTCAGAAAAACATCTGGCAATATGCCCCACACTTACTCCATAATTCTACTTCTAGAAATCTACTGTAATGAAATTTTTAAATATTAAACAGAGATATATACCCAAAAATTATTAATAATAGCTTTATTTATAGTCAGGAAGAAATGAAAGCAATCTAACATGAAGAGAATCAAGTACCTGTTGTATATAGCCATGAAGTGATAAGAGTTTTATTTGAGATCAGAAAATGTTTATGATATGTTCAGTTAAAAAAACAACATAAAAAAGTATGGTATGAGAGGCAAGACTTCCAGAACAGCCTTATGAGGAGCTAGGAGAAATTCTTGCCAGGAAGACATATATTAACCTGGTCAAAATTAGCAAAGACAATCATTCAAAGTCTCTAAAAATTGATCAAAAGACTTAAAGCAAAACAGAAACATTTATTCAACAAAATTTATGAAAAGTGAGTAAGAACAGTGGGAAGTTGTAGCATTTGAGCTAGGGACTGCATCCAA
The DNA here is from genome assembly GCA_030035585.1 of Dugong dugon. Lineage (NCBI taxonomy): Eukaryota > Metazoa > Chordata > Mammalia > Sirenia > Dugongidae > Dugong > Dugong dugon. The sequence goes on along the minus strand of CM057468.1, from coordinate 100,732,508 downwards.
TTCCCCAAAAGCTCTGCTTTGTGGAAGAGCTGTTCCAGTGGACTTGTGAAGAAAGTGACACTGCCCATCTTCTGCTGCTTCCTGGGGTGGAAAACAATTCCAGATGGATTTAGAAACTGGTGACTACTGGAAGATCCCATTTTCCACAGCTCTGTACTGAAGAAAGCCTATACCAAGCATATGGTAACAGTTCAGTGGTGGTACCTGTTCCTCCATCCCCAAAACTCTCTGTGTATGGAAGATTAGGGAGCTCCTGCTTGGTAGCACTGAGGTTCTGCAGAGGGGAGGGTTGGAGCAAACCTCCAAGAATGACAAAACCCTGCCTCTTCCAAGGGGCCAGACATAATTTGGATCAAACTGTGGAACAATTTACATACCAGGGTGTTTTGAAAATAATAGAGCAGTCAGTTAGCAATTAATGGAGGCTAATAACTGGGCGTAATACCAATAAAGGCAGAAGCTTAATGAGGAAGTTAAGGGAAAGAGACAAAAAGAGCCCAGCTAAAACCACTGTCACCCTGTGTGATCAGAAAAACAGCATGCATGCACAAGGCTGTGCTCTCTTAGTGGAAACTGGAGGATCACCTGAGCTACAGGTCTCTTGTTGTATGTGGGGAAAACTAGTAAATTTCCTGAACAGTGAAAGCAGTCTTCAAGCCACACACAGATCCAATGATAAAAGGTGAAAACCACTGTTTCAGGAGAGTTAAGCACAACTTCTGACCAATCATTGACTGACAACTAAATGGTGCTGATGCACAAGCAACCCCTAGGATATATCCTTAAAGATACAAACAAGGCAAGAAAATGAGCAGGGACATCAGAAGTTGTACACTGAGGATGAAACAGAATCCATTGATCTAGTACAGCCCAGTTACTGAACAAATAAATGAGCAAAGAAACAAACATCAACAAGAAGCCCAAGAAGGGGGAGGGGGTCTGTGAATTGGCATCTAGAATTGCTACAACATATTATCTAAAGTGTTCAGTTATCAACAAAATTAAGTGGCATGCAAAGAAACAGGAAAGTATGACCCTCACATAGGGGAAAAAAAGCAGGCAATAGAAACCAACTTTGAGGAGGCCCAGATATTGCACTTAGCAGATAAAGGCTTCAAATCAGGTGTCATATGCATGTTCAAAGGACTAAAGGAAATCACGCTTAAAGAATTAAATGAAGGTAAAATGACAATGGCTCAACAAATAAAGAATATCAACAGAGAGACAGAACTTATAAAAAAATGAACCAAACAGAAATTCTGGAGTTGAAAAGAACAATAAACAAAAACTGACTAAAAGTAGGTTTGAGCTGGCAGAAGAAAAAAATCAGTAAAACTTAAGATAGATCAATCAAAATTATGCAATCTAAAGAACAGAGATAAACAGATTGAAGAAAAATGAACAAAGCCCATGAGAAATGTGAGACACCATTAAATGCACCTATATACACATAATGTGAGTACCAGGAGGAGAGGAGAGAGTGAAGGAAGCATGTAAAATATTTTTTAAAAAATAATAATAATGGCTGAAAACATCCAAAATTTCATGAAGGACATTAATGTACTCATCCAAGAAGCTCAACACACACAGATACATCACAGTTGAAATGCTGAAAGACAAAGAAAATCTTAAAGCAACAAAAAAAAAGTGGTTAATCATGTATAGGGTAACTCCAATAAGATTAACAGCTGACTTCACATCAGAAACAACAGACACCAGAAGGCACTGGGATGGCATATTAAAGCTGCTTAAAGAAAAAAAAAAAAAAACTGTTAATCAAGAATCTTATATCTTGTAAAACTATCCTTTAAAAATGAAGACAAAATAAAGATATTTCTATATAAGAAAAACTGAAGCAACCAATTGTGAGCAGAACTATCTTACAAGATATAATAAAAGAAGTTCTTGAGGCTGATAGGAAGTGACAGTATTTTTAACCCCCGTTTAAAAAAAAAAAAAAAATGGCAGTAGAGGTAATTATGTAAGTAATTATAAATAACATTGTAGTTGCATATTCTCCTTTCTTCTCTTAATGAATTAAAAACCAACTGCATAAAAGAATTTTCAGCAATCCAAAAGGGAAAGTAAGAGGTTCTAGCTAAGGCATTTAGGCAAGAAAAAGAAATAAAAGGTAACCAGATTGGAAAGGAAGAAATAGAACTCTCTGTATTCACAGATGACATAGTCTTGTACATAGGAAATCCCAAGAAATCCACTAAAAAACTGTTAGAACTACTAAATATATTCAACAAGTTGCAGGATACAGGATCAACATACCCCTTCCAAAAAATGTATTTCTCTTCACAATCCAAAGGAGAAATTAAGAAAACAACTCCATTTACAATAGCATTAAAAAGAACAAAATAATTAGGAGCAAATTTAACAAAAGAAATGTAAGACTTGCACACTGGAAACTACAAAACACCATTAAAAGAAATTTTTAAAATTCTAAATAAATGGAAATACATGGAGATGAAGAATTAATATTATTAAGACAATAATACTTCCCAAACTGATCTATAAATTCCACACAGTCTCTATCAAAATCTCATCTGTTTTATTGAAGAAATTGATGAGCTAACCCTAAAATTCAAATGGAAATTAAGGTCCTCAGAACAGCCAAAACAATTTTGAAAAAGCAGACAAAGTTGAAGGACTCACACTCCCATATTTTAAAACATAATACAAAGCTACTGTAATCAAGACAGTGTGTTCCTGTCATGAGGATAGACATATAGGTCAATGAAATAAAATTAAGGTCTAGAAATAAAAACTTGTATTTATAACACACTGTAAAGAAAATATAGGAATAAATTTCTGTGTCTTCGGGTCAGGCAACAGTTTGTTAGGCATAATACCAAAAGCACAAGTGACAAAAGAAAATGTAGATAAATTTGACTTTATCAAAATTAAAAACTTTTGTGCTGCAAGCAATACCATCAAGAAAGTGAAACAATTATCCAAAGAATGAGAGAAAATATTTATAAACCATATATCTGATAAGAAACTGGTATCCAGAATATATAGAGACCTCTAAGAATTCAGTAATAAAAAGATAACCCAATTCAAAATACGGGCAAAGGATCTGAATAGACACTTCTCCAAAGAAGACACACAAATGGCCAATAAGGATACAAAAGACACATCATCAGTCATTAGGAAAATGCAATTAAAACCACAAAGATACGCTATTTCATGCCCGCTAGAATGGCTTTAATAAAAAAGATAGATAATAACAAGCATTGACAAAGATGTATAGAAACTGGATCTCTCATACATTGCTGTTGAGAATGTAAATGGTGCAGCCACTTTGAAAAACATTTTGGCAGTTCCTCAAAATGTTAAGCACAGGGTTATCATATGAGCCAGTAATTCCACTCCCAGGTATATGCCCAAGAAATGAAAGTGTATGTTCATGCAAAAATTTGTCCACTAATGTTGACAGCAACATACTGACGCATGACCATGGAGGCAGTTACAGAACAGGACAAATACAACTTCCTGCATGAGTGATGTCCCTCCTGTCTTATGCAACTCACTCAGCTCTAATTCTCCTCTTTATTAGAGTATGTATATGGACGCTTATTTTGAAAACCTCAAAGCAGATGAGGTTTTAATGTGCCTTTATTTAACAGTAAACAAGAAAAGTCCTCAGTTCCACGATCAGCTTGGCAATCCTTGTTTGAAACAGCAAGATTATCATTTCTCTTTTTGCATATCTTTGGTAGCAGATTCTACTTATGTAGTTACAATTCTCTAGGAAAGGTAATGAGGAAAGAAAAATCACCAATACTGCCCCAATAACCTTTTCCAAAGAGGTCACTTAGATGATGCAAATTGTGTGTGTGTGTGTGTGTGTGTGTGTGTGTGTGTGTGTGTGTATGTTGGGGGTGATACTCATTAAGAAATAAAGTCAAAAAGGAATTTCTGTTTTAAATTGGTCAAACAAAATCAAGATCCCCCCACCAAATTTTACTCAGCATAATACTTGGTCTTAAATATAATTTGTAGGGTATAGGGTACTGAAGCAAACGGACTCTTCATACTGATCGGGGATAATTAGAGTATAAGAGCTTCACAGACTAAACATTCTAAAACGCAGGCTTTTATCAAAAGCAGTCACTCTACCTCAGCCTGACAGTTAACAGCATATGATCTGGTAAACAAATACTCTCAAACAGAACAAAAGTGCCATTAAAGGCCAAAACTGTCAACACATATTCCATTCTTACAAGAGAAAAAAATATGTAAACTGTTGATCACCTCTGGTTGTCTTAACTAGCATGGAGGTTGTCATGGAAACATTTCTGCGACATTCACAGTGATTAAACACAAACACTTCAGTTTAATTGCTATTAGGCTTAACATACCAGAATTTATTTATACTCAGTGTGCGTTATGATAAAATGTACTAGAAATAAAGCTTGTAATGATCTGGCATAACAATGCCAATATTTCCTTTTCAAAAATTAAATGAAAATGAAATTCTATGGAAGTTTAGGGTTTTTTCCCAGAAAAAAAATTATGAAAAAATGAATTCTTAATTTTTTCAAATGCCTACTCTGATGTTTTTGCATTTTTCTGTAGTACATAACTTATTAAAATATTTTTGTCTTTACTTCCACAGCATGCAATTTACAAAAAAAAAAACTTCACACACTACATACCAAAACAATGTATAAAAATATATTAAAATAAAAATCCATAAAGGCAGAAATTTAAATATTCTAGGTTATTTTTCATATCAATAATATGCAATTAATATTTAACTAGGAATTTTGTTTCATTTCATGGTGATAAAATACTATGAATGGTTTTCTCAGAAACTTTGATTTTTCTAATTGTTTTCTAAAAAAAAATCTATAGGATATAATGAGAAAAATAAACTTGTAAAGACATATATACAAAATAACATACTCATGGAATCCAATTAAAGACATATATACAAAATAACATACTCAAAGAATCCAATCTTCCTTTAAATGTGATAAACTTTTAGCAAATCTTTCTAGTGTGAAGAGTTTTTAAGTTTGAACAAATTGTCTTTTTTTTCTTTAAGAAAGTATTAGGTTTTCTTTTATTGCATTTCAATTAATTCTAAATAGTACACTTCAAGACTAAAAAAATAATTTTAAAATGTGTTTATTAAACGCCTAAATGCCTAATAAGTGCCCAGAGAAGCCGTGGTGGCAGCGGTAGTTAAAAACTCAGCTGCTAACCAAAAGGTCAGCAGTTCAAATCCACCACCCGCTCCTTGGAAACCCTATGGGGCGGTTCTACAGTGTCCTACAGTGTCTCTGTGAGTCGGAATAGACTCGAGGGCAATGGTTAAGTGCCTAGAAGAAAGATAATAACTAGACAGGATACGACAGAAGAATAAAGTAGTTCCTGTCTTTGAGAAACTTATATTCTAGTTAATGATAGAAAAATGAACATATACAAAGCAGTTACAGGACAACACAAAGCGAAGTACAATTAAGGTTAAATTCTACAGTAAGCCCCCGTGTTAAGAACGGCTGATTTATGGACAACTCATACTTAAGAATGGACTTGAGTTAAATACAGTGGTTCATAATGCACGCACCCACCACTTTGTGACGCTCATAAAAACAGTGAGCTGCTTCAGCAGTTCCTCCCCTGGAAGAAGGAGAATGCCGTCTGCCATTTTAAGTTAGATCACGTTGCCCTTAACGTTGTGTTTGAGCGTAACTTTGTATTTGGCTTAAATTTGTCTGTTATTTACCCTTGTAACCATTCCTCAAAAGAGTAAATCTGATGCAAGTGCTGGTATTGTATTAAAGAAAAAAAGGAAAACAATCACGACTGAAAATAAAGTGGAAATAATGCTATGGGAAAGAGGTGAAATGCCAATGGTCATTGGAAAAGTATTAGGCTACAGTTGGTCAACCATGGGGAACAATTTTAAAGGATAAAGTGAGAATAATAGAGCATGTGAAAGGCTCTGCCCTGATGAAAGCTAAAATTATTACTAAGCAATGCAGTTTAATTATTGAAATGGAAAGGCTATTGATAATTTGGTTATCAAAATCAATGTAATATGGCTATTATCCTTACTTTAGTGCAAAAAGAGGTGGACATCTTTTCAATGATTTAAAAGCTGCTCGTGCAGCAAGTGAAGGTAACTGAGATAAAGAATTTGTTGCGGGTAGGGGTTTCAAAGTGAGGGCAAATTTACATAACATTAAAGTGCAAGGCTAAGCAGCAAGTACCAATTCAAGAGCTGTGAGAGATTTCCCTGAAATGTTGAAAAAAATTATTGAAGAAGGAGGTTATTTGCTAGACCAAATATTTAATGTAGACGAGACCGGCTTATTTTGGGAAAAAAATGTCTGAAAGGACCTACATTTTGAAAGAGAAAAATGTGCACCAGGGTATAAGGCATGGAAGGATAGGCTGATGTTACTGTTTGGGGGTAAAGCATCCGGGGATTTCAAGCTCAAGCCTTTGCTTATGTATCACTCCCTAAATCTGAGGGCACTTTGCCTTATCATTAAGGCATCTCTTCTCATTATCTGGAAGGCAAATGCAAAGGCCTAGGTTACAACTGCCATCTTTGAAGGTCGGTCCTTAAGCCATTTTGTCCTTGCTGTTGAATGTTATTGGTTGACCAAAAAAATACAAGATTTTCCTCGTGCTTATCAATACACCCAGACATCCAAGCACTTTAGATAACTTTCACCCCAACGTAAAGGCCGTATTTTTACCCCCTAACACCACAATGCTACTTCAGCCAACGGATCAGGGAGCCATAGCCTCCTTTAAGGGCTATTATTTACAACAGCAGACCATTTCACAAGCAGTCACGACTACACAAGATAATGTGATAAGCTTAAGGGAGTCCTGGAGGAATCTGAACGTCTCTGATACCATCAAAAATACTGCCAATTCTTGGGATGAAGTGAAGCAGTCAAATATGAAAGGAGAGTGAAACAAACTGTGCTCCCAGTTCGCACATGCTTTTCAGGGGTTTACGGCTGATGACATCTCTGAAGCCAGGCAAGCTGTGGTTGATATTGGTATCAACTGCAGTTAGACATCAGTGAAAATGATGTTGTAGAGTTACTCAACTCCCATGCTAAAGAAATGACCAATGAAGACCTTATGGAACTAGAGCAGCAGATGACAGCATTTGAGAAAGAAGACTGGGACTTAGAAATTCCAGAATTGAAAAAGTTTTTGATGAAAGTTAGCTGAAGCCTTTTGTCTCATTGAAGCAGGAATGGCAAAGTTAGAGAAACAAGATCCTAATACAGAGAGGTTCACCAAAGTTTACCATACACTTACTGAGGACCTCAGCTGCTACAAAGGCCATTTATGAGGAGAAAAAGCAAAGCTCTGGATAAACTTCACTGGATGCCTACTTTAAGAAATCACCTCCAGTAGTAAACCTCCCCTCTCCAGCAGCAGAATCAAACCCTGACTCTCCAGCCCCAGGTCCATCCTCTCCGACACCAGGCCCTCCATCTTCAACAGTAGCCATCTGTCCATCATCTCCTCCATCATCCCATTATTTATGTTATCGTAAGGTTACTTCATCAATGTCCCTTCCAGTATGCAAAACATTGATGGAACAAAAGTGTTAACCTTCAATCGTGATCTTTTTTTTCTATCTGAACCGTTTTAAGAACTGTTTTTTTTATAGTACTGTATACCTACGCACATACACAGATTCTCTCTTCAGTACAGTACCATATGTAATTACTTTTATTATTGTATTACTATTATGTACTGTATTACTATGTTTAAGATGTTCTAGTGTATTTAGTGTTTCCTAAGTGTTTTATATGCATATGAAAGTAAAATACATACTATATACTTAGACAAACATTTGACCAAGTGACACTAAATAAGAAATATATGTACTTGTTCTGACTTAACTACAAATTCGACTTAAAGACAGACTTAGGACCGGCTCTCGTTCATAACCCAGGGACTGCCTATAGTGCTAATCAGTAGTAAAAAGGAATAGACTGGCATACCAGCTTCCAAGTTTTCATAGAAAAAGTAACCTGACCTGACTTGGAGCTATATATTTTTAAATTAAAGGATATTTATTTGAAGTATTCTAAAACCATCCATATCAGTAGTAAAAGGTGTAATTGTACTATGATTTTCTAAAACACATTTTTTAACCTCAAGTTACTTACTAGTTAAATAAAGACTGCCACACGGCATTACATACCGAGTTATCTGTACTATCATGGTAATATATCAATGTGTGTGATTAAGGGAAAGCCGCACAAACAGGTTGACAATAATTGTGTCTCCAGGACTCAATAAACTACATGCCACACATGCAACATAATATTACACTGAGGCATTGATCAAAAAAATATAGAACCTGCAGTTAAGATCTTTGAATTTTAGTCTGCAGTTCTCCACTAAATATCTTTGTCGATTATTTCTGTAATGCTTAGTTAAGAAAGCTGGGTGGTGTCATTACTCAGGTACCTTCTTGCTCTATAATTCTAACATACTATGTATTCAACTTCATCCTCACCTTCATTAATGGAAAGGACAAACGAGAGTAGAAGATGTGATGTGATTGCCCCAACATACCAATTAAAGAGGAAGAGATTCCTGCAACCAGAGGTCCAACTTATTTCAGACAAAAAAAGCACATACAGAGTGTTTTAAAACTGGGGAAAAAAAGAAAGAAATGGGGAGGGTGAAAGGGGACATAAAGCTAAAGTTGCTATAAAGAAGGAAGCCATTTCAAAATACTTGAGTATTTAAAATATTATGATGTTATGTTTGGTTGTTTAAAAAATCTGGGCTTTCTCCAGAGGACTTTAAACAGGTTTTCATCATCAGAAACACCTATTAAATGCCTAATTGTATGCAGTCATGGTCTTTGAATCCCTGGGGCTTTTTTAATCTAGGATAAACAACACTAAAATGAACATATGCACAGGACAAATAAATAAGAGACTAAAAATACTTAACCAACAAATCTAAAATTTCCATTTTTTGAAGTGTTTTTATTCCTGACTCATGATTAATTTGTGGGTGGGGGGGGAATGTTAAGAACTGAATAGAAAAAAATTTTAATAAATTTAATAACAGAAGAAATATTTATACTGAAAGCATAAGTCCGGGTCTAAGGATCTGCTTCATAAACAAGAAGTGAGTCATTTTAGGGTAAGAAGAGTTTTAAAAAATCAGACCAGCTGTCATTGAGTTGATTCCGACTCATGGAGATCCCGTGTGTATCAGGATAGAACTGTGCTCCACAGGGTTTTCAATGGCTGATTTTCTGAAGTAGACCACCAGGCCTTTCTTCCAAGTTACTTCTCGGTGGTAGACTCAAACTGCCAACCTTTCAGTTAGCAGTCAAGCGTGCTACCCCTCTGCACTACCCAGGGACTCCAAAGGAGTTCTAAAGGGGTCTACTTAATAGCTATTTATATTAGGATGACAGGCAGTGACCTGAAGTTGAATTCTCTGCTCCTGCTTATTATATTTCATTCATTCTTCAGGATATACTGGGTTATTATCAACCACAAATGATTATGTTAACTAAAGTGGGAGAAATACATCAATTAGGAATTGGAGAAAATCCCTCAGGGTTGGCTGCCCATTAAAACCAAAGTCTTTTACTGTATATCATGGCAAAACAGAAGGCTTCCAGCAACCATGTGAGGTTGGAAGTGCATCCTTTCCCAGTCAAGCCTTCAAATGAGATCTAAACCCTGGTCGACACTAATTAGAGTCTGTGAGTGACCCTGAAGCAGTGTACGCAGTTAAGCCATGCACAGATTTCTGACACACACAAACTGTGAGATAATAAATGCATACTGTTTTAAGTTGCTAAGTTTATGACAATTTGTTATGCAATAATAACTAATACAGACATCAACAAAACAAATTTAAAAAAAAAAAAGAGATTTCGAGAGACCTGGGAGCACTTGAAAGACCTACTCATAAGGCTAACCCAGAGGGTTATTTTAATTTAATCATTTCAAGATTATGCAGGTAGGAATATGTGGCCTGTGATGTCTTCCTCCACATAGCTTCCCACTCCTCCAAGCCCAGCCAGTTACTGACTGAACACTTGGCACCTGCCAAAGCCCTAGCCTTAGGAGCTTTCCATGCAAATTACATAGGTCCTTTCCTGACCAGGTTCTTCTAAAATCTATCAATTATTCCACCTGTGCACATGTCCAAATGTCTCTATAAGATATGCACAGGTTACTTATACTATTAAATAATGACTACCAGTAGACTACCATTCTCGATGGCCACGGGCTGTGTTTTGGTTTCTACCAACAGGTTTAGCTGTTAACCCCAACATTTAAGGCAAATATAACACTTCAGTAGGATCACTTAAAGAAGAAGATATTGTATAAACCATTCCATTTTTTCACATTTCATGAAAATGAAAGTATTTAGAAGGGGTACATATTAATCTCACTGTGGCTATACATTCACACTCATATACTCACACACACACACCCATACACATGCACATCTATACAAACACTTCTATGCACACAAATTCATACTGAGAATATGTTATTAAGCTTGAATATTTACATAACTTTAAACCTATTAGTCATCTATACATTCTTCAAAGCTCATATCAAATACCATCTCCTTAATTTTTTTTTCTGAAGCCCAAATTAGAACAGAATATTCCCATAAATTCCTGGCTATCTATTTAGCACTTAATTCATTTGGTCTTGCATGTTACTTATCTGTTAACACATAGATCTTTCCCACTATAGTTTAAGTGCCTTGAGAACAATACTATGCAGTACTTGATAGCAATACCATGTCTACTGCATCTTTAAATCCTCAAAGGCCTAGCAGAGTCCCTTTTTTGTTTTTAATAGATCTTTTAATGAATCCATATAAAATTCAGCTTGAACTGTTCTTTCTTCATATTAATCTCACTAAGAAAAGGTAATATTCTCCCTTAAAACCATACATCCTTTGATACAACGAATCTGGGTCCAAGAGAAGGAATCCCTCTACTGGATACCATGGTTCTAAAGTTAGATAGGGACTGGGCTTTGTTTTTGTAGGGAGAAAGGTTATTCATTCAACATTAGGAATCCAAGCTATGGGAAGGCCTTGTAATCTACAGCAATATTGGGTAACACAAAGAGGTCTTCTGGAGGATTAGGCTCCTCAGGGAATTTTCAAGGTCTTAGAATTCTCCACAGTTGTCAGCTATTAATCTCTTTTCTGGAAGCTCCTAGGCTTGGAAGTCTAGGTTCCTTTGTTCTGTTGAGGGTTAGCATTGTAGATTTACTTAACACATTAGCAGTGATTAAAATCCAGAAGAAAAGATTCACGCTCCATTTAGTACATAGTTAAGGAGATAGAATTATATGCTCTAGTCATTAACTCATCGTTAACTTTCTTTTCTTTTCATTTCTTATGTTGACTAGAAAAAACCACAAACTTTTTATATACTGAATAAATTAAAGGATCTTTGGCTACATCAATATGCTATATAATGTTATGTTGTTGTTAGGTGCCATCAAGTCAGTTCTGACTCATAGCAACCCTATGTACAACAGAACAAAACACTGCCTGGTCCTGTGCCATCCTCACAATCGTTATGCTTGAGCCCCTTGTTTCACCCCGTGTCAATCCATCTCGTTGAGGGTCTTTCTCTTTTTCGCTGACCCTCTATTTTACCAAGCATGATGTCCTTCTCCAAGGATTGGTCCCTCCCAATAACACGTCCAAAGTATGTAAGACGAAGTCTTGCCATCCTCACTCCTAACGAGCATTCTGGTTGTACTTCTTCCAAGACAGATTTGTTCATCCTATTGGCAGATCATGGTATATTCAATATTCTTTGCCAACACCGTAATTCAAAGGCACCAATTCTTCTTTGGTTTTCCTAATTCATTGTCCAGCTTTCACATGCATATAAGGTGACTGAAAATACCATGGCTTGGGTCCAGTGCACCTTAGACTGACATCTTTGCTTTTTAACACTTTAAAGAGGTCTTCTGCAGCAGATTTGCCAATGCAATGCGTTGTTTGATTTCTTGACTGCTGTTTCCACGGGCACTGATTGTGGATCCAAGTAAAATGAAATCCTTGACAACTTCCATATTGTCTCCATTTATCATGATGTTGCTTACTGGTCCAGTTCTGAGGATTTTTGTTTTCTTTATGTTGAGGTGTAATCCACACTGAAGGCGTTAGTCTTTGATCTTCATCAGTAAGTGCTTCAAGTCCTCTTCACTTTCAGCAAGCAAGGTTGTGTCACCTGCATACTGCAGGTTGTTAACTGAGTCTTCCTCCAATCCTGATGCCCCATTCTTCTTCATATAGTCCAGTTGCTCAGCATACAGACTAAGTATGATGAAAGGATACAACACTGACGCACACCTTTCCTGACATTAAACCACAAAATATCCCCTAGTTCTGTTCAAACAACCGCCTCTTGATCTATCTACGGGTACCTCATGAGCACAATGAAGTGTTCTGGAATTCTCATTCTTCGAAATGTTATCCATAATTTGTTACGATCCACACAGTTGATTGCCTTTGCACAGTCAATAAAACACAGGTAAACATCTTTCTTGTATTCTCTCCTGTCAGGCAGGATCTATCTGACATCAGCAATGATATCCTTTGTCCCATGTCCTCTTCTGAATCCTACTTTAATTTCTGGAAGTTCCCTGTCAATGTACCGCAGCAACCACTTTTGCAAATGATGTTCAGCAAAATTTTACTTATATGTGATACTGATATTGTTCGATAATTTCCGCACTGTGTTGGATCACCTTTCTTTGGAATGAGTACAAATATGGATCTCTTCTGGATGGTATACCAGGTATCTGTCTTCTGAATTTCTTGGCACAGATCAGTGGGCACTTCCAGCGCTGCATCTGTTTGTTGAAACATCTCAATTGGTATTCCAAATTCCGGGAGCCTTGTTTTCCACCAATGCCTTCAGGGCAGCTTGGATCTCTTCCTTCAGTATCATCGGTTCTTGATCATATGCTATCACCTGAAATGGTTCAGTGCCAACCAATTCTTTCTGGTACAGTGACTCTGTGTATTCCTTCCATCTTTCAATGCTTCCTGAGTTGTTTAACATTTTCCCCATAGAACACTTCAATACTGCAATTCGAGGCTTTAATTTTTTCTTCAGTTCTTTCAGCTTGAGAAATGCTAAGCATGTTCTTCCCCTTTGGCTTTCTATCTCTAGGTCTTTGCACATGTCATTTATAATACTTCATGTTGTCTTCTTGAACTGTCCTTTGAAATCTTCTGTTCAGCTCTTTTACTTCATCATTTCTTCCTTTCACTTTAATTTATCCACAATTCAAGAGCACTTTCAGAGTCTCTTCTGACATCAATTTTGGTCTTTTTAATGACTGTTTGCTTTCCTCATGTATGATGTCCTTTCATAGCTTGTCTCGTCTTCAGTCATTAGCATCAAATCTATTCTTGAGATGGCACCTAAATTCTGATGGGATATATTCAAGGTCGTACTTTGGCTCTCGTGGACTTGTTCTAATTTTCTTCAGTTTCAGCTTGAACTTGCAAATGAGCAATTGATGGTCTGTTCTGTAGTTGTCCCCTGGCCTTATTCTGACTGATAATATTGAGCTTTTCCATTATCTCCTTCCACAGATGTGGTCAATTTGATTCCTGTTTATTCCATCTGGTGAGGTCCACGTATACAGTCAACTGTGTATGTTGTTGAAAAAAGGTATTTGCAGTGTAGAAGTCATTGGTCTTCCAAAATTCTATCATGCAAACTCCAGTATCGTTTCTATCACCAAGGCCATATTTTCCAACTACCGATCCCTTCTTCTTTTTTATCCAACTTTTGCATTCCAATCACAAGTAATTATCAATGCATCTTGACTGCATGTGTGATCAATTTCAGACTGCAGAAGTTGGTAAAAATCTTCAGTTTCTTCATCTTTGGCCTTAGTGGTTGGTGTGTAAATATGAATAATAGTCTGTCAGTTTGTCGTACTGTGGTGGCTTGCATGCTGCTGTGAAGCTTGAAGCTTTGCCACCAGTATTTCAAATACCAGCAGGGTCACCCTTCGTGGACAGGTTTCAGTGGAGCTCCCAGACTAGGACTAGAAAGAAGGACCCAGTGGTCTACTTCTGAAAAAACTGGTCAGTAAAAACCTTATGAATGGCAACGGAACATTGTCTGATATAGTGCTGGAAGATGAACTCCTTAGGTTGGAAGGCACTTTAAAATACGACTGGGGAAGAGCAGACTCCTCAAAGTAGAGTCGACCTTAATGACATGGATGGAGTCAAGCTTTCGAGACCTTCATTTGCTGATGCGGCACGACTCAAAATGAGAAGAAATAGCTGCAAACATCCATTAATAACTGAAACATGGAATGTACGAATATGAATCTAGGAAAACTGGAAGTAGTCAAAAATGAAATGGAATGCATAAACATCGATACTCTAGGCATTAGTGAGCTGAAATGGACTGGTACTGGCCATTTTGAATCAGACAATCATATGGTTCACTACGCTGGGAATGACAAACTGAAGAGGAATGGCATCATGTTCATCATCAAAAAGAACATTTCAAGATCTATCCTGAAGTACAACGCTGTTAGTGATAGGATAATATCCATATGCCTACAAGGAAAATCAGTTAATACGACTATTATTCAAATTTACACTATATAATAGGGTTCAAATATGAGAGTCATTCATTCATTCATCTACTCATTTATTCAAACCTTTATTTAGTGCTAGTGATGTGATACATGATTTAAAAAATAAATGGAACTCTGTGGTATACATGCTTAGTGCCAGAAATCAAAAAAACCAGCCAAAGGTTGAGTCTTTGATTCCATGATCGAAGTCAATAGTGGATATGAGCACAGAATTTGGGACCAGACTTGGGTTTGAGTTCTCATTTTGATGCTTATTAATTGTACATCACTGGAAGAGTTATTTTAAAGTTTACATCCCTGTTTCCTTAGCCTTAAGGTCAGTAAGATATATGCCTTATAGAGTTGTGGTGAGGATTAAAGTAATCATGAATTATAATAATTATCATTATATAATATACTTAGCACACAAGATAAAGATGATGTTAATGATGAAGATGATGATTATGATATGTAAAATGTATCCTATTCTGAAGCTGCCTTTAACAGGCACGCCCCAACCTTAGTTCACTGTCGCTTAAATGCAACACTTGGCCTTGAATAAAGACGGACAAACACAGTCTCCAGGGACAATGTTTTATCTCCATAGTCCCTGGAAATTGGCATGGATAGGGTTTAACATGAAAATGATCCTAGGTTTATTAAATATCACAATTATGTTTGTAGGTAGGGGTGAGGGAGGATAGACTGTGTTATGCAATATTCTTTGCTTCATAAACTTACTTATTCCCTAGGGCTAAGAATAAATCTCCAAATAACCATTTTGATTGTGCTTAGAGGATATGTTTACATTATACAAATTTTACGGGTAAAGCACACACACAAAGACTTGGGATAAAAAATGAAAAAGAAGTCCATAAAAGGAAAATAAAGTCAAAAATATTTTGATAAATCAGCTACTAAGCATGTAAATCCTCCCATAATTCCATGCAAAAGACAAGCTTCATCTTGTCAAAAAGTCTTTGAATGTACATAAACTTCACAGAAGCATGGCTTCTGTTGTAGCTTAACATGTCAAAAATCTGTTTAATAATAAAATGCTGTGTATGATAGAAAAATCAAATGATTTCAATGCTTTTAAAAGTATTTTACATTTTTGTACTTTAGGATAAATACAAGATCTTACCAACTTCTATATTCCATACTGAATATTTTGTTTGTACACACATCAGAGAGACGTAGCAAAGCTGTCCATCTACCATTTATAATGCATAAAGATGTAATATATAACTAGCATCAGAGAATTAGAGTATTATGGTCCCACAAGTTTCTGACACATTAGCAATTACCATGATATCAATTCAACCTATTATGATGAAAGCTACTCCTTTTAATTAAAATAATCATTTTAAATAAGTGATAAACTTTTAATACTTGGCTTTTCTGGGCACTTTTATTACAATTTTGCTAGAGATCAACACTTTTTATTACTGTATAATCTATATAGTTAACCACACAAAAAGTGACAAAACTTCAGAAATAATCTGCTTATTATGAAATTTCTAGTGAAGTTGATTTCTTATTTTGATTGTAAGTTGTGCTTCATCTCAGTTCAATTCTAATTGTCATCTGCAAAACAAAACAGAATAACAACAGGCAAATAAACCCATGATAAATAAATAAACTTTTAAATTAATCACAATGTTGTTAATTATGCTTACTGGAAAAATTATATGCAAACAAGTGATTTCTGTATCAAGTTTATAACTGAGGAATATAGTACTATTCCTTTATGAATATTCAAATGTTACTTATACTGTAGCATATAAAAGATCTTAGATCTACTAAGCTTTCATGCTGATTCATCAACTTAGAAAACGTTTGTAGAATTTTTTAAAATGCACTGTAAACATTTCATCCTTGAGCCTTCTTTCTATGCCTTTGAACCTTCTCTTTCATGTGTGATACCTGATGACCCACTAAGAATAGCTGCTGAAAGCCCCAAAGATGGGTAAAACAGAATTTCTGACTCAGGAAATAAAGATCCGCTGAATAGGATTCCCATATGGCAATCCAGACCAATGGAAATTAGATGGCAATAGCTTATGTGTTTTATGCCAAGAAAAATAATTATTTACTTTGATTTTAAGTTTTCAGAGAAAACCCAGAAGAGCTTTATTAATACAAAAAATAAAACAGATTATGAAACAACCTAGAATATATGATTACAGTGAAACCTGTGAGAGCCAGAACTTGATGGGACTGCCTTGTGTTTCCAGGTATCGCGAGGTTTCTGCATTTGACAGAGTGCAGCGTTAACCACTTTGCTATAGCTTGTTTTAGTGGAAATTATTTGAGTTTTCCTTCTCTGACAGGTTTATGTCTTACACAGATTTTACTGTACAACGCTATCAAGTTCTGATTATCTCAATAATCCATGCAGAATGGAAATTATCTCAAAAATATCCCTATCAAGTGGCATTCTAGTCAATATTTCAATACTTAATTACATAGGGGCTCACTACCTCATAAGGCAATCCCTTCCCTTCTTGGACATGCTTTTATTCCCCGAATCTGTATCTATATAATTTCTATCTGTTTGGTCCTATTCTGACTTCTGACCAACCAAATTAAACCCACTGCCATCGTGTTGATTCCGACTCATAGCAACCTATAGGCCAGAGCAGAACTGCCCCACAGGGTTTCCAAGGAATGACTGGTGGATTCGAACTGCTGACCTTCTGGTTAGCAGCCAAGTTCTTAACCACTGTGCCACCAGGGCTCCATTCTGACTTCTGAAATTACATAAAATTAATCCATTCCCTGTTCTATGTAACTGTTCTTTGAAACTATGTGCACTATAAACTTTCCCAGGTCTCTTAGCTCTGCAGTAAACAACCCAGTTTCTTATCCCATTCTTCTTACGACACTTGTTTCCCAATCCTTTAACTCCATGGTCATCTTTGGATAAACTTTAATTTCAATTAAAATGTGACAATTAGAACTGAATACCATACTATGTATATGGTTTAACCACTTCACAACACATTCTCCATGCTAATCTAGCCACCATGTTTTTACAAGTTCACATTAGACTTTTACAGTTTAAAATCAATATATCCATCTGCCTACTAAATATCTTCACTTGGACTTCCTACAGACTCCTCAAACTCAAAATGCCCAAAATTCAACTCATCCCCTCCATTTCCCTTCACTTACACACTTCATCACACACCAAAAGACATGCTTCATCTCCTAATTTTCATACCTCAGTGAATGGCTAAAAAACTGGTATTCTCAACCATTCCTCCTCTTTCATCTCTATCATCTAGTTGGTCATCGAATTCCATTAAATCTACTATTTAGTTTAAGAGTCTGGGCTCTAAGCCCAACAGCTGGAGTTTAAATTCTTGCTCTTTTCATACCAGTTGTGTAGCTTTGGACAAGTAACCTAGACTCTGACTGATTTAGTTTTCTCATCTGTAAAATGGAGATAAAAACAATACCTTCCTCATAAAGCTGTTGTAGGATTAAATTAATTCATGTATGTAAAGTGCTTAGAAGAGTGCTCAGCTCATAGTGAGTGTACAATGAATGTTAGCTATTATTATCATTATTGTCAGCTCCTTACTATCAGACCTGTGCTTTTTTTTAAATCATTCTCGTCACTGCTGATTTAATTCAAGTCCTCCATTTTCTTCACTTGGGTTATTGTAGCAGCTTCAAAACTGATGTCCCTGCCTCCCTTCTTGCCATACTTCTGTTTTATAACTTTGATCATGCCATCCCCTAGTTCTAAATGCTTTGGTTTCCTACTGTCCTTAGAATAAAATGAAAATTATTGAGCATAACATACAGAATCAGACAATCTGGTAAATTGCTCCAGCCACATTTATCCCCTCTGTTCTCTTAGCATATGATGTTTGTGCCACAGTGATCAACTTGAACTTGCTCAAGACCAGTGCCTCTTATTAATCTTTTTTTTTGTAGTCAGTCACTGATGTGGGCCAAAACATTCTCAAAAGACTCTGCTGCCCACCTGCTCAACCCATTGTACACATTCCTGCCTTCCAGGAGAAAAGAATTAAGTGATACATGAGATGTCATCATACAGGAATGTTTTCATGGGATTTTGTATACACCTGCTTTAGCAATACGATGCAGATCAGCGGTACTCAAAGTACGGTTGGAAGACCAGCAAAATCAGCATCACCTGGAAGCTTGTTAGAATTGTTAATTATCAGGCCCCACCCAGACCTACTGAATTAAAATTTATGGGGGTGGGGCCCAGGAATCTGTTTTTTAAGAAGCCATCTAGGTTATTCTTCTACATGCCAGTATTTGAGAAGTTCTGATAAAGATGATGCATGGTTGGTTTTTGGCTCATAATCTTCCAACTATACTTTAAGACATACATAAGCCAAAGTACTGTTGATACAAATATGAATCACTAAACAGTTTAAGAAAACAATCCTGAAAAAAAAATGATGATAAATTAATCATTTATAATGCAAAACAAAACAAAACCTGTTGCTGTTGAGTTGATTCAGACTCATAGCAATTCTGCAGGACAGAGTAGAACTGCCCTATAGAGTTTCCAAGGCTGTAATCTTTCCAGAAGCAGAAGGCTATATCTTTCTCAGCAGAGCAACTGGTGGGTGCGAACCGCCAACCTTTCAGTTAGCAGCCAAGCGCTTAACCACTGCGTCACAAGGGCTCCTATCAGAAAAATAGTAACATTTAAAAACCATGACCAATTTAAGACAGCCTAGCTGATACAATGATAACAAAACATTCTGTCAGAAAATACTGCATAAGCAGTTGGAGGTTTACAACATACCAAATATTTCATGGCATGCTGACTTCTGGTAGAATATTACAATCCTCTGTAGACTCCAGTAATGAGCTGAATTTTGCTTATGAACACTATATTTAGTAAGCTGTAATAACTAAGTTAACAAGTTATTAGTAAGTAGTCCTTAATTAATTGCTCATGACAGTGAAAGCCTATGCATATTTTTCACTCATGAGAATGAAGGAATGAACTTGCATTTGAGGAATAATTTAAGTCCCAAGAAAGACTCTCTTTGCCCATCAGAAGGCAACCAACCATATTGAGAATCGTTGCTCTAAGGAGGCAGAATAACCCTCATCTCCAAGCCTTTGTATGAGCCAAACTGCCTGACACAACTCAGGGCTCTCCTCTGGGAAGCCTCTCTTCTCCCCATTCCCCTACTCTGAGATAGCTATCCCTTCTCTGTCTTCCTCTAGCATCCTGTACAAACCTCTATAACTATACTTACAGTGTAGTAAAATAATCTGTTCACTTATGTCTCCCACACTCTAAGGAATCATGTGACATATGGGTCTTAGGGTCTCTACCACCCAGTAAAATTATCTGACACATAATCAAATGCCTTAAAATCTGAATCAATGAATGTCATTCTATTACTTTAAACGAAGCTTGTAGTCAAGTAAAACCTATAGACAACATGAACTTCTATTAAGCTCCCACATCCGTAAAGAACTTTACATTTATCTCTACTAAATCTATTCCTGTGAGTTTTTAACTATTTCAGGTTGTTGAGATCTTTTCAAAGCTTGATTCTGTCTAGGTGAAGAAAGGGGGTAGTCAAAAACTCTAGGCAGCTATATAACCAGTCATTTACTATACTTGTCTATGCTTAGCTGTATCACAATACTTATTCTATTTTCAATCATTTTAAAAACCATTAATTTTTCCCATTTTGAAAATCATGCTTTAATGATGACAAATTTCACACAGAATAAGAAATTATGCATAAGGACAGTATGAGTGGCATAAATTCTCTATTAATTCATTCATAATCTGGAAAGACAGCACAGCTTCTATTAGAACTTTCTTTTTCTGCCATTCTTGTTCATAAATGTTACAAAACATTCAATCATTGTGAACCCAAGCAATAGTAAGTGGAAATAGTAAGTAACTGGAAACTATACAGGCTTTATATGACCCACTGTGTGTATTTTAAAATTCATGACTCCAAAATATGTAAGAGACTATGATAGAAAGAGAACTGTAATAGGAATCAAAAAATTCAGGTCAGCTTGACTAATAAACACTGGTTAAAATAACTTATCAAGTCCTCAGATTCACTGACTCTAAAATAGATTGAAGTAATGATGCTTAAGCTCCCTCTCAGTGGGAATAATGAAATGTTTGCCCCAAAGGTGGCTATAAAGATCAAATAAAGTATTGCATATTATATATATTGCAAACTTTTCACAATGCATCATTATTATAATCCTATGGTAATAAATAAGACAATAGAGGGTCATCATCCCCAAGACAAAATTTACATTTCTTAAACCAAAGTAAAAATATTCCCTTGAGATTGTAGAATTATTTTCACTTGTTAGGCTTGGTGAAAGAGTTATTTGGATGCAGGATATTTTGCTATAGTGGCTCATATTTATTCTGGGTACATACAATATTAAAAAAAACAAAGCAAAACAAAACATATACACACAAACAAAACGCTTGCCTAACTTCCACAGGTATACCCCAAAGAACACCTTAGATTGAGACTTCGGAGTCACAGTATGTAGTATGGAAATGCACAGGTGTCCTTGAGGAATGGGAACTTGAAAAACCAAGACTATCAGTGGAGATGATTCTCCTGCAAAACCCACCCATCTCCAAACTTCCTCATGTTGTTGTTGTTAGGTGACATCCAGTTGGCTCTGACTCATAGTGACGCTATGTCCAACAGAATGAAAAACTGCCCAGTGTCCTGCACCATCCTCAGAACCATTGCTATGTTTGCGCTCATGGCTGCAGCCACTGTGTCGATTCATCTCCTTGAGGGTCTTCCTATTTTTCACTGGCCCTTTACTCTACCAAGCATGATATCCTCCTGGGACTGGTTCCTCCTGATAACCTGTCCAAAGTACTTGAGACGGTCTTGCCATCTTCACTTCTAAGGAGCATTCTGGTTGTACTTCTTCCAAGACAGATTTGTTCATTCTTTTGGCAGTCCATGGTACATTCAATATTCTTTGCCAACACCGTAATTCAAAGGCATCAATTCTTCTTTGGTCTTCCTTATTCATTGTCCAGCTTTCCCATGCATATGAGGCATTTGAAAATACCATGGCTTGGGTCAGGCGCACTGTCAAGGTTATCTAGTGCTGCTATAACAGAAATACAAGTGGATGGCTTCAACAAACAGAAGTTTATTCTCTCACAGTCTAATAGGCTAGAAGTCAGAATTCAGGGAGTCAACTCCAGGGGAAGGCTTTCTGCGTCAGCTCTAGAGGAAGGTCCTTGTCATTAATCTTGCCCTGGTCAAGGAGATTTCGGCGCAGGGACCCTGAGTCCAAAGGACGCGCTATGCTCCCTGTGCTTCTTTCTTGGTGGTGTGAGGTCCCCATGTCTCTCTGCTTGTTTTTCTCTTATATCTCAGAAGAGACTGGCTTAAGACACAATCTAATCTTGAAGATCTCATCAATATAACTGCCGCTAATCCATCTCATTAACATCATAGTGACAGGATTTACAACACATAAGAAAATCATCAAATGACAAAATGGTGGACAATCACACAATACTGGGAATCAAGGCCTAGCCAAAATGATACACATATTTTTGGGGGACACAATTCCATCCATAACACATACCTTTGTCTTCAAAGTGACATCTTTGCGTTTTAATACTTTAAAGAGGTCTTTTGCAACATGTTTAAAATCAGAAAGGTATGCATCAGGGATGTATCCTTTTACCATACTTATTCAATCTGTATACTGAACAAATAATCCAAGAAGCTAGACTATATGAAGAATGCAGCATCAGGACTGGAGGAAGACTCATTAACAACCTGCGATATGCAGAATACCCAACCCTGCTTGCTGAAAAGGAAGAGGATCTGAAGCACATACCGAAGAAGATCAAAGACTACAGCCTTCAGTATGGATTATACCTAAAGAAAACAAAAATCCTCACAACTGGACCAATAAGCGACATTATGATAAACAGAGAAAATATTAAAGTTGCCAAGGATTTCATTTTACTTTGATCCACAATCAACACCCATGGAAGCAGCAAACAATCAATGTGGGCAAATATGCCCCCCAAAAAACCTTCCTTGTATCTCCTCTAATTACTCTTCTTCCATATTAACTCTTAATCATAATTATCTAATGCATATTAACATTTATATATTTATTTAAATTTATTTTTATACTATATTCCCTTACCTAACTTACAGTTTTTATCTGATTTTTAAACATCACATTTTTATTCTTTATTCTTTTAACTCTTAACCTTATTTTCTGGAATTCTAGTCTTTTTTCTTCCATTGTTCTCATTTATAGCTATCATTTTAAATGTCTTTATAGTTATCACTTTAAATGCCTTGAGTGTTTTCAATTTTTTAATTCAGTTACAAAATTTAATCATATTCTAATCTTCTTAATCTTCTTTTTCCTCTGTCACTTCTTTATTCCATGTATTATTTTTTATAACTTGTCTTTATTATGACCAGCAAAAGTAAGTCCAGAAAAGGGCTCTAAGTAAAGACATTTAAATCAGAAAGGATGGTAGTTTTCTTCCTTGCAACTGCTTCTCCTCCTGCCATTCTGGTTCTCCCCAAATGATTCCTCAGTCCAGTCCTGGATGGCTCTCCAATGAACCTCACTTACCCAGGGAAGACAGGAGAGCAACAGACTAATTCCGTCCAGGGGAGGCAGGAGAGCAACAGACTAATTCCGTCCAGGGGAGGCAGGAGAGCAACAGACTAATTCCGTCCCCCAGGGCTATAAGCCTCACTCTGCAAGTGGCATCTGGCTGTACTGCCATGGTGTCACTTGTTAAAATTCAGGCTTGATATGAGCCACCGTATAACTAACAGACTTGCGGGGCGGCGGGGTGTGGGGGTGGGGGACAAACAAAACAATGTTTCATGCCACAAATTAGGAGAGCATGCATTTGAGGGTTATAACAGTGGAAGGACGCTACAGATAAGAAACCAGGTTGGGATGAAATTGTCAATACCCAAGAAGGTAGCTAACAGAGATTCTGTTGCCAGGCTCCTGCCAGCGCATTTAAACCAGCTAAATTCAAAGTGTGTACTGCCAGGAGGTCTTACCTCGCATTCAGGCAGAGCATCAAGAGCATCCTCTTAGGAGCGGTGTCCCTATCCTATCTGCCAATTCTCTTTCTTTATCAGGAGTGTCAAACTGAAGTAGCTTAGGGTAGAGATTATCCAATATCACCTTTGAGACCTTCAATTTCCACATTTGGTAATTCGGGCCTGCGTGGAAGGTGAAACTTAAAGTGAAAGGCAGACTTCTCCCTGTTGTTTTGTGCCACTGCCAAGTCAATTCCAACTCATAGCAACCCTGTAGGACAGAGCAGAACTGTCCCATAGGATTTTCTATGCTTAAATCTTTATGGGAGCAGGTCGTCAGGTCTTTTCTCCAACAGAGCGACTGTGTGCTCGAAACGCCAACCTTTCGGTTAGCAGCTGAGCACTTAACCATTGTGCCACCAGAGCCCACCCCAATTTTTTTTTGTCTTGATTATAAGCTATTATCTTGGTGGAAGTTCTTGGGACTCCTCCCTTAGCTATCACTCCAGTTTGCCCAAGTCTAGGTAGGTGACTTATCAGCTTATGTTCAACCAGAGTTTTAAGGCATGCCATGCCCAAGAGATATAGCAGCCCAGGAGGGAAGAATAGTGACATAAAGGTCACTCAGCATAGGACATGGATACGTATTTTTAGAATAGGAAGACTCCCTGAAGACCGCACCACAAGGGCTATTTCTTCTTCCCTTGAATTTTGGCTGGCTGGGACCCAATAGGTAAGAATTCCAATATATTGGCATTTCTAAGGAATGCTATTCCTGTTACAAACTTCAATTTTAGTATAGTCAACTCCCCATATTATGAGTTTTAGGTTTTTCATCTTTTTCAGCTATCAAATAAAGAACTCTGTCAACCTCAGAGGTATTGCTTTCCCAGCTGCCGCCCAGTGCCATACGACAGAGACATTTGCTGCCAGTTTTGATCCAGTTACTTGCTTTACAGATGTGATTTTTTTATACTCCTCCTTTCTCTGACCAAAGTGCATGATTACAGTTTAGAGTAATATCTCATTTCAATGACTTCTGCATTTGATTTATGTTCCCCTTAGCAGAACTAAACAGACTGAGGAACCTGAATGACTAGATTAACTGAAAGTCTGAAAAGCTCCACCAGGATATAACAAAAAATACAACGACTTCTTTCTACATGAACATATATTCTATAGTTTGTATGTATTAGAATATATTAATTTAAAAGGAACATGTCTTAAGAAACTTATTAGTGAGGAGGAGCTACACTATATCTGATGAAATCACTGCTTTGGAGTTTGTGCTGAGATTTTTATAGATGGCCCACTCCTCCCAACTCATTCTTCCCAAAACAGCCCATTTGCACGTTTCTTCACATTCTTAAAAAGCATATTTAAATCCTAGGAAAGTGATTATGTCCTTCTTCTTTTAGCACTGGGGAAAAAGTGGCCTAGGGCTTTGTGATGATTAATGTTATGTGTCAACTTGGCTAGGATACGATTCTCAGTGGTTTGGCAGACACTATATAATCATCCCTCATTTTATGATCTGATGTGAGCAACCAATCAGTTGGAAGGGGAATTTCCTTGGGGGTGTGGCCTAAATCCAATGTATGTGGATATTCTGGCAAAGCTCATGTTCTCTCTCTATCCTGTATTCATCTCGTCATCCTCTGACCTCCAGTTCCTGTGACATGAGAAGCCTTCAGCCTGCTGCCTGACCTGCACATTCCGGATTCACCAGCTCCTTGCAACCCCAGGAGCCAGCAGCACGCCACCTGACCTGAAAATCTGGGGTTCCTCAGCCCCTGCAACCACATGAGTCAGAAGAAGCCTCCAGCCTGCTGCTTAACCCATGGATTTGGGACTTGCCAGCATACACAATCACATCAGCCATTTCCTGGAAATAAATCTCTGTATATATTTCTATATATACACTTCACCTGTTTTGCTCCTTCAGAGAACTCAGCCTAAGACAGGCCTAAACACATAATTGACATGAGGATGCCAAAGGTGTAAGGAAAGACCATCTACGTCTAAAAACCTTTTAAATACTATTTAAAATTCTGACCCTGGAGTCCTAAGGAAAGAGTTTCACTTCTGTACACATACTGCATGACTGAAAACTTGTTTTAATGACAAAAATGTTACACTCAGCAAACGCAAGTCCTACTTTCCTACTCCCTGATTTTATCCAAATGGCCAGGACACCAAAAAAAAAAAAAAAAAGTAATAATTTTAGTATACTAAATATAGTACTCTAAAATCAAAATTAACCACTCATGATGTTATAAAATCTAACACATTGTAAATTTCTCGTAACCTAGGAAAAAAGAAGAAAGAAACTGCAAGAAAATACATGAGAAGAGACAAAGGGAGCATATTCATGTCTCTTTCTGGAGTTTACTTTGTTTTCATTGCTTTTTGTTTTTCCCCTTTTGCCCTTATACTATTTTATGTCATCTTAATGTATTGTATAAACCAAATATTTTGCAACAAGGCAGAGTAAAACTAAATTAATTCATTCACTGATTCACTCATTTATTCAATAAATATTTATTTATTTCTTACCATGTGCCAGATACCACATTGGATACTGAGTTCAAACTGACAGGTACACAAAAGTTCCCACCCTCATGGAGCTTACAGTTTACTTGAGGCATAGGGGCAATCAAAAATTGATAACTAATCTCATGATAAGTGTGTCATTATGAACATCAACTATTAGAAGAAAAAGTTATGAGAAACCATAGCATAGATCTAGTTAGGTTAGGAAAGAATTCTATTAGGAAGTGGCTCTTGAGTTGAGATGTGAGGGATGAGCAGAGATTAACCTGGTGAAAGGCAGAATGGGAAGATCAAAGCACAGCTTTGCTGGAAAAGAAAACATCTATGATGAGGTTCTCCGAGAATGAAAAATAGGGTGGAACAGTTGAAGAAAATGAGTAGATGTCAGTGTGCTGGAGAACAGAGAGCTAGGGGAGAAGAGGTAGGAGAGAAACTATGTACTGTATGACTCGAAGGCCATGCCAAGGATTTCGGTCCTTCCCCTAAAAGAAATGAGAAGCCGTTATATCCAGAAGGATGATATGAAATAAATCTTTTATAAACATCACTCTGGCTGCTATGTTAGAGAACCTACTGGAGGGGTATAAAAGTGGCCATGGAGAAGCTATTCATTCATTCAACAAATACGTATTGAGGACTTTTCATGTGCCCACACTCCATTAGGTACAGATACAGCAAAAAATAAAATAGCAAAAGCCACATACCAGAAATATGCACAATTAATACACTTTTTAGGAGGCTAATGAAGTATGTCAAGAGTTGAGAGTGTCTTAATATTTGATAGTGTCTGTGGAAATAGAGAAATGTATATTGATTGAGGTGCTATTTAGAAAGATAAACTGACTTTTAAAATTCAGTGATTAAAAAGAAAAATAACAAACAAAAGAAAATGATTATAAGTTATGTTCTTTTCTGTTTCATAAAGGTTTATAAATTAATTGTCAATTCCTTAAAGAACTCTGCTCACCTTTCTTTATTTCAGTTCTTCTATGATTTCAGTCTTCCTACTTGGTTACTTTTTGCAGTCTGATTTTAGTCAAAATTTTACAGTAATGTAGCTTCAATATGTCAGGCAAACAGACTCCCAAGTCCAGCAACCATCTCTATTAGGTTCATCCTGAGAGCTGAGCATCAGTAACTACAAATAACATAATCTAACCTTCATTAAAGAAGGCAGCATTTTACATCCTGGCCAAGGAACTAAAAGAAGAAACAGTATCCAGGAAGAGATAAACAGTATACTACTGAAGGTGTTCCATTTGTGGCACAAGGGAGAAACTAGAGATTAAAAACATAAATTTGGAGTTATTTCATAGGATTTAACTGAAGTTATACAAGTGGATAAAGTCAAATAAGTAACTCTGTAATCATGAAAAAACGAAGATGACAGTATATCTTACTCCTCACAATCAAGCTCACAGAGTTGTATTTTGATGCTGTATCCTTGGACTTCACAGAACTAGTCATATGAGAGCCTTCAGTAGATCTGTTGTCAGGATGTAGTAGAGTATATAGCCCACTTTATAACTCACTATTCCTCATGTAGGTCCTGCCATGACAAATATCTTTTAGATTTTATTCCAAAGAATGATTTCCCTTTCCTGAGGAATGCTGTTCTTCGTCCTTTTCTTTGAAGTGTATATCATATAACTTCATATATTATATACTGCCCCACAAGGTGACCATAAAGATTAAACAAAGTACAGTATATAATATATATTATAAACATTCAGGAAGCATTCATTAACTCTATGGTATCAAATAAGGGAATATAGCGTGATCATCCTATGATCGTATCTCATTTCACTTTAACTGCCAGGAAACTCAGAGGCAAATTAGGGGCTTAACTATAGGTCTTTATGTCTTTCATTTTAGGGGACATCTTTTTCTTGTTTTGACTTACTGAATCATGTTTTCCTTCATTTTGATTTTTCCCTTCTACTTCATCATTAGTTTACTGGAATGTTTTCTTATTATAGTTCTCTGAAATCCTCTGTGGAATGAAACAGGACATACATAAAATTCACATTGATGTCACATGGCTGCATTCTCCCCTCATTTCCCTTCCTCTTAGAATAGGTTTGAAATTTTTCAACTGTTTTCTCAAATGAGTTTTAGAGTTAATTCTGGCTTACCAAACAACAATCTTGTTGGGCTTTTGATTAGTCACTGATTTAAATATATAAAAATATTTGCCAAATATAACTCATTTCTAATAAAATATAGTGCTTTTGTTTAGGACCGCAGGAGTTCTCTGCTCCTTTTCTTCATCCACTTGTTTGTTTTTTTCCATTGGTTCTCTATTTCACATTTGGTCTTTTTTTACTTCCTACTTTTTCTACACTATAAATTTAATCAGGTCCTTGAACAACATCAATCACCTACATACTAAATAACTTAGAGAGCCTTGAAAATTATTTCACCTTCTGAAATTTTTATTCTGGGTCCTCCAAAGTCCCTTTCATAGCTCTGTAATTCTTACACCATCACAGTTTAATCTCTGATGCAGATCAGTAAATACCCCAAAAAAGCACATTCCACTCAAGCCTCTGAAGGTAGTTAGAAATTTTTTGTACTATTCCCTTTTCTTTTAGTCCATCTTCTTGAAGACAATACCAGTAGAATGAACTCAATATATACAAGTATAACTCACATTTTCTCAGGCCACATCAGGCTGGAGAAGCAAAGGAGTCAAATTAGTAATGCTGAAAATGGCTACATTTGCACACATCTACAAGAACTACCCACTGACACCGAGTCAATTCTGACTCATAGCAACCCTACAGGACAGGGTAAAACTGCTCCATAGGGTTTCCAAGGCTGTAATCTTTATGGAAGCAGACTGCCACGTCTTTTTCTCCTGCAGAGCGGCTGGTGGGTTCGAAATGTCAACCTTCTGGTTAGCAGCTGAGCGCTTAACTACAGCACCACTAGGGCTCCTACAAGCATTACAGCTCCCTCTGAATGTCTCCAGGGAAGACCCCAGAAGTTTCTTACAGTTGTTTCTTTAAGCTCCACATGAAGTCTTCCACTCTCCTTCACCTGGAAATGATCACATGCATCTCTAGGCTATGGGAAGGACATCTTGGAAACAATAAGTACAAGCTGCTAGAAGTGCAGGGACCACATTCCTGTTCCTATGGTCCTATCTCCTTCATGGTATTGGCAGGATGGTTCCGTAAGTCACTCACTCATTGTTTCCACTCCTGGCATTTCCAATCTGTGATCACTTCTGAGTTTTGTGTTCCAATGTAATTCAAAACGCACCTTATTGAAGTGGGAAAAAATCATCTCCACTCCCACTTCTGCCTTACTCTTATGCATTAGTGACAAAGTGTAACTACATTATGTCCATACAGTCTTACAGAGAGAGATCTTAGTATTATTGCTCTTTTGGGCACCAGTCTTCCCTCCTGCAGTGGAGAAGTTAACAGCCATCCACCTGAACAGCTCACACCTTCTTCTACTTTAGTAAATATCTACTACCTACATGACAGTCTAGGGTCTCTGGGTGGTGGAAACATTTAACGCACATGGCTGCTAACCAAATGTTGGAGGTTCAAGACCACCCAGAGGCATCTTGGAAGAAAGTCCTGGTGATCTACTTCCAAAATATCAGCCATTGAAAACCCTATTAATAAGCACAGTTCTACTCTGACAAACAGGGGATTAGCATGAGTTGGCCATGAGCCAACTGGAAAGAAAGACTATAACAATCTATTTCCCTGGGAAAGGTATGCAGACCTCAAACTCTCCTTTCTTAGAGTGAGCTGCTTCCATGAAGATAGTTTCTCATTCACAATGACCGGTGAAGAGTCTTCCAAAGAAGCTCACCAGAACATGCCAGATGGATATGAACTTACAGGGTTATGGCTACTCTCCTCACTTTGAGATACTTCACCAGTAACAGGAAATCAAAAGAAACAAATTCTGTTTTACAATGACAATGGAAATTATGAAAAGATCATTAAACTCTCTGCAGCCAGATACAGTGTTGTGTAGATGGTAGATACTGAAGAAATGTTACCAAAGCAACTGTATAAAAGGGAGACAAAGAAAAAAGATGTAAATGTTAAATTCCTGTATCTGGATAAGTTCCTGTATCTTTTACCTACTGCTGCATAATAAACCACCCCAAAATTTAGTGGCTTAGAACAACTATTATTTCTCATGATTAGATGGGTTAGCTGTGTGGTTCTTCTATTGATCTGGCATGTGCTCCTGTATTTACATGGTAAGTCAGCTAGGGGTAGAGCTCACCTGGGCCTGCTGGGCCTTGAGCTGGCTGTCTCTTCGCATGGTTTTTCATCGTCAAGGAGGGTAGACCAGGCTTCTTCACATGGTGACAGCCGCATTCCAAGAGGACAAGCTCCAATGTATAAGCTCTTATTAATTCTCTACTTGCACCACATTTGCTTATGTTCTGTTGGCCAAAGCAAGTCACATATCGAAGCCAGAGTCAACATGGGAGAAGACTTCATAAGGGTGTGAATACTGGGAGGCATGATTAATTACAGGCTATTAATGCAACAATCTACCACAGCAGCTCCCTAACATGGCTGCTACTTCATCTCTTCCAATCTTTTGAATATTTGAATCATGTTACTCTTTTAAAAAGTTTCTTTCCTATCTCCTTCATACCTCATCTTTTTAAGAGCTAAAGTATCTTTTATGAGTGCTCTGAGCTCATACTAGTCCAACGTTATCAGTGAATGAATGCCTATGAAGGATTCAAAAGTATTTTAAAATTTAAAATGCACCATATGCCACAGCAAATGCTCACTCCAAAATTCTTAAAGCTCTTATGGAAGGAAAAAAATCCCTCTGAGTGTAAGTGCAAAAGTCTTTAAATACATCAGGGACAATCAGTTTTCCCATGAGGAAGAAATGCATCATTGAACTGTTGATGTTCCCCACTCAGGTTCCTGAGGCATTCTGTATCTCTAATCAATACCGAATGTACACAAAGTATCCAAAATGCCCAAAATATTAAAGTTAGAAATAGAACCATTAGCTTCTGATTTCTATACCAAGTAGTCCAATGTATAAGACAAGATGCTGCTGCAAAGTATAAAAATGTTAACAATCTAAAAACAGTAAATACTACAAACAAAATGGCAACAAAAAAAAATCACCAAAGAAAAGCTAATTTTTTTTTTTTTTTTGGTGAAAGGGTAAAGATTAAATAAATGTATTAAACTCATTTAATTTTACAAGATGTTGCTATTTTTAAGATGCCCTATGATAAGAGAATCTAAAGATGAGGTGAATAGACAAATTTAAAAAATGAACTTTTAAAGACATGGCTATACCTTTTGTGATGAGTTTTAATATATACTTCTTATATCATTGGCTTATTTTTTTTTTAAAACACCAATGCAAACTCAATACAAAACAGTAAAGTTTTGTGAAAATGAATGTGTTTTGGAAACAGTGTGTGCACATGTGACTTGAGGAGGGGTGAGCTGCAATAATCAGGTAAGGTGGGTCTCTTTGGACTGAAGAGGTTTCTACTCTGACTAGGGCTAGCACACAGAACTATAAAAAACTCAGAACAGCCACTCTGGCTACAATTATGATGTCAAATGAGATGTTGTTCTGTGAATAGGTGGCAACAGGCTTTGGAGATTTTCCACCAGGGAAGACAAAGTGTAGAACTTATGCGCAGAAGTTTTTTTTTGTTGTTGTTAAATTAGGCCAACAGCAGGGTTATTTTTAGATTACTTACTTCACTTTCTCTTCTTAATGGGCTGGTATACAAAATAGGACAGAAAATGCACCATATGCCACAGCAAATGCTCAAATCCTAAATTCTTAAAGCTCTCATGGAAATAAAAGAGATATCTATCTTAAAATACGAGATTTTCAGTCAGATAAAATTAAGACTATAACTGTTCCAACAGATATTTATCAGTTGACAACAAATATATATACTTGGTTTTTAAAAAAAATGTTTTAGGGAATTTTTTCCTTTAATTATTGGTAAAATTTCCCCTTTCATCATTTGTAACAAAAATAAATATGTTGTAAGAAAATAGCTAAATATGAATGACTGCATTGACTTACATTTATGATTAAAAGTTAATATTTAAAGTATACAGCATTTTCAAATCCTATAGTGACTAGGATAGTTCTTCATTTCCTAAAGTTATAAAATTTACATGGCTCTTCTAGTTGCTCTTCCGTAAAATCAATCTCAAGTCTCAATCAAGCAGTCTTAATCTTGAAGAGAAACCTTTAAAATTTACTCTGTATTTCAACACAATGCATTCTCATTTTATGATTACAATTACTTTCCCCAAAACTATGCTGCTAGTTTTATTTACATTACTGGATCATGTTATAAAGATGAGAGAGAATATCTGACATTAAAGACATCTATACATACGTAATACATGATCTGGGCATAAAAATATATACTAATTAAAAAAGAAATTCTCCCCACTTTTATCAGTGACATGTAATCTAAACTGCATTACAAAATATAAAATTCACTTTAAAATAGATTAATACATTCAACAAATATCATTATATAGTAAAACACTATGTTCTTAGTAATGTTCTGCTTTTATTGAAACAAACAAAACAGCAGTACAATTTTTTTGAACTTCTAACCCACTGAATACAGTTTACAATTAGGACGAGGAATACAAGGTTCTTATTCCCTCCAAAAAAAACACCAAGTAACACATCAAATGTTTAGGTATTCTCTTGTGTTAACTTCATTAACTTATAATCTTCTGAGGACTTCATATGTGAAACGTGAAGGTCTAATTTTTTTCCCTAAAAACAGAGCAAACAAGAAATATTGCTAGATATAGTTCATCATTCTATGTAACCTAGTTTTAACAGGTTAAATATAGCAATTAAGTGAAACATATTTCATAACTAACAAAGGCACTTAGGCATACAGAAGTTAATTTCTGAATAACACTGGTATGCTGATGAATCGTAATTTGCCAACAAACAATTTTAACATATAACCTCGATAGACAAATGTACAATACAAAACTAGGAAACAAGAATATTATTATTACTTAACCCGGCTAAACTAATAGTGCTAATGGACCCTGTATATAAAAGTTACCTTAAACATATAAACATAATTCTTAGATTTAAAAATGCACTTATCCAATTTGCCTTGTGACAATCTCAAATACCTTAATTCTAAGATACAACCTCTAAGAATAATCAGGTCTAATGCCAGGCAGAATATTATGCTGAACCCAAAAGAAAGTCTAAAAACTTTAAACAAATCATGTTATCTTACCAAAAAAAAAAAAAAAAAAAGTATTAACAAAAGCAAAAAGCTGAATTGGTAAAAATGTAACTGGTAGCTTTTAATGCCACTCAGGTTTTATGATTGCTTATTACGCAGAATTATGGCAGCAATGCTTTTAGTTGTTAGTTGCTGTTGAGTTGATTCTGACTCATGGAGATGCTATGTGTGCAGAATAGAACAGTTCCATAGGATTTTCAGGACCTTTCGGAAACAGATCGCCAGGTCTGTCTTCCAAGGCATCTCTGGGTTGGTTTGAGTCACCAACCTTTCAACTAGTAGGCGAGCACTCAACCATTTGTGCCACCCAGGGATCCTTAATGGCTGGCTTCAGAGGAAAGGTAAATCAAGAGAAGGAATAGATAAGGTTTACATGCTTGCAGGACTTCACCACATCCCGTGCCAGATACCAGAGTGATGCTGAAATAAAATGTCATGTCTAAATTCTTATGCAATTATTTCAGAGTCGGGTGAATTAATCTTAAAGAGACCAACTTTGAAGGTAACAAACAAAAAAGAGGCTATGTCTCAAAAATAAACAATATCGTGCTAAATTTTTTTGAACGTTCAATCTGGTTCATACTTTTTTTTTTAAGTCAAGCAAACAAGTGAACGTTGCAAGTCTATAGAAAAAAATTAAAGAAGTAGAAAAATATTTCAATATTCTTACTAGATGATGTGTCTGTGTCTAAGCAGTTTAGTATTACTTTTTTGTCTCTCTTATTTGCTTAAATTCATATTTAAGTTACTTAACATTAATGTTCACCATAGATTTACTTCAGAATTTTACTAAAGTTTACCTCTAAGTGAGAACAATGGAATCCCAAGTGTCTACATTTCATGAACAGATATTTCTAAGGCTGGACTAGCTTTTGAAAACAATCATTACAGAACTTGTGTATTGATTTAAATTCATCTATTATTCCCAATGGAAATGAATCGCTTCCTATGATACAATATTGTGTAAGAATAGTTACTACCCACACACAGTAACCACTTTTTGAACATGTGCTTTTTATTTCAGGATTACTAACATATGCTCCCAACACAAACAAGCTAAAGAATATGTACCATTTGCCAAACCTTTCTTCGACTGCGCAAATACCTCCTCAGTAAATAATTATTTCCAGACAAATGGGAAAGAGAACTGTGCTTCTCTGACTAAATTATCCAGTGTATTTTCCTAGTTCTGAAGGGGAGAGAAGAGACAGGAATGTGAAAGTATCTTCAAAAGGCTTTTCCTTAATGCCTGAGACCTATAAAGAAAAGTCCAATATTTTGAACCCAATTTTTCCCAATGTGCACACATAAAATGGCAGTCTACAGTATATACAGAATAGTGTATTACAGGACCATAGCAGTCCTCTCTGAAGAGCTCACATCACAGAATAAAATGGTCTGGGCCACCACAAAAAGAAGAGGTTCCAAACAAAATAGATACTGGTAATTAATTAGCCTTATTATGAAAAATAGAAAAATACTCCATTTCAAAACCAGGAACACTGGCTTCCTAAATTTAAAACATTCCCAAGGTAAGAGTAAAATCCCCAGCTGAGTTGTAGGCTCAGGAAGATGTCGTCAGAAAAGGAGAGCATCTCCGCAGAACAGGAAAGCAGCAATCCTTTCAAAGAAAGTATCTAAACTACCAAATTAAATGACATGGAAATCATTTCACCCAATCACTACTGGAATTCAAGAAAACCTAAAAGGAGAGTCACAACATGATACCCAGAAAGGAGGACTCTCTTAAATACATTATATAAGACTGATTACAAAACATATTTCTCCAAATAATGATACTTCATTTTAATGATGAATTTATACATCTAAAAACATATTTAAAGCAAACTGATAACGTCTAAGACTTTGATTTAAAAAAAAATGCTGTAAAATTTAGACAATCTTAAAATAAAATGGGCCAGCATCTAGTTTTGCCACATCTAATAGCTTCGGAGAACTTCATGAATAAACAATTGTAACTTCACTTGCAAATACCACAAACAAAATTCAAAATTAATTTTTAAGTTTCAGGTTTCAAGTTTCTAAGGATGTACTGGTTCAGATAGAGACAGTATTTGACTTCTGAGCACATCCAAGAAGTCATGTTTTCCTCTAAAGTATATTCCTGGATCAGCTGTTTGTAACTTAACTGCCTGGCCAAAGGGGGCAAGAAATGAGGAACCTGGCATATATGCTTTGGATAAAATGCTGATTTCCCATTCTTCCAGCTCCTCAGAATTTACAGGGCCAGGTATGTGGATTCTCCCTTAATAGAACAGGCTGCCTCATCCTAAACTCTGGAGCTCTACTTTTTTAAGCTTAAAAACTACACAAAACAAAGCCAAACAAACAAAGAAAACATTACCAC
This sequence comes from Dugong dugon, assembly GCA_030035585.1. Taxonomy (NCBI): domain Eukaryota; kingdom Metazoa; phylum Chordata; class Mammalia; order Sirenia; family Dugongidae; genus Dugong; species Dugong dugon. Next base: position 100,696,607 of record CM057468.1, on the reverse strand, counting down.
AGGAAAAAAAAGGGGAGGGTGGCAGGGCCGTGCTAGGAAAAAGGATAGACAGAGCATCCATGGTTACCATCGAAGGGAGGGCATCTACTATATGCCAGCCATTGAGAGAGGGTCTTTACAATGTTATTTTTAATTCATACAAAAATACCAGAAGACAAGTATTTTTACCCATATTTTACAGTTAAGAAAATTAAGTACAGAGATTAAACAACTTGCCTGAGGTCAGGCAGCCAGTATATGGCTGAGCCTAGGATTTGCTCCCCATCTCTGATGCCACCCAAGCCCTCCTCTTTCCATGATGTCAAGCCCACATCTGGGTTAACAAATATTACTCCACTGTGTGGACCAATTTTGCAAAGAACTACAGTAAGAATAGAAGAACATCACCTTTGCCCTCCGAACAGTTAACATCTATGAGGCATTCTGAAGATTCAACGCCTAATTCATGAGAAGTGTGTGGTATATACAAATGAAAGAGCTCTAGCCTAGGAAGGAAATGATTTACTCTAGTCTAGGCTTTGCTACTTAATAGCCATATAATCTTGGATAAATAGTAATTTCTAGAAACCCTATAATATGTGTCTTAATTATCTTGAAGAATTATTTCAAAGATACAATCAAATAGTATAAGAGAGAACCTTATTAACTGTAAAATGTTAATACTGCTACACAAGTGAGCAAAGTTAGGCCATTAGAAAACAATGGGTAGATATCTGAATTCAGCAATGAAAGGATTAGGTGATTCTCTTTTGTCTCCTCTCCTTTTTGGTTTCCTTTGTTCTGGTTTATTAAGAGTGAGTGCTCTATGAGTAAGGGATTAACAAACTGGTTAGGGCTCTTTCTCCCTGAACTGCCATGCCAAGCCATGTTCTGAACAGGGACCAAACCACTTTCCCTTTTCCAACTGTGCAAACAAGCTAATCCAAGCAGCCTGCCCACCTGCTAGTCCAAAGACAAGGTAGACTCATTTCCCTCTCCTTTCCCTTTACTTCAACCATCTTCTTCAGCTACATTATGAAATTAAAATTAAAGCTCTGTGCTCAAATGTCTAGCCTACCCCTAAACCCCAAACTGCATTCCAAACTCTAAATTCCTTCTCTAATTCCATGGAAAAAGGTGAGATGACCATGTTGCCAGGTGATACAGGAAGGAGACTAAAGGTGCAAGGTATGGAAACCATGTGATTAAGAGATGCCCTGAGAAATGGAGAATAAGCAAAAAAAAAAAAAAAAAAAAAAAAAAAAAAAAAAAAAAGCAGCAGCTGCTGGATGACTGGAGAGAGTCTCATGGACTAGGTTAGCATCAACCACAAATATATAAATAAGCTAAATTAATTCTTGTGTCTTAAATATTAGTACTGCAACATAATTTTCTATCAGCTTTTTCAACACAAATTAATCAACATTTAGAATTTTTTTTCCTATGGGAAATATGTATTTCCAATTCCAAACAGCCTATCTAGACTTTAGATATGTATCACTGAAGAAGACTTACTGAAATTCATAAAATAATTCCCAAATCGTCATTTTATTTTGTGCATTGTTAAGGCAGCCACTATGATAATGGGCAATTTGAACTCAAAGAAGACAAAAGAATAAAAAAAATTATTACTGAACTGTCACAGGAGAAATAACCTACAAATTGGTACAAACTTGAATGTCCCAGGCTTTAAACACACAAGTATTTTTATTTTTCAAATCTGTCTCTTTCTCCCTGCACCCCCCATCTTATTTTAGTGAAAGTTAATAGTATGCTCCCCTTTCTATAATTTATAAGTTATCTTCTTCAAATGAGATTGGAGACTTCTGTTCTTTTAGATAAGTAACAGAAACTTTAAATGATCACTGGATCAATACAAATATCAAAAGTAGGTGAAAATTTTGTTAAAACTTTAGAGGTTATGAATTTATTCTTATGTGTTGTTGTTGTTGGGTGCCGTCAAGTTAGTTCTGATTCATAGCGACCCTGTGTACAAGAGAATGAAACACTGCCCAGTCCTGTGCCATCCTCACAATCATCGTTATGCTCGAGCCCATTGCTGCAGCCACTGTGTCAATCCATCTCATTGAGGGTCTACCTCTTTTCCACTGACTCTCTACTTTACCAAGCATGATGTCCTTCTCGAGTGACTGGTCCCTGCTATTCTTATGTGGGGTAGTTAAATATTTTATATTCTAAATCACAATTTTATTTCTGATGATGAGTGAAATTTGGATTCTATACCAATTCCTTACTTATCTAGAAAAAAATTATGTTTTAGAAATTCCATGTAAAATTTCAGTATGGGGTTGCTAAAAGGATGGTTTGTATATCATCTCATCCGAATTACCTAGGAGATTTGTTTAAAAATGCTGATTCCTGGTCCTTCTCCAGAGCTACTAAGAAGTCAGAACATCCAGGTCAAACCTGGAAATCTGCATTTTAGTAGTTTCCCCGAAGTAATTCTTATGACCTGTAAATTTGGGAACTAATCTTTTAAAAGATATAATAATTTATACATGTATATGTTATCAGTAAACCATTCATAACCATTTAGACCTAATTTAGTACAGCAAATTTTTTCACTTATTTAAATTGTATTTAAGATATTTCCTCAGCAGCATCACCACATCACCTATATAACATTTTATAAATCACTAGGCTAAAACTATATTAGATATCTTTGTTCAAGTGAATGATTTTATTTTCTAGCAATAAAAGGTTATTTCTTCAACTGAAATTATATGTAACTTGGTTTGTCATAATTTACTTAGGCACTTTACAATAGAAAATCCAACTACGACATCAAAAAACACACAGAATTTACTCTAACTTTTACTAGTACCATATTGAAATTTAAATTAAAACTAGGTAAAATATTAAATGTTATGGTTGAAAAATATGTAATGATTGAAAAAGAGAAATGTCAGCATAGCTCTTTATTTATGAAAATAAAGGCTACAAATGTACACATTAAGAATTAGATCTTAATAATTTAAGAATTAAATAAGAATTAGATCTTTCTTAATTTGTATTGCCAATGCCATCAAACAGTATTTTCACCACTAGTTGTATTTCCTCATCCTTGATTAAAATTTTCAAAAAAATAAAAAGAGAACTTCACTCTGAGGGAGAGCATAATAGTTCATTAGCTATGCATATCTCAGCAGCCCCCATACCTGACTACATTAGGTCTTTTTGCACTTTTAATTTTTAGGTCACACAAATACTGTAAGTAATGTAATGAAACCACCGCCTTGTCTGTATTTTCTCATACGGCCATGCTCTGACTCAAAATATTTCATTTCTTGTTGTCTCAACTCTAAAAGAGATTAGCCTATATTTTTCATAAATGCTTTATTTTAAAAAGTCTTCTCTTCTGAAAGCTGTTCTGACTGAGCCTTTGGTAAAATGCTAGCCCAACATCACCATAAAAAGCACCTTCATTCAACACAATGGCAACCACCTATGCCAATGAACCCATAAATATAAAATTTATATATTTATTTATTTTTATATTTTATTTATTTATTTATTTATTTATATATTTCTGAACTAAGTTACTTCACAAGGAAATGCAATATTACATGATAGGGGTGTATGTTCTGAGCCTTAAAATAACAAATAGAGTTCATATAAGAGTCTTTAGGTCAAAGAAAACAAGGAAAATTCAAGATGAACTCAGAAGGAGGCGGCTGGGGGATGAGCACTGTTGGTTAGTTGGGAACCGAAAATCACTAACTGTTTATTCAAGATGTTAAACAGTGGACGGAGAAATATAAAAATTCCAAGAAAGAGGGACTTCCAGCAACATGGCGCTCTAGGCAGAAGCACCACGCCGTCCCTCCACAGCAAAGATCCAAAAAACTAAGCCAAACAGAGAAAACAGAAAACCTGAAACCCTAAACATCAAATGAAGAGATAAAGAACTCAGCCAAGCACCAAATGGAAAAAGAAACTGACAGAGAACAGACAGCAAGGAGACATACATGGAGAGGTCCCCTACCAGCTAATGCAGCACGGATCCACCATCTTGGACTCCTATCAGAGACCAGCAAATAGCGGGTATGAGAAAGCAGCTTCACAGAGCTTCCAGCAGGAGACAGAACAACCGGTAACTGGCAATATACGCTGTCCCACCTCCCACACTTCTTCACCCCCACTCGGCCTCCTCTGCTTCCCGTGGCCACAGTCTGTTGGCTGGGAAGCACTGGCTGCTTGGATTCTACCCGCCCACACTGGCCAACTCCCTGAGTGCCATCTGTTGGCTGCTGGTGTTGCTTTTTTCCACTTCTTTTGATTTCTTCCTTACCTCTCACCACCTCCCCCTCCTTTCGCTCAAATACCTGGCTCCGTGTGCCATCTTTGCTTCTTCCTGAGGGGCTGTGGAGCTCTGCTCAAGTGTGGAACTGCTTCCCGATCTGTGCTGCCACGCTGGTGGGATCCGGGGGCTTTCTGTTCATTTGTTTGTTTTGAATTGCTTGTTTGTTTTCTTTTTCTTTTCTCGAGTTGGGAGACCATTCTGGCTGGGCAGTGCTGCACAACTTGGGACCTACCCCCTCAGCTTGCACAGACGCACAGAGGGATCTCTGAGTGCATTTCATTTTTCTGGGTTTTTTTTTTTGTTGTTGTTGTTGTTGTTGTTTTGGGGGTTTTTATTGTTCTTTTTTTTTTTTTTTAATTTGTTTTGTTTTCTTTTTCCTCTTTTTCCCTTTTTGTCTTTCTCCATTACTCAGTTTCTCATCTCTCTATACCTTTCTTCTATTCCTGTCCACTGAACACCTGGCACTGAATACCTCTAAGCCTCCAAGCCAGGCTGTACTTCAACACCTGAGAACAAATTCGCCAGACCTCGAAGCCACACCAGTGGGGTCCCTGAGAGCTTTGCTGTTCTTTTCTATCCTAATTTTTATTTATTCATTCTTTTCTTTTTTTCCTTCTTCTTCCCATTTTTGTTTTTCTCCATTTCATAGTCTCTCATCTCTCCACTTCAACAGCAAGTTCCACTAGCACTCTTTTTTGTTTGAATGTTTTTGGCTCCTGTTCCTCTCTCCTTTCTACCATACCCATCTTAGCTCCACACATCATAAACCCTCCCCTCCATCCTGCCTACCTGCACCATGCACTTAACATCACACCACCAAGCAGCACAGGCACGGCCTACCAGAACCTGCTCTGCACTGATTACCAACCTGCCCTGGTGGCTGTAGTAAGTGCCACAAACAACCCATCTCAGCAACTCCTCTTCAGCTAGACATACCCTGATGTACCAGATCTGAGCAACTGACCCTGCCAATTGAAGAAGGAGGTGAAAAGTATTGTGCCCACAGATGAGCAAACAACAAAGAACACACAGTCTGCCTGCTCAGGCATAACCAAACTGAAAAAAAAAAGGATGAAACAAACAAATCTACAATCAATAAATGAGAAAGTAACTACTTAATGCCCGAAGACAGCAGACAATTTCAAAACATTTACAAAAACAGGACAGGATGGTTCCGGTAGGCAACCAAAATAAAACACCAGATGACTTTCCAGTAGAAAAGAAGGCACTAGAACTACCTGATAGGGAATACAAATCTCTAATACTCAGAATTATCCACGAGTTGAAGCAAAGAGCAGACAAAAATGAAGAAAAAATAAACAAATTCATGGAAAAGGCAGACAAATTCATGGAAAATACAGACCAAAAAAAAATGGAAGAATTCAGGAAAATAATGCAGGAACAAAATGGCAAAATAAATTCACAACTAGAAAATATACAAAAACAACAATTAGAAATCCAAAAGATAAACAATGAGATTTCAGAAATGGACAGTGTCATAGAAGGGCTGAGGAGCAGATTTGAAATGGTGGAAGACAGGATCAGCGGAATTGAAGACAAACACTTGGATACAACTCTGTTTGAGGAAAACTCAGAAAAAAGAACAAAGAAAAATGAAGAGATCCTGAGAATTATGTAGGTTACAATCAAAAGCAAAAATCTGCAAGTGATTGGAGTTCCAGAACAGGGGGAGAAAAACAGAAAACACAGAGAGGATCACTGAAGAACTGCTGACAGAAAACTTCCCCAACAACCTGAAAGATGAAAAGCTGGCCATCCAAGATGCTCAATGAACCCCATATAGGATAGACCCCCAAAGAAAATCACCAAGATGTATCATAATCACACTCGCCAAAACCAAAGACAAACAAAGAATCCAGAGAGCAGCTCATCAAAAACAAGAAGTCATATATAGAGAAGAAACAATAAGACTAAGCTCAGATTATTCGGCAGGAACCATACAGGCAAGAAGGCAGTGGGTTGACATATATAAAACCTTGAAAGAAAAAAATTGCCAGCCGAGAATAATATATCCTGCAAAACTCACATTCAAATATGATGGTGAAATTAGGACATTTCCAGATAAACAGAAATTAAGGGAATATGTAAAAACCAAACCAAACTTACAAGACTTATTAAAGTGAGTCCTTTGATCTGAGAACAAACACCTTCAGCTCACAGGCTGAATCTAAGATGCAGGATCGTACCAGCCAGATACCAATCTAGGAAATGAACTCTCAAGGACTATCCAAAACCAAAAGAAATACAACAGGGAATCAGAGCAGTTAATCTTTAAATGACAACAACATCAGGACAAAAAAAGAGGGAATAAACAGTGTAGATATAGAACCTTCTAACAGAGAGGAAGGCAAGGTGATACCAAGTAATAATGGAAACTTAGAAAGATAGGGTATATTTCATGATAAACACAAAGAAAGTTAACAAACCTACTCATTAAAATAAAGAGAAAAACAAAGTCTCAGTAAAAGCAAAGCCTACAAAAATAAAGGAAGTGAAAAAAAAATCCACAAACAAAAGGAATTCAGCACAGGAGAGTAAGAAGAACAAAGAAAACATATGAATCTGTGAAGCATCTCATAACATGGATGAAACTGGAGGACACTATGCTAAGTGAAATAAGTCAATCACAAAAGGACAAATACTGTATGAGACCTCTTCTGTAAAAACTCATGAAAAAGTTTGTACACAAAAAGTAACAATCTTTGTTGGTTATGAGGGATGGGGGGGTACTAAATAGGCAATAGATAAGTGGTATCTTTGGTGAAGGATGAGAGAGTACACAATACTGGGGAAACCAGCACAACTTGTACAAGGAAAGGTCATGGAAGCTCCCTAGACACATCCAAACTCCCTGAGGGACTGAATTGCTGGGCGGAGGGCTGTGGGGACAGTGGTCTCAGGAAACATCTAGTTCAATTGGCATAACACAGTTTATAAAGACAATGCTCTACATTCTACCTTGCTGAGTAGCGTCTGGGGTCTTAAAAGCCTGTGAGCAGCCATCAAAGCTACTTCACTGGTCTCACCCCTTCGGGAGCAAGGGAGAATGAAGAGAACAAGATACAAGGAAAAGATTAGTCCAAAGGACTAATGGACCACAGCTACCAAGGCATCCACCAGACTGAGTCCAGTACAGCTAGATAGTGCCCGGCTACTGCAACTGACTGCTCTGACTGGGATCACAACGGAGGGTTCTGGACAGAGTTGAAGAAGGATGTAGAACAAAATTCTAACACACAAAAAAAGACCAGATTTACTGGCCTGAAAGAGTCTGGAGAAATCCCTAGAGTATGGCCCCCAGGCACCCTTTTAGTTCAGTGGTGAAGTCACTTCTGAGGTTCACCGTTCAGCCGGGGATTGGGCAGCCCCATAAAATAAAATGGTACTAATGAGGCACAGCAGTCCAGGGACAAGGACTAGAAGGGAGAAGGGGACAGGAGAGCTGGTGATAGGGAACCCAAGGTTGAGAAGGGACAGTGTTTACATGTACTGGGGTTCTTAACCATTGTCATAGGGCAACATGTATACTAACTGTTTAATGAGAAATTATTTTGTTCTGTAAACCTTCATCTAAAGTGAGAATGGCAGCACAACTGGAAGAATGTAATCAATGTCACTGAACTGCGCATGCAGAAATTTTTGAAATGGTGTATCTTTGGCTATGTATATTTTCACCAAAAAAAAGGTCAAGAAGGGAGAGGGTTGACATGTTGTGGGGTTGTTAACCCATGTCATAAAACAATAAGTGTACTGACTGTTTAATGAGAAACTATTTGTTCTGTAAACCTTCACCTCAAGTACAATAAAAAAACAAACAAAAATTCCAAGAAAGAAACAGAAATGGTGGTGTTCAATTTAACAACTCTTTCATATCAAAATGCTACCTCTAAGTCAGGCTTCCTGTCAAAAAGAGAGATGTGCATTCTGGGAAAAAAAAGAGTCACGCAGTCTGCTCGCTCGCTGAATGTTACGGATTTGCCCATAGCAAGGCAGAAAAAAGATCAAGGAAAAGAACTCTACTATTCTTATTCTTAGTCTTTTCATCCATCTTCTTCATCACCTCCAGCTAAGATTTTGTAATCCACAAAATTACATCAAAAATAAGAACAGAACTATTCCTGCAGCCAAGACTCGGCAAGGCTGGTTTTAGTTAGGACCACGTAAGTAAATATATTAGGAGACTGTCCTTCCTTATCCAAAAGCACAGAAGCAAACCTAATAACAGCCATTCTGGCTAACTGAGAGCCCTGGTGTGATCAGCATTCAATTTCCCCATTTAACTCATACACGAATGGTACAAATGGGTTGCTCTAGACTACTAACTGAAAGTTTGGCAGTTTGAACCCACCCAACAGTACCAGGGTCTGGCAATCTACTTCTATAAATACTACAGCCAGGAAAACCCTGTGAAGTTCACAGGGTCACCATGAGTCAAAACTGACTCAATGGCAACAGGGTTTTTTTTAAGGAGCCCTGGTGGTGCAGTGGTTAAGAACTATCACTGCTAACCAAAAGGTTGGCAGTCTAAATCCACCAGCCACTCCTTGGAAACCCTATGGGGCAGTTCTACTCTGTCCTTTCGGGTTGTTATGAGTCGGAACTGACTCGCGAGTTTGGTTTTTGGTTTTGGTATATTTATACAGAAGTGGTCAGCAAAATACAGCCTGTGGGCTAAAATTGCCCCACTACCTGATTTTGATTGGCTTATGAGGTAAGATTTTTAAAAAAAAATTTTTTTTAAATGGTTGAATAAAACTCAAAAGAAGAATAATATTTTATAAAATATGAAATTAAAATTTCAGTGTCCATAAATAAAACTTAGTGGACCACAGCAACACTCATTCATTTCAGTATTATCTATAGCTGCCTTCACATTACAACAGAAGACTTGAATAATTGTGACAGATAACTATGGCCCACAAATTCTAAAATATTTACTACCTAGCCCTTAAGAGCAAAAGCTTGCTGACCCTCTAAAATAAAAAGTGGCTTGGGATAAATACCTCATTTATTGAAATTATGAATTATTAAAAGTGAAATTACGACCCTCCAACCTCATAATACATGAATAAGAAAATACGCAAAGAAACACAAGAGCTACACAGGGATTGTTCAACCTCAGAAGTGACATACATGGCAAGGTATAATACAGGAAACATGGCATAAAGATGTAAGAATAAATGCTCAAAATGGGCTGAAGTAGACACCCCCCCCCCAAAAAAAAATAATAATCTAAGGACACTTCAAGATCTTATTTAGGTATGGGGAAAATATTAGGGAAGGGATCAGCCTACAATGGTGACAATGGTATGCTATCATCAGATAACTGAAATAAAACATAACTTCCTGAATTCTAGGTGTTTTCTACCTTCTCCACCAAAAAAGAAAATGTTAACACTGTAATTGAACATCAAATGTGATTAACAGGAAATCAAAAGCTTAGGAATTAAAAGGGGGCAAGGATTTACCTAAAATAAGTTCAAATATACAGAAAGAATAAATTATTTTCTGCGTTATCAAAAAAAAAATCTTGTAAATAGCATCACAGAACCATAGTGGAAAACCTTACAAGAGTTACAAACAACAGGAGAGCACACATAATACATAAATAAAAGGAGGAATGGTTCTTTAATTTGTTAAGATAAACGGATTCTAGAAAATGAAGATTAGTGAGCTTGACACTATTCCCCAACAAAATTCTAGAACAGGTTATTAAAAGATGGCTGTGAACACTTGAAAATAAAATAAAAATTTTAAACTGCTAGGGATTTGTTAAAAATAAGCCATGCCTAACCTTGTTTCCTCTTCCAACATTGTTACTACATGAGTGGACCAGAGAAATGCACTAGCTGTATGGTATCTGAACCAAGAAAAGTATGGAGAAAATCTCTCAAGGCCAACTTGGGGTAACTCCACTTACTATTTGTGTAACATTGGGCAAGTTTCTTAACATCTAGGATACTAGACAAATTTCCATCAGTCTCACATTTCTGCACTTCTTTCAAGCAGAGGCACTGGCAGCTTTTCTTCTGGACTACTTTTTCATGGCCATTTGTATAGCAAATAGCCTTGGAAGACAGAAATAGTGTCTCCTTCCTAAACAAAGGACAGGTTTCCTTACAGTCCATTATATAAAAGACTGGAGATCCTAATCTTGGGGTTCCTCTGCTGTAATGTAACCCACTGAGTATACCGCATCAACTTGACCACTACGCAGAGCCCCACTGGGACTTGGAAGGCAAGAGTCTTAGTCATCTAGTGTTGCTCTAACAGAAATACCAGAAGTGGATGGCTTTAACAGAGAGAAATTTATTCTCTCACAGTCCAGTAGGCTAGAAGTCCAAATTCAGGGTGTCAGCTCCAGGAGAAGGCTTTCTCTTCTCTGTCGGCTCTGGAGGAAGGTCCTTGTCCTCAGTCTTCCCTTGGTCTCGGAGCAACTCAGCACAGGAATCTTAAGGTCCAAAGGACGTGCTCTGCTCCCGGCACTGCTTTCTTGGTGGTATGAGGTTCCCATGTTTCTCTGCTTGCTTCTCTCTTTTATATCTCAAAAGAGATTGGATTAAGACACTAGCCAATTTTGCAGGCCTCATCAGTATAACTGCTGCTAATCTATCTTCTCAGATCATAGTGATTGAATTTACAACACATAAGGAAATCACATCAGATTACACAATCATACAATACTGGGAAACATGACCCAGCAAAGCAGACAGATATTTTTGGGGGACACAGTTCAATCCATGACAGCAAGGGAAACTAAAACAAACATAAACTCATAATGCTTGCTATGCCATGAGTAATCAAGTCCCTTGTCTCTGATCCAGAAGTCTTGTGTCTTTGGCTATTCTTCACAAAACAGTGGCTGGCTAACTTGTTAACTTGCAAGCAAAGTAAAATCTCAGATTCTTCACAGTTCTTGACAATCTTTAACTCAGATTCATTATTTGGGAAAGAGGGATTGTAACAGTACTTCCTTATAAAGATATTATGAGGATTATATGAATTAATACAAACACTTAGAAAATTACCTACTTTAACTGATCAATAAATGTTAGCTATTATAAAGACAATTACAATTATTTTCAAATGTATTAGGTAGCTAAACAGTCACACAGAAAAGATCAATAACAACTGAAGGGAGCCACCTTCAACAGGTATAGAAACAAAAAACAACTCGAAGACTATCTTTGTTGTTGTTGAGAATACACACACCAAAACAGACTCCAATTCAACAATCTCTACATGTACAATTTAGTGATAGCGATTACATTCCTTGAGCTGTGCAACTATTCTCACCTTCGTTTTCTCAGTTCTTCCTAACTCATTAATATAAACTCACAGCCCAAGGTTCCTATCTAATCTTTCAAGTTGCTGTTGTCGATTTGATCCCATATAGTGAGTTCTCACCAACACTCATCTATCAGTTTGTTGTACTGTGGTGGATTTCATTTTGCTGTGATACTGGAAGCTTTGTCACTGGTATTTCAAATACTAGCAGGGTCACCCAGGTGGAAAGGATTCAGCAGAGCTTTCAGACTAAAACAGACTAGGAGGAAGGACCTGGCAGTCTACTTCTGAAAACACTGGTCAGTGAAAACCTTATGAATAGCAGTGGAACACTGTCCAATGTAGTGACAGAAGATGAGCCCCTCAGGTTAAAAGGCACTCCAAATACAATCGGAGAAAGCTGCCTCCTCAAAGTAGAGTTGAGCTTAATGACATGGATGCAGTAAAGCTTTCAGGACCTTCATTTGCTGATGTGGCATGACTCAAAATGAAAAGAAACAGCTGCAAACATCCATTAAAAATCGGAACAGGGAATGTACAAAGTATGAATCTAGGAAAATTGGAAATCATCAAAAATAAAATGGAACACATTAAGATCGATTAGTGAGCTGAAATGGACTGGTATTGGTCATTCTGCATTGGACAATCATAGGGTCTACTATGGTGGAAATGACAAATTTAAGAGGAATGGCGTGGCATTCGCCGTCAAAAAAAAAACATTTCAAGATCTATCCTGAAGCACAATGCTGTCAGTGATAGGACAGTATCTACACGCCTACAAGAAGACCAGTTAATATGACTATTACTCAAATTTATGTGCCAACCACTAATGCCAAAGACAAAGAAATTGAAGATTTTTAGAACTTCTGCAATCTGATATTGAACAACCATGCAATCAAGGTGCACTGACAATTACTGCTAACTGAATGTGAAAAAAGTTCAAAGCAAAGAAGGATCAATAGTTGGAAAATATGGCCTTGGTGACAGAAATGAGGCCAGAGATGACATGATAGAATTTTACAAGACCAATGATTTATTCACTGGAAATACCATTTTTCAACAACATAAAAGGGGACTATACACATGGATCTCACTGGATGAAATACACAGGAATCAAATCAACTGTACCTGTGGAAAGAGACAACTGACAATATCATTAGTGAGAAAGAGGTTCAAAGAGTCGACTGCAGAACAGACCACCAATTGCTCATATGACAGTTCAAGGTGAAGCTGAATAATATTAAAACAAGTCCACGAGAGCTAAAGTATAACCTTGAATATACCCCACCTGAATTTAGAAACCATCTCAAGAATAGATTTGACGCACTGAACACTAATGATCAAAAACCAGACAAGTTATGGGATGACATCAAGAACATCATACATGGAGAAAGCAAAAGGTCACTAAAAGACAGGAAAGAAAGAAAAGACCAATATGGATGTCAGAAGAGACTCTGAAATTTTGCTCTTGAATGTACAGCAGCTAAAGCAAATGGAAAAAAATGATGAAAAGAGCTGAACAGAAGATTTTAAAGGGTGGCTTGAGAAGACAAAGTGAACTATTATAATGAAATGTGTAAAGACTTGGAGATAGAAAATCAAAACGGAAGAAAATGCTCGGCATTTCTCAAGCTGAAAGAACTGAAGAAAAAAATCAAGCCTCATGTTGAAATACTGATTCTATGGGCAAAATACTGAATGGTACTGGAAGCATCAAAAGAAGTTAGAAGGACTACACAGTCACTGTATCGAAAATAATTAGTCAGCATTCAACCAAGGCGGGAGATAGCATATGATCAAGAACCAGTGGTACTGAAGGAAGAAGTCCAAGTTGCACCAACAGCATTAGTGAAAAACCAGTGTCCAGGAATTGATGGAATACCAATTGAGATGTTTCAACAAATGGATGCAGCGCTGGAGGTACTCACTCATGTATACCAAGAAATTTAGAAGACAGCTACCTGGCCAACTGACTGGAAGAAATCCATATTTATGCCTCTTCCCAAGAAAGGTGATCCAACCAAATGCAGAAATCATCAAACAATATCATTAATATCACAAGCAAATAAAATTTTGTTGAAGCTCATTCAAAAGCAGCTGCAGCAGTATATCAACAGGGAACTGCAAGAAATTCAAGCCTGATCCAGAAGAGGGCATGGAACAAGGGGTATCATTATTCATTTCAGATGGATCTTGGCTGGAAGCAGAGAATACCAGAAAGATGCTTACCTGTGTTTTACTGACTTTGCAAAGGCATTCAACTGTGGAGATCATAACAAATTATGGAAAACACTGCAAAGAATGAGAATTCCAGAACACTTAATTGTGCTCATGTGGAACCTGTACAGAGACCAAGAGGCAGTTGTTGGAACAAAACAAGGGGATACTGTGTGGTTTAAAATCAGAAAAGCTGTGTGCTAGGCTTGTATTCTTTCACCACACTTATGTAATCTGTATGCTGAACAAATAATCCGAGAAGCTGGACTATATCAAGAAGAATGCGGCATCAGGATTGCAGGAAGACTCATTAACAACCTGCAATAGGCAGATTACACAACCTTATCCTTGATGAGGACTTGAAGCACTTATTGATACAGATCTTTCTGATCTACAGCCTTCAATATGGATTATACCTCAACATAAAGAAAACAAAAATCCTCACAACTGGACCAATAAGCAACATCATGATAAACAGAGAAAAGACTGAAGTCAAGAATTTCATTTTACTCAGATCCACAAACAACATCCATGGAAGCAGCAGTCAAGAAATCGAACAATGTATTACATTGGCAAATCTGCTGCAAAAGACCTCTTTCAAGTGTTAAAAAGCAAAGACATCACTTTTAGGACTAACGTGCACCTGATCCAAGCCATGGTATTTTCAATCGTCTCATATGCATGTGAAAGCTGGACAATGAATAACGAAGATCAAAGAAATATTGATACCTTTGAATTATGGTGTTGGGAAGGAATACTGATTATACATGGACTGTCAGAGGACCAATAAATCTCTCATGGAAGAAGTACAGCCAGAAAGCTCCTTAGAAACAAGGATGGTGAAACTTCGCCTCACATACTTGGGACATGTTATCAGGAGCAACCAGTTCCTGGAGAAAAATAGCATGCTTGGTAGAGGGTCAGCTAAAGAGAGGAAGGCCCTCAATGAGATGGACTGACATAGTGGCTGCAACAGTGGGCTCAAGTATAGTAACAACTGTGAGGATTGTACAGGACCGGGCAGTGTTTCATTCAGTTGTACATAGGGTCGTTATGATTTGGAACCAACTCAATAGCACCTAACAACAAAAACACATAGTTCTTAAAAGAGCATAATACTCAAGGCAGACATTTTTCCTAGTTAAGCTAAATTACTGTTCGGTTTTAAGATGACTTCAGGGGATATTTTTGGTTTAAAGTTTAAAGACTATCTCAGGGCAATAGTTTCAGGGGTTCATCCACCCTCCATGGCTCCTGAAAGTCTAGAGTCCATAAAAATTTGAAATTCTGTTCTATATTTTCCCCCTTTTGATTAGGGCTCTTCTATGGAATCTTTGATCAAAGTATTCAGTAACAGTGACTGGGCACCATCCAGTTTTCCAGTCTTATGGTAAAGGAGGCAGCTGTTCATGAAGCCAATTAGCCACATATCCCACATATCCACATATCCACATATCCCAT
Source organism: Dugong dugon (assembly GCA_030035585.1). Lineage (NCBI taxonomy): Eukaryota > Metazoa > Chordata > Mammalia > Sirenia > Dugongidae > Dugong > Dugong dugon. The sequence continues at coordinate 100,681,318 of CM057468.1, read as the reverse complement.
ATCCCATATCCTCCTCCTATTCCTGACTCTCCTTCCTCTGTTGCTTCTGGTGAACAGAGTACAACTACACAATGAACTAGTTGGTAAACCAGAAGCACTACACACGTTATTAGGCCAATTAACTGGAATGGCTCATGAAATCATGACTCTAAACCTACAAACCAAGGAACCAAATCCCAAGAAGTGTTTGGCTATACAAAAGCAGTCCCCACAGCTACTGTTTTATTCATTTTTGTCATTGTTGTAAATATATCTATCACACAACTTTTGCCAATTCAACTTTTTACAAATATACAACTTACTGACAGCAATTACAGTAATCAGCTGTGCAACTCTGCCCTTAATCAATGTTACTTTTCAATCACTGTTAACCCGTCCTTTCTTTTTTATTTTGTTGTTACTGTTGAGAATATACACAGCAAAACATACACCAATTCAACAGTTTCTACATGTACAATTTAGTGACATTGATTACACTCCTCAAGCTGTGCATCCATTGTCATCCTCCTTGCTGGAGAAGTAGGGTGCTCCTGGGCACGTGGTGGAGCTAGGCTCATCAACCTACAGAACAGGAAAGCTGAGCACCTTTAGGTAGGAGGCTTGCTGGCAGAGCTAAAGGGCTTAGTAACATTTGCTCAAGCAGGGAAGAGGCCAGGCTGAGGGGATGAAGGCCACAGGGAGTCCTGCCTATGGGCATGGATAAGAAGAGGCTATCCTGATCGAAGAACTGGATTGCAACCTATTCCTTATCCAATAAACCCCATGTCATGGATTGAATTGTGCCCCCAAAAGATGTCTGTCAGCTTGGCTGGGTCATGATTCCCAGTATTGTATGACTGCGTACCATTTTGTAATCTGATGAGATTTCCTTACGTGTTGTAAATTCAATCATTATGCTCTAATACTATGGGTTAGAGGCAGTTATACTGATGAGGTTTACAAGATTAGATAGTGTCTTAAGCCAATCTCTTTTGAGATATAAAACAGAGAAGCGAACAGAGACACAGTGGAACCTCATACCACCAAGAAAGCAGTGCCAGGAGCAAGGCGTGTCCTTTGGAGCTGAGGTTCCTGAGCAGAGAAGCTCCCAGACCAAGGGAAAACTGATGCATCACAAGGACCTTCCTCCAGAGCTGACAGAGAAAGCCTTCCCCTGGAGCTGACGCCTGAACTTGGACTTGTAGCCTACTAGACTGTGAGAGAATAGATTTCTCTTTGTGAAAGACATCCACTTGTGGTACTTCTGTTATAGCAACACTCGATGACTAAGACACCCCATAACTGTAAGAATGGTCTGTGAGTCCTGTGTGGCCATTACAATGAATTGTCAAACCCAGCAGAGAAGCAAAGAGTGCCGCGGGAAGGACGGCTGGCGTCAGAATTGGTAAAAAGGTTGGAGGGTGGAGGTACGTTTGACCTCTGCCTCATAGTAATCAGCCTTGAGCTGTTGATCTTGATTCTCCTTCCCCTTGTGAAGTCAGAGGATGTTAGACGCCTCCTCTTCTTACAGTCACAACCAAAAGAATAATAAGAGATTCATCCTCAACAGTGTGTGTGTGTATGTATGTATATACAGATAGATATAGATATATATAAAGTTTACTATCTTTAACCTTATTTTACTCAGTGTTTTCACACTTTAACAGCACTATAAAAATGTACTAATAACAAGTATGGATGACACAACTGCTGATATAGACAAAAGAATTGAGATTAAAAAAAATCTTGACATGTTGAATAACAACTAAAAAAAAACACAAATTGAATAAAGATACAAGTCCTACTTTTCAAATAAATTATACAAATTGTATATACTAATCATAATTTATTTAAAAATGAAATTACAGTTCTATAAACAATATAGTACAACTGGAGAAATGAATTTGCTACTAGATTAGAGAAAAATGGTAACAAATTTTTAATGTGTTCTGTTGGTCAGATCACACTTAAGGTATGGTTTTTAGCTCTGGGCACAACATTTTAAAGGGAAACATCAGCAACCAGAGAAGCACACCCAGAGGAGATGGTCAGAACTAAGACAGGTGAAATAAATCTATACAGTTTATAAAGAATAACTTAAGAAACCTGACTTCTTTCCATAAGAAAGAAAACATTTATTGGGAATGAAAAATTTTCAAACATCTGAGAAGTTATCTATGTGAAATATTCTGTATAAATCAAAAGAGGGGAGGTAGAAATAATGGCTAATTGATTCCAATTGAATGTAAGGATGAGCTTTCAATGGATTAAATGGTTTCAAATATGGGATGTTAAAATAACAAGTTCCTCTTCACGGAAATTTTTTAAAGCCACCAACCATGGCATCGGCAATAAGGATTTCCTCCTTCACATTCAGGTATCTTTAAACTACTCACTTGTTATCCATAAGAAAACCAATCCACAGGAAATGTCTCTAGCCCTTTCGCCTATTTTCCCTCCTGTCTAGCCTCTCTGGTTTCTGTTCCATGTTAGCCTTGCCCCTTCAAACTGACAATTTGTTCTTAGTAGCCTACCTGACTTTTTAATTTCCCTCTCCGATTATATCCTCTTTTTCTACATTGCAGCCCATAGGCAATTCGACAGATGCTCCTGGATAAGAAGTCCTAGCCCCACCTCCCATCTGGCTTGGAAGGGGGGTTAAAAATTAATTTCATGATCTCAAAGTCCCTTCAATTCTAGGAATCTTGGCTTCTTCAAAAAGAAAAGAAAATCCTTATTACTTACTTTTCCATTTACATAATCAAGAAATTGGTGAGCGCCCAGTGACTGAGGAATGAATTGATAAGTAAATTAACAAATGAATGAACATTTTAAAACAAGTGGTAATAAGCATTTTTCTTCTGTACGAACTGAGTACTTAAATGGGTCTTACATCGTTCCATCAGTCAAACAGATGGTGTCTTAGTTATCTAGTGCCACTGTAACAGAAATACCACAAGTCGATGGCTTTAACAAACAGATTTATTCTCTCACAGTCTAGGAGGCTAGAAGTCCTAATTCAGGGCACCAGCTCCAGGGAAAGGCTGTCTCTCTTTGTCAGCTCTGGGGGAAGTCTCTGTCACCAATCTTCCCCTGGGTCTAGGAGTATCTCTGTGCAGGGACCCCGGGTTCAAAGGATGCACTCTGCTCCTGACTCTTCTTTCTTGGTGGTAGGAGGTCCCTATCTCTCTACTCACTTCTCTCTCCTTTTCTCTCTTGCAAGGTAAAACGTGATGCAGGCAACAGCCCAGGGAAACTCCCTATACATCAGATCAGGGCTGTAACCTGAGTAACGGTGTTGCATACCACCCCAATCGTCTTTAATATAACTTAATCTCGCCTCATCAATCACAAGCAGAGATCATGATTTACAACACATAGGAAAACTACATTAGAACACAAAAGGGAGGACAACCACACAATACGAGGAATCATGGCCTGGCCAAGCTGACACATATTTTGGCGGGGCACAACTCAATCCATGACAGATGGTGAGGAGTGAAACGGCATGCACATTAAACACCTGTGGCAACAAGGAAAGCCAAGTGTGAGAGCAAGAGAAAGAGACAAGAACTGAGAATAGGAATGGGAGTAGATTAATTCTCAGAAACTATTAACCTGGTAGTACAATGGTTAAGCATTCAGCTGCTATCTGAAAGGCTGGCAATTCGAACCCAATGAGTGGCTCCATGAGAGAAAGCATGGCAATCTGTACTCATAAAGGTTACAGCCTAGAAAACCATACGGAGCAGTTCTACTCTGTCACATGGAGTTGCTCTGAGTCGGAATTAACTCGCCAGCACCCAACACCACCATCATTAACCAGTAGTCTCTTACTTTGTTAAATTTGCAACTGCTTATAAACCAAAGTAAAATGTCAGGTTATGTAAAAGTATATTTGAATGAAGAGTGAATGTATAACCAAATAGCTTTTTGTAAATAATCAAATATAATTCACTGTTTCATGAATATTTAACATGTAGAAACAAATTATTAATTAACACTCTATTTTTAAAAATCCTATATAGAAATATAATTCTAGAAATAATAACATAAATATTATTTATGTATTCTGTATTTTGTTACCCTATATTCTCTATTATTGTATATCTGCATTTAAAATTTACACTTATATAGCCAAAAACAAGTTTTCTCTAACAATAAACTAAAAAAAAAAAAAACTTAAAATAATGATGCTCTTTTAATATAGTAATATGAGTAAGTATGTACTTAATCATGTTTTAGAATTTTCAATTGTTTCAGCCAAGTGGGCATGAGATGTTTTCAGGACACAATTAAGGGGATATGAAAGAGAACAGATATGTATGTAAAATCTAATACCAATCAGAAATAACAAACCTCATTACCTTTCTTCTGTTTGTAGAATAGTTTGAGCAACAGACATGTAAGGTTAGGGATAGCTTGACATTATTAAAAACTGCAAAGGAGCAAAGAATCAGAGGTGATAAGAGGACAACTTAAAGTATATTTTCTGAAAGTAAATAAATACAATAAACTGATCAAGAAAATACAGTTATAAAATTCATTTTATTTAGGACAAAGAGAGGCTGTCAAATTAATTTTATTTTTAGTTACATCATTCTCTATAACATATAAAACTCGTTGCTGTCGGATGGATTCTAACTCTTAGCGACCCTAGAGGACAGAGCAGAACTGCCCCAGAAGGTTTCTAAGCCTGTAATCTTTACAGAAACAGATTGCCACGTCTTTCTCTCTTAGATTGGCTGGTGGGTTCCAACTGCTAATCTTTCAGTTAGCAGCCTAGCACTGCAATACCAGTGCTCCTTTCTATAACAAGGTAAAATGTACTGAAATATGAATATTCACAAACTTACATCACCATTAACTACCACAACTTATTATCCCCTACCTTATGAGAATCAAGAACTCTTTGTTGTTGCTCTCCTTCACTGTGTTGAAATCTGCATAGTGGGCTGATACTCTCCAGGAAAGCCAAGTGAGAAAAGACCACGCATTCTATGGGGCAGCACACTTTGTGGGGTATACGTGTACACTTGACATGATAGAAGGGAGCGCATGAGCAGAGGCTGGGGCAGCAAAGCAGTTAAAAGAAACTAAGCAGATGAGGCTCTAAAATTTTTTAGCAGTCCCAAGGGGAAGAAGAAAGATGTCTCAAGAGATTTTGGGCAAAACTTTTTATATTGTACACTGTTTAAAACCCCTGTGTGACTCCCTTTAAGCCCAACTACAGCAAAGATATGCAACATTATTATAGCTGGAGTTTTAATGTAGTATGATGCACACACAGGACCACGTGGAGATCCAACATTTTATGTTATGTGTTTATAAACATGTATGCCTGTGTGTACACAGTCCATTAAAAAGGGGAGCTCTAATTTTAAGCAGACAAAGTTTATCGAGCAGCTTATCCAACTCTGCTTTTTATTTCTGGATTGGTGCCACTAGCAGCTAACTATGTGAATGAGCACAGGACCAAGGCAAAAATTGTGAAGAAATTAATATTTATGGAATGTTAATGATATGAGCTTCAGGGAGAGGATGTTAGGTGATTATTTATGTTTCTTTACCCTAACGTGATCAACTGCATATGCACTCTACTTGGCTCAGCATTCTGATTATATACAGAGAGGCTCTATTCTTGACTAGGAAAGAGAGTAGAGTGAAGTTACCTAGTGGGCTAAGAAAACCAAAAAACAAACCAACAAAAAAAAACTCTTAAATTTTAACTGACCCCCTAGAGATTTACTAGCAAAGTTATTTGTGGTAATTTTTGTTTGTTTTGGTTTTTATTTTAAGAAGTATCTTTGTGTATGTTTACGTGGTAGAAGGAGAGAGAATGTTAGAGCTTCAAACTTGATTCCATGCATTTCATTGAATTTTTTAGTTGAAAATAACCTAAAAGCTAATCCAGTCTCTCTTCTACTTTGGAGGAAATGACTCACTCAATATTACATAATAGTTAGAGACTGACCTAGGAGGAGAATGCAGGTCTCCTGGCACTTAGTGTGGGACTCTGAATAGTAAACCAAGCTGGCTATTTTACTATTGGAGATCATAATTAAATAGTTTCCAGAAGGACTGTCTTCATTCACACTCTAGCATGCATTATTATTATCAGAAAATTCCTTAATCAGAAAATTTCTGACTCATAACATAGAAAGGAGCATGCATTGGGACCTGGAACACCAGATGGCATCATGGCGGGCACTGGGTATCTAAGGGACAGAGAAGAGGAGCAGAAGGCGAGAGAGTTAATTTAGAACAAAAAAGGTGGGGTGGGGGAAGAAAAGGAAGAAGGGAAAAGAGTAATTATATAAGACCCCTATTTCGCCTTACTTCCAAAGGTCCCTAGGTGGCACAAACAGTTTGTGCTCAACTTAATGGTTGGCAGGTTCAAACCCACCCAGACGCATGATAGAAGAAAGGCCTAGTGATTTCCTTCCGTAAAGTCAACAGTCAAGAAAACCCCATGGTGCATTTCTACTCTGTAACACATGTGGTCTCCTTGATGGCAACAAGTTTGGTTTAGTTTTTGGTTTTTCCTTACTTCACAGTTTCCCGAGGGCCGCTGGGAAACTTAACGGTTAATATCAGAATAAGATATCAGAACTACTTTAAAAGCTCTTATAATTCAGTCTGGAAGAGGGAAGAAGGAAAGAGAAAAATGAGAAGAAATAGGCCAAGAAGAAGCATCTCCTCCTTCTTGAATAGCAATAGAACAGATCATAGCCTCCTTTCCTTATTATCAGGGCATTTAGAATAATGCTGTTGAGCAAGTTGGTGCAAATTTTAAATACGGGGAGTTAAGCATCGAGAGGGAGCTCTACAGGACATTAGGTTTATATGAAAACAGCTATGTAGGATATTTTTGTGATGTTATTTGGAGAGCTGTATCATTTATTCACTTTAGCTACAGGTGTCCAAAAGCAATTTGAGCAAGCTAAAGACGTGGCACTTTAAAACTGGAGAGATGAACTTTCCATTAAATCATAAATCCTCAATCTGCTCTGTTTAAGGATAGATATTGAAAGAGAAAAGAGATATTGTCAACTTATGGTATGTGTTCCAATGCAAGAAAGTAAAGCCATTCTGATAATTGACTTGACCCATTCTCCTCTATCTCCCCCTCACCTCTGGAGACAATCCCAGACATACTTGGTTTGACCATATTGCATTCATACTGTAGCTGTTACAAATATTCATATATGGTGCTCATGCTACATAACATATAATGATGATTTATATGGCTAAATATGTCAGTGTAACTTGTGCTAAACATTAGTATATTGAAACAATTAACTACTGAGTTTGTTTTCAAAAGAGTTCGTTGTTCAAAAGCATGAGCATTCACTCACAACTTGCAAAGTTAAATGTAATATTGTTTCTCAAATCAAGAACAAAAAAAAAAAAAGGATAGAGAAAATTGAACCTGAAGTCTTTATTACTGAGATGACTTGCCCAGCAGAACAGTGAAGTTTTTCCACATATGATATTGTATTGGTGCGAACAGTTAACACGCTTGGCTGCTAACCAAAATGTTGGAAGTTCAAGTCCACCCTGAGGCACCTCAGAAGAAAGGCCTAGTGATCTACTTCCAAAAAATCAGCCATTAAAAATCCTATGGAGCACAGTTCTACTTTGACACACATGGAGTCACCATGAGACGGAGTTGTCCGGACAACTACTAATTTATAAAATGAGTGCAGGATGAAAACAGAAGGGGAAAAGTAATTTATACAAAAAACCAGTTGTGCAATGATACAGACAGAAGTAATTTCTTGGCCTTCTAATGAGCCATTCATTCCTCCATTCAACATTTATTTTTGGAGCTCCTACCAAGTGCTGACACTGTTCTAGGCATTGGGCTACAGCAGTGAACAAAACAAAATCCCTGGCTTCATGGAACATATAATTGGAAAAACAGACAATACAGAAACAACTTTTTTAAATGTCAGCTGATGACAGTGCTATTAAGAAAAATAATGTATGGGAAAGGTGAGTGAGCAGGATGAAAGAGGGTTTGTTATTTCACATAGGATGGCTGGAGAAGCCCTCTCTAATAAGGATTCACTTGAGCAGAGAGACCCGAAGTTAGTGAAGAAGCGAGGATACCTGAGGATACGGCATTTCAGATAGAGAGAACAGTGAGAGCAAAAACTCTCAGCTAGGAGTCAGTTCAGCCTGCTTGAGGAGTATCAAAGAAAGCCAGCGTGTCTAGAGTGGAGTGAAGTAGGGGAAAACCTTAGGAAATAGCGTCAGATAGGTAGCAGGGATCAAATAATATACATTTATGTAAAGCCTTTTTCTTTTATCCTGAGAGAGAGAACCTATTGGAAGATTTTATGCAAAGGAGAGGTATGATCAGACTTATTTTAAACGATCACTCTGCTGTGTGGAGAATAAACTGCGGTTCTGGGAGGGGAAAGAAAAGAGATTGACTAAGTAGCTATTGCAACAGTTCAGGTGGAAGATGATGGTATATCTGACCAGACTGATATCAATGTATTAACTAGATGTATGAGACAAGATTTTTTTGTTGCCATTTAGCTAAACTAAAGGCAGACTGTGAAGGGGAAAAACTGAAGACTAAAAAGATGTGAAGAGTTAGCTTTAGTCATACAGATATAGATCAACCAAATCCTGGAACATAAACTTGGGCGAAGTTGTGGTGAAGAATAGTTCTTAAAGATGTTGGGGATCTTTTTTTCTTAAATGAGATGATTTTATGACAGTCTACATATGCTAAGATGTTAAGATGTTTGGATTAGTATACTATAAGTTTCTCCTTACTATCTGCCAGTGACAAATTTTATAAATGCTTTCCTAAAATATGTCTACCACTGATTTCTTTCCTGTACCCTAAAATACATTTTAAGAAAGTTTATTTTTTTTCTTAAGGTTAAAAAAAAAAAAGTTCCAAAAAGATGGCATAAGGTATGCATACCAAAATGATACAAAACTAAAACTACACTGCCCCCCCAAAAAAATCCTCACAGAAGATGCCATCATATAAAGACCGAAAGTTGAAAAAAAGAAGCAAATAATTATCAGAAAAATTTTAAGTTGTTTCTGGTAATATCCTTTATTTAAGGAATTTAAGGTTAATTTTCTTAACCTATTGAAAAGTGAAGGGGAAAAAACCTATGACATTCTAATGGTATAATCTTTTAGGCTTATGTTAGAAAAATCTTAAAACAAGAAACACTACAAACTTAAATTTTAAATCAACATTATATTCCACAGAGTTTACTTTAAGCCTTCCAAAACAGAAATTGGGGGATACTGAGGAACATTAATAAAATTAATAAAAATGCTGAGAGCTTTCAAACCCCTAGGAATTCATCTGCTTCACAGCAATGTGCTTCTTCAACATTTAAACTTTATTTGTTCTTGCTAATAAAAATAATTTACCATACCAAAAAAGGAATGAAGGTGTCAGCTCCATATGACATATTTATCAATATAATGGGAAGGTATGTTCTAGATATTCTTGGTGGATAAGAAAAGGAAGGTATACAACTGATTAGAGAGTTGAATTCCAATAGTAGATGAGTACAGGCCAAAGAATATATATACCAAGTATCGTGAAATTCAAAAGGTTCAACATGGGCCTCCATAGATGATTTACGATGAAAATGCATTTTTAATCATTTTAGGTATATAATTTTAGATAAAGTGAGATCATTTTAGAATTCAAACAGTACGTGGCAAGTTGGAAAAACGAACAAATACAAGTTAATTTGGAGTGAATAAACAAAGTTTGCAAACATAAAATGAAAAAGTATTAGGATTTAAAGTGAATCATAAGCTGCAAATCATTAAAATGTAATACTGCTTTAAAATGCCAATACTTAATAATATCACATTTGAAGAAACAGCAAATTATTGAAGCAACTATTTAATGATAAAATAGTTTTCATGACTACTACAAGTGAAAATAAGTTAGCACATACAAATTCAAATATAGTACGTTTAGTTTTTTGTTGTAAATATTAATATTAGAACATAATAAATCTAAATATTTCTAAAGAACTTTCTCTAGCATGTTGACCTTTTAACATTTAACCCCCTAGTCATAATATTTCCTTACATTTCACCAAAGTTATTCATTTTTTATTTGTTTGTTTTTTCTGGAAAATTTGGGGCAAGGGTGGAAAAATACACTGAGCAGTGCAGAAGAGTATATACAAAAATACATCGGGATAATGACAAGACAGAAGTAAATAAGCAGGTGAAGTACCCATTTATTTTAACAAACTAGACTATTCTACAGGAAAGAATGGTCCATGTGTATTTATACAATTCAATAATAATGGATTTCCACATAACCAATGCTGGAGTTAAAAAAAAGGCAATGGTATTTTTAAACAACTCTCCTAACTAGCCTTAGTTAAGATGTAAAAAAGCAAATAGTTATGGGGTCCAGTTTGAGGTCCTGAAAAACAAATCAAGCTAGAAGTTTGGAGCAGCGCCATCAGAAAGCAATGAAAATGACCTCAGCGTCATAGGAAAAAAAAAAGCCCAAAGAACTTAAATTATTTTATTTGATAAGGACGATGTAAGTGATATTACTAGAATCCAAGTATATTAAGAGATAAATAAATAGATGGAACCAAGAAAATGTTTTCTTATTTCATCTAAAGAGAAACAGAACTAAAAAGAAACCACAGCTTATAAACTTCTATAATTGTCTCTGATGATCTGTAGACTGTGAGCACTGGAATATGCATAAGGAAAGTTTCAAGCACCTGGACCACCATTTCAGAAGCCTGAAGAATATAAACAACAATCTTTCTGGGTTAGATTTGATCAAGTTTGTTTGAACTCAATGAATCAAAGGCTACATACATAAGTAAGGTTACTGTCAAAATCTAAGTAAATCTTAAAATCTCAAAGAGCCTAATTTAAGAAATAGACTTTCTTCTATCAAAGGGGAACATAAATCTGGGCAATGGTTTAAGAATAATTCGGGTACATTCAGTTATTGCTAGGAACACTGCTACCTCTTACAAAGTTTAAGAAAAAAAAAGTTTGTGACAAAAATAACATTCCATAAATATAATGGAATTTATATTATTTCTAAATTCAACTGTGATTTGCACTTTTGTCTACTAACAATCATGTCAAGAGAACTTCTTAATGACCTATGTCCTCAATCACTTTTACAAACCAAGGGACTATTGCTGATTTAATTCAGAAGCAGAAAATACATGAGGACTTCCGTCATTCAGTTTTCTATCAATATTATAACATAGCTGCTCTAACACGAGACTGTCAAGACAGAAATAGACAAGGGTGATGAGGCAGATCCAGCTATAAATCCTTAAAAATATCACAAATAATATCCCTTTTATGTAATTAAGTTCTGTATCCATCACATCTTCTCCTGACATCTGGTAAATCTGTCTGGCTACATTCATTATACTGTCATATGCCCTGTGAGTCTCAAACTATGAAGTTATTTTCACATAAATATCCTTTTCATAAAGTATAATTCTGAACAGGTATGCAAAGTTAGTTATTTTGTGTTTTAGAATTCTTACTTTTACAAAAAGAATATGTTCTCATTACAGATTATCAGTAAATTTCACGTTCGCCCTTTCCCTATTTTATGATATGCCACAAAAAATTCCCTCTAGTTTAGATTTCTAGAAAATAAACAAGGATTTCTCTTTCTTTTCTTCTTCTTTTTTTCTTTTCTTTGGCAAAACCACTCACTATTACCAGTGCAAAGAAATAACACTTCAATGACAGTTTACTCAGGGACAACCATTTCATAAATACATTCATATTACAAGGTAATTAAAAGTCTCTTTCCACTACTGAGTATGAATTCTATGAAAACAATTTCCAGTTCTAGATTTCCATTGCTCTGAATCTCAAAATGCCAAGTTGGGGAATTTTGAAGAACTATTGTAAGTAGTTCATAATTGTTATTTATAAATTTTCTCCTTTTAATTGTTCTATTTATTTTACTATCCACTGTAGTGTAATGGCAATATTTTAACAAGCTTTGTATAGAAAAGTATTTATCGTACTCATATTTAACTTGAATATTAAAAATTATTGTCTCAAAAATTCTTATATTCTTGTACTTAAACGTGAACTCTAAAGATGATCTTTTGTTAACTGACTGTCATCTTCTCTCTCAATTTCAGGGATACATTATCTGATTTCTAGTCTCCTCTTTAAGAGTTAGTAACTTAATCGCAATTAAACATTTCTTTCTCTTAAGTTTAGTTAACAATGAAACAGTGAGTTCTGTAAGGAAGCACCGACCTGTACAACTATTGTAAACAGACCTAGTTAAGTAATAAAAGTAAAAGGAAAGAAACAAAGAAAAAAAGGAAGAGAGAAAAAAAAACTTTAGAAAGCTCTAAAGCTGAAATGAAATTTCGTGACCATAATGATCATACTGTCTATAACTTTATACTCTGTTAATGTATAAATAAACCAAAATTGTAAATTAATTGTGTTCAACAGCATAAAACACTACATTTAAAAATTCCAGCACACTGAGAATAAACAGCTTATCCATAATTCATAGTGACAGAAAAGATAAACAGGCCCCTTGACAACATAAAACCTTTCCTTAGGTATGCCACAATGCAGACTTGAAAATATCGGAAAGTTCATCTTTACCTCAATTTTGACCCCTCACACAGACTTCTTATTAAACACACCCCTCCTGTCTCCAGTGCTGCCTAACCAAACTCTCTGAGTTTGGAGGTTTTGCGAAGATGTGCCTTCCAGGCAAACTTTTGTTAATCTCTCCAAATACTTCCAGTTGGAAAACGTCCACTTCAGCTATTTGATACCAGGGTGTCACTTTCTCCTCTTGCGTTACCTGCTACAACTTAAAATTGGTTTGCAAGTAAACTCTGGGCAGGATGGGGAGGTGGCTCTTTAAGCACTTCTGAATCTATGATGATTTGTACCTCACACGCTCCCACACCCATAGGCCTTTCTCCCTCCCGCCGTTCTCCGACCGTTCTGAGAACTCACCTAGATCACTTCGCGCACCTCACATCGCGAATAGCTCCCCACCTGGGAGCAAACAGCACTCTAGGAATAATCCTCAAGATCAAGAAACTGATTGGATTTCAACACGTGGTGAGAGAAAATGTGTGTGTGCGTTGGGTGGGGGGCGAGTATCACAGAGAGCAGCTGTCCATTAAGTGGCTTAAATCTGTTGGTTACAAAACTGAATAAACAAATACACAGATGGGTCTACCTCCTTGGGGATTCTGGATTCTGAGGAGCCTCCCACCCGTGTCCAGTTCAGCCTCTCCTGACTCATCTCTATGCAAAACTCGAACTGGTTCCACTTTCAGATGCCCCAGATTTGCACTTGTCTTTCCCCTCGGGTTCCTTCTAATCAAAGTGTCACCCCATCCCGCCTCATGCCAGGTGCCCTGAGACACTTACCTAAGAGATCTCAAAGTGTGAGTATAGGAGGGCAAGTTTTCTTCCCTGCTGTAAAGAGGCCCCCAACACCCGCAGCAAGTGAGGGTCTGCGTAGACACCCACGACGCTCTTGGGATGTCCGGACGCGTTCTGGCCTAGGGGGCCAGGAGAGGCGCGCAGGAAGCCCGCGCGGCCAGCCAGCAGGTCCGGCCAGCGCCACCGCAGCCACACGTGCGGGTGTCAGGACCCGCACTCGGCCTGGGTCACAGTCACCCCTGCGCTCCTGCCCGTCCTCTGGCTCACCAGGGGCCAAGGCAGACTTCCAGGTAAAAGCTCACAGAGAAGCCCCTTTTTTCTCCCAAAGGTGTTAGCGCCCCGCCCACATGCCCTCTTTGCAGTACCGGGAGGCGCGATTTCACCCCAAAACCACCCACAAATAGTGGGCAGAAGGAGACCTTCCCAAAGAGAAATCTAACTAAAGCCAGGGCAGATCCCGGGCGAAGCGGGTCGTGGTACCGCGTGGACGGTGAAAGAGCTTGATGTGGGCAGCAGTTGAGATGCTCGGTTATCTCCAAGAGTCACTAGGGGCCAGGAGTTTCTCACTCCAGAAACAGGAGTGTCCCCTTTATGCCTCTCTCGTCCCAGGAGAAGTACTTTTGAGATGAACGCCGAAGAGCCCAACTGCCTAACTTGCAGAAGAGAAGCGTGCACTTGCCCAGTTGAATAAATAAAGGTCAGCAGTTGGATCAATAAAGTGTGTGCTTCTAAACACCAGATGTTTTTACTGTTGTTTCTCCTCCCGGGGGGAGGGAGAAGCGAGGAGGAGGAAGAGACAACAATTAAACAAAAAAAACAAACAGGATAAACAAACACACATCTGGTGTTTCGACACACATTTTCCTGCAGCCACGGTCTCTCCGGACGAGACAACATTTTGCATATTCAAAACTAAAATTCGTTCACGAGCCAACAGCTATCGCCCCTCTCTCAATTCCCCCTCCCCCACCACAAAGCAACATGACAAAGCACAACAAGTGGTGGTGCTGGGTTTAGAACGCGACCCCGACGCCGAGCCGAAATTTGACACATGTCACACTCGCCCCGCCACGCCAAGCGCTGCCGCTGGGGAGAAACTTTACCTCCGCCGCCGCCGCCGCACGGAGCAGCGTAAAGTGGCCGCCCGGCGTGGAGGTGGCCGGGACCGGGCGGGGTGAGGAGGTGCAGCGCGCCAGAATGAGGGCGAAGAAACTTACCGCGACCGGGGACGCCGTGGGCAGCGTCCCGGGAGGTGGCACCCGCGGCGCCGAGGCAGAAGCCCCAAACAACACACCCACGCGTCGAGTCCCCGCAGCTGCTGCCGCTAGTTGGGGGCGAGTCCGGGGGGGGGGGGGCGGTTGCTGAGGCAGCGGCAGCCGGCGGCCGGCGGCCGCACAAATAACCAGGACGCTCGAAGGCGGGCGGCGCGGGGCTGGAGTCGGGGCGCAGCAGCGGCCGCGGAGCTGCACGCGCCGGCGTGTCTCGCGCTTTCTCGGAGGCTCGCGCTGTCTCGCGCTGCCGCTCCCCCCACCCGGATCTGTGTGTGTGTCTGTGTGTGTGTGTATATGTGTGTGAGTGTGCGCTAGCGGGCGCGCGCACTCGGCCGCGCGCGCGTGTTGTTGGCAATGCAAACTGTACACACACTGGGCGCGGAGCCGCCTCTCGGAGCGGCGTGGTAGGGGAAGGGGCGCCTCCAAGGAGTCTAAAGTGCTGCTGGACCACTTGTTTGTTTTGTTTCACTTTGTGTTGTTATTGTTGTTTTTGCTGCTATTAATCCAAAAAGTGGTTGGGGATCAGCCGGTTAGGATGCCTGTCTCTCCCATCCACCATTCTCTGCCCCCCCCCATACCCCAACTTCTTTAAGGGAGGGTGAGAGCAGGGCAGAATATTGTTGGGATTTGCAGTGGAGCCTCCTTGCTGACGTCAGGTCCACCTGCTGTGTAAACAACTCGCGGGAGAACTTGTTTGTTCAGCGCCCGATCTTCCCCCACCCCCACCATTCTCCCCACCTCCTGCTCCGCCTCCTGCCGCTCGCCCCAGACAGCGTGTCAAGGAAGGGGGTGGGGAGGGAGGAGAGAACAAAACCGTATGCTGTATTGGCAAAGCCGAGTTGTGTCTGCTGCTTCTTGGCACTCCCCAAAGTACCGTCCTCTCAGCAGACGGAGCTGCTGGCAAATTAAACTGGGGATTCCACGTGAAGTGCAGAAAGCCTCGAAGGGATCCAAAGCCCTCGGTGGCGGGGAGTTAAAGTCTACGGTAGTCAGGAAGGGAGACTGGAGCGAGCATTACAACGCTGATTGGCCTTTCTTTGCTCCGTGTGCGCCTCTGCGGCCTGGGGTGCAGAAAGGCCGAGCGTCTTTCTCACTCTTCTTTGTTGTCTGGGCTCCTGACTCACTTGGGCCCAGGAGTTTTGGGGCTTTCTCGTGGTCGCACAGCCCGGGTCTCCAGCGGGTTGTCGAGCTGAGGGGCCGCCAGGGCGGGGCTTTTGGGGTCTGAGGCTTTCGTGACCAGCTTTATCAGTGACTGAGGCGAGCAAAAGTAACCGGAATGAAAGGAAAGTAAAAACTGTCAGAGCCCGCTCAGCGCGCACTTCAAAGCAGAGGCGACGGCCTGTGGGGATGCGCGGGCTCGACCTCTAGCCCAGGTCGCCGCTCCAGGCTGCGGGGTGTGACCTGGCTGGCGGGGCTGCGCGGGACCGAGAGGGATGCTGAGGGAGGGCGAGGTCGGCCCCAGATAGGACGCGTGACTGGGTGGGGGTCCCTCGGCAACCCCTCTCCGCCAGTCCTTCCCCTGCCCCGCGGCCCGCGCGACCTTCAGCCAGCCGCGTTCCCTACGCGCCGCCGCCCCAGCCCGCGTCTCTGCTCGCAAAGCAGTCGCGAAGCGTGGCTTTCGGAAAGGCGCTGAAACTTTCCTTCAAATCAGCTGCAGTCAGAGGCCGTTAGGAGCAGAGCCTGGCCCCCTGCTTCTTCCCAGCCCTCCTCCCAGGAAAATGAACGACTAACTTAAAAATCTCCGGTGGCGGAAATGGAGGGGGGAGGGTGGTGACTGGGGAGACGGGCGAGCAGCCCTAACTTCTTCTGCCTTTGACTCGGTCTTTTCTTCAAAGAGCAGCGCGTCCTTTCTTTAAAGGGCAGACGCGCGCTCAGACACACACACACTTGGCACCGACTCTTCCCTTCAGAACCCGCAGTTCTCCTGGGGAGGAAGCAGCCCTGGCACCCACATCTGTAAACACACCGTCAGGTTTTCTAGGGAAACCAATTAAGTCAATAAACCGCGGGGCTGGTCCAGGGAAGACGGTCCTGCCAGGAGGACGACGACCGAGGTAGAGTTTGGCTTGGAATCGCGGAGCTTTCTGTAAGGTTGTAAACTCCAGGCAGTCCTTAAGTGATCTGCTTATGGGTTGTGCTCAGTCTTTTTTAAATCGTCTTTTTCCAAGTGCAGGCTGGGCAGTGAACAAATAATTCGAATATTTTAAAGACAGGAGCAAGGGAGAAGAGAAGTGAGTAGTCATTAAAATTGGAGACTGCCAGACCCAAATGACACTACCTCGTCCTTCTGCATAGTGGGGATCATTTTATGCCAAGATTTTGCATTCGATGTCTCACTATCAAACCTAAACCAAAAGCGGATTCTCGGAATTAACGTGATTCTTTTTTGTAAAAGAGAAGAGCAAACGGCGTCGAAATCCTTGGAAAGCCGAGGATGTTACCTTTCCACAGGGTTTGTGAGTAAAGATAACATCACTGTCCAAAAGCATACATACAGTTGGCACTTTTTTTCTTCTTCCTCCCCGGCATACATCGACCGCACTTTCTTCCCTTTCTCTCTAGGCGTCCCAAGGAAGTGACACGAGAAAGGTTCATTATAACGAAGACTTGGCCAAGTGGAAGATAACTTCATGATCCCAACGGACAGAAAGGGGATGACGTTCTCAAGACTTGGAGAGGAACGAGGTTAGTTAGCCTTTCACTTTTCTGGACACAAAGCCACGTTTTAGTGAACTTTGCAGCCCCTGACGTTTCTTTGCGGTGAACAAATAGCCAAGTGTCAAGAAGTGCAAAAGCATAACTCAGTGGAAGGAGCACACTTAACAAATTAGCGGAGTCCCGTTCCCAGCCGTCTTTCTAAGCCCCCTGGTGTCCCCGCTGAACTTCACCCCCATTCTTTCCCCTTTCCCTGCTGCCATCCTCCGGCCACCAACCCTTCCTCCCTGCAGGGACGACAACCAGGGAGTTGAGAACGCAGGTCCCGCCCGGAGCCGCTGCCCTCGGCGGCACCCTCGCCCGCAGACAATGGGCTGGGCCCGGGTTCGAGAGGTGAAAGTTCACGCCCAGGGCTCGCTGCCCGCTCCCCGGCTCCCGTCGCCTACCTCCTGGCCCCCGCCCCCCAGCCACACTGCAGACACAGCCCGGCTACCGGGGGCTGACACGGTGGCACGTAGTTTGTTGATGGGTGGTCATAAAATATGTTTATTTGCAATTCCTTGAAGTCGCCCACCACCCCGCCCCAGCAGGGCCAGAACACTGAGGGCTTTGTTCGCTTCGCCTGCTGCTGGAGCCTGCCGGGGTTCAGCGCTCGGTGCTCGCAGACTCCAAAAAAAGTTAAGTATAATAATAGGAAAACCAGCTTTCCGCAGCTGAGGAACACGCTGAAAGGGCAAACAGCGAACGAATAGTTTTCTTTTGCACAAGTCACTGGTCAACCCACTGGCTCAAGGCAGCTTTTGAACGAAACACTGAAGATCCGAGAGAGGGGGAAAGCCAAATTCTGTCCTTGCAGTCGCCGCGCAGGGAAGTAGCTGCAGCTCAGGTCTCCTGCCCAGCACGTGGGGCTGATAACGTCATTTAAAGAGGCTCCAGAGGAAAGTTAACAGGGCTATTGGGCAGCTGAGGTAGTTCACCAAGTGGACTCAAAGCTCCCTCACGAAAAATTATTGAATTTCAAGGTGATTCTACAATGAAACCACGAATCAACAAAATCAGAGACATTGCTCTGTTATGGTCCCGGCGAAAGACAAGTTCGTTTGAAACGGTCTTTGCTAGCACATCTTGCGCGAAATAAACCACCCCAGATGAGACTAACTTAAGCCAGGATGCAGGAAAGCAACGTGCGCGAATGACATATACTGGAAGTGCTGGTTTAATGCTTCTCCGAGTGAGCCACTTTGATTTTTAATTATTTGTTACAAAAACATCATTATTCACATACTTAGGTCTGTTTTCTCCAAAACTTTCAGTCAAACAAAAACTACACTTTTCTTCTTCAGAGTGTTTCCATTGGTGTAATTGTGACTTATACTTAAAATTTAACTGACTTGGAGAGGTGGGAGAGAGGGAAAGGTGACTTTTTTATCCCTGCTCCACTCCGTCCTTTCTCCCCGTTAGAGAAACTGTCTTCAAAGTTGTATTACTTACTTCAAATAGTCTTTAACAAAAGTCTTATTTAAATGCAAGATAAAATATTTTTCCGTACACCCAAGAGAACCGGCACATATTAGGTTCCTATTTTTCATGTCCTCTACAGTTTTCTGAAGAAGAGCAAATAAACAGACTGTTCTTAAACTTTCTCCTACCCTCACTCTCCTCCCAGAAAATTTTTAGGAAAAAGAGAAAACACTAGTTTCACCGAAGTCAAATCAAGGGTAACCTATGTTACAACATCAAATCGAACGTAGCTGTTGTGAAATTGGTGGAGTTACACCACCATCTGTCGTTAAGCTTCGGGACTACAAATTTGGGGACTTAACTCTTAATAAGCTTTCCCAACTTTTTTTTTTAATCACAAGCTACACTTCTCATTTGTATTTTTATAACATATACCCTGAGTTTACCTGGACTCTGAAGCAACAAAAAATTTGTTCATAAATCCATGGTTATTCCAGAGTTCTCTAATAACTTCATCTCGAGAAAAATAAATACTCCACATCAGCAAGTCTCCAGATAAAGCCTTTTAAAATCAGCTGTGAGTCTGCCGACCCCCTCCCCACTCCACACACACACCCTCCTTACCCTTGCGTCTAGTAGGCTGCTGATATGAACAATGGAGACTCAACTAAAAGGGGCCACAGGTGTCCTGGAGTGAATAATAGACTTAATTTTCTCTTGAGTGTAACCTTGTTCTTTTTCAGTATATCTAATCCTGAAACATGTAAACACAGTTTATCTCTGCTAAGAGGTTGGCTGTGACTGTCTTAAAAAATTGATTGAAAGGCAGTTAATATCAGATTTTCGTTCTAGTTAATCTTGCTGCAGAGACAACAATCAATTGCTCTGGGATAGAATCTTACAGGCTAAATAGATTCTATACCAGGTAAGTTTGTATATCAAAATAAATATGGAGAGGGGACAACTACTAGATAAAGAATTCCAATACTGACTCAAAAGCCTCCATCAGGCAATGAATATTCCTTATTTTTACACAACACTCCAATGGCATGGAAATTATATTGTAGCTACCTTTTAAGGATCTCAAAATACATCACTATTTATATCATTGTTTTTGAGTTAGAACTGGATTATCAAGTTTCTTTTTTCCAGGAAAAAATTAATTAAAATAAAATATAACACCTTACTTTTGTTGGTAGGGCATTAGCTAGAAATAATAAGTTGAATCGTATGAAATTGTCTTTGACGCACACAAATGACAATTTCATATGGTTCAACTTAATAGCACCCATGTTTTTCTGAGACATAGTCTGTTTCTCTAAGAGTAAGCACAGTTAAATTACCAATCCTGGATATTTACTTCCTGCCACATTGGTTCAAATGTGTGGAATTGCCTGACACAAAAGCCATTTGCCTATTGATATTTCTACCATTATAATTAGTCTTAGAGTTTAAATGTCTGAGTTACTATGAAATTTTAGAGCTTAAGGAATCTTCAAGATAAATTCTAATCCAGTTCCCTCATTTTAGAAATCTTAAAGGCCCAGCGACATGAGCAAGCTAACACAGCTAGTTAGTAAAACTCCAATTATTTTTTAACTACTTCATTTTTCTGAACATATAATCCCTCTTATTCCTCTTGCTCCAGAGCAGGCATTTGTCTACACATCCAATAAAACCGATATGACGGAGTAATGGCAATACCTTTGGACGTCAGCACAGTACTGAAGATGGTTAACTGTCATGTCATGCCCACTATAATACACAAGAGAAAAAAAATCTGATGACTTGTTCTCTTGAAAGTCAATTAGGGTTTACAAAAGATTTCTTCAGTAGTGTAAAGAGATTCATCACTGTTGATTACACGTATTCATCATAGAAAAACTGATGGCAAGAGGTGCTAGCACAAACCACAGTTGGTGATGTTTTCCAGGGTTAATTATCTTCAGGGACTCACAGGGGACAAAAACCCATAATCTCACCATCAGCTTGCCTTTATTAGGCTTTGAAGAAATAAAGGCTAACACAAGGCTATGAGACAAAATATAGTGTGTATTTTTTTTTAATATGAGCAAAGAAGGACTGTATAAAAATCCTTCCTCAGCATAGATTTTTATTCTGGTTTAATAACCATATGGCTCCATATAGCCATAGTAGTTTACCCAAAGAATGCACTGAAGCGGTTAATTGTAACAAGTCACATAACGATTGTCACTTGCCCTGTCTTCCCCTTGTCCTTCCTTCTATTTTCCTTTCTGTGTCCCCTCCTTTTACTTCTCTTCCTTTTTCTTCCCTCTGCTATATCATCCTCTGCCATGACTTTTGTTACCACCGTCATGTTGACAGTTTCCAAAACTTCTCAGACATATTTCTCTCCTGAGCTCTAGAGCTGTTTATTCAATTGCTTATTGATAGCATCATTTAAATTGTAAAAAGGTACCAACTCACTCTCTTCTCTCCTTAGCCAGTAACACCTTATGTTTCCTGGTTAATGATTAAAATTACTTCCATCCACCATCGCAAAAGCCAAAAATTCTAAGTCCTACCTGTCATGTCCTTCATCTTCTCATATCCAGTTGCAATTGAGTCAGTTCTGACTCATGGCAACCCCATGTGTCACAGAGTAGAATTGCTTCATAGGTTTTTCTTGGCTGTAATCTTCATGGAAGCAGATTGCCAGGCCTTTCTTCCAAGGCACTGCAGGGTGGGTTTGAACCACCAACCTTTAGGTTAGTAGTCAGCTGGAAACTGTTTACCCCACCCAGGTACCTTAATCAGTCACTGTTGTTGTTAGGTGCTATCAAGTCATTCCCAACTAATACTGGCCCTGTGTACGACAGAACGAAACACTGTCTAGTCATGCACCATCCTTAGAATTGTTGCTATGTTTGAGTCCATTGTTGCAGCCACTGTTTCAGTTCATCTCATTGAGGGTCTTCCTCTTTTTCGCTGACCCTCTACTTTACCAAGCATTATGTCCTTCTCTAGGGACTGGTCCCCCCTGACAGCATGTCCAAAGTATGAGAGGCATGCCCTGAGCCATTCCCCCGGCCTTGGAGAGTGAACAAATTAACAAATGGGAAAAAAAAAAAAACTGCTGGCTCCCCTAAGCCAGGAACCCAGGATAGGCACAGCTCCTTGCCTAGGCACAGGCATAAGGGATCCAAGGACCTTGAGTGCCTTTCCCCCTACAGAGACTTGGGTGGGCCCATTTCAACAGGGTAGGCCCTCATTACCGCAGTACAACAGAGTATATATCTGAAGTCTAGCTTCAATTGTTTCAGCTGTGAAGTGGCAGGTTCATGACATTTGTCACTGCTCTGCCCATTAAGCAGGGTCTTCACCTACCCACATCAGGGGCCTGAGGACTGGTGCCTCCACCCATGCCACCTAGCCACCTGTGCTGGGGGCCCAAGAATAAGAGATGCCCCCCAGACCTTACAGCCAAAAGCACTGGGTGCTCACAGTCCAGCTGCAAAACCACCCACCTACGTGCTCTAGGGAACAGGGACATGCCTTCTTCCTGGACACTCGGGGGCAGCCATCAGCCCCTTGCCTTGCTCAGAGTGTGTCCCCCTGCTACAGCCAGATGCCTGTGCCTACACCAATCACGCATGCCTGTCTCGGAGTGTAGGTGAGAGCCTACACCTCACATTTGGCATCTATCTACCTGGGAACCTGAGCTGAATCCATACAGGAGGAGTGGGCAGACTTCTGAGCTCACATACCAAGTAACAGATCTAACCACTTGGTGACAGGATATTAGAGCTTCAAAGGTGCCAATAATCAAACTAGCTTATACAAGCAGCTTATTTGGGCTTATCAGAATGAAGCTAGGACACAGAAAGGAACCATAAAATAAATATAATAACTTATTGATGGCTCGGAGACAACAGTCAATATCAAATCACATAAAAATGCAATCCATGATGGCTTCAGCAAACTCCCAAAATAAAGAATCTAGACATTTTCCAGAGGAGGAAAATTTCTTGGAATTACCAGAGGCAGAATACAAATGATTAATATACAGAACTCTTCAAGAAATTAGGAAGGAAATTAAGCAAAACCCAGAACACGCAATAGAGAGAATAAAAAAGATTAGATAAGAGCATAATGACAAATTTAACAGGCTGCAAGAATCCATAAAGAGAAAGCAATCAGAAATCCAGAAGATTAACAATAAAATTTCAGAATTAGACAACTCAATAGAAAGTCATAGGAGCAGAATTGAGGCAATGGAAGTCATAATTAGTGAGACTGAAGATAAAGCACTTGACACCAACTTATTTGAAGAAAAATCAGATAAAAGGATTAAAAAACATGAAGAAACCCTAAGAATTATGTGGGACTCTATCAAGAGGAATAACATAAAAGTGATTGGAGTATCAGAACGGGGAGGATAATAGAAAACCCAGAGAGAATTGTTGAAGATTTGTTTGCAGAAAACTTCCCTGATATCGTGAAAGATGACAAGATATCTATCCAAGATGCTTGTTGAACCCCACATAAGGTAGATCCCAAAAGAAAGTTACCGAGACACTTTATAATCAAACTTGCCAAAACCAAAGCTAAACAGACAATTTAAGAGCGGCTAGGGATAAACTAAAAGTCATCTAAAAAGGAGAGTCGATAAGAATAAGCTCAGACTACTCAGCAGAAACCATGCAGGCAAGAAGACAATGGGATGACATATATAAAGCCTTGAAGGAAAAAAACTGCCAGCCAAGAATTACGTATCCAGCAAAATTGTCTCCCAACTATGATGGTGAAACTAGGGCATTTCCAGATAAACAGAAGTTTAGGGGATTTGCAAAAACCAAACCAAAATTACAATAAATACTAAAGGGATTCCTCTGGTTAGAAAATCAGTAATATCAGATAACAACCCAAGACTAAAACACAGGACAGAGCAATCAGATATCAAGCAGATAGGGAAGTCACAAAAATAAATCAAAGCTAAAACACTGAAAGTAGGGAAACAGATGTCAATATGTAAAAGTTGACAATACTAAAACAAAAAAGAAGGACTTAAAAAATGTAGACATAGATTTTGCATACGGAGAGGAAGTCAAGGCGATATAAGGAATAAAAGACTGGTATAAACTTAGAAAAATAGGAGTAAATATTAAGGTAACCACAAAGGAAACTAACAATCCTACAAGTCAAAATAAAAAACTAGAAAAATATAAAGACTCAGCAAACACAGAATCAACAACAATGAAAAAGGTGAAAAGAAAATACATGAAAAACGACTCAGCACAGAAAATAAAGTGGAACAAAGAAACTGTGAACTACACACAAAAAAAGACATAAAAATGACAGCACTAAATGCATACCTATCAATAATTATGCTGAATGTAAATGGACTAAATGCACCAATAAAGAGACAGAGAGTGGCAGATTGGATAAAAAAACATGATCCTTCTATATGCTGCCTACAAGAGACACACCTTAGACTTAAAGACACAAACAAGGTAAAACTCAAAGGATGGAAAAAATATATCAAGCAAACAACACTCAAAAAAGAGCAGGAATGGCAATATTAATCTCTGACAAAGTAGACTTTAAAGTAAAATCCACCATAAAGGGTAAGGAAGGACACTATATAATGATTAAAGGGTCAGTACACCAGGAGGACATAACTATAATAAATATTTACGCACCCAATGACAGGGCTCCAACATACATAAAACAAACTCTAACAGCACTGAAAAGAGAGATAGACAGCTCCACAATAGTAGTAGGAGACTTCAACACACTACTTTCAGTGAAGGACAGAACATCCAGAAAGAAGCTCAACAAAGACACAGAAGAGCTAAATGCTACAATCAACCAACTTGATCTCATAGACAGATACCGAACACTCCACCCAACAGCAGCCAAGTATACTTTCTTTTCCAAGGCACATGGAACATTCTCCAGAATAGACCACATAACAGGCCATAAAGCAGGCCTTAACAAAATCCAAAGCATCAAAATATTACAAAGCATCTTTTCTGACCATAAAGCCATAAAGTAGAAATCAACAACAGAAAAAGCAAGAAAAAAAAAAAAAATCAAACACATGGAAACTGAACAACACCTTGCTCAAAAACTGCTGGGTTATAGAAAAAATTAAGGCTGGAATAAAGAAATTCATAGAATCAAATGAGAATGAAAACACATCCTACCAGAACCTTTGTGACACAGCAAAAGCAGTGCTCAGAGGTCAGTTGATAGCAATAAATGTACACATCCAAAAAGAAGAAAGGGCCATAATCGAAACATTAATTTGACAACTGGAACAACTAGAAAGAGAGCAACAAAAGAAGCCCTCAGGCACCAGGAGAAAGGAAATAATAAGAATTAGAGCAGAATGAAATGAAATAGAGAATACAAAAACAATTGAAAGAGTTAACAAGACCAAAAGCTGGTTCTCTGAAAAGGTCAACAAAATTGATAAACCATTGGCCAAACTGACAAAAGAAAAACAGGAGAGGAAGCAGATAACCTGTATAGAAAATGAGATGGGTGATATCACAACAGACCCAACTGAAATGGAAAGAATCATAACAGAATACTATGAAAAACTATACTCTAACAAATTTGAAAACCTAGAGGAAATGGACACTACCTGCCTAAACTAACACAAATGAGGTAGAACAACTAAATAAATTCATAACAAAAGAAGAGATTGAAAAGGTAATTAAAAAACTCCCAACAAAAAAAAAAGCCCTGGCCCGTATGGCTTCACTGGAGAATTCTACCAAACTTTCAGAGAGGAGTTAACACCACTACTTCTAAAGTACTTCAAAGCATAGAAAAGGATAGAATACTCCCAAACTCATTCTTTGAAGCCAGTGTAACCCTGATACCAAAACCAGGTAAAGATACCACAAAAAAGAAAGTTACAGACGAATATCCCTCATGAACATTGATGCAAAAATCCTCCAACAAAATTCTAGCCAATAGAATTCAGCAACATATCAAAAAACTAATTCACCATGATCAAGTGGGATTTATACCAGGTATGCAGGGATGGTTCAACATTAGAAAAACAATCAATATAATCCATCACATAAATAAAACAAAAGACAAGAACCACATGATCTTATCAATCTATGTAGAAAAGGCATTTGACAAAGTCCAACACCCATTCATGATAAAAACACTCAACAAAATAGGAATAGAAGGGAAATTCTTCTGTATAATTAAGAGCATTTGTATAAAGCCAACAGTCAACATCATCCTAAATGGAGAGACTTGGAAATGACTCCCCTTGAGAATGGGAACCAGACAAGGATGCTCTTTATCACCACTCTTATTCAACATTGTGTTGGAGGTCCTCGCCAGAGCAATTAGGCTAGAAAAAGAAATAAAGGGCATTCAGATTGGTAGGGAAGAAGTCAAAGTATCTCTGCAGATGGTATGGCCTTATACACAGACAACCGCAAAGAATCCACAAGAAAACTACCGGAACTAACAGAAGATTTCAGCAAAGTTTCAGTATACAAGATAAACGTAAGAAAAATCAGTTGGATTGCTTTACACCAACAAAGAGAACCTCGAAGAGGAAATCACCAAATCAATACCATTTACAATAGCCCTCAAGAAGATAAAATATTTAGGAATAAATCTAACCAGAGATGTAAAAGACCTATACAATGAAAACTACAACACAGTACTGCAAGAAACCAAAAGAGACCTGCGTAAGTGGAAAAACATACCTTGCTCATGGATAGGAAGACTCAGCATTGTGAAAATGTAAATTCTACCCAAAGCATTCTACAAATACAATGCAATCCCGATCCAAATTCCAACGGCATTTTTTAATGAGATGGAGAAACAAATCACCAACTTCATATGGAAAGGGAAGAGACCCCAAATAAGTAAAGCATTACTCAAGAAGAAGAACAAAGTGGGAGGCCTCACACTTCCTGATTTTAAAACCTATTATACTGCCAAGGTAGTCAAAACAGCCTGGTACTGATACAACAACAGATACGTAGACCAGTGGAACAGAATTGAGAATCCAGGCACAAATTCATCCACCTATGAGCAGCTGATATTTGACAAAGTCCCAAAGTCCATTAATAGGGAAAAAGACAGTCTCTTTAACAAATGGTGCTGGCATAACTGGATATCCATCTGCAAAAAACTGAAACAATACCCATACCTCACATCATGCACAAAAACTAACTCAAAATGGATCAAAGACTTAAATATAAAATCAAAAACGATAAGGATCATGGAAGGAAAAATAGGGACAATGCTAGGAGCCCTAATACATGGCATAAACACAGTACAAACCATAAGTAGCAATGCAAAAGCACTAGAAGAGAGACTAGAAAACTGAGAGCTTCTAAAAATAAAACACTTATGCTCATCCAAAGACCTCATCAAAAGAGTAAAAAGACAACCTACAGACTGGGAAAAAATTTTTGGCTATGACAAATCCGATCAGCATCTAATCTCTAAAATCTACAAGATACTGCAAAACCTCAATAACACAAATAACCCAATTAAAAAATGGGCAAAGGATATGAACAGGCACTTCACCAAAGAATATATTCAGATGACTAACAGACACGTGAAGAAGTGCTCACAATCATTAGCCATTAGAGAAATGCAGATCAAAACTACAACGAGCTATCATCTCATCCCAGCAAGGCTAGCATTAATCCAAAAAACACAATAAATGCTGGAGAGGTTGTGGAGAGACTGTAACACTTATACACTGTTGGTGGGAATGTAAAATGATACAACCACTTTGGAAATCAATTTGGAGCTTCCTTAGAAAGCTAGAAATACGATTCAGCTATCCTGCTCCTTGGAATATATCCTAGGGAAATAAGAGCCATCACACAAATAGATATATGCACACTCATGTTCATTGCAGCACTGCTCACAATAGCAAAAAGATGGAAACAACCTAGGTGCCCATCAACAGACAAATGGATAAACAAATTATGGTATATCCATACAATGGGATACTACACAACGATAAAGAACAACGATGAAGCTGTGAAACATAACATGGAGGAATCTGGAGGGCATTATGCTGAGTGAATTTAGTCAGTCACAGAAGAACAAATACTGTTTAAGACCACTATTATAAGAACTCAAGAAAAGGTTTAAACACAGAAGACAACATTCTTTGATGGTTACGAGGGTGGGGAGGGAGGATGAGTGTTATTCACTAATTAGATAGTAGACAAGTTTTATCTTAGGTGAAGGGAAGGACAGCACACGCTACAGGGGAAGTCAGCACAACTGGACTAAACCAAAGCTAAGAAGTTTCCTGAATACAATCAAACACTTTGAGGGACACAGTGGCAGGGATAGGCTTCTGGGGACCATGCTTTCAGGGGACATCTAGGTCAATTGGGATAACAAAGCTTATTAAGAAAATGTTCTGCATCCTACTTTGGTGAGTGGCATCTGGGGTCTTAAAAAAGCTTGCAAGCGGCCATCTAAGGTGCATCAGTTGGTCCCAACCATCTGGAGTAAAGGTGAATGAAGAACATCAAAGACACAAGGAAAGTATTAGCCCAAGAGACAGAAAGGGCCACATAAACCAGAGACTTCACCAGAAGAACTAGATGCTGCTTGGCTACCACCAATGACCGCCCTGTCAGGGAACACAACAGAGAGTCCCTGATGGAACAGGAGAAAGGTGGGGTGCAGAACTCAAATTCTAGTAAGAAGACCAGACTTAATGGTCTGACTGAGACTGGAGGGACCCCGGAAAGTATGGCCCCTGGATTCTCCATCAGGCCAGAGCTAAAATAGTTTCCGAGCCCAACTCTTCAGACAGGGATTGGACTGGACTGTGGGACATAGAGTGATACTCGTGAGGAGTGTGCCTCTTAGCTCAAGTAGATACAAGAGACTAAACGGGCAGCTTCTGTCCGGAGGAGAGATGGGAAGGCAGAGAGGGTTAGGAGCTGGTTGAATGGACATGGGGAATCAGGGGTGGAAAGGAGGAGTGTGCTGTCACAGCACAGGGATAGCAGCTAGGGTCACATAACAATGTATGTATAAATTTTTGTATGGGAGACTAGCTTGAAATGCAAACTTCCTCTAAGCTGCAACAATAAAAGAAAAAAAAAGTACATGAGAGGAAGTCTTACCATCCTCGCTTCTAAGGAGTGAGCATTCTGGCTTTACTTGTTCTAAGACAGATTTGTTCATTCTTCTGGCAGTCCATGGTATATTTGATATTTTTCACCAATACCATAATTCAAAGTTGTCAATTCTTCGATGTTCCTTATCCATTGCCCAGCTTTCACATGCATTGAGACCCGTGGATGTCGAGTTGATTCTAACTCATAGTGACCCTATAGGACAGAGTAGAACTGCCCCATAGCGTTTCCGAAGAGCAGATGGTGGATTTGAACTGCCAGTCTTTTGGTTAGCAGCCATGCTCTTAACTGCTGCACCACCAGGGCTCCTCACATGCATTAGGCTTTTTTAGTTATTTTCTGTTTAATCTTCCATTGTCCTTTTCCGTTTATTGCTATGGCTGTTGCCTTAGTTCAAGTCTTCATCATTTCTTACTCGGTCATTCCTGATAATCACCTTCCCTACTTTCAGTCTCTCTTTGTCCCATTGCATCCTTCTCACTGCTTTCTAAATCACAAATATGAACATGTCACTTAGAATCAAGAAAAGATTACCTACAACTAATAGAGTCAAATCTTAAGGTCTTAGCCTATCTAGAAAATATGAGCTGTTTAATCATCTTTTTTTTTTTTTAAATGAATGAGTGACAGTCATGCCCAGGCAAATACAACTTAGATGTTAAATATATTCTGCCAGAATATTGTCAGATGAGTTTTTTAGCTGTGTATCATTTTCATCAAATCTGTAAGTCTGCTTTGCAGCGCAATCTCACGGCTAAAATAGTTATGACTTTGAAGGTTTTCATCATTTTTCATGTGAAAGAACTTAGCAAATAGATATGAAGGTAAATTCAATCTGGCATTCAAATTCCCAGCTGCATTATTTAATGATTCAACAAATATTATGTACTAAGCACTGTCCTTGGAGCCTTGGTGGCACAGTGGTTAAGAGCTCAGCTGCTAACCAAAAAAGTCAGCAGTTCGAATCTCCTGCTCCTTGGAAACTCTATGGGGCAGTTCTACTCTGTTCTGTAGGGTCACTGTGAGTCTGAATTGACTCAACGGCAATAAGTAAGTACTGTGGTGGGTATTCAGAGAATTAAAGATGTATTAGATGAGGTCTCTGCCCAGAGTTTACAGTCTAGGGAGGGAAATAAGATATATAAGTGAATTACTTCAATAAAACATAAGATAGAGGTGTATACAGGATATCATGAGACCAGAAAAAATATTTCTTAAGGCTACAGTAAGAAAGTAACACAGCTTTAAGAATAGATCTTTCAGTAAAAAATTTATGATGTACCAAATGGCTGCCTCAGCAAATTTACAATCTTTGGGCAAGTACACAAAGTTGGGGTAAAGAACTGGTTACATCAAAGACAATGGTTGGTTCAACAACTGTGAAGAGGTATTCAGGCAGACCCTTGAATTACTTCATTTTACTCTTATTCACAGAGTCCACTTTTATTAAAAGATTACTTGTAATTTGTCAAGATTTTACCACAGCAAAATAGTTGTATAATAGACAGGAAATTAAAAGAACTGATTAAAACACACACACACAAATGTTCTGAGTTTAGGGAAGGAGTCATATGTTTTCCTCTCCCAGCCTTGTCTCTAACTCTCAAGCAAGGAAAGAAAGTAGTCCTGGGCCAGCGTAGCCTCCTGGGGACAGACATAGAGAATTGCCTTTCCCAGTCATTTTCCCTCACCAACCACATTTTTCTCCCCATCCTATCAAGGTGTGTGCTGATTTTCTTCTATCCCGTTCTTTTTCACAACTCCAATCTCAGTAAATACAGTGTTAGACAGTACTTTCTCAGCTATATATACCTCCCCTCTAAATTCCTTCATTTCTTCCCCTTTCTGATTCTTTCCCATTTAACTCAGAAAAATATTTCTGTCTCTTTTTCTCTCTCCCTCTTTTTCAAGCAAACATTCACACTCACACAGCATCATGATGGCATTGCTTAAGAACAGAGCTAGTGATGCAGCAAATCGAAGAATAGGGAAACTAACTTGTAACGTGAAAATAGGAAAAAAATAATAAAACTAGTGCTACGATATTAGTTTTTTAAAACCCTTGGAAGTCCCCAGATAAAGGAACAGTGAAACAGACTCTTACTACCTTTCCCCCTCCTGTGAATTAAATTGATATAACCAATTTGGCAATTTGTGTTAAGTCTTTAAATTAGTCCCATAGCTAGACTGCAACCCAAAAGAAATTATCTGAAATACAGAGGAAAAAGCTTCATGCCAAAGCTGTTTCTATAGAATTATTTAGAATAGCACAAATTTGGAAACAATATAAAAGTGCAACAATAAGTAATAGTGTAAAAAAAAAAAATCCATTGCCATCGAGTAGATTCCAACTCATAGTGACCCTATAGTATCACAAAAGTATTTTTTTTTTTCCTGGTCTTCTTCCAGTACATTTTTATATGTTATTAAAACTTCCCAGAAATAATCATTGTAGTGGCTAGACTATATTTATAAATCCATTGCAGTCGAGTCAATTCTGACTCATAGCAACCCTTTAGGACAGAGTAGAACTGCCCCATAGGGTTTCCAAGGAGCTGCTGGTGGATTTGAACTGCTGACCTTTTAGTTAGCAGCTAAGATCTTAACTTCTGTGTCACCAGGGCTCCATCTGTCTGTCTATCTGTCTATCTATCTATCTGTCTATCTATCATCTTTATAGTCTAGCCACTACAATGATTATTTCTGAGAAGTTTTAATAACATATAAAAGTGTACCAGAAGAATACCAGGAAAAAACACGCTATTGTGTTACTTACCCTTCAAGATTTATTATATTATTTGGTGGAAAAACAGCATATAAAAATGTACCAGAATACCAGAAAAAAACATTCCATTGTGAACTATCCTTTAAGATGACCCATGATGATCCCTACTCTCTGGTATCCACACCTTTGCCCAGTCCCCTCCCACATAGTTCCACAGGTGGTCTATACGGCAGAGTATGTTACTTCTGAGTTTAGGTTATAAAAGACTGTGGCTTCCATCTTGGGCTCTGGATCTCTCCATTTCTTAGATCACTTGCTCTGCCATGTTGTGAATAGCCCTGTGGAGAGGCCTACATAGCAAGGAAGTGAAGTCTTCAGCCAATAGCCAGAGAAGAACTGAGGGCTGCCAACAATCATAAGACTAACCTTGGGAGCAGATCCTTCTTTCCCAGTTGAGTTTTGAAATGACTCCAACTCCAGTCAACAACTTGATTTCAACCTCGTAAGAGAACCTGATAGGTGGTGCAGTGGTCAAAGACTCAGCTACTGACCAAAAGTTTGGCAGTTCGAACTCACCAGCTGCTTTGAGGAAGAAAGATGTGGCAATCTGCTTCCGTAAAGATTCACAGCCTTGGAAACCCCATGGGGCAGTTCTACTGTGTCCTGTAGAGTCGCTCTGAGTTGGAATCCACTCAACAGCAACTGGTTTGTTTTCAGAGAACCTGACCAAGAACCACCCAGCTTAGCCACTCCTGGATTCCTGACACTAAGAAACTACGAGCTAATAAATGTCTGTTGTTTTAAAGCTGCTAAGTTTTGGGGTAATTGTTACATAGCAATTGATAACTAATACAACCATGATGTTGTTGTTGTTAGTTGCTGTGGAGTCAATTCATGACTACCCCACATGTACAGAGTAGAACTGCTGCATTTTCAAGGCTGTGACCTTTTGGTCACCAGGCCTCTGCGTGATTTGGAACATTTCAGTTAGCAGTCAAGCATTTAACCATTTGTGCAGCCCAGGGACTCCATCAACAACCATGATAAGAAAGACTATATTTAAATGGTAGAATTTCAGGTGATTTTTTTTTTGTTTCTGCATTTCATATTTACATGATTCTCTACAATGAACCTTTATTACTTTATAGTTGGAAAAGAAAATAATTTATTGAATAACTATTTTAAGTTTTATTTTTGAAAAGATAGTTCCCTGTCTTTTTAAGGGATGATCTAAGGGAAGTCCTTAATTCTACTCTAATCAAGTATATCAAGCATTTCATGTCTCAGAGGGATTCCTCTACATGTTAAGAGCTGACTCAGCTGGAAGAGAAAAGACCTGGTACTACAAATTTAGTATGCCCAGATCCACATCCCTCTGGCTTATCTCAAACAAAGTACCTAAGTTAAATATAAAATTATATTTCAACCCTTACTTTTAGTTTTATTTACTGAATAGACTAGCATTCTACGTTTTGTTAATACAACTAAACAGCATTTCCACGTATAAAAAGTACATTTCATGAGCTAGCAGGGAATATAAACACTATTTACAGCATTGCTTCTCAGAAAACATGTCCCAAGTTTTAGACAACTCACTTGCAACATAATTCAGTTTAACTTGGCAACTTCCCATTTATGCCTATCAGAAAATTTGTATAGGTAAAATACCTTTTAAGCTTTGAATATATTGTACAGGATATCCATCAGAGTATTTTCAGTCTTTATTCTCAAGTAAATGAATAAAATCAAGCTGTGAACTGAGAAAGAAAGACTAGACTCTCACTTCATATTTAATCATAAGAAGCAACCATTGTCTCTTGAGGTTTTTCTAATTAGGTTACAGCACAAAGTAGTTGAGTAGAGAAGGTCTAAGCAAGTTCTAAATTAGTTTAGCAAAAATTATCAAGTCAATAAGTATGTTTTTATCTAATTACAATAAACATGTTAAGACAAATGAGTTGCCTAATCTGTTAGTAACTATACCTTGTGTCTTCAAATTATAAGAACTCAAAATAACAATTTTATGCCAAGCTGATTTCTTGAAAAGTTTAAGCCATGGATTACCACAGAAAAACATTCAGGA
The DNA here is from genome assembly GCA_030035585.1 of Dugong dugon. Taxonomy (NCBI): domain Eukaryota; kingdom Metazoa; phylum Chordata; class Mammalia; order Sirenia; family Dugongidae; genus Dugong; species Dugong dugon. Next base: position 100,647,574 of record CM057468.1, on the reverse strand, counting down.
TCCTGATAAATATTGATTTTGGTAGTATCTAGATGGCCATATAGATTTTAAAAAGTTATAAAACAGTGACATAAATTAATTTTTATAAGAGCATGAAAACTAGGTATATTAATTATTTGGTTATTTTGATAGTATTCTTAGATTAACTAGGAACACCAGGTACATTGTTGAGTTTACTTCAGAAGATTGTTATACAGAATATTATCATTGCATTCATGAACATAGATAAATATAGTTCCTCCCATAAGAGCATGTCATATGTATTAGACAGATAAATTTCTGCTAAAATGAGATTTCATTTCCTTATCCAAAGATTCTAACATTTTCTGACTTATTTTTGAAGTTGAAAAAATCTTTTCATTACTTCTATGATCCTTTGTCCATCATGTTGTTGATTCATCTTCTGTAACAATCCTTTTTTCCACCTCCTCAGTAAATTCTGTGAATCAGGATCAAAGACAAAGATGTCTGAACTGGTGAAAGAAATGTATGATATTTTAACCAATTGAAGAAACCTTCCATGGTTTTTTCGAATAACTAGGTCATTAAGGATCATAAATCATAGAGTGTCTTCACTAGAAAAAAATCGGGTATCTGTTAAGCAAAAATCCATGTTCATTAGTCCATGATTCTGTATGCAATCAAGTTCAGGCAATTTATTTTTAGATAATAGATATGAAAACTCTATGTTGGAACAATATTATTGAGGGAAGAACACTCCAAGATGAACCATTAAAGGTAATTCAACCTCTAAAATATGATTAGTAATAGCAGCTCTACCTTGCAGATTTTAACAGGGAAATGTGGTGAGCAAATGTAAAACTTTCAAAGGAAAGGAAGTTCATACAGCTGTTTGACTGTGGGAATTAGATAAACTGTGGTCATAAAATATAGACGCTTTTACTTCCTGAATTCAATTTAATTCAGCAAATATGTATTGAGTTCACATTATTTGTGTTAATATTTAATATCTTACAATCACAATCTTTGGGTTAAAAGAGGTCTTCCCAAATCCAAACCTATTGCCATCGAGTCAATTCTGACTCATAGTGACCCTATTGGACAGAGTAGAACTACCCCATAGGGTTTCCCAGGAGCAGCTGGTGGATTTGAACTGCTGACCTTTTGGTTAGCAGTCATAGTTCTTAACCACTGCATCCTCAGGGCTCCACCATACATTAGGTTCAAAAAATATTTACTGAGAGAAATATTAATTAATTTTTATTTTTGTTGCAATGTTTAAAATCAGGTAAGGAAAGTATATTATTAATAAGTTTTTTTTTTCTTCTGTGTAGTCTAATGTTTTCTATAGTAAAATAAATCTCTAACATTTTGTTTTTGATTTTTGATTACTGATTCTGGTTTGGTAGATTTCTGACTCTCCTGAAAGGTAATAAACTTATTGGTGCTTAATGTATTGGAGTTGAAATGTCGACATATCTAATTTTGGTAATATTTAAGGTTAACCCCCCCCCCCCCAAGTGTCTGTCAGTTTGTCATTCTATGGGGGCTTGCATGTTGCTGTGATGCTGGAAGCTATGCCACTGGTATTCAAATACCAGCAGGGTCACCCATGACAGACAGGTTTCAGCTGAGCTTCCAGACTAAGACAGACTAGAAAGAGGGACCCAGTGGTCTACTTCTGAAAAGAATTAGCCAGTGAAAACCTTATGAATAGCAGCAGAACATTGTATGAAATAGTGCTGGAAGATGAGCCCCTCAGGTTGGAAGGCACTCAAAAGACGACTGGGGAAGAGCTGCCTCCTCAAAGGAGAGTCAGCCTTAATGACTTAAATGGAGTAAAGCCTTTGAGACTTTCATTTGCTGATATGACACGACTCAAAATGCGAAGAAATAGCTGCAAACATCCATTAATAATCGAAACATGGAATGTACAAAGTATAAATCTAGGAAAACTGGAAATCATCAAAAATGATGAGGAACGCATAAACATCGATATCCTAGCATTAGTGAACTGAAATGGACTGGTATTGGCCATTTTGAATCAGACAATCATATGGTCTACTATAACGGGAATGATAACTTGAAGACAAATGGCATTGCATTCATCATCAAAAAGAACATTTCAAGATCTATCCTGAAGTACAGCGCTGTCAGTGATAGGATAATACCATATGCCTATAAGAAAGACCAATTAATACAACTACTCTTCAAATTTACTCACCAATCACTAAGGCCAGAGATGAAGAAATTGAAGATTTTTACCGACTTCTGCAGTCTGAAATTGATTGAACATGCAATCAGGATGCATTGATAATTAGTGGTGATTGGAATGCAAAAATTGGAAGCAAAGAAGAAGGATTGATAGTTGGAAAATGATCTTGGTGATAGAAACTATGCCAGAGATCGCATAATAGAATTTTGCAAGACCAATGACTACTTCATTGCAAATACCTTTTTTCACCAACGAGCAGCAACTGCACAGGTGGACCTCACCAGGTGGGATACACAGGAATCAGATCGACTACATATATGAAAAGAGACAATGGAAAAGCTCAATATCATCAGTCAGAACAAGGCCAGTGACCAACTGTGGAATAGACCAGCAATTGCTCATATGCAAGTTCAAGTTGAAATGGAAGAAAATTAAAACAAGTCCACGAGAGCCAAAATATGACCTTGAGTATATCCCACCTGAATTTGGAGATCATCTCAAAAATATATTTGACACGTCGAACACTAACGACCAGACAACCTGTGGAATGACATCAAGGACATCATATGTGAAGAAAGCAAGAGGTCATTAAAAAGACAGAAAAGAAAGAAAAACCTAAATGGATGTCAGAAGAGACTCTGAAACTTGCTCTTGAATGTCAAGTAGCTAAAGTGAAAGGAAGAAATGATGACGTAAAAGAGCTGAATGGAACATTTCAAAGGGCAGCTTGAGAAGAGAAAGTAAAATATTAAAATGACATGTGCAAAGACCTGGAGATAGAAAACCAAAAGGGAAGAATGTGCTTGGCCTTTCTCAAGCTGAAAGAACTAAAGAAAAAAAATTCAAGCCTTGAGTTGCAGTATTGAAGGATTCTATGGGGAAAATATTAAATGACAAACAAAGCATCAAAAGAAGATGGAAGGAATACACAGAGTCACTATACCAAAAAGAATTGGTGGACGTTCAACCATTTCAGGAGATAGCATATGATCAGGAACCCATGGTACTGAAGGAAGAAGTCCAAGCTCCACTGAAGGCACTGATGAAAAAAAGGCTGTAGGAACTGATGGAATACCAATTGAGATGTTTCAACAAATGGATGCAGCACTGGAATTGCTCACTTGTCTATGCCAAAAAATTTGAAAGACAGCTACCTGGCCAGCCAGCTGAAAGAGATCCATATTTATGCCCCTTCCCAAGAAAGGTGATCCAACTGAATGTAGAAATTATTGAACAATATAATCAATATCACGCACAGGTAAAATTTTGCTGAAGATCATTCAAAAGAGGGCTGCAGCAGTATATCGACAGGGAACAGCCAGAAATTCAAGCCAGATTCAGAAGAGGATGTGGAACCAGAGATATCATTGCTGATGTCAGAAGGATCCTGGCTGAAAGCAGAGAATACCAGAAAGATGTTTACCTGTGTTTTATTGACTATGCAAAGGCATTCAGCTGTGTGGATCATAACAAATTATGGATAACATTGCGAAGAATGGGAATTCTAGAACACTTAATTGTGCTCATGAGAAACCTGTACATAGATCAAGAGGCAGTTTTTCAAACAGAATAAGGGGATACTGCATGGTTTAAAGTCAGGAAACTGTATGTCAGGGTTGTATCTTTTACCATACTTATTCAATCTATATACTGAGCAAATAATTCAAGAAGCTGAACTATATGAAGAAGAATGTGGCATCAGGACTGGAGGAAGACTCATTAATGACCTGTGTTATGTAGATGACACAACCTTGCTTGCTGGAAGTGAAGAGGTCTTGAAGCACTTACTAATGAAGATCAAAGACCACAGGCTTCAGTACGGATTACACCTCAACATAAAGAAAACAAACCTCACAACTGGACCAATAAGCAACATCATGATAAATGGTGAAAAGACTGAAGTTGCCAAGGATTTCATTTTACTTGGATCCACAATCAACACCCATGGAAGCAGAAGTCAAGAAATCAAAAGATGCATTGCACTGGGCAAATCCACTGCAAAAGTCCTCTTCAAAGTGTTGAAAAGCAAAGATGTCTTCACCTTGAAGACTAAGGTGCACCTCATCCAAGCCATGGTGTTTTCAGTCACCTCATATGTACGCGAAAGCAGGATGATGAATAAGGAAGACTGTCGAAGAACTGATGCCTTTAAATCGTGATGTTGGTGAAGTATATTGAATATACCATTGTCTGCCAAAATAACGAATAAATTTGTCTTGGAAGAAGGACAGCCAGAATGCTTCTTGGAAGCAAGGATTGTGAGACTACATCTCACATACTTTGGATATGTTATCAGGAGATAACAGTTCCTGGAGAAGGACATCATTATTGGTAAAGTAGGGGTAAGCAAAAATGAGGAAGATCCTCAACAAGATGGACTTACGCAGTGACTGCAACAAGGGGCTGAAGTATAACAACTATGGTGAGGATAGCACAGGACCATGCAGTGTTTTGTTCTGTCGTACACAGGGTCGCTGTGGGTCGGAACCAACTCAACGGGACTAACAATGACAGCAACAAGGTTTACCTGCTGATTTATTAGATTAGTCCCTTTTATGTTGCGTTTTAATTTTATCAAATGTTTACAAAATAAACATTTAAAGAATACCTAGAAAGGTGAAGAGAGTTATTATTTGTAGAGAAGTACCCAGATAAACTAAAATGAGAGCTCATTAGATTTAAAAAAATCATAAATTAGATTTTATCAAAATTAAAAGCTTTTTTTCTGCAAAGACCCTGTTAACAATATGAAGAGACAAACTACAAATGGGAAAAAAATATTGGCAGATAATATTTCTGAAAAAAAGATTTGTATCTATAACGTAAAAAATTCTCAAAAAATAGAAAAAAATCAAACAATCTAATTAGAAGATAAGCAAAAGATATGAGGAGGCATTTCATTGAAGAGGATATACAGATGGCCAATAAATGTGAAAATGTGTTCAACATCATTAGCCGTTACTCACTGTCTTAGTTATCTAGTGCTGCTGTAACAGAAATACCAGAAGTGGATGACTTCAAAAAACAGAAGTTTATTCTTTCACAACCTAGTAGGCGAGAAGTCTGAATTCATGGCGTCAGCTCCAGGGGAAGGCTTTCTCTCTCTGTTGGCTCTGGGGGAAGGTCTTTGTCATCAATCTTCCCCTGGTCAAGGAGCTTCTCAGCGCAGGGACCCTGGGTCCAAAGGGCGCACTATCTCCCGTCCTTCTTTCTTGTTGGTATGAGGTCCCCCCATCTCTGTGCTCACTTCTGTCTTTTATATGTTAAAAGAGATTGGCTGAAAACACAGCCTAATTTTGTAGATTGGGTCCTGCCTCATTAACAAGACTGCTACTAATCTCACCTCATTAACATCATAGAAGTAGGATTTACAACACATAGGAGAATCACATCAGATGACAAAGTGGTGGACAATCACACAATACTGGGAATTATGGACTAGCTAAGTTGACACACATAATTTTTGGGGGGACACAATTCAATCCATACCACACATCTATTAGAACTGATAAAAAATAATGACAATATTAAATGCTTGAGAGAAAGTGGAGAAACTAGATCTCTCACACAAGACTGGAGGGAATGTAAAATAGTACTCTGAAAAATAGTTTGGCAATTTGTTAAAAAACTAAACATACACTTACCATACACCCCAGCAAATGCAATTCTGGGGATTTATTCCAGAGAAATTAATACTGAGAGAAATAAATACTGAGTTATGTCTACACAAATACCTGTAGTGAAATGTTTATAGCAACTTTATTGGTAATATCCCCTAAATGGAAATAACCAAAATATCCATCAACAGGTGAATGGTTAAACTGTGGTACATGCAAGTACACATGGAATACTATTCAGTAAAAAAGTGGAAAAAAACTATTGATACACATAACAACTTGCATGGATCAAGGGCATTATCCTGAGTGAAAAAGGTCAACCTCAAAATGTCACATACTATATAATTCCATTTATATAACATATTCAAAATAAATAAATTATAGACGTGAAGAAGAGATTAGTGGTTCTAGGGATTAGGGGCCATGGAGGAGGGGAGTGGATGTGACCATAAAGGGGTAATAGGTAGGAGATCCTTGTTGTGATGCCATAGTTCTATATTGAGCTTCCAGACTATGACACACTAGGAAGAAAGGCCTGGTGATCTTCTACCAAAAATTAGCAAATAAAAACCCATGGATCACAAGGACCCAATCCCACTGTGCATGTGGTCATCATGTGGTAGGGGCCAACTCCATAGCAACTAACAGCAACATGATGGTTACAAAAATACACACGTGATAAAATGGCATATAACTATATGTGCACATCGTTCCAATGTCAGTTATCTGGTTTTGATGTTATACTATAGATATATAAGAAGTAACCACTAAGGAAAACTGGGTGCAGAATACACAGGACTTTGATCTTCTTGTGAATCTATAATTATCTCAAAACTTAAAAGTTAAAAAAAAAAAAAGTAGGACAGAGAAAGTCAAGAATTGGAAATGGAGGGAGACAATGGATTGTAATAAAGCCAGAGAAGATAACTACTGTCACAACCCAAAACAGACAATTTGTTTATGTCCCAGGATAGCATTTAAGAAAACAATGTCCTCATCCCTTTATTACATACAATTATGTCTATCTACACTTTTAAAATAAAATAAGAGTACTCCTTTGTGTTCTACCTCTGGCAGCTGTAACTGATTCTTTTTTTTTAGTTAGTAATGAAGCTGGTAGTAGGAGAGATTATGAGAGCAAAGACTAGAGCCTACCTGTCTTAGTCATCTAGTGTTGCTATAACAGAAATACCACAAGTGGATGGCTTTAACAAACAGAAATTTTTTCTCTCACAATCTAGGGGGCTAGAAGTCTGAACTCAGGGCGCCAGCTCCAGGGGAGGGCTTTCTCTCTGTTGGCTCTGGGGAAAGGTCCTTGTCATCGATTTTCCCCTGGTCAAGGAGCTTCTCAGCACAGGGACCCCATGTCCAAAGTACGTGCACAGTTCCTAGTGCTTCTTTCTTGGTGGCATGAGGTCCCAGTGCTCTCTGCTGACTTCTCTCTTTTATATCTAAAAGAGACTCAAGATGCAGCCTAACCCTGTAGATTACATCCTGCCTCATTAACATAGCTGCTTTTAATCATGTCTCATTAACATCATAGAGGTAAGGATTTACAACACATAGGATAGTCACACCAGATCACAAAATGATGGACAGCAACACAATACTGCAAATCATGGCCTAGTCAAATTGACACACATTTTTGGGGGACACAATTCAATCCATAACACCACTCAACAAGGGAAAGAAGCCAAGCAAAGAGAGCCAAATTAATTATGTCATTTGTATCTTACATATTATATAAAGAGATTCTGTACCATAGAGATTCAAGGACCATATAATCTTAATTTCGCCCTCTAAATTTAAAATGATGTTATTGTTTATTTTCCTGATTATAAAAGTTAATACATGATCACTACAAAAAAATCTTACAGGAAGATAATAAGGTAGGTAGTAGAGATTAATCTTAATCCCACCACACAAGTATTACCATTTTTAGTATGTTAGCGGTATATTCTTCCCAAATCTTTTTCTGTTTCTATACCCACCACACACACATACACACACACACACGCATACACACACAGTCATGTGCTTACACTGAAATATGCTTTTTTCACTTAACAATGCTGCAGGCATTGTCCTATAGAAATGAATCTAGAGCTACATCAAAACTTTTTTAAGAGCTCAGAGTATTACACTGTATAATTGAACCATGATTTGTTTAGTCAGTTAAATATTATCTATCAGTTTCTGACAGAGATGTGTTAAAACCCCCTACAATAGTTATAAATTTATTCATTTCGTCTTGAAATTTTGTTATTATGGCTTTGTATCTTTTAAAGGTATGCTGTTAAGTGGAAAACTACTAATGATTTATCTTCTTGATGTGTTATTTCTTTAATTACTTCAATGTGTCTCTTTACATCCCTATTAATGCTGTATGTATCCTTCTAAGGATGGCTTTAGCTTTTCCTATAAATTTGGAAATGTGATGTTTGCCATTTACTGTAGTTGTAAGAACATTTTAACTTCTCTCATGGTTTTTTTTAACCAAAAATCTGTTTAAAACCAAAACCAAACGCATTGCCATCGAGTCCATTCTGACTCGTAGCAACCTTATAGGACAGACTAGAACTGCCCATAGGGTTTCCAAGGAGCAGCTGGTGGATTCAAACTGGCGAGCTTTTGGTTAGCAGACGTAGCTCTTAACCACTGTGCCACCAGGGTTTCCAAAAGCTGTTTAGTCTATGTTATTTTGTTTCCAGATATAAAGGATTAGTAAAACATTTATTTTGTTACTGATTGCTAACTTTATTAAATTATGGCTGTAGAAGATACTTTGGATGATATTTATTATCTGGAACTTATTAATGCTTCATTTATGGCCCAGCATAGGAACAATTTTTCAAAATGTTTCATGTATGATTAAAACGAATGTTGTTTGTGGAATCAATATATGTATGCTAGTTTGAGCTTCTAAATTGTATTCTTCATATCTTCTGAATGTTTGGTTATTTTTTGGTTTCCTTGATTTAATTGATATATGAGGGGTGTATTAAAATCTTCTACTGTAATTATTGGTTGTTTATTCCTTCATGCAGATCTGTCATTTGTGATATATACTTTTGAAGCTGTATTTGAGGTACATATATGTTATTGAAATATACCGTTGCTCTTATATTCTTTTTTATATTTTTTTGTGTAAAAATACACACAGCCAAGCATACATCCATTCGACAATCTCTACATGTACAGCTCAGCGAGACAGGCTGAACTTCACATTGTGTCACCATTCTCACTCTCTTTGCAAATTATTATACCACCGTTTACTTAGACTTACTGCTCCCTAAATTTCTCATCTATGCTTTAGTGTTATTGTTGTCAATTTGATCTCATATAGATAATTCTTTAAAAGAGCATAAAGTTTGGGGCAAACACTCATTACTAATTACACTAAATTGTTGTTTGGTTTAAAAATGACTTCAGAGAATATTTGTGGATCAAGGTTTAAAGATTACCCCAAAGCAAATAAAAATTTGAAATTCTAATCCATACCACCCCCACCTTTTGATCAGAATCCATCTATTGAATCCTTGATCAAAATGTTCAATAATGGTAGTCGAGCACCATACAGTTCTTTTGGTCTCATGAATAGATGGCAGTTGTTCATGGAGGCAATTAGACTTGCAGTCCAATTCCTCCTCCTTCCTCTGCTGCTCCAGGCAAATAGAAACCAGTTGTTGTACCTTGAATGGCCACTGGCAAGCTTTTAAGACCCCAGTCACTACTCAGTGAACTAGGTGGTAGAACATAAATGCTAAAAACAATATTAGGCCAATTGACTGGACTGTCCCATGAAACCATGTCCCTAAACCTTCAAACTAAGAAACCTAATCCCATTAGGTGTTTGATTATACCTAAGTAGTATCGTCAGCTGCTGATAACTTTTGTTAATACTTTTGTTGATACTTTCTTTTTCTTGTTGTTGTGTTCTTATATTCTTTTTAAAAGAATGTTCTATTTTCTGATACTCATTTTGGCTCAGAAACTGCTTCTATCATTGATTTATTGTTCCTTTGAAGTTATTATCTCTTTTCTCTTTTGTAGCCTTTAAGATTTTATCTTTATTCTGGATTGGTGGACTTGTGTCTTTATATATTTCTTAGAATTTCTAAGTTATTATCTCTTCAAATCTCCCTGCTATTTCCTCAATTCCTTTTTTCCCAAGATTCTCAGTAAATGTATGATGAAGATCTTCCATCTATCCTCCATCTTTCTTAATTGTTCTTTCATATTTTTCCTTTTTTGATATTTCTGGGTTGTATTTTGCATTAATATTTCAGCACTATCTTCCAATTCATTAATTTTTGTTGTTTTTGTTTGTCTCTGGTCTAGAGTCTGTCTTAGGTATTGAATTTTTATATTTCAGTGAATGTAATTTTATCTCCAAATTTTCTAATAGTTTTTTTTTCATATCTGCCTCTTACTTTTTACAGATTTCTTTGTGATTCTATTTTATACTATATTGCTCTTTTAATGTACATTATACCTTCATCTATGACTACGAACAGTTCATCTATGACTATGAACAGTTCAAAACATACATATTTTAATGTCTGTGTCAGATTTTTCCTCAACATTAGTTTCATCTCAAGTGCATTCATGCTGTAATTTTTGTTGTTGCTGTTATTGGCTTCCAGTAGTATGTTTATGTAAGGAAGCTGACTCTATGTCCCAATTCTGGCCTCAGCCCTTCATCAGTTGAAATGAAACAGGACATAAGGCTAACCCTATGTCCTGTGAAGGTGCCATATTGTAATCAGGATCAACATATTATGGTTGCTTCATTTGCATATATGTAAAACTATAGCCAGACTGGTGGAGGGATCAGAGCCGTATGTGTACTAATCACATACAGAATTAACATATTAGGTTTACTTAGTTTACTTATATGTAAAATTTACAACCAGATGTTTTGGGGGTAATAGAACCAGCATAATCATAGAATAATCATAGATAATCTGAAGAACCTATCCATGAACGATATGTAAGGGTTCACAAATAATATCTGTGGGATTTCACAGCTCGCTGACCCTTGCTCTCACTGCATACTGTCTGTCTGCTCTGCTAACACTGGAAGATCAAGTGTCTGGCCGGAGGCTCTCAACTTCACCTTGATGAGAGCCCTTTCATTAAATCTACTCCTTAGTGATATTCTAGGCCAGGGGTCAGCAAAATTTTTCTGTAAAAGCCCAGATAGTAAACAGTTCAGGGTTTGTAGGTCATACAGTCCCTGTCACAACTACTCAACTTTGCACAAAAAGAGCCACAGAACATATGCTAATGCAACTTTATTTATGAACACTGGGATATGTGTTGCATTTAATTTTTATATGTCATTAAATATATTGTTTTGATTTTTTTCAACCATTAAAAAATGTAAAAACACTGAAGGGCCGTACAAAAACAGGATGAGTCAGATTTGCTGATTCCTGGTCTAGGCAGCCACCAGGGAAAAAGTGAGCATCCTGTATAGAAGGTGACTTAATGGACCATTGCTTGCACACCCCCTGGAGGTTAAGATAGTGTGGCCCTTTACCCTACCACAAAGAACTGTGTGTGTATGCATGTGAATGGTATGCATTAACAGGAAGCTTTAGATTCCACAGATTACGTAATTTTATACTGGTTAATATTTTGTTGTGTTCATTACTTCTATAATAAATATCAATCATTTGAAAGGGCCACCACTCTTCACTTTCCATGATATGACATCAAAGTCAGTGGAAAGAATGTAGCATGGCTCATTGTAGGTCTTAGATCCCTGTAGTTTTGACACTATTTTGACATCAGATTTCTTCAAGTGATTTTGAATTTTGGCTTGCAGGGACATTTTGAGAGAGAAAGGTTTTATATGTTATTGTCGGTTTGTTATTGTTTTATGGGTTTTTGTTTCCCCTCAATCTCGTTCACCTCTCCCTTTTTCCCCCCCATCTCTCCCTATTTGTCAATTTTGCTGTCACCTGCACCTAATATCCTACCCCCACTCCTGCTCCTTTGATCTGCTCAGTGTAAGCTATAGCATCAGGCAGCATTTGATACCAGTCATCTTTCTTCAGCCTTCTTCAATGAATTTGGCTTCGGTTCCCCTTATTCTGGAACACATTTTGTTCCTTTTGCCCTGCAGGAGCCCTGGTGGTACAAACAGTTAAGTGCTCTGCTGCTAACCTAAAGGTTGGTGGTTAAAACCCACTCAGCAACTTCACGGGAGAAAGACCAGGCAATCTGCTTCTGTGAAGATTACAGCCAAGGAAACCTTATGGGGCAGTTCTACTCTATCACATGGAGTCGCTGTGAGTTAGAATTGACTAAATGGCAAACAACAACAAGCCCTGCAGAAACCGAACCCCTAAAACTACTGCTTGTAAAGCCTCATAAGCTTCAGTCCTACATACTGCTTTGCATTTCTGTTCCATGGAGATATTTATCTTGATATTGAGCCCAGAGATTTTTCTATTCTGTATTTTCTATCTCATTGCTACAATTTTAAACCATGGGAACACTCTTGATTCAAAGTCTCATTTGCCACTTAACCAACATAAAATCCTTTTACACACACACACACACACACACACACACACACACACACACACACACACATACTTTTCTGATTATTTTCTTAGTAAAAACAGATTAAAGTAGAATCCTGGATAAAGGAATTATGTAATTTAAAATTTGGTCCTGTTGACCTCCAAAATAATTTTTGCCCTTTCCCCACATTCTATTCTAGACAATACTACTTTTTTAATACTGTTTTTAACTTTCACCAGATTAGCTTAAAAATAGTTTCTTACTATTGTTTTTCCTTTTAAAAACTTTTTTCTTCATCATTTCTATTGAGATAAAATTTATGTAGAGTGAGATGCATAGATATTAAATATATACCCACCTTATTGCTGTCGAGTCATTTCTCACTCATAGTGACCCCACAGGCTTTCCAAGGCTGTAAATCTCTAGGCAATGACAAATGCATAAACCCATGTAACCCCTAAAAATTGAACCTTTCCATCACCACAAACAGATCCCTTTGCTTCACAGTAAATCATACAACCTTCCAGAGGAAACAACTCTTTTTATTTATTTCGTCATAGGTTAATTTTGCCTATTCTAGCATTTCATATAAATGGACTGATACAGCAGGCAGTCTTTTGTGTCTAACTTCTTTCACCAGTATAACGATTTTGAAGTTCATCCGTGCTGGATCAAGAGTTCATTGATTTTTATTGCTGAGTAGTATTCTATTGTAGATAGAGATATACTACAATTTCTTTATCCATTAACTTGTTGATAGCTCTTTGGCTTGCAGTTTTTAGATGTTAGAGTTGTCTGAATTTCTCATTTTCAACCAGTTATGCTTTCATTATGTTATTTAAAAAAAAAAACATAGTAGCAACAGTACCAACAAGCACAACAAGCCCCAAAACAAAAACCCTTGTGTCATTTAGAATACTTTTGGTTTTAATTAATAGATATTTGACCAATAGTGGCTTAAATTTTCTTAATAAAATCTGATTCTAAGACCTACAATGAACAATAAGGACATTTAATGTGCCTTAATAAGAAATCTGAAGGTGCGTAGTTTCAGAGTTGTCTCAGAAGCTTAAATGTGTTATCAATGACCCAGATAATTTTTATTTTTTGTTCCACCATCCTTGGTGTGTTGATTCTTTTCCTTAATGTTTGTGGCTTTATGACTGCAAGATGGATATAAAAACTCCAGGCATTATGTTCCTGTTCCAAGGCAGTAAAAGGGAGATGAGGCAGTTTCAGCATGCTCTCTTTTGTGCCTTTTTATAAGGAAGCAAAGCTTTGTCAGAGTTGCCCGAAGGACTTCCCCTTATGTCTCATTGCCCAAAAATGGGCCACCACTGGATCAAGAGCAGCAGGGAAAGGGGGCAAAATTCTAAAGACTGGCTTCCCTGGAATCATATTTCATCACTTGCAGCTGGGTCCATTGTTACTCCAGACAAACTAGGGTTCTATTAGCAGGGAGGTTAAGAGAGAATGGCTGATAGATGTGGAACTAAAAGTGTTTGCCACAACACCTTCGCTTGATCTCTTTTTGTTGATTTATATTTCTTTCTCATATAAGATCTCTTCTTAACTTCTACTGTCTCAAGCATTTTTAAAGAAATGCAATTCTTCCAATTTTACTTTTAGAGGTATACACTATAGGGTTTTTGCTTGCTTATTTATTTTAAAAGAGACTGTAGCTGAACAAATATCTACATTTAGGGCAAAATATAATCCTGAAAATATGTTTTTCTCATTGTTATATCTTGCCCATATAGAAGAGATGTTCCAGAAACACAAAGTTTCCCTCCCAACCCTAGGAGCAATCCTGTGTTCAATTTTTCTATATTTCTAAGACCAGTAATTTTTATATAACTCAAAATATTATATTTAATACGTAACAGCTGTATAAGAGTAACTTCAAATTTAAAATATGATAGACTAAAAAGAAAAGCTTTTATCAAAACTTCCTAAGTACATTTTCATTAACTCATATGGTGCACATCTGGGCCTTTGATAGCTATGTGTTTAAAAAAAATCTAATAGATTAAAAATTAATTTTGAAATCCTGCGTTATTCTCTTTTCTAGTAATTTTAAAAGAAAGTATTAGTAAACACAAACATGAGGCTGTCCATGAATGTAATTTGAAGATAGTGATAATGATGCAATCTTAAAACCTAAATTTTCTACATTAAAAAAAAAAGAATCTTATCGGAAAAGAAGGCAAAAAGAAACTAACATTTATTGAACAATTAAGATTTTCCAAGCAGTAAACTGGGTGCTTTGCACACAGCCTTTGATTCAATCTTGCCAACAGATCTGTGAAATATCTTATTTGCCATTTTGCAGATGACAAAAGTAAGGCTCAGAGAAGTTAAATAATTTGTCATGAGTCACACTAAAAAATAATAAATATGATACCTACCAAATAAATGCAAACACTGGTAGTATCAGAGAACTCTCTTTTTTATGTTAGAGAAAAGAAGAATAGAATTTAGAAACCACAGGAAAACATAAATTTTAAGTGTAGAGTGTGTCCTCCACTTTATCATTATTGCCATCAGCAGCAGTTTCTAGAGTTCTAATCTCTAGCAGTGTTCACTTCCAGTTCACCAAAGGCGCATGCCAGATGGACTTAGAAAGGTTTAATTGAAGAAAATTTGTTCAGTAATTAATGCTGGCTAGAAAAACACAGAGTAGCAGAAAAACAATGTGCAAAATTCACTAGACTTTGAAGCTAATGAAAATAGAAAACAAACTGAAAACAAAAATGTCATACAATTTGGGCAAAGAAAGCGCTTAAAGGAAGAATCATCAAAGGATTTAATGCTGGTGAATTTTATGAGACACTGTCAAGCAAAAAGCAACTGTGATAAAAGAATAGACAATAAGAGAGAAAAAAGAAAAGGGTGAAGGGGAGTGAGAGTATGTGTTGAAAAAAAGAAAAAGAATAAAGGGATTGGGCTGTGTGTATAATACCAGAAAAGTGGGGCTCTTTCCACACGGATGTGATCAGTGGCCAGAGCTTTGAAGGCAAAGAAAGGAAATGCGAGGATGTAATTATAAGATAAAGTTAATGGACAGATGTGAAAGGGCTTACCATGGCCAGAATAACAGCAGAGCAAAGCTACCTTGGCAGAGGCCTTTAGGCTAAGTGCATAGCCAAGTAGCAGGTCTGTACTTTGCAGACGCAACAGCAAGTAACCTCTGAAGCAGAAGCCAGTGTGTGTGTGTTGTGGTGGAGAGGGCCATGAAGGCACAAGGTAAAAGGGTACATTTTCCAGGAACCTCATTTTTATTGTCTGGTAAGTAATTGAAATATTGCTAATTATCCTATAGTGTAGACTTTCAAATTCACATGAATTTTTTAAGATAAATTACTAGACAGCAAAGATACCTATGTCTTCTCTGGTCTCAGAGATTTACTCATTCTGCTCTACCATTAAAAGCACATCTGTGGGATAGTTTGAGAAATGGCTTAAAATAAATGGAAATAAACAACAACAATAGAAATCCAGAGAAATTATGGATGAATTAACACAATAAAATAACCCAATGAATTTTCGTTTCCCTGATTGTTTACTTTTTATTAAATTACTAATGAATTTCAAGCACATGTTCTTCTGTTTTCTGCTGTGTAAGGAAGAATTTACACAGATTGTTATGGAGCCAAAAGGAGACTTAAAGACTGTTTACTAAACTGCCCTCACTTTATGGACCTAAACTCATTGCTGTAGTCGATTCCGACTCACAGCGACCTTATAGGACAGAGTTGAACTGCTCCATTGGGTTTCCAAGGAGTGGCTAGTGGATTTGAAGTGCCGATCTTTTGGTTAGAAATCAAGCTCTTAACCACTGTGTCACCAGGGCCCCTTTATGGACCTAGATCCAGATAAACTGTCGTTCAGATTTGCTTCTTTATATATTAATTATTTTGGAGTTTTTGTTTGTTTTTCTTCCACAACTTATTTCAGTTATCATTGATACTAAGTTTTTTTCTAAGTTGCTTGAAATTGGGGCTCTGATTTATCATCCTGAGGAGAATCCATTAGAGCAGAAAGATCTCTTTTTCACCATTGAGAATGAATGATGAATGATTATCATTAAGAAAATCAAATATCTGCATATTCAAAGTAATTAGCACGTCACCCTGGTAATGGAACAGGCCTTGAGATTTGAGGCGGGACATTCTTTCTTCATTTAACAAGTACTTCTTCGGTTTAGAAAAGTATGGTCTCTCAGATAAGGCACTAACTTATGCGTTTTAAAACCCAAAGTGGTGGGGATGTAATCACTATCGTGGTAGACATTTTTCAATAGCTCTGTATGGCCGCAGAGTGAAATCTAAAATCCTCTCCTTAGCACTTAAGGCCATTGTGTCTGCTGTTTACTCCTCAGGACTAGTTTTGCCCTTGTTGATTCTGTTCCTTTGTCCCACCAGACTTTTGTTTCCGAAACATCGTTGTCGTACTTGTTGTTAGGTACCATCCAGTTGATTCTGACTCGTAGTGACCCTGTGTACAACAGAAGGAAACACTGCCTGGTCCTGCGCCATCCGCACAATCCATTGCTATGTTTGAGCCCATTGTTGCAGCCACTGTGTCAGTCCATCTTGTTGAGGGTCTTCCCCTTTTTCACGAACTCTCTGTTTTACCAAGCATGATATCGTTAAAGTTTCATTGTCTTTGCTTCTGAGAAACACTCTGGCTGTACTTCTTCCAAGATGGATTTATTCGTTCTTCTGGCAGTCCATGGTATATTCAATATTCTAAACGTTACAGTCTTAAAATTCCCGAACTTACTGTACCCATGATATCTCCTCAGCATAGACTGCCCCTCCCCCCACTTGGATAATGTGGGCGCAATCTCTCATGTTAATCTTCTACTCTCATGTTAAATGCTTCCTCCCTGGGAAGACTTGCTTGATTCCCTTCAAGGTCGCCTTAATTGTTTCTCCCAAGCTTTCACTGCACTTTGTTTATACGTACATTAAAGAAAATACCTGCTTGTGTTTCTCTGAATGGCTTTCTCTTCTTTAGACTCTAGACTCCTTGAGAGCAGAGACCAACTCCTTAGTTTCTCTAAAGACTTTCCAGAGAGCACATCGTGGTGCCACAATTCAAAAAATATGTAGTTAATAAATGTTTTAATAAAATGTTTTAATACATGAATGAGACCATGTAATACTATATTTGAATATAAATGTAGAACAAAGCCTATTAAATAAAGCCTTATTACAAAGGCCACAATTCATTGAAGACATGTGCTGTAAGAAAAGGATTTAGTTAACAAGAAAATGACATATTAAGTACTAATTAGATGCCACAACTTCCTTCCAGAACGTAAATGTATTATTTAAAAAAATCAACTCAGCAGAACCCTTCCTTAAAATCAAATCCTACCTAGAAGTGTAAACAAACTAGATGGAATAATTGAATTTTCTCAACTGAATGTGGGTAAGGGGCTTGTAAGACACGTCTAGGGTTCTGGACAGCAAAGATTGAAAACGACTGGGAAAGATGAATGAACACCATCAAAAGTACAGAATATTAATATCTTTATATTGGACTTCTCTGCTTATAAATTGCTTTGACGTAGTGGTATTTAAGCTCCACAACAGCCTTGTTAAAGTTGGCAGGGTAGATACTATCCCCACTTAGCAGATGAATTAACTAAATCAAGGAAGGATTAAGAAACTTGCCTGAATTCTGTGAAGAATTACCCTGGCTGCAGTTATATGTTATAGGTTCTCATTAAAACCATTTCTTAGGAGTCCACACTCGAAGGCAACTAACAAAAACAACAGGACTCCACATCCAGTGAATCCTCTGGTGTTGATTTGCCATGTGAATACACACACACACACACACACACAGATATACAGGTATATTGTGATAACCCTGGAAAACTCTCACTGAAGTCCCCTCAAGTATAGTTGCATATCCTCTGGGTCTTTAGCTCTTCATTCATCTGTCTATAGTACTGAGTACCTTATATAAAATTTTCTAAGAGGGACTGCTTCCTAGCCTTGCCCACTCTAGGACAACAGAATTTTTATACTGGCTTTTAAGGTCTATACAGTCCAGATACCCATATATAAAATGCCTACATTGGATCTTTAACTTGGGGTGTTATAAAGACAATGAAAATATTTGTTCAAAACTACTGATCCCACAAAATAAAATGAGAATTTCATACATTAAAAAAAACTATACATTCATAAACAAACAAAAAACCATAAAGAATAAACACTGCATAGTAGTGTTGGTCTCCAGTTCTTTGTCAATAAGGAATTAAGCGGAATATTTGGCCAGAGTCATGGGGTAATTTTCTGTGTGCCTCACCTTGCTCATGTCCTGTGTGAGATCTTCAGCTTTCATTGACAAAGCCCTAATTATTGATAGTTCTTAGTTTCCCATGTGGCTGCCTTCTACTGGGAAGATGAGAGGTTTTTCTAACACTTCATTGTGAGGAAGAGTCTCATCCTGCTAGGAGAAGGAACTGAAAAAGGATTATCGTTTCCTAAGAGACTTGACACTTCCTGTGTAATACCATTAAATGTTCCCTAAACAACAGGACTTTTGGTGGTAAATTTTTAATCACTCTGAATTACCTAAATTTGTAGCACAGTGTTCCTCAAACTTTATCAAAATCCACTGGAGAGAATCAGAATCAGTAGATCTTGGGTGGAGAATGCAATTTGCGTCTAACAAGTTCCCAGGTGATCCTGATGCTGCTGGTCTGGAGACCACACTTTGAGAAATATTGTTGTAACACGTGGTTTTAGAAATCATTTATTTGTTTGTAGGTCTTTTTCCTTGCTGTAAGGTAAGCTTTTTAAATGCAGGGGTAGTTTTCTGTATCAGCATGTTCCCATGACTTAGGAAGGCACTTAGTCAACCATCAGTAAATAGTCAATTGATTGAATGAATGGTAGTGTTTTTAGGTTTATGAGACTTAAATCTATGCTGCTTCTATTGGTGCAACTGCCTGCATATTTGAGGATGATGATATAATGACTTTATTTTTTACATATATTATATTAGTATTTTAATATAACTATTAATAATAGAAGGAGCCCTGGTGGTACAGTGATTAAATCCTTGACTGCTAACCGAAATGTCAGCAGTTCGAACACACCAGCTGCTTGCCTGAAGAAAGATGTGGCAATCTGCTTCAGTAAAGATTACAGCCTTAGAAACCCTGTGGGTACAGTTCTACTCTATCCTATAGAGTGGCTGTGAATGGGAATCAACTTGATGACAATGGTTAATAATATTATTATTTTATTATACTTTAATAATCTCAACATGAAACATTGCTAATAGTCTTCGAAGAAATTTTGTTTTGTTTTGTTTTTTGCTAAATCCCTAGTTACGATACGTGTGTGTGTGGTGAGTTTTGAAGAGCACTACTTTTTTATTGTAAATGAATTGATGTTACATGAAATATTTGGCAGCTGTATACCTTGCAGGCAAAATTAATGAAAAAGGAAAATTTATAGGATCTAGGCTAATTTGAAAGTGTGATGAAATGTGTCCTCACAAATTAGAGTTTTGAGAACGGTGGAAAGTACAAAAATGCATTGACAGGCTTTCTAAACATCTCCCCTCCCCCAAGTTTGTCTTCTGCTCATTAATTATTAAATTAACATTCATTTGGATTCTTGCTGGCATCTTTAATACCATGTTCCCAAACTCAGGTGGAATTAACGGCAAACTCTCTTAATTTTCCCTTTTTTTACATCGCTCTTAAAGCTTTCTAACTACCACTGCTAATTAAAAAAAAATTAGCGAACTAAATTATCTTGGGGCCATGAGTTAGACCAATCTCATTAGCTAAGTGAGGTTCAGCCTCAGTTTTGCTCATCTTACCTGATATACGTAACTGAGGATTGCAGAGGGCCAATGAAAGTGAAGATATGGTTAAAGGTATGGCAGGACTTACGTATGTAATGATGAGAAACTGCAGTCACTAAGATCATTTAGCCTTGCAAAGGAGAAGTAAATGAAATGAATGTTATAAAACACATAGCAAAAGCTGATTTGTCTCTTCTTGGCAGCATTCCAATAATATTTTGAAAATAGTTACTGAATAATATTCATGGCATAGAAATTTAAAACCAATTAAAAGAGATACTTCTCCATACAACACAAAATCAAACTATGTATCTCTTAACCACTGAAAATTTAGTGTTAAATTCCATAGCTAGATGTTTTAAATGACTTAAAAAAAATAATTATATTTTGAATTCAAAACTCATGATGTGCTTAAGACTAACATTTAAAGGGCATATGTTAAGTTTTGTCAACTGAAAAGAACTACTTACTAACTAAAGATGCATGGCATTTTGATGATTTTATCTGATGCGGAAACACCACTCATTA
The DNA here is from genome assembly GCA_030035585.1 of Dugong dugon. Classification (NCBI taxonomy): domain Eukaryota; kingdom Metazoa; phylum Chordata; class Mammalia; order Sirenia; family Dugongidae; genus Dugong; species Dugong dugon. Next base: position 100,626,874 of record CM057468.1, on the reverse strand, counting down.
CTGACAGATAAAAGCAATGTGAAATGTGAAATATCCTGTTTGTATCCTGTCTGAGGAGGTGTTTACAGAATGAGTCAAAACAAAAATCCCTGTTAACCCAAAAGATTTTTCATTCTTGCTGGGCCCAAAATATTTAGCGTGATTCCACTAGGTAATTGCAACTGTGGAAAATGAAAACCATACCAGTATTGGGAGGGTGTTATGTAATCTGGTCCTAGTCAAGACTGTGAAGTAGGTGAAGTTTTCCTTTGAGGCTAGCCTGCTTCCCTTCAGTATCTAATATGGTACTCTCATTCTACTTCAGGCTACTGCACTTATGGTGCAGGCCTCCAAATCCTGCGGGGTTCCGATCTCTAACAGGTGATAATTTGCTAATCCTGTGAAGTAAACTGTGCCTGATGTGTGCAATTCCTACCAATTGGCTAGGGTGTTGTAGACTATGATTTCCTAACTCTCTTAGTGAAAATCACAGTCTCTTAGAGTTGTAGGCGACCTTAGAGGCTAACTTTTCCATACAACAAGAATCCCCTCTAAGGCATCTCTTTAGGAACAGTTCCTGTGATGGGAGATCCACTACTTTACAAGGTAGAGCAGTCCCAGATTTTAGAAAGCTATCTTTTCTATTAAGTCAAATTCAAGAGGTAGAAGGACGAAGATGAAAGAACATTAGCTTTGGAGAATCCCCAAGGTCAAATTCCAGCTTCACCCTCCCTTCACTCTCTGTATGAATCTATCCATGTTTTTTAACTTTGTTGAGCCTCAACGCCCTAATAGAGAAAGGAGAATAAAATAAAAATCACAAAAGAGTCATGATAGCATTAAATTTTTATAAATCAGCAACATAATGCTTGGCACATAGTGAAGGTCCATTAAACACTAATTTTCTCTTTTCTCCTATTATTCCTAGTCCAGTCCTATTTGAAACATAAAAATATTCTGCTTCTTCTACTTCATGACAACTTTCCCAACATCTAAAACTAGATGTCATGCCTTTTGTTTTTTCTTTACCATTTTATTTTTGAAGTCTAAATATCAACATTTCTTTCAGCCATTCCTTGTATAACATGCCATCCCAATCCCTTACTATCTTATTTATTTTGTATGAGTGCATTCTGCTTTACAAATCTCCCCGTAGAAATATGGTACCTAGGATTGGGGACATTTCTCTAGGGAAGAGTAATATAAAATAATTTTTGAGATGTTGAATTGTATTAGTTTTCAATTCCCAGCATCATCTCATCTTTCTTGGCCCCTTTAACTTGCTTCATAGTACCTTATCACACTATCTGATGAGGTATTTTATTTGATAAGTTATCACTATCTGATGTATTTTCTTCATTAGTTACTTAATTAAATAACAAGTATATGTTTGTTTATTCTTTCTCCTTTTAAAACACATTTAAAATTATTATGGTAAAATGTATATAACACAAAATTTGTCATTTTAACCATTTTTAAGTGTACCATTCAGTGACATTAATTACATTTACCATGTTGTACAACCATTACCACTATCTATTTCCAAAATGTTTTCATCATCTCAAAGAAAAGACTTGAAAACTGAGTGGTCCCATAATCTGCTAGAAGTCAAGTAGCGCCTTCAACCTTTTACCTGGGAATCTCCTCAGTGAGATCCCTGAGGTGATTAGGTGCCTGTGTTTCGTGTTTCTATTGATAACTGTTTTGCTAATTATTCTGCCAGTTTATGGTCCGGGTACTCTTCGCTGCAGCTTTCAGTAACATTTCCTCACTGTCTTTCAAGCTCTCAGTAATGATCCCATTAAAGTTCTTCCAGCTTTCACTAATAGTGTCCTTGACTGATGTTAGTTACATCATCCGTAATGTCCCAAAGCCAATAACACGTTTTTGTCTTTATTATGGCAGCACCCCACTCCCAGTATTAATGTCTATTTTGTTTCGTACTATGTAATAATCAACTTCAAACCTTAGTGGCATAATCATTTTATTTTATTCACGTTATCATGGGTCAAGAATTTTATCAGAGTACAGTGAGGATAGCTTTTCTGTGCCCCATGATGACTGGGGCATTAGCTGAGGCACTGGAATAACCGTAGATAATTGCAAAGGCTCAACAGGAACCATATGTTTGGAGTCTTAGTTCTGGCTATTAGCTTGGTGCCTTGGTTCTACTCCTAATATTATGTTTCTGGAACCTGAATGACCAAGAAGACTTTTCTTCATTCGCTTGTCTGTGAATGACTGGGATGGCCAGAGGTCTCTATTTATTCATGTGGTTTGTACATGTGGCTAGCTTGGGCTTCCTCACATCATGGAAGTCTCAGGTAAGTTAAACATCTTACATGGCAGCTGACTCACCCAGAGTGAGTGTTCCAAGAGAGAGTTTGGCAGTGTCTTAAGGCCCAGGGCCTGAAATTCTCATGGAGTTACTTCTGTGATATTCTGTTGGTCAAATGCATCACAGAGCCCACCCAGTCCAAAGGGGAAGAGTGTCAAAAAATATATGGGCATGGTTAATCACCCACAAAGAGTTATGTCTAAATTTCATTGTGGGGATTAGTGAGATAACGTATATACACATTCGATGGTATTATAATTTTTACTTCAACCATCAAACATGTTTTTTCAGTAAAGAGCTGCTGAAGGATTTACTGAATGATTTACTCATTGTAAAAAGCACATTGCAGAAACCACAAAACACAATGAGAAGACAACTGGTCTGTAAAAATCTCTCTTCTAGTATGTTTACATCTCATAAAATAAAGAAAAGGACCACTAAAACAACTCAAGAAAATGGCAAACTTTTGATACTTGTTGAAACTGGGTGGTGTATTTCTGGGGCTTCATTACACTATATTATCTCCTTTCGTGAAGATTACCATATAATGATTAAAAATATTCAAATATTATATAACCCAGGTAAAAGAAAACATCTTATGGGCATTTTTGATTCTTTAGGTTTTTTTTCTTTAGAATCGCATATCTCACTTGGTTGGAATATTCAGTTCAAGGATAGCCAACTCAACTTCTATTCTACTAATAAAAGTGAGAAACTGGGGCCAACAGGGGTCAAACAGGAGAAGGCATGCTGCATCTAGATGGTATATCCACTGCTTAGTGTCAGTGCATCATGCCTGTGAAAGAATACAGGCTTAAAATCTTGTCAGATCTTCTGATTTTTAAAAATAAGCTAGAAAACTATACTTTTACATAAACCTCTTAATATTTAAACATTGACAAAATATTTAAAATGTAAATAAGATCACTGTGCTGCCTGAACAAAATATCTGGGTCATATCTAGCTTTCAGATTGCCAACCAGCAATCTCTGATTTAGGGAAATACTGCATTCATAAGTAAAGTACAAAGTTGGAGAATGAATAAGTTTCTATTTTAGCAATAGAGATGAATTCTCTCTCCATTATTCAGGAATATGGAAATTTAAAACAACAACCAAATATAATTTCCCATCAGAGGGGGAAAAAAATAAAGCACTAAAATTGATAAATTTTACCATTGGCAAGAAGAACACAGAAAAATATGCACTGTCAATACAGTGTTGGTGACAGTATAAGAGGTAAAAAATCTTTTTGGAAGGCCAGTTGGGAGTAGCTATCAACACATACTTCTCTCTCTCTCTCTGGACCAAGCAAGTCCATTTCCAGGAATCTGTTTTAAGGAAGTCTCATATGTACGTACAGTGGTAATATGTCACTTTCAGAATTTTTAATAGTAGCAAAAGAAAAGTGGTGATACCCTACATATTGATGAGTAGTTGAAGGGTTCAATAAATAAAATGTACTCAAACAAAGTAATACTGGACAACAACAAAAAATGTGGCAGATCCATATCTACTAAAAGGAAAGTGCAGGATATATAGTTATTAAAAAAATACTGAGAGACAGGATATAATTAAATTTACACAAAAGTGATATTTCTATGTGTATATGTCAGTTCTAAGAAAAAGAACTGGAAGGACGTACAACAAAATTTTGATATATGTTGGAAACTTGGAATGGAGAAGTGAGAGGGGACTTCGTCATTTTCTACCTATTGCTTAAGTCTTTTCCAATAAGGATGCATTCATGAATTGTTTAAATAAAAGGAACAGTAAAGACAAAACAAAACAAACCAATAAAATGGGGTTATTATAGTGATAAAATATAATAATTTGAAAAATAAGTCATTCCTATTGGTCAAAAATATAAACTAAACTGATATAGAAACTATGCTATCAAATGCAGAGCTGTATAGTGAAATGGTTTAAAATACAGGCTCCCTAATCTGACTCCGAGTTCAAATCTCAGTCAGCTTTGTGACCTTGGCCAAGATTTGTGTATATTATATACATCTCTACTTAGAGCATCCACAACTCGTCTGTCAGTTTGTCATATTGGGTGACTTGCTTGTTGCTATGTTGCTGGAAGCTATGCCATGGGTATTTCAAATACCAGCAAGGTCACCCATTGTGGAAAGGTTCGGCAGAGCTTCCAGACTAAGACAGACTAGGAGGAAGGACCTGATGGTCTACTTATGAAAAAATTGGCCAGCGAAAACCTTATGAATAGCAGCAGGACATTGTCTGATATAGTGCCAGAAGACGAGCCCCTCAGGTGGAAAGTCACTCAAAATATGACAGGAGAAGAGCTATCTCCTCAAAGTAGAGTCAACATTAATGATGTGGATGGAGTAAAGCTTTTGGGACCTTCATTTGCTGATGCGGCATGACTCAAAATGAGAAGAATCAGCTTCAAACATCCATTAGTAATCAGAACATGGAATGTACTATGTATGAATCCAGGAAAATTGGAACTTGTGAAAAATGAAATGGAACACTTGAAGATCAATATTCTAGCATTAGTGAGCTAAAATGGACTGGTATTGGGCATTTTGAATTGGACAATCATATGGTCTACTATGCTGGGAATGACAAATTGAAGAGTAATGGCGCATTCATCATCAAAAAGAACATTTCAAGATCTATCCTCAAGTACAATGATGTCAGTGATAGGATAATATTCATATGCCTACAGGGGAGACCAGTTAATATGACTATATTAAAATTTATGCACCAACCATTAATGCCAAAGATAAAGAAATTGAAGATTTTTACCAACTTCTACAGGCTGAAATTTATTAAACATGCAATCAAGATGCATTGACAATTACTGGTGACTGAAATGCAAAAGTTGGAAAGAAAGAAGGATTGGTAGTTGAAAAATATGGCCTTGATGATAGAAATGATACTAGAGATCACTTGATAGAATTTTGCAAGACTAACAACTTATCCACTGCAAATACCTTTTTTCAACAACATTAATGCTGACTGTACATGTGGACCTTGCCAGATGTAATACACAGGAATAAAATCGACTACATCTGTGCAAACAGATGATGGAGAAGCTCAGTATCATCAGTCAGAACAAGGCCAGGGGATGACTGCAGAACAGATCATCGATTGCTCATGTGCGAATTCAAGTTGAAGCTGAAGAAAATTTTAAAAAGTCCACAAGAGCCAAAATATGACCTTGAGTATATACTAACTGAATTTAGAGATCATCTCAGTAATAGATTTGATGCACTGAACATTAATGACCTAAGGCAAGATGAGTTGTGGGATGACATCAAGGACATCATATGTGAAGAAAGCAAAAGATTATTAAAAAGACAAGAAAGAAAGAAAAGACCAAAATGGATGTCAGAAGAGACTCTGAAACTTACTTTTATATGTAGAGCAGCTAAGGCAAATGGAAGAAATGATGAAGTAAAAGAGCTGAACAGAAGATTTCAAAGGGTGGCTCAAGAAGACAAAGTAAAGTGTTATAATGAAATGTGCAAAGACCTGGAGTTAGAAAACCAAAAGGGAAGAACATACTTGGCATTTCTCAGCTTCAAGAACTGAAGAAAATATTCAAGCCTCGAGTTGCAATATTGAAGGATTCTATGGGTAAAATATTCAACGATGGAGAAAGCATCAAAGGAAGATGGAAGAAATACACAGAGTCAATGCACCAAAAATAATTGATTGGTCAACATTCAAACATTTCAGGAGGTAACATATGATCAAGTATTGATGGGATTGAAGGAAGAAGTCCAAGCTGCACTGAAGGCATTGAAGGAAAAAAAAAAAGGCTCCAGGAACTGACGAAATACCAATTGAGATGTTTCAACAAACGGATGCAGCCCTGAAGGTGCTCACTCGTCTATGCCAAGAAATTTGGAAGACAGTTACCTGGCCAGCCGACTGGAAGAGATCCATATTTGTTCTCATTCCAAAGAAAGGTGATCCAACCAATGTGGAAATTATCAAACAATATCGCTAATATCACATGCAAGTAAACTTTTGCTGGAGATCATTCAAAAGTGGTTGCAGCAGTACATTGAAGGGAACTGCCAGGAATTCAGGCTGGGATTCAGAAGAAGATGTGGAACAAGCACTATTATTGCTGATGTCAGATGGATCTCGGCTGAAAGCAGAGAATACCAGAAAAATGTTTACCTATGTTTTATTGACTATGCAAAGGCGTTCGACTGTGTGGATCATAACAAACTATGGATAACACTGCAAAGAATGGGAATTCCAGGACACTTAATTTTGCTCATGAGGAACCTGTACATAGACAAAGAGGCATTTTTTCAAACAGAACAAGGAAATACTGTGTGATTTAAAATCAGGAAAGATGTGCGACGTGCATCAGGGTTTTGTTCTTTCACCACACTTATTCAATCTGTATGCTGAGCAAATAATCCAAAAAGCCGGGCTGTATGAAGAATGGGGCATCAGAATTGGAGGAAGACTCATTAACCTGCGTTATGCAGATGACACAACCTTGCTTGTTGAAGGTTAAGAGGACTTGGAGTATTACTGATGAAGATCAAAGATTATAGTCTTCATTATGGATTACATCTCAACATAAAGAAAACGAAAATTCTCACAACTGAACCAATAAGCAACATCATGATAAACAGAGAAAAGATTGAAGTTGTCAAAGATTTCATTTTTCTCGGATCCACAATCAACACCCGTGGAAGCATCAGTCAAGAAATCAAACAATGTATTGCATTGGGCAAATCTGCAAAAGACCTCGTTAAAGTGTTTAAAAGCAGATGTCACATTGAGGACTAAGGTACACCTGACCCAAGCCATGGCATTTTCAATCACCTCATATGCATGCAAAAGCTGGACAATTAATGAATAAGGAAGACAGAAGAAGAATTGTTGCCTTTGAATTATGGAGCTGGAGAAGAATATTGAATATATCATGGACAGCCAGAAGAACAAACAAATCTGTCTTGCAAGAAGTATAGCCAGAGTGCTCCTTGGAAGGGAGGATGGTGAGATTTCATCTCATGTACTTTGGACTTGTTATCAGGAGGAACCAATCCCTGGAGAAGGACATCATGCTTGGAAGGTAGAGGGTCAGTGAAAAAGAGGAAGACCCTTGACAAGATGGATTGACACAGTGGCTGCAACAATAGGCTCAACCATAGCAACAATTGTGAGGATGGCGCAGGACTGGGCAGTGTTTCGTTTTTTTGTACATAGGGTTGCTGTGAGTTGGAACTGACTCGTTAGCACCTAATAAGAACAACAACAACCTATAGTATCCTATAAATAATAATAGATCATTCATTTTTACATGTGTTATAATGCTTAGTATAATTCCTGGTACTTAAGAGTAATTTCTCTAAAAATGGTAGGCATTGCTATTATTCAGTGGAGATTAAAGTTAGGAAACTAAATCAAAAAAAGTTGTTCGACCATCTTTGGATACATTTTTAATGGTACATTTTAAACATGAAACCCATGTTATTTTAGGACTGGGTCCTCAGTAATGCCCAGATATCTGGCTACATAAAATTTATGTACTCAAGATGAAGTGTTTGTGGAAATTTTTCCCCCACTTCTCAGCTGCTGTTTGACATTAGATAGCTCTGTAGACTATGGGTAAAATATGGTAGTAAAATATAGTCTAATTGAGAGAATATATACTTTGCATTGGAAAAAATTTTCTGAGTCAATTCTGTATATTTTTATAAACATGCAAGTTCACAATATTACCTCTAATAAAGCAGAGCTAGAAAATAGTTTGTTTGGTCATTGAAACCATTACTTATTACTAATCAGTCTTTCTCTGTCAGCCTTACGTAGAAAACAGATGACACCCAAATAGTAACATACACTCTATCAGCTGGGTGTCCTAATAACCATTATGCAGTAGTCCCTCCCAGACATGCTAGATTCCACTCAGAGGAAAGAACCTTTAATTTACTTGCTTTTCTTGTTCAAGACGTAGAAAGAATTTGAAATGCATGTCTCTGGAAAAAATACAAATTCTAAATAGAATATCTACTCAGCTCTTGATTTCTTCTAATCAATAGTCTCTGATTAAGAAAATTTAATATATACATATATATATAATGTGTTATATGTTGGGAATAGATGAACTGATTTATTTTTATTTAGTCATATGGAATTCAGTTCCCAGGCTTTTTAGTTACTTGCAACTAAGTTTATAGTCTTGAGATATGTATGTCTTTATTTTATATTCTACCGCAGCAACAACTTACTTTAGTTTTATAATAGAAAGATATTGTATAATTCCAATGAAAAACTAGTAATTCAGTATTTTTATTTTATATTTGTTACAATCATCCACTTAACAGCAGTAAGTTTTTATATAATTAGCTGTAGTGTCTTAGAGTTTCTAATACAGTATCTTAAGTGTAATGAACTTTCAATAAATGTTTGCTGAATTATAATCATAATGAACTATGGGTACACTTAAGTTGGTTTTTGTTATTGTTAATTTCACTTAATTTTTGTAAAAGGTACCTATGCTCAAATATTATTTCCATCAGATGAGAAAACTGAAATGATCCTTTGTTCTGCTAGTCCTTGTTTCCTTCTATACAAATAGACAATATTCATAAATCTAAATTTAAGCACCCACATTTTCAAGAAAATTCTATATTATGAAAAATGAGTTCTTTTGAAGCTAGAAAATGAGATTAGTATTTGAGTCAAGGACCTCTAATTTTGAGTTCATCAGTACATACAGGAACTACCTGGTAAAATACTTTAAAAGCCGGAATGGGGAATGAGTACATCTTATAACTTACTTACGAGTCCTAGGCCTTGGAGAGCTTTATAAATTAAAATGAACACCTAGAATGACTGTTGGAAGCCAGAGCTATGCACAGAGCATCCGTATAATGTGCTCTATGTGGTTGGCATTGCTAAACAGACAAGCTGTCACATTCTGTACTAGATGAATATTCCAGGCCTCTTCCTCTGTCAACCAAGGTAGAGGACATGGCAGTAGTCAAACCTCGAGGTGAGAAAAACCTAAAATAGTGTGATGAGCCCTGTATTATAGAGGGAAATTTACAAGTGTAGGCAGGGAGAACCATCTCTTTCCACAGCAGCTATATCATAATCCAAATGCATCTATAGACTGAGAACATCACTATTCAAATAAAGGCACATTCTGGAATGACGGATTACACTCAGTAAATCAAGATCTTAAAAAGCAAAACAACAAAATCTCTAGAAAGTGTCCTCCTACCTATTTCTATGCAAAACCCAAAGTATTTCTTATACTGCAATCATTTAATGGGAAAAAAGAGTAACATTTTTTTGAAACTCAACGAAGAATGTAATCATGAATTCATTAATAAATAGGTTACATGAGTTTATTTTAAGGTATTTAAAAGAATAATAGTATATTTTATTCATTTAGAAAAGTTTTTTATTATTATTCTACAAAAGAAAAATCATTTATTTTTAGTTCTTATAAATATTGTCTTTGTACATAGAGAAAGAATAATCTTTAAATGGCACATGCGTGGTTATAGGAGACAAACTATGATTTATGGCTATTTGGTGCCACCTAGTGGTGACAGTCTTTCAAAATCAGTTTAAGTTATGTTGGCTTTTCAGAAAATGTGTAATGTAAAATAATTTATAGATGGCTGAATTGTCACCTAAAAGATACAAATTAAGACAAAATGCATTTAATACTTATAGGCATTAACTAAAGATTGGTTCTTACCCTCAACACTGGAGTGACAATTTTATTTAACTGATACAGAATGCTTTTTGACTGAAAGAGTTGATTTGGGCTTGACAGGTTTTTATTCCATTCAGTTTTTACGTTTTTGTTGGTTGGTTGGTTGGTTGGGTTCTAAAGTCAGGGCTATATATCTGGAATTAATATGAGTTTATAGATTATGTACCATTTCATAATTAATTATATTATTAATTATAACATTATCAATGCAATAAATGGCATAACTATGTCATTCTGTGGGCAAAGTGAAAATAACATATGCCTTATAGCATACAGAAGGTTTAAAAGTACCGTTTGTTTTTCAGAATTCAGGAATGATGGGCATTCCAAATGTAGTGGTCTTGTCAACATAGGTTCCTGCCCAAGCACAATTTTTCAGAGAAGCTGTTCAATGCTCAGCTCCCAGAAAGAGCAGATGCACAAACCAAGTTGTCATCCCTGGGGTACAGTTGATCGGACCTGAGTAGGTACTAGGCACAAATTGAAAAGATCTGCTTCTTTCTTCTGATCATTTGGGATGGGAGCACTGAGAGGTTAAATCAGATGAATGAAGGTGAGGACTTACGAGAATTCATGATGACCCAAGGATGATACCAGTACATTGGATGTTAAAGTAATTTTCAAGTTATGAATCCATGAAGAAATAGAAAAAGCCAGTCTTTAGAGAAATCAGACTAGTGGAGCCCTGTGTAGAGAAAAGCATAGATGAGAGTCCCTGTAAGTTATGAGAGGAAGGAGAAATCTTAATTTTTGACTTTCAGTTCCAGTTTTTCTGTGACCAAGTTTTTTTACTTTGTTTCTTATCCTTGGTTGTCACAAAAAATACCTACAAATAATTTCCTCTTACTTGATCTAGGGGATTTTGATCCTTTCAACTGAATGATCCCACATTATAAATTTGTGTTTCATATTTGGTGAAATATATTTTGTTAAATGGAAATGATCTTTCCAAAAATATCTGTGAATATCAAGATGTCACCAGGAAATTAGAGAAATTACTGAAGGTTTATTTTTACATTAATTGTCTAGTTCTATAAACTGTGGCTTTGATAGTATTTTAAAATATGTATTTTTACTCCTATATTTCCATTTCTCTTACTCCCATTTAACAAGTACCTAAAACTGCTGGTTGTCTCATAGGAAAGGTGTTTGGGTGTAGGGTGTGTTGTAAACACTGATCTTACTGACTTGGATTTCCAGAAGCTGTAGGCTGGGCTGTGTTTGTATGGGGCTGTAGGGTTAGGATTATATATCATAAGCACATGCCTTGGAAAAATATGAAGTGAAAAAGACTCTCTCTAGTCTAGAAAGACTGTGATATTGAGGAGTGGAGATGAGAAAGGCTTGTAGGACTGCAGAGCAGAGGGAAAGTTAAACCCTGCTACTTGAAAACATTGCTGGGGGTAGGGATGGGGTAGATAGCAAGACTCCAGACAGAAAATACAGGTATGCTGGGTCTAGGCAGGGCAGCTCCATATACAGCTATCAAGTTTTCCTGTCTCAATAATACCACAAAAGGAGCAGCAAAGGGCTCTGGGATGTGCAGGACCATGTGGACACATTTCCCCCATCCTTGATTCTGCATAAGATCCTGGAACTATGCAGCACCCTAGGAGGACTCCAGGAAGATCTGATTTTAAGTCCTCAGTATCTACACAGAATGGGGGCTAGGAGCTAGAAATAAAGTTGTTACTTAAAATAGTTCTTGCACCCCTTGGTGCATGGGCTCAGGTTTCACAATATAATTCTAAATATAAAGTGGTTCACTGCTGTTTCATATCTTCATATCAAATATCATATCATATTTACATTAATTTTGCAAGCATTAATGTGTTAAGAAAGCTTTTATTCTCTATCTTAGGGGTATCAACAAGAGCTGGCTGCTTCAGCATCACCCAAGTGCGTATTAAAGCAAATACAGATTCCCAGACTGTACCCCAAATATGCTGCTTCTTCAGGGTAGGGGCTTAGGGGATACTTTTTAAAACAAGTGCCCCAGATTCTTGCGATATGTAGCCCTCTTGGGAACTACCACTCTAGCTGAGTGTCACCATTAAAATTACTCCACACTCAAATCAATCTTTATTATTTTAAATCTCTTTTGGTTAACTACTGTTCATTTAGAGGACTTTTTGTATAGGAGAAAAAATTGTTATTTTCATTAAATTTCCTTAAAGTCACTGTATAGAGGATGTATGCATACTCTCAATTATTAACAGTCCACTATATGGATTTCTCTGACATAAAACTCTTCCTGGACTAGAGAAACACTATTTGAAATATCTATTTAGTTGTCTAGTTTTCCTTTCAACCTATCACTGACCTTGTCCCAACCTTGTGATTTGAAGGGCAGCTGAGTTGGGGTGTTGCCAGAGTTCTAGTCCTTTCCATCACTTACCTTTCAGTTTTGCTAAGACTTGGAACATACAAATGACTTCAAGGGTACTACCCTAGTGGTGTAGTGGTTAATAGTTAGGGCTGCTAACCAAAAGGTTGGCAGTTTGAATCCACCAGGTGCTCCTTGGAAACCCTATGGGGCAGTTCTATTCTGTCCTATAGGGTCGCTATGAATCAGAATCGACTTGACAGCATCAGGTTTGGGTTTTTTGGTTTTACTGGATCAAAAATGAGCCCTGGTAGCGCAGTGGTTAAACATGCTCACCTGCTAACTGAAAGGCCAGCAATTGGAACCCACCAGCTGCTCTGAGGGAGAAAGACGTGGCCATCTGCTTCCATGAAGATTTACAGCCTTGGAAAACCTATGGGGTAGTTTTACTCATTTTTGGATCAAAAATATTTTTGGCTGGTGCTGGCGCAACTGGATATCTATCTGCAAAAACTGAAACAAGACCCATACCTTACACCATGCACAAAAACTAACTCAAAATGAATCAAAGACTTAAATATAAAATCAAAAACGATAAAGATTATGGGAGAAAAAACAGGGACAATGCTAGGAGCCCTAATACATGGCATAAAGACAGTACAAACCATAAGTAACAATGTACAAGCACCAGAAGAGAGACTAGATAAATGGGAGCACCTAAAAATCAAACACTTATGCTCATTAAAAGACTTCACCAAAAGAGTGAAAAGACAACCTACAGACTGGGAAAAAATTTTTGGCTATGACAAATCTGATCAGCATCTAATCTCTAAAATCTACAGGATACTGCAAAACCTCAACAACAAAAAGACAAATAACCCAATTAAAAAATGGGCAAAGGATATGAACAGGCACTTCACCAAAGAAGATATTGAGGTGGCTAACAGACACATGAAGAAATGCTCACGACCATTAGCCATTAGAGAAATGCAGATCAAAACTATAATGACATATCATCTCACCCCAACAAGGCTAGCATTAATCCAAAAAACACAAAATAATAAATGCTGGAGAGGTTGTGGAGAGACTGGAACACTTATACACTGTTGATGGGAATGTAAAATGGTACAACCACTTTGGAAATCGATTTGGCGCATCCTTAAAAAGCTAGAAGTAGAAGTGCCATATGATCTTGCTATCCTGCTCCTTGGAATATATCGTAGAGAAATAAGAGCCATCACACGAATAGATATATGCACACTCATGTTCACTGCAGCACTGTTCACAATAGCAAAAATGTGGAAACAACCTAGGTGCCCATCAACGGACGAATGGATAAACAAATTATGGTATATCCACCCAATGGAATACTACGCAATGATGAACAACAACAATGAAGCCGTGAAACATAACATGGAGGAAGCTGAAGGTCATTATGCTGAGTGAATTTAGTCAGTCACAGAAGGACAAATATTGTATAAGGCCACTATTGTAAGAATTCAGGAAAAGGTTTAAACACAGAAGAAAACATTCTTTGATGATTACAAGAGTGGGGAGGGAGGGTGAGAGTTATTTACTGACTAGATAGTAGATAAGAATTATCTTAGGTGAAGAGAAGGATAGCACACACTACAGGGAAAGTCAGCACAAATGGACTAAACCAAAGTTAAGAAGTTTCCTGAATACAATCAAACACTTTGAGGGACAGAGTAGCAGGGGTAAGGGTCTGGGGGACCATGCTTTCAGGGGACATCTAGGTCAATTGGGATAACAAAGCTTATTAAGAAAATGTTCTGCATCCTACTTTGGTCAGTGGCGTCTGGGGTCTTAAAAAGCTTGCTAGCGGCCATCTAAGATGCATCAATTGGTCCCAACCACCTGGAGTAAAGGTGAGTGAAGACCACCAAAGCCACAAGGAAAGTATTAGCCCAAGAGACAGAAAGGACCACATAAACCAGAGACTTCATCAGCCTGAGACCAGAACTAGATGGTACCCAGCTACCACAAATGACCACCCTGACAGGGAACACAACAGAGAGTCCTGGATGGAGCAGGAGAAAGGTGGGGTGCAGAACTCAAATTCTAGTAAGAAGACCAGACTTAATGGTCTGACTGAGACTGGAGGAACCCTGGAAAGCATGGCCCCCAGGTTCTCTATCAGCCCAGAACTAAAACAATTTCTGAGGCCAACTCTTCAGACAGGGAGTGGACTGGACTGTGGGACAAAAAGTGATACTTGTGAGGAGTGTGCCTGTTAGCTAAAGTAGATACAAGAGATTAAACAAGCAGCTTCTGTCAGAAGGTGAGATGGGAAGGCAGAGAGGGTTAGGAGCCAGTTGAATGGACATGGGGAATCAGGAATGGAAAGGAGTGTGCTGTCACAATATGGGGAGATCAATTAGAGTCACATAACAATGTATGTATAAATTTTTGTGTGGGGAAAGATAAAAATATTTTTGGCACTAGGATGCATGTCTTAATTTTTCATCATTAATTGCTACTTTGAGATAGTTATTTTTTCCAGAAGGGTGTACATGAGGAAGAGAAGAAAGGGGAAAGTGGCAGATAGATCAACTTGGCCCCACTCCCACAAATAGCATAGTAGTAGTGATTAATTTATTTGAACAGAGCTGAAACATTATAGAATGTAAAGTGAAAATGGAGTATAATAATATTTTGAGGACCAGAGTGTACGAGTACATGGATGGGTCCTAATATGAGTCACACCACTGGTAGACTTAGAATATGGTGTGGATGACAACTGGTGAGAGAACTAAACTGTCAGATATTTGCTCCTCAGGACAGGGACTTTGTATTTCCATGCTTGTGTTTATAATATATAGAAAATTACTCAATAAAAGTCTGCTGAATTAAATTGAATGTAAGAAGCCTCAGTAGGGCCTGCCTCCTTGCCCTGGAAGTCAACAGAAAGCAAGCTAGTGGTGCTGGGACTCTGCCTCTGGCTTCCAGAAGCCTTTGCTTGCTTTTGTGTGACAGTTCAGTTAGTGGTCACATCATTTTATTGAGAATCTAGCCATTATCTAGGCACTTGAGATACAAAGATGAGAAAGCCCAGTTTCTGTCCTCGAAGCATGCATAATTTAAAACTTTCAATATAACTTAATACATACCATGCCAGAGGGTAGCACAAAGTTCTTTGGGTGCATAGAGAAAGGCTACTGAGCTAGCCTGACATTTTTGGGAAGTTTCTTGGAGGAGCTGGCAAAAAACAGTTGAATTTTGGAAATGATCTTGTGAAGAGTGGGAGAAGATATTCTAGGAGAAGGACCCATACAAGACAAGAAGTGGAAACATGATGCTGTACGGTATACACGGAGAAAAATCAAGCTAATACAGGTGCCAAATGATGAGGGCTCAAGGGACTGGTAATGAGAATAGAGAAGATGGATCTGAGAAATATTTATAAGGCAGATTGGCAGACATTCGTAGGTGATTGGATATGGGGGCAAAAGGGACCTTCTAGGAAGTCTCATGATTCTGACCTTACTGACTAAGTAGAAGGTGGTTTTATAAAGACAGGAAATACATGAAAACAAGAAGGCAATTTAAGGCAAAGATAATGAGGCAAATTGAATGAATTGCAATTGAAGTACCCAATTTATTTATTTATTTGGCTACAAAAAGAAAGCATTTGGATACGTAGGTTTAAACTTCCGATAGTTATTAGGGCTTCAGATAGACATTTGTTGGTTTTAAGCATACAACTGGTAGTTAAAAAACATTCCAAGAGATTTAACAGGAGCAGAGGACAAAGTTCAAACACCTCAATTTATGAAAGA
Source organism: Dugong dugon (assembly GCA_030035585.1). Lineage (NCBI taxonomy): Eukaryota > Metazoa > Chordata > Mammalia > Sirenia > Dugongidae > Dugong > Dugong dugon. Next base: position 100,610,697 of record CM057468.1, on the reverse strand, counting down.
GTGGCTATAGGGTGAGAGGTTACATATCTGCTTGCAAGTGTGACTCATGTGATTCACTTGGTCTTTGTTGGTTTGGGCAACTTTGCAGGTCTTGGTCTATACTTGCTAGTTGTCTGCTTGCTTCTCCAGCCTCACTGGCATCCAAGACCTTGGACTCAACTCCCTCAAAGTGTCTTCTTGTTGTTCTTCTCCTTTATAGATATTAGACATTAGACATCAGTCTTCTGCTTCTTTGCTGACTCCATAGTAGTTTTAAGTCTTTACTTACCAAGCTTTGGTTTGCATCTGTTGACTTTCTAGATTTGTGCAGTCTTCCAATCTTCCCAGAATTCACCAGGAAACAGAAGGAAAGACATATGGTGTAATGCAACATGGTGTAATGCAGTGGCTTATGAACTGTTTTTTTTTTAAGCAGTGGGACCGATGTTTCCCATGGGCTCTAATATATGAAAGATAAATCAGGGCTGTTCTGGTAATAGCTGAGTGTGTATCCTAGAACTCCCCTCACTCAGATCCCCCTTTATCTCTGTAGCAGCCCCTTACGCATCTCCTCAGAACCCTGGAGCTCTGTGGGACAGAAAAAATTGTTGTTGTAAGGGTAAATAGTATGCAATTGCTAATCGGAAAACAAGAGTATAAACCCTGATTCTGAGTCTCACTGGCTATTGTCTTTGGACAGATTGCTTATTCTTTCTGAGTCTTATATTCCTCAGCTATAAAACATAATTACTTCATGGAATTGTTAGCATCAGATGAGATTTGCAAAGGTCAAAGGACATGGGAGTCTCAATAAATGTTAGTTCTCTTGCTTTTACCACATATAGGCTCTGGTGGACGATTTATGAAATCAAAATAAAATCATAGAGTCTTACACTGGGAAGAGGTTGGTAGCTATTTGTCCAATCTCCCTAGGGAGTTCTTTCAAAATGGTCATTCAGTAACTGTCTGAAGATTGCTTAGAGAATGGGAGCTCGTTCTTTTTTTTTTTTGATGCTAGATTCTGTTCCATTGATGTATACCTCTGAGTCAAAAATTTGACCCATTGTTCTAAATTTTATTCTTTAGAACAAGACACCTAGTGGTAGCCATTTAAGTTTTAAACCCAGATTAGCAAGTGTTGTGTAAGTTGTGCTTTCATTTAGTTATAAAATATGTAAACATACTCACATATGTAAGTATATATGAACATAGAGACAACATCTGGATAAATTTATATGAAGCTTTAATAGTGGCTAACCCTGCTGGTTTTATAGAAGCATACTAAATGACTTTTTTCTCTAATAATCATGTAATTTCACAGATATGATCTGGTTTTTTGCTCTGTATTCTCATAACAATTTTAAGAGATAGGGAGGTGCTATCTTCGTTCTGTGTGTGTGCCTGCACACACACACACACATGTCTGGAACTCAGGAGGCTTAACTGATTTTTCTGAGGTTTATTGCTAAGGGTGGAACAGGAACGATCTTCTCTTAGTCTTCCCACCACACGATATTTTATTTTATTTTTTGTCTTGTTTAGTCTAATTGCCCAGTTTCTTCAGCTCTGTTACTTTTGACATAACTCTCAGACTTCCTATCATTTTGGTCATCTTTCTCTGAGTGAATTCCTGTCTGTCAATTTTCTAATTAAAATGTTGTTGCTGTTGGGTGCCATCGAGTTTGTTCTGACTCATAGCGACTCTGTGTACAATAGAACAAAATACTGCCCGGTCCTGTGCCATCCTCACAATCGTTGTTAAGCTCGAGCACATTAAAATGAGGCATCTAGAATTGTGCATAATACTCAGGTGTAATCTGTAGAGCACATACTATAGTTATTACTGTCCTTGATTATGACATTGCACATTTATTAAATCAAGATATAATACCAAAAAAAAATCATTGCTGTCAAGTAGATTCTGACTCATAGTGACCCTATAGGACAGAGTAGAACTGCCCCAATAGGGTTTCCAAGGCTGTAATCTTACAGAAGCAGACTACCACATCTGTCTCCCACAGAGCAACAGGTGGGTTCAAACAGCTGAACTTTTGGTTAGCAGATGAGCACTTAACCACTGTGCCACCAGGGCTCCTTCAAGACAGAACACTTTTAAATATGTGTGCTTTTCAGCTAGTTTTAACATAATATGTTCCATTATAATTGTAACTCAGGTTCATGTAGGACATTTGATAAGTACTTGAAAGAAGAAAAAAAATCACTTATCTATCACCCATTGTTTTTCTACTCAAACAAAACTTCTGTAAATCCTCTAAATGTTTTGTGTCTTTTCCTACCAGAAAGAAAGGTCTATGGGGGCAGGATTTTGGTTTACTTTGTTCACTGTTCACTCAGTGGCTAGATCAGTACCTGGTACATTAGTAGGCTCTTAATATTTATTAAATGAGTAAATAAAATACTCATGTTTATACACTTTTATACTTTTGAGTACATAATAGAATCTATAAAATTTTGTATCCTGACATTTTTCAACTCATTAAATTATTGATAATGTTAGCATTTTTATGTTATCATAACTTCTTTCTAACCATTATCATAATGTTTGCATAATAGTGTATTAAGTGAATATACTCTCCTCTTTTGGACATGTAAGGGTATTTTTTATATTTTGCTGCAGTGATAAATAGTCATATCACGAACATCACTTTATTCATATTTTTGTGATGTGGGGAGAAGAGCTTTTGCAAATATTTCCAAAATGAAATTACTGGTTCAAAGGTGTGAATACTTCAAAATAAACATTTCGCAACAGTTATAGAGGTAGAGTTTGAAAACATATTGAATTTGTGGTCATCTATTGTCATTGAACTTCTGCCTCTTTTTCATGTCAAAATCCACAGATACATTGGTCAGCAAGGTTTAGGTATGTTACTCAGGCAGGTATGAATTCACGTCACTGTACTACCTCTACATTTCCTCTCAGCTCACAACACCCGCCAGTTCTTTCTTTCTCGTCAGAATTAGGGAGCAGTTTCACTTTTTGCTTCTACTACCTTCTGAGAGATGAAATTGTCAGCAAGACAAGTCAAGAATTTGTCTCATGCTCAGCCTTTTAGTATAATGAGATTTCTAGCAGATGTCTTTATAGTGGAAGTGCCCCATTACTGTTATATCTTTTCTCTGTGACAGATTTTTAATCTGTGTTAAGAAAGTAATGTCCATATCTTCTGTCAGGCTGGGCAGTCTATTGCATGCTCTTACACTGTGTTCCTTTAGTTTCTTTCTCTTAACACGGCTTTCATCATAACCCATCCATAGGTTTTCTTACAAAAGCAATCCTTCTTAAAAAAATAAAAAAATTTTTCATAAACACAGTTCATATTTAGGTCTAATGTTAGACATTTATGTATAATTACAGAAATCCTAGAGAATTCTGGTAAGTATAGAGAAGAAACCCCCAAATAACCCATAATCTCACAATTTAAAAAATAGTATCCGTTAACATTTTGCCATATTTCTTCTAGATTTTTTCTCTGTATATGAGTTTGAGTGTGCGTGCACGTGTACTCTGTGTTTGTGTGTGTGAGAGAGTGACATATACTGGAATAACACCATATGCACGAGTTTTATTTTGAAATTATATTTAACATCATGTTATAAGCATTTTCCTAAGACAAAAACTTGAAAAAGATTAGCTTAATGATTATATGAAAGTTTATCATGGAGACAGGCCATAGCTAACTTACCAATATTGCTCTATTTTTCATCTGTTTCAATTTGTCTTTAATAAAAATAATTATTCCACAAATATCTTACCATGTAAATCTTTCTATACACCTTTAATGATTTCCCCCGGACAGATTCCTAGATGTGGAATTATCTGGAGAATCCGCCACACTGCTTTTAAGCTGTGTCTATGTGTGCTTGTATTCTTGCATGATTGCCAACACAATCTTTTGTAATTTTCCCTAATTTGGTAGGTGAAAATGAGGTCTTACGGTTTTAATATTCCTTAGATTATTTGTGAGGACAAACTTTTTTTATCTTTAGACCATTTTTATTCTTTCTTAATTTGAGATTTGTTATCTTTTCAGTGCTTTAGCTTTCCGTGTAGTAACCTGCTATATCTTTATTTATGTCTTTTCCTTCCAATAAAGTAGTTTTTAACTTAAGTTTTTATTTTATCACACTAATTCATATGCACAACTTAAAAAGTCAAATTTTACTAAAAGGCTTATCACAAAAAATAGTAGTCATCTGCTCATTGCTACCCACCATCAATTCCATTTTTTCATAGGCAACTAATTTCAACCATTTTATCCGTGTCATGTGCTGTTTTCTTCCATATTTCTGAATAACATGCTTATACAATTATTTAGGAAGAAAGGTCTGGTGCTTTACTTCCAAATCTCAGCCAATGAAAACCCAATGCATCACAATCAGTTCCATTGTGTATGGGGTCGCTACGAGTTGGGGACCAACTTGACAGCAGCTAACAACACCAACAGCTATTTAAAAAATTTAAAAAATTCAGATATTATTGACTTGCTATTATGAAATTAGCTGTCTTATATACACCTACTCCAGCCAATACATATTTCCTGTCCACATCATCTCCCAAATGTAGTTATAATAAAATTTTATTTAGAAGCAGATTTCATGTCTTTTTTCTTGAGTTGCTCCCTTCAACAGTTTCCTAGAACAAGACATAAAATATTTGCGATCTTGCATACCATTTAATTTAACCTTATACTTGACCAATAATTTGGTAGTCTACATAATGCTATATTGAAAATAATATTTTCTCAGAAATTTAGAGTGGCTCCATTGTGTTCTAGTTTCTAGTATTGCTATTGAGAAATCTGACATATTCCTATCCCTACCCTCCCTGTTTGAACTGTATTTTCTCTCTACCCATTGCCATTGAGTCAATTCTGACTCATAGTGACCCTACAGAACAGAGTAGAACTGCCCTATAGGGTTTCCAAGGAGTGAGTGGTGGATTCGAACTGCCGACATTTTGGTTAGCAGCCAAACAACAACTTGTGCCACCAAGGCTCCATTTTCTCTCTACAAGCTCTGAATTCTTCACTTTACCTCTAGTGTTCTAACATTTCACCCTTATTTGGGATTGTAACCCACTCCCCGCAACCCTCCTCAGCTGTTCCTTGTATTCTGCCTTTACCGTCTCCAGAAAGTAAACCTCCTGTATGCTTCTGAGTGGGAAATGTGAGACACATGGTAAGGAACCTTCTTTTGCTTTTTATTCATTTATTAATTCATCTACTTGTTTGTTCAATCAGTCTTTTTTTTTGGCATTCAACGAACACTTATTAAATACTAATAATGCGGCAAGCATGGGGCTTGGCAATGGGGATACGGGGAGACTTGTTTTCTCCTTTCAAGGAGAGTTTATGGTTTGGTTCCTTTTATCTTCTGTTAGCATTCCAAGTACAATGTTTTTCTGTTCTTTCACCCAAGTATTACATTACAGCAATGGAGTCTCTTGGGCTTTATCTTCATTTTTCAAAGTAATTTCTCTGGATATATAATTTTTGATTGACAGTTTTATTCTTTTAACTCTTTGTGCTAGCCCAATATCTTCTGCTATCTGTTGTTTCTGATGAAATGTGAGTTCATCATTTCCAATTTCTAATAGATTCCAAATCACATATCTATGTATTCATAACAATATGTAGTTTAGTTTGGCTTGTTTTTGAGTTTTATGGTATTCTACTCTATATATGTAGCATTCTACAGCTTGTTTTTCACTCAAAATTATGTTTTTACGGTTTATCCATGTTGCATACAGATCTGGTTTATTTTTTTTCTCACTGCTGTACAGTATTTCATTGCATAGTATAGCAATGTATTTATCATACTCCTGTCTAAGGAGATTTGCATTATTTCTATGTTACTGCTATTACAGACATTTCTGTGAACATTTCTGTAAATGTCACCCAGGGTTCATATGTAAGAGTTTTTCCAGATTATATAGCTAGGAGTGAAGTGGCTTGGGCATAGAGTATGGAGATGTTTAAATAATAGTGTCCTTTTTTTTTTTTTTCAAAATGATTGTATCAATTTACCACCATATCTTTGCCAAACCTAAATTATTAGATTTATTAACTTTTTTTCAGATTAATGGTCTAAATGCTGAATCAATTGAGGTTTTAATTTGGTGTTCTATAAGTTTTAATTATGTTGCTCATCTTTTCATCTGAAGGGCATCCACTTTCCTTTTGGGTGAAATGTCTATTTTCTCCATTTTCCCATTGAACTGCTTGACTTTTCCATATTTACTGTGAATTATTTTCTTATTTTGTAGTTTGTCTTTTACTTTTCTTTGTGTTGTCTCTTGATGGACAGTAGTTTTTTTAGTTTCAGTGTACTAGAGTTTAACAGTCATTTCTGTTAGGGTTAGCACTTTCTGTGTTTTAATTAGGAGATTCTTCAGTACCCTATGTTTATAAAGATATTATATTTTATAGGTATTGCTTTCCACATGTAATTTTTTCATCTATTAGGGGTTAATTTTTCTCTGTGGTGTGAGGTAGTGGTCCAGTTTCATATAATGAATAACCATTTGTCCCAGCAACATTTATTAAATAATCTACTTTTCCCTCAATGACCAGCAATGGCACTTCTCATATATCAAATTTTCTTTTGGATGTGGATCTGTTTCTGGGCTTTCTCTTTTGTTCCATTGATTAAGTTGTCTATCTTGGTATGTTTCAATTACCAATAAACCTTGATATCTGGTGTATTCTTCTTCTTAAGAAATATCTTGGTTATTTTTGTGCTCTTTGATGTTTGTTTCAGAATCAGCATGTCAAAATTCCACAAATACCCTGTTACAACTTCACAGACTATATAGGTCAATTTGGGGAGAACTGACATCTTTATATTACTGATTCTTTCTATTCATTAACATGATACAGCTCTCAGTTTCATTAAGCCTCCTTTAACCTTTTTTCAATAAAATTTTATATTTTTCTCCTTACAAACCTCACATATATTTTGAGACTTCATAGTTAATTGCCTGCCCTATTTTAATATCCTCCTAAATGGTTTCCTGTCTTGATTCCTTAAATCCATTCTTTATACTGTCTCCATGATATATTTATAAGGCCAAATCTATTATGTTTATAGGCAGAAAAGATGGTTTGTGTGATATTTTAAGTTAAAAAGCATGTTAAAAAAGGGTATATATAGAATGATCCCCCTTTGGGAAAATTGTGTGTTTTAATATATATTTGCAGAAGAAAAAGTCTAGAATAATACACATTTAAAAAAAAAATTGAGTAGAGGCGATCTCTGGGTAATGGGATTCTATATGATTATTTAAAAATTGCTTATCTGTCTTTTGTAAGAATGCACTACTAATTTAAGCACACACACACATACACACATCGTATATATAAATTACAAATAATAATATGGAATTGTTTTGGTTTTATTTTTTGCTATTCCTCTTTGCTAAGAAAGAGTAAAACCTTCAATCAAGACAACATCCCTAACCTGATCCTGTTCTAATTCTCTTCTGCTCTTCTGTTGCTGTCACTATTGAGTGTCACTCTGCGTGGCATTAGCCTTGCTGGCTGCTTCTTCTCAGCTTCTATAGTCAGTTGCTTAAACTTCACACATTAATCATGGAATCTTTTTTATATACCATATTCTATTTAACCCATCCTCTTTCTGCATTTGAAAAATGAAGTGTGAAAGAGTATAGATATACAGAAAGGTAAAAAATATAAAAATGTACATGTACTCCACATTTATCTAAGAATTAAAACATTACATGTAGTTTTAAGTTTCTTGCGTACCCTTCTCTCAACATACCCCCTCCCTTCCTGCTGCATCCATTCCTGTGTCTCTCCCTGTGAACAATATTTTGAATTTGATGTTTATTATTTTCATATCTTTTTTATACCATAATTACATATGTATAGGTCATAAAAACAAATTATAATTTTTGCTTTATTCATAACACTGGTATCATATGGTACCTATTTTTCTGCAACTTGTTCTTTTCCCTCAACATTTTGTTTGTTAGATTCTTTCATGCTGATACTTATAGCTCTAGTTTCTTTCACTTTTGTATAATATTTAAATACACATTTTTTTTTTATCTGTTCTCCTCTTGATAGACTTTTAAGTTGTTTCCAATGTCTTACTTTCATAAAAATACTAGAGACATGTTCTTATACGTGTTTCTTTGTGTTCATTTGGAAATTTCTCTAGGGTATGTGCCTAGGAATGCAGTTTCTGGGTGTGAGACACATGCATCCTCAACCCTACTAGATATTGTCAAACGTATCTCCAAAGTTTTTACACCTGTTTACATTTTCACTGACACTGTAGTTGATTTCCTATTGCTATACATCATTTCTAGCTATTGTTATTGTCAGATTTTAAAATATTTGCCATTTGGATTTGTCAATTGTATCTAATAGAGGTTTAATTTTGCATTTCCCTGAGGTTGAACCTCTTTTCAAATATTTAGTAGTTGTTTGGGTTTCTGCTTATGTCTCTTTTCATATTTTTATATTATTAACATATATTACTTGCCTAATAAAAATAACATTAAAGGAAAAAATGCAAATATAATGATGTTAGCTTTCCCTACCACCTCCAAACTCAAGTCCACAAGCCATATCAAGGCAGAGCTTGCCTTTCCTGACCTTCCTTTTCTTTTGAGCCTTTGTCATCCATTTTCCTCTGCTTGATTGAGCCTCCACAAACTCTGACTCCCCCTTCCAACCCTATAGGACAGAGTAGAACTGCCCCATAGGGTTTCCAAGGAGCAGCTGGTGGATTCAAACTGCTGACCTTTTGGTTAGCAGCCAAGTTCTTAATCACTGCACCACCAGGGCTCTGCTCTTGTAGCAGTACCCTATTAATGTATGAGGCACATTATCTTAAAATGACTTGTTTTCATGATTATTCCATTCCCTTTTTCCTTGTCTCCCCTACCTCCTCACAACTGGACCTTAACCTTCTTGAGATCAGGGGTCAAATCTAACTAGCTTTTTGCATTCGTAGAATGCATCATAGTGCTGGATATAAGTTGAGTTAAATCCCATGGAGAGTTACCAAATTCTGGGAAAAAAAGCAATAAAAAAAAAAAACAATCGCTACTTGGTGGCCCAAGAGTAAATCTTTGAGCAGATGTCACGTAAGTATGCTGCTGAAGGAGGAACATTAAGTAGTTAAGATATTCATAGAACTGAGATTGTTCTAGGGCAGTGTTTTTCAACTCTAGCTACACAGTAAAATCACCTGGGGGAGCTTTAAGAAATACTATCTATATGGGATCAAACTGACAACAGCAACTCAAAAGATTAAATAGGAAAGTTAAGAGACAGGGAGTTTATGTTAATGGGGGAGGAACAACTCAGAATACAAGGGTGAGAATGGTTGCACAATTTGAAGAATGTAATCAATGTCACTGAATTGTATATGTAGAAACTGTTAAACTGGTGTATATTTTGCTGGGTATATTCTCAACAACGGAGCCCTGGTGGCACAGTGGTTAAGAGCTCAGCTGTTAACCAACAGCTTGGCAGTTCAAATCCACCAGCTGCTCGTTGGAAACTCTATGGGGAAGTGCTGCTCTGTCCTATAGGATTGCTATGAGTCGGAATCAACTTGATGGCAACAGGTTTGGCTTTTTTTGTTTTTAATTCTCAAGAAGGACGATGACAACAATAAAATAAATTATATATATATAAAAGACTATCTTGTTCCCACCTCAGAAATTCAGATTTAATTGGCCAGGGGTACACTGAGGGAATTGGAGTTTTCAAAGGATTCCCAGGTAATTCTAATGTGACCAGAGCTAATGGTTATTGTCCTAAGGGCACTCTATTAGAACTAGCTATAGTGTAGATTAATTTTAATGTTTAACACAACTCTTCAGTAAATTTATCCAATAGCTTACCTATGGTTTGATAAAATTATTCTCAGTGAAATACTTTGCTATAGGACCCAGTTTTAAAAACAATAATAAAGGTAAACATGAAATACCTTATTCCAATGTCTAGTCCATGCTGTCACTTCCTCATTGACTTCACCTGTCCCTTTTCCTAAAAGATGGAGCAGAAAAGAGGTGTGTTAGATGGTAAGTAAAGTGTTAGTTACATATGTTCTGGTTATATATTGCCGTGTAACAAATCACCCAAACATTCAGTAGCTTAAAACAAACAACAGTTTATTATTATCTCTCACGATTCCGTGGCTTGACCAAGTTCATCTGGGTGGTTCTCAGTTGGGTCTCCTGGGCTTGAGACAGCTGGGAGCTGGGGCTGGAGTCTCTGAGGGCTCAACTCAGCTGGGTGTGCAGAGGGTTCACTGATGTTGGAGCCTGTCAGCTGGGAGCTCAGGTGGGGCTATGGATGGGATCGCCTACACATGGCCTCTTCATATGACTTGGTCTTCTTGCAGCATGGTGGCTGAATCCTGAGAGGCAATGTTCTAAGAGCAAGTGTTCCAAAAGTCAGGAAGTGGAAGCTGCCAGACCTTTTTAGACCTGAGCGTGATGTGCCCAAAACATCACTTTTAACTCATTATATTGGTCAAGGCAGTCACACTCAGTTTCACATAAGAGAAAACAGACTTTACCCCTTGATGGGGGAGTAACAAAGTCACGCTGCAAAAAGCTAATGGGACAAGAAGTATTACAGCTATCTTTGAAACAATTTTTTACATAACCCTACTACTTTTAAATTTTCACTTTGGTTGATAATTTGACCAGATAAACATCACAGACTAGTTGAAGAGTTCAAACTAATTGATGAAGCTCAAAAAGCTATTAACATAGCATGTAAATGGTAAAGCTATGAGTTGCCTTGCTGTCATTATGAAATCAGAAACAGTAACTCTGTGATTTAGAGTGATATCTTGGGATCAGTTTTTACATGTGGATACCAAACAGATGTCACATTTTTTAAAAAATGCAATAACTTAGAAATTAGTTTATCCTAATAACATCATTAGAAAAATTTATGAGTTTATTATTAATCTTTAAAAGAAGAGTATAGTACTTAGTACATTATGTTGACCGAAATATTTTTTTTTCCTGTGGGAACTGGGAAATTTGGAATGTTTGGTGGAAACTTCAATTTACTGCAAATATATTATTTATAAGATGAAGTAATAATATAATGCCTTCTCTCATACCTTTAGAGTATTATAAAGTGAAGTGATAGAATGGCTTCAGATTTCTCTTTTTTGGTAAAATACACACACTCACACACACACATTGTTTGAAATATGTCTTCTTGGTTTGTAAGAGCCAGTTTTGTTGGATTTATTAGACCAGTAATTGCTTCATTCTAGTCTACTAGCCTACTGGTGCACTCATATTTTATAATTGATGAAAAACTATGAATTCCCACATAACTTGATGTTGTGATAAGACTGTAGAATGAAATATATAATTGCTCAATGGATGTTCACACTCACTACATTCTTCTGTCAAAAAAATAATAATGTAACTAAACTGTATGCCCTCTTCTCCCACACCATCTCTATTTTGCTAATCCCTCTGACCAGCAGAGGACAATTTTGTCAGTACATGAGACGATGGGAATAGCATTTTGGCTATGTGTGTGTCAAAATAATTGTGGTTTAAAAATGGCAGTTTATGGGAAAGTCTGTTATTCTCTGAAATACTATTTGGAATAATCTGGGAATTATTCCGAAGGATCCAGAGGTCTTTTGATGTATGAAAAAGAGAGATTTATTCTGAAAATAAATTTATTTGTAAGGTCTTAGAGGGCACTGTGGGAACTAGGAGGCCCAATCATATAAACAGTGAAAGGGGAGTACCTTGAATTTCACACTGCATTTATTCAACAGATTTCTCATTTCTTCCTCCAGCATAAACAGGCTTCAAATTTTAATGAAGTGCTTTTGTTGCTATACCAGGCATTGGATTTCCCTACATGGGACACCCTTGAAACCTAAAAGCAGGTTGTCATATGCTGTTGTTCTGTGTTATCAAGTTGATTTCAACTCATAGCAGCCCTCTGGGACAAATTCAAAAGATGTCATCACTCCACTATTTTTCCAGAAGAGAAGAGAGAGAAAAAACTGTATCAGCAATAGGTTACACTGAAATGACTTATAAGAAAAATTACAAGCTTTGATAAAAATATCAATGGATTGACAGAGATGAACATTTCCCAATCAGTTTGAATTGGAATGAATTGGTTAGAGAAATATTTATCATTAACAGATTTTTTTCTAACTTTTTGAAGAGGATATTGAAATGAATTTTGTACCTTCATGTCTTTAAGGTTATGTGAGTACATTAAATATTTGTATTATTATTAATTTTAATTACAGCTTTATTGAGACATAGTTCGTATACCGTACAATTACCTCTTTAAAGTGTATAATTTTATGGCTTTTAGCATACTCACGAAGTTGTGAAATCATCATCACAATAAATTTTAGAACATTGTCATCACCTCTCCCAAAACCTCACGTCTATTAGCAATCACTTCCCACCCTTCAACCCCCAAGCTACACAAATAGGCAACCACTAATCTACTCTCTGTCTCAATAGATTTACCTGTTCTGGACATTTCATTTGAATGGAATTATATAATATGCGGTCTTCTGTCTGGCTTCTTTCATTTAGCATAATGATTTCAGGGTTCATTCATGTTGTAGCATGTATCACAACTTCACTCCTTTTTATTACCAAATAATATTCCATCAGATGGATATACCACATTTTATTTATCCATTCATCAGTTGATGGGCATTTGGGTTGTTTCCACTTTTGATATTGTGAATAATGCTGCTATGAACCTTCATTTACAATTTTTTGTATGGACATGTGTTTTCAGTTCTCTCAATACATAGGAGTGGAATTGCTGGGGCATATAGTTACTATGTTAAAGATTTTGCAAATCCTGTAAGGCTGTTGTTTTAGTTTGGTACAGGGCAGAGGGAAAATTCAAGGCTGAGAATTTGGGAAAGGCAAACAGAAAGGCATCCACAATTCCTGGAGAGGCATCGATAGTCGCACATTCAGTGACAAACAGAATAAGAGAAGTGGCCCATGAAGCATGATGGAAAAATCTAGAAATAAAATTATTTATGCTGACCACATCTTAACTTATACATAAAATGAAGAGAGCTTGTTTCTTTGGGAACATGGAATGTATGTCCACACAAGGGCAAGGGAAGTGTCAAGGCTTGTTTTAGAAGCAATTAAGTTCATTCATTCACTCATCGATATATTTTTGAGTACCTATTATGTGGCAAGTCCTCTGGTTCTTGAGACCTGAGCCAGCAGCCTGCCGTCTGACCTGCTGATCTTGGCTTTGTCAACCCTTGAAGGTATGTGAGTCAGGAGAAGCCTCCAGCCTAACGCCTGATTCACAGATTTGAGACTTTTCAGTCTCTACAGCCACATGAGCCACTTCCTTGAGCTAAATCTCTCTCTCTTTCTGTGTCTCTGTCTCTCTGTCTGTCTGTCTCTCTTTCTCTCTCTATATATACACACTTCACTGCTGGCTTTGCTTCTCTAGAGAACCTGGCCTAAGACATTTGTAGTGCAAGCTCCCTTGTGGAGCTTACATCCTAGCAGGGATTGGAGAGTCATGTTATAAACTCATTCTTCCAAAATGATATATTAGAAAAAACAACATGAGTTATGCAAATTAAATAGATATTTGTAGTAAAAAGTCTCTAAATAAAGTATGAAATCAAAATTAAAAATCTTCCATTCATATGTCCTTTCCCTTCTATTCTAACTCCACTCATCAGTGATGTTTCCTTGTGTTCATTCTGTCTTCCTTCGTTAACTATGAACCATAGTTTGTTGGTTCTAAGACGTCACCAATTATAAGATGCACTAAACAATATTTTTTAAACAAAAATATATCAATAAAAGAAGCACTACCGTATTAAACGTACACATTAACTGCAAGATACATCTTAGGAAAAAATTGGGGTTTTTAGAGTAGAAGAAATGCTTTAGGTATAACCTGAATAGAATAAAATTCTTCATCTTTATTACACATAGTATAGGGAAGTCCACAGTATTTCTGCAAATTCCCTTGCAGGGAGTCACTCCAAACTCCTGTTTCATGCTTTATTTTTGATGATCTCAAGCAATGGCAGCATCCTACCTGCTAGAAAGTATGTAGTTTAAGTTTACTGGCCACTTCCTGCCGAAGTAATGACTTTCCAATTGTCTCTTAGGCTGGTTAGGCTGGCAGCTAAAACAACATACTAACTTTTTCTAGAAAGCTCTTTTTTATTTCCTTGGGTTCCTGAGTCATAGGACCCCAGCCCTCTCTACCTCTTAGAATACTAAGGGAATTTTTTTTTCTCACTATTTTGTCATGTAATTCAATTTAAGCTCCTTCTTTGACTCAATTTTATCACATGGGGCCAGAAAAAATAAGTCCCAACTGTAGTTACCTTTTAAAATATGATTTTTTTCTAATTTCTATATATGAAGGTTTATATTTATAATAAAACACAAACGGAATAATGTTACACATTTTATTCTTGATATATGTAGTTATAAAATGTGGGCAATTACCTTTTTCATTTTTCTGGATTGTATATTGCTCCATTATTTGAGTATGTGAGACATTGATTGACATTTAGGATGTTTCCATTTTGTTATTATTACCGGTATTGCTACAATGAGCATCTTTTATATCTACACACATATATATAAAGATGTATATCTGTGTTTGTATGTATCTTTGAACATGAATGTGAGTGTATCTATCTGCTAAATAAATTCCTAGAGGTGGATCTGTTGGGTCAATGGATATGGACCTTTGAAATTTCGAAATTTTTGACCAAACTCTTCCCCATATAGCCCTGACTGGACTTCCAGAGTCCTAAGGTGGAAGCCATAGCTGCCATTGCTTCTTCCTTTGCAGTATTTGTCATGGACATTACATGAGAAGAAGGAAATATTTAAATGTCTTTTTCTTGTAAAATATTAATTAAAAAATAGTAATACATGGATTAAAGTCATGATTAATGGTACAATTTGGGTTTATTTATTTTGAATGTCTCCCCAAAATGCACTCCACTGAAATAGTTTCCTATGTTTCATAAGATTGAAGAGATGTCACTGTCATTGGGAAGTATTTTATAGATGCTGATAAAATCTAAATGGTGATTTGGGCCATGGGTAACATGCCAGCAACAGTTGTGAATAGAGATTTAGAGGCCACGTTTTAGCCCTATTCCCACTTATTGAACTTATTTTTATTGTATATTTCATGACTGTATGCACTTATACAAAACTTATCATTAATTCCATTTCTTTTCTATTTTCAAGTAACTCTCTTACATGCAGATAATGGCAGAAAATCAACTTGACACAGATATCTGTGCTTTTGCAGTGCAGCGCATTCATCAAGCTGACTGCTGAATTATTTCATGATAAGATAATTTTCCTTCAAGTCTTAATACCATAGAGGTCACGTGGTCTGGTGATATTCATGAGGGAATTGTCACTTTCAGGCTCCTAATATCAGTCACTCTTCTATCTATATTTGGTTTATGGATTCAGGAAAGTGTGATAGCAGTTATTAGCTGCTCTCAGAAAATCCCCTTGCAAGATAGATTTATTTCCTGATTAATGATGAAAATGATCTAGTATTAATTTCAGTTTTTGATATCAACAATTTTATGTTAACATCATTCTTGCTATGTTCACCTTTCAAATTACTATGATCATTCTAATGATTAAAAAGCTATTATTTGATTTAGATTCACACTGTAATTGCCAGCCATAGCATTTCTGACATTTCTTACTAAATTTGGTTACATGAGGTTGCACCTTGACTAACAAAATATTTTCCTATAGAAGCTTTTTTACATGCATTCAGGTAAGTTTAAAGCATAGAAAACTGGAGAAGTTGTATTTGTCATAAATTCTATCCTGTCTGAATATGATTCTTGATAGGTGCAGTGGAATTTGTTTTATTCCATTGTACCCTTGAAATTTGGATACCTTATGCAATCTTTTGTTTGTAAAGGTGTAATTTTTTCAACATTCATTTTATAACAATGCTAAATTGCTTTTTCCATGATTCTATATTTTAAATTGCATTTTTAAACTCTTCAGCTTTTCTAGTTCATGTTATTTTCGATGATCAGTGAGAGTTAGGGCTTTTAATTGCAGCATAAGAAGATTGCTCTCAGTTACTGCTCAGTTCCAGTTCATAATTACCTTAATACTTCTCATTTTTGGAAGTGTTCTGATGAAGTTAGAAAAAATGAAGACAGAAAACAATTCACCACTGAGTGCCGAAAATATTGTTGAAATTTTTAATTGTAATTTTTCTATTATTATATATTCCATACATTAAAAGCTAGAAAGTACCATACAAGATTTTACATTCCCCTTCACTTAGTGAAATTCTGTAACTGTTAATGGCAAATGTTTGTGAAAAAAATTCACCAAGTATATTGTTATTGTATTTCATATAATTTATATCCTATTGCTAGTCATCTTTTGTAATATCACAAACTCTTCTCTTATAAAGTATCTCTTCTTTTATTCATCATTTTTTAGAACTGATTCAAATAAAAACGTAAATATTTTGTCCCAAAAATCTAAAGACAGCAGTTACAGTGTGATTGCTGATAGAACAACTTCTTATTGATATTCCTGTCTTATTTTCACTTCTATTAGTGTTTGAATGTTGAGGTTATTTATTCTGAATTTTCATATTATACTTTTTGTGGATTGAACATATCATCTATAGTGAATCTTGATTACTGGTACATCCTGGTTAACTTTGATAGTTATTCTTCTATACATATTGTGATATTATTGAATTGAGACCTGGGTTAATGAAGTACCTTTAAGCCAGTCTGAGTCTTGTAATTAGGTAGAAGCAAGGTACTAGATAAGAAATTGCAAGAGCATTGAAATTTAGGAGTAGAAAAAGCACTTTGGAAAGTTTGTTCTCTAAGGGTATTTCTGCATGACAGCAAATGAGGGTGTCATCAATATTTGTCTTTGGTTTTATTCAGTGGGATCAGTGCCACTAGTTGATTTCCCTTGAAATATTCTCTGAATATTTCTCTGAGAAATAATTTCTTAAGGTGGAACCTAGTCTCCCCACAGGGTCAAAAAAACCTTTATTTAAAAAATGTTATACTACTTCTGGGCAACATGGCCCTATAGTCAGAAGCACCATGCCATCCCTCAACAGCAAAGATCAGAAAAACTAAGTCAAATAGAGTCACATGTCAATCCTGAAACCCTAAGCATCAAATGAGATAAAGAACTCAGCCAAGCACCGAATGGAGTAAGAAACTGACAAAGAACAGAGATACATGCAGAGCTCCCCTATCAGCTACTGCAGCACGGATCTGCCATCTTGGACTCCTATCGGAGATCAGTGAACAGGTGGTACAAGAAAGCAGCTTCATGGAGCTTCCAGCAGGAAACAGAACAACCGGTAACCCTTGATATAGGCTTTCCCACTCCCCGACCCTTCTTCACCCCCACTTAGCCTCCTCTGCTTCCTGCAGCCACAGTCTATTGGCGGGGAAACATGAACTTCCCCCCAGTGCCACTTGGATTCCACCTGCCTGCACTGGCCAGCTCCCTGAGTGCCATTTGTTGGCTGCTGGTGTTGCTTTTTTCTGCTTCTTTAGATTTCTTCCTTACCTCTCACCACCTCCCCCTCCTTTCTCTCCAATACCTGGCTCTGTGCTCCATCTTTGCCTCTTCCTGAAAGGCTGTGAAACACCGCTCGACTGTGAAACTGCTTCCCGGCCCATGCCTTCATGCTGGTGGGACCCCTGGGGATTTTTTGTTTGTTTGTTTGCTCTGATTTGTTTTCTTGTTTTCTTTTTCTTTTCTCAG
This sequence comes from Dugong dugon, assembly GCA_030035585.1. Taxonomy (NCBI): domain Eukaryota; kingdom Metazoa; phylum Chordata; class Mammalia; order Sirenia; family Dugongidae; genus Dugong; species Dugong dugon. Next base: position 100,592,882 of record CM057468.1, on the reverse strand, counting down.
CTTGGGAGCCCCTTGTAGCCGGGCAGTACCACACAGCTTGGAAGCTAGTCCCTTACTCTGCACAGACACACAGGGACATCCCAGGAGGCATTTCTTTTTTTGTGTTTTTTTTTTTTTTTAATTTTCTTGTTTAGTTTTCTTCTCTCTTTTATTCCCTGTTTGTCTTTCTTTATTTCCAGTTTCTTGATTTATTCATTTTTTCTTTACATTTTTTTTCATTTTTGTTTTTCCCCATTTCTCAGTCTCTCATCTCTCCACTCCAATAGCAAGCTCACTTATCACTCTTTTTGTTTGTGTTTATGTTTTTGGCTCCTGTTCCTCCCTCCTCTCTCTTATCTTTCCAATACCCATCTTAGCTCCACCCATCACAATCTACCCCCTCCTTCCTGCCTACCTGCATCATGTGCTGAACATCACACTCCCAAGCAGCATAGGCACGGCCTACTGGAACCTGCCCTGCACAGATTCTGAGTCCACACTGTCAGCCCTGGTATGTGCCACAAAAAACCTATCCCAGCAACTCCCTTTCAGTCGGAACTGCCCTGCTGTACCATACCTGAGTGACTGACCCTGCCCATTGGAGAAGGAGGTGAAAAGTATTGTGCTTACAGATGAGCAAACAACAAAGAACTCACAGCCCGCCTGCTCAGACATAACCAAATAAAACAAAAAAGCAGGACAAAACAAACAAATCTACAATCAATAAATGAGGAAAATAACCACTGAATGCCCCGAAGACAGCAGACAATATCAAAACATTTACAAAAACAGGACAGGATGGTTCCAGTAGGTGTCCAAAATAAAACACCAGATGACCTCCCAGTAGAAGAAAAGGCACTAGACCTAACTGACAGGGAATTCAAATCTCTAATATTCAGAATTATCCAAGAGTTGAAGTAAAAAACAGACAAAAATGAGGAAAAAATAGACAAATTCATGGAAAAGGTGGGCAAATTCATGGAAAATACAGACAAAAAAAAATGGAAGAATTCAAGAAAATAATACAGGAACAAAATGCTAAAATAAATTCACAACTAGAAATCATACAAAAACAACAATTAGAAATCCAAAAGATAAACAACAAGATTTCAGAAATGGACAGTGTCATATAGAAGGGCTGAGGAGCAGGTTTGAAATGATGGAAGATAGGATCAGTGAAATTGAAGACAAACACTTGGATACAACTCTGTTTGAGGAAAAAAATCAGAAAAAAGCACAAAGAAAAATGAAGAAAGCCTGAGAATTATGTGGGATACAATCAAAAGCAAAAATCTGCTAGTGATCAGAGTTCCAGAACAGGGGGAGAAAACAGAAAACACAGAGAGGATTTTTGAAGAACTGCTGACAGAAAACTTCTGCAATATCCTGAAAGATGAAAAGCTGGCCATCCAAGAAGTTCGATGAACCCCATATAGGATAGACCCCAAAAGAAAATCACCAAGACATATCATAATCACACTTGCCAAAACCAAAGACAAAGAATCCTGAGAGCAGCTTGTGAAAAACAGGAAGTCACATACAGGGGAGAAACAATAAGACTACGCTCAGATTATCTGGCAGAAACCATGTGGGCAAGAAGGCAATGGGATTACATATATAAAACCTTGAAAGAAAAAAATTCCCAGCCAAGAATAATGTATCCTGCAAAACTCTTGTTCAAATATGATGGTGAAATCAAGTAATTTCCAGATAAACAGAAATTAAAGGGTTATGTAAAAACCAAACCAAACTTACAAGACTTATTAAAGGAAGTCCTTTGATCCAAGAACAATATCAGACCACAGGCTGACTATAGGACACAGGATTATACTAGCCAGATACCAACCTAGGAAATGAACTCTTAAGGACTATGCAAAACCAAAAGAGTTACAAAAGGGAGCAAGAGAGGTTAATCTGTAAATGAAAACAGCACCAGAACAATAAAAGAGGGAATAAATGGTGTAGGTATAGAACCTTCTAATGGAGAGGAAGTCAAGCGATACCAAGTAATAATAGACTGGTTCAAATCTAGGAAGATAAGGGTAAATTTCAAGTTAACCACATAGAAAGTTAACAAACCTAGTCATCAAAATAAAGAAGAAAAACAAAGTTTCAGTAAAAACAAAACCTACAAAAACAAAATAAATGAAAAAAAAAAATCCACAAACAGAAGGAGCTCAGCACAGGAGAGTAAGAGGGACAAAGAAAATGTCAGCACCACAAAAAAAGCCTACAAAATGCAATCCCACTCGTAGGAATATATCCTAGAGAAATAAGAGCCGTCACGCAAATAGACATATGCACACCCATATTCATTGAAGCACTGTTCACAATAGCTAAAAGATGGAAACAACCTAGATGCCCATCAACAGATGAATGGATAAACAAAGTATGGTACATACACACAATGGAGTATTATACAAAGATAAAGAACAATGATGAATCTGTGAAGCATCTCATAACATGGATGAAACTGGAGGACATTATGCTGAGTGAAATAAGTCAATCACAAAAGGACAAATATTGTATGAGACCTCTACTGTATAACTCATATCAAAGTTTACATACAAAAAGAAAAAAATCTTTGTTGGTTATGAGGGATAGGAGGGGCGGGGAGGAATTAAATAGATAAGTGGTGACTTTGGTGAATGGTAAGACAGTACACATTACTGGGGAAGCCAGCACAACTTGTACAAGGAAAGGTCATGGAAGCTCCATAGACACTTCCAAACACCCTGAGGGACTAAATTGCTGGGCAGAGTGCTGTGGGGACCATGGTCTCAGGGAACATCTAGCTCAATTGGCATAACACAATTTATAAAGGCAGTGTTCTACATTCTACCTTGGTGAGTAGTGTCTAGGGTCTTAAAAGCCTGTGAGCTACCATCTAAGATACTCCACTGGTCTCACCCCTTCGGGAACAAGGGAGAATAAGAGAACAAGATACAAGGAAAAGGTTAGTCCAAAGGACTAATGGACCACAGCTACCATGGCCTCCACCAGACAGAGTCCAGTACAGCTAGACGGTACTTGACTACCATCACTGACTGCTCTGACTGAGATCACAGTAGAGGGTCCTGGACAGAGCTGGAAAAGGATGTAGAACAGAATTCTAACTCACACACAGAAAAGACCAGATTTACTGGCCTGACAGACTGGAGAAACCCTGAGAGTATGGCCCCCAGACACCCTTTTAGCTCAGTGATGAAGCCCCTCTCGAAGTTCACCGTTCAGCCGGGGAATTGACAGCCTCATAAAACAAAATGGGACTAATGAGGCACAGCAGTCCAGGGACAAGGACTAGAAGGCAGGAGGGGACAGGAAAGCTGGTGATAGGGAACCCAAGGTTGAGAAGGGACAGTGTTGACATGTCATGGGGTTGTTAACTATTGTCACAGGGCAATATGTGTACTGTTTAATGAGAAACTATTTTGTTCTGCAAACCTTCATCTAAGGTACAAAAAAAAAATATTATCTATGTGAGATCAAATTGACAACAGCAACTCAAAAGGTTTGATGGGAAGCCTAGGGGACAGTGAGTTAAAGATAATGGTGATGGAATAATTTGGAAAAGGATAATGAGAATAGCAGCACAACTGGAAGAATGTAATCGATGTCACTGAATTGTACATGTAGAAACTTTTGAAATGGTGTAACTTTGGCTATGTATATTTGCACCAAAAAAAAAAAAAATTTCCTCAAAGTCGAGAAGGGAGAGTGGTGACATGTTGTGGGGTTGTTAACCAACGGCATAGAATAATATGTGTACTGATTGTTTAATGAGAAACTATTTGTTCTGTAAACCTTCATCTAAAGCACAATAAAAAGAAATTTTAAAAAATGTTATACTAAAGAGTATTTTCTATTCAAGAGCAGTAAATGAAAGGTCAAATTTATACTATGCCTTATTTGAATAAACTTTTGGTGCCCATATTTATTTAAAAAGAAACAAAAGTGAAAATAGCAAGTTAGATCTTACCATGGATAACAATTTAGGGAAAAAAATACTTATTTAGTAAAGCCATCATTTAATATTCAAAATTCTCTTTAGAGTTGATTGATTTTGAAAGTTCACATCCAGAAGACATTATCCAACCTCTTACATTACACTCAGTTTATTGACTCAAAAGAATGTAATTGGAAATGATTGCAAAAGGTTCATAAACTTTAATAGATGACAAGCTGGATTAGCTACTGAGTGTTAGAAGCAACCCTGAGAATCTATTTCCAGGTTCCTAGTCAAGTATTGTATTACTAAATGCTGCACTGACTTCTTCTAACCTACCCCTCACATAAACCTTCCTTGCTTGCTTAATTAACACATTTTTCTGAATCTTCCTTTGATTTTGTTTCTTAGCCATTATCATCTAGCGTCAGAAAATGCATTTGACTTTAAATTCCTTGTGAAGCAACCTAGGATCATTTTTTTTTTTCTTATTTAAAAGCTTTACAAATATTGACAATCAGTATAAACTCAAATATCTTCTTTTCTTCCTCTCATCCGAGGGATAGTCTAATATTTTGTGATCTTGAAATAACTATAGGAATGTTAATGTCATGATTTTTATTTCACTCCTCTCTTCTTCTGCCTTTGTAAAATACGTGTAGTGTATGTAATTAACAGGCCAGCGTGTAATGTTTATGGTAACACATAATATGTTATATGTAATGTGTTTATACATAATCTCCTGCTTAAATTCTGGTTTGCATGTTTTCTTTTTACTTTTGCTATTTTCTGTTGACAACAATATGTTGCAGATTTTAATTTATTTCCAGTAAATCTCATTTCATTCCACCAAAAGTTTTACTTAGTTCACACTTCCTGCCTTTTCACATTATCATACACTCTACCTAGAAAGCATTCCCTTGACATTATATAAATCCAGTTTCCTTGACAATTACTGCATTAACCTGTATAGAAAACATACCACAATTGACTCCTTTCATGATTCTTTCCTTTTCTCAGCCTTCTCCCAGAATCTATGTGCTCAACTTATACTGCACTAATTTGTACAGCTGAAAATGTTGCTTTACAGATGTATTTTTTTGTTTATGTCTGCAAGCATATCTTGCATGGACATCATCCCCAACAAGATTGTAAACTTTGAACCGAGGAGTCACATGTTCACATTAGTTTCTCTATTTCCTTTCTTCACATCCACCCTCTTGTTACTTGTTTTGGTACTCAAAGATTGTTGACCTTTTTGTCTACTAAAATATAACTAGGAATTTCTCATTGTAGATTGGTATAGTTTATTATTTCTACAAAAGATAAATGCCGAATCTAAATTTGGAAAGATGAATGGCTTAGACTAGAAAGTAAACATAAAGATGAACCTAATGGATTATATAAAATATCAGTAAATAAACAGACCCCCCCAACACCCTTTTAACTCAGTACTGAAGTCACTCCTGAAGTTCACCTTCAACCAAAGATTAGACAGTCCCATAAAACAAACAATATACCTCAACCATGTATACGAGGCTAAATGGGCACACCAGCCCAGGGGCAAGGACAAGAAGGTAGAAGGGTACAGAAAAGCTGGAAAAATGGAAATTGGGAAACCAAGATGGAGAAGGGGTTGACAACCAATGTCACAAAACAATATGTGTATTAATTATTTAATAGGAAACTAATTTGCTCTGTAAACCTTCATCTAAAGCACAATAGAAAAATGAAAGATATATTAAAATATAAAAAAAAGTCTAAAGAAACTCAGTAATACATTTTTTCTTTATATTCAATTCTATAAGGTGTCGAAGATTATTACTATCTTGAAGGAAACCTGTACAAAAGCAGTTTATCTTGGTTTTAAGTATCTGCTCTTATTTTCTTGATATACATATATTTAGTGTCATTAGTTGTGTGGCTGCAGAAATAAAAAGGCAATTTGCCGTGCTGGTTCATCTGAGTATGCATGACCTCAGCTGTAGGTATGTGCCTTGGTCATAGGCATTTCACATGGCTGAGACTGTGAGAAGCTACCTGACTCAGTTTGCAGGTGTGGCAGAATCAAGGGTTCCTCCTTTTTAACCTGCTCTGTTTCATTGACTTTTCACCAGCCTCAGGAAAGTTGCCTTCTCATTAAAAAAAGAAAAGCTATGGTTGACACCAGACAAGTTTTAAATATTTTATTTTTTATTAGATTTTACAACATTGATTTGCTCTTAAAGACAGTAGTGAATATTCCAAGAAACTATTAAGTCAATTGTAGTCTATTAAACAGCTTGTGGGTACAATTGGCCCAAGTTTGAGATTTATTTTTACTGACACCACCAACTTAATGTAAGAAAATAATGAATACTGATTTTTTAAATTTACCTAACTTACAAGCTTATGCTATAACCACAGTTAAGTTTATTACATATTTTATTTATTAAATTATTTGTATTCTTTTTATTAAAACATGCAGGATGATCTATTTGCTTGTGAGTGCTGCAGAATATTAATATTTTTAGGTATAGTATTGATGTTCCTAAGGCATGCATTAAATTGAATTCTGATTAATTCCCTAAGTAATTATGTAGAAGATATTGAAAACAATTAAAAACGAAGCATAGAATCAAAAAAATTAACTTTATACTGTAATATTTTATTTACCTGACAAAAGAAATGTATTTATAAGACAATCAATACTTTTAATTATAGATTTTTATATAATTAAAAGGAAATAATTTTAATTAAATTTATTTAAATGCATTGTCCTCTATAGCAAATTTTTGTCTCATTCATTCGTAACAAATTATCAAAAGAAGTATATACTATTTGCATCTTAATACACATATTTACATATGTGAGCAAAGGAGTAGAAGCAAGATAAGATCTATAAAAATTATGATTGACTTGATCATAAAATACACTTAACTAATTCATTAACTAGTTCATTAACTAATTTAAAAATTGTTCATGTGTTTTCAAAAGTGAGCACAGGAATGATTTGTTTATGATTTATGTCTCCCATCAATATACGTAGATGTATTTTCTTTAAAAGACAATTTTATTGAACATTATACACAGTGTAGTACATTTCAGCTTTGTCTTGTATCACAGTATGTCAAAACAAAATATTATCAAGCAGTTATTAATTTTGAAGAATATTTAACAACTTTAAAATTACAAATGATTAGATTTCCTGCTAAACAGGAAGAAGTCGACGCTAGGTTGTCTTGTTAGAAAAATTTTTACAGCAACAACTCAAGTTGTTTTTCTCAGTCTTCACAGCCCAGTGCTCATAATGATAACTTTATCCCAGAAAAAATACAGTTATTACATTTGAAATAAGTATTTTCAAACTACTGTATTCTGAATATACTATTGAAATATTTTCCAAATATGGTCCAGGAAATAGAGATGCATTTGATAAATAAATCTTAGAATACAGACAGAATAAAATTTCCCTAGGGAGCCAAATACATCTTTTGAAGAGATGTCAGACTCCCTTTGTTGCCTTTGTTTTCTTGCTTTTCTCTATTGTCTAAAATTTACATGAAGAAAGTCATTAATGCTGACTGAGTATGATGCTCCAGTAATTCTTCTTCCTGTCTTCATATCTTTCCACTTTGATGAAAAGCAATCATTCAGGGTGATGTTGTATCTTATACTGTTTCTCCATCCTTGACCCTAGTTGTCCTCAAGGTACTCATAAATGGAAGCTAAATTTACCTTATTTGTAGGTGAGTGGAGAATGACTTGAAATTAAGGCCAATAGAAGATAAAGGTGGCTTTCCTGAAGTGGCTTCTTCCTTTGTGCTGTTTGAAAGTCGTTGCTTTGCCAAAAATTTAGAAGTGGCTTCAATAGATAGGACTCCAGGAACCATTTGAAATTCTTTTTTTCTCATGAAAGTTAACTGCCTTTTGATCATTTAGATGTGTACCTTCAGTCATTATAATAGACATCAATTATCTGTTTATACTGGGTTTTCTAACCATACGAAGCAAATTCCTAGATAACTGACAGATTGAATTCTGAAAAACTGTGGAACTCAACTTTGAACATCAATTATCTGCTGTAGTACTTAATTCTTTTTTTATATCAGTGTTAAGTCAATGTACCGAATAATTAAAATAAAACTGCTCAAATTAAAAATAAATTAAAAGCAGTAATTGGAACTAGGAAATTACAATATAGTAAATATGTAGATAAATAGTTCATGACATTAGTTTTCCACTTTTTTAGAATCTTAGGAAAAACACTCCAGTACTCTTGGTTAAAATCTCATGATTAATGAAAAAAGGATTATAGTTAGATACATTGTGAGAGGATGACACCCTTCATTGACACGTACAACAAATGAAAACTAGTTTCCATTTCTTTTTCTACACCTAGACAAACGTGTTTAGTATAATAAATGCTTGTTTTACATATTTGTTTACGCATTTAAGAAAAGTCACAATAAATAACATGTTCTGTTAAATCTTATAATAACTGTTGGTTAAACATAAAAGAATAATTAATCAGTTATTCCAATTTCTTGTAGGTAATACTATTTTGGATCCCTGGTGGTGCAGTGGCAAAGAGCTTGGGCTGCTAACCAAAAAGGTCAGCAGCTCAAATCCACCAAAATATGATGTACAGCTTTACATGTAATGTTGCCTTACATATCAAGGAATTTCTTACAGAAATCAAGAAACAATGAAATCAAGTCTTATATACATATTAATGCCATTTAGTTTTGGAGATTGTAACATTTTGGACAAGACGTGTATCACAAGAGAAAATATAGTAAGAACAATGCTGTGAACAGAAAAGAAATATTATAAACTGTAAAAGGAAAAGAGAAAGGAGGGAGGGAAAGAGAGAAGAGAGGAAAGAGGGAGAGAGCAGTGGGAGATATTGGTTATTAATTAATCTCATCTTTAACCTTGAAGAATTAATTCCATCATTTCTCCCAATGATGCCAATTTTTACCACTGCTCAGTATGAGTCTTTCATATGCCCTGCTTACCCCACATTCTCATCACACTACCCCATGCTTTCTTTCTTTTAAATTCTGACATTTCCTGGACTATCCAACTCTTTTTTCTGCCCTAAAATTGCCCAATTCCTCATAAGTTCCACAACTGGCCCTCTTAGCCCTGTGCTTCTCAACAAAAACTGATTTTTGCTGAGAAAAATCACATGACTGTGGATTAATGGCCTTGCAAATTTATCATCTCCAACCTGTACTAGGACCTCAGTACTGTTAGAGAATATTTATGACTTTTGCTCTTGTTCCTCTCAGGATGCTTTGAAACTTCTGGTAAGCTCCTAAATACTCTTGCCTATTTAATATTGTACAATATGGTTATTTCGAATTCCACATAAGAGTAGTCAGAAGGTAAGATTGCTTTTCATCCTTCCAATTCAGCATTCATATTGCTGCCATAATGATACTGATAAGATGCAAATAACTCCATTCTGCTGCTTAAAATTTTCAGTAGCTCCCAATATTCATCAGGATAAGACCTAAACTCCTTAGTTTGGAACCTTTGAACAACCTTTGAGTAATTCATTCAACAAATATAAACACCTACTATGTCTAGACAGAGCTTTGGTGGTGCAGTGTTTAAGCGTTCAACTGCTAACCAAAAAGTCCGCAGTTTAAATCCACCAGGTGCTCCTTGTAAACCCTATGGGGCAGTTCTACTCAGTCCTACAGGGTCACTATGAGTTGGAATCTACCTGATGGCACCAGGTTTTATGTCTAGACACTCTTCCAGGTGCTTGAGACACACCAGTGGACAGAACAAGCAAATATCCCTACCCTCGTGGAGGGGATATTCTAGTGGTTGAAGATAAATAATAATAAAATGACAAATATAAAACATAAGTAAATCTTCTGATATACTAGAAGATAATGGGTGCTACAGGGAAAAAAAGTAGTAGACCAGGAGTGCTGGGAGTGGTTGAGGCATGTTGCAATGTAATAGAATGATCAGGGTAGTCCTTAATGAGATTTGAGTGCATGCTTACCACCATATGCACCTTAACATTCCACCATACCTTACTATTTTCTCTTTCTCAGTAGCCCCTGTTCTGTTTTAGCAGTGTGTTTTTACCCAGATATCCAGTTTCCATGGAATCCCTTTCTTTGCCCAGCTCATTTCTACTTTTGATTCCACACTCTTCTGTGGCATAATTGCCTCCCCAAATCTTTACCTGACCACCCCTTTGATCCCCAGACAAGATTGGAAGTTCCCCCTTCTGTATTATTCTTTTCTCATAGATTTTTGCAGTTACTTGTTAATTTTTGTTTTATTTAATTTTTGCTGGGTTATGCTACAGTAACTACCCTAAATCTCAGTGGTTTATTTCTCATTCTGTATATTTTGGCTGCAGCAACTGCAGGAAAACTGGCTCTGCTCCATATTTTCTAAACTTTCCAGAAGTAATTCCTATGTGGGTGTCTTAGTTATGTAGTGCAGCTATAACAGAAATTTATTCTCTCAGAGTCTAGGAGGCTAGAAATCTGAATTCAGGGTGCCAGCTCCAGGGGAAAGCTTTCTCTTTCTGTCGATTCTAGGGGAAGGTCCTTGTCATCAATCTTCCCCTAGTCTAGGAGCTTCTTAGTGCAGGAACCCTCGGTCCAAAGGACATGCTCTGCTCTTGATGCTTCTTTCTTGGTAGTATGAGGTCCCTCTCCTCTCTGCTCTATTCTCTCTTTCATATCTCAAAGGAGATTGACTTAAGATATAACCTAAACCTGTAGACTGTGTTCTGCCTCGTTAACATAACTGCTTCTAATCCTGCCTCCTTAACATCATACAGGATTTACGACACATAGGATAAATACATCAGATCACAAAATGGAGGACAACCACACAATATGAGGAATTATGGCCTAGCCAAGTTAGCATAGATTTTTTGGGGGGACACAATTTAATCCATAACAGTGGGACATGTTTTTCTCTGGCAGAAGGGAAAACATGGAATGGCCAAAATATGCAATAGCTCTTAAAACTTCACCTTAGATGTAACTTATATCACTTATATTCACATTCCATTGGACAAAGCAAGTCACATGGCCAAACCCAACATCGATGGGGTGGAAAAAAATCCCCACAGTGAATACTTAGAGATCACATGACAATGGAAGGATGTAGAATCCTCTTACAGGAGGAAAGAAAGTAATTGTGAACAATACAATCTACCACATTTGTATAGCTCTCACAGTAGACTCTATGCTTAGAATGTATGTTTTCTAGTTTCATCACCAAGCATAGTTGCTGGTATTTAATAATTTTTTTTAATAACTGAAATAAGAAAAAGATGAAAGGAACTAAGATTTATTTAGTGTCATTGTACCAGACTTGGTGCTTTGTTATTTCCTTGTTACAAACTAGGCAAATGAGATTCCCAAGTAAAATAACCTGTGCATGACACATAGTGGAAGCAGTGGATCTGAAATCCTAACTTAATATTAAAATAAAGAAAAGAAATAGATATTGTATACTATGAATGGTGATTCTGTTTTTGCACCAAATCTTCCATTTAACCTATTCTTATCTTACCTTCTGCCATTTTTCTATTTCAAACCATTGTTACATCTCCCTTAGACTTCTGTAATTACCCCTTAACTATTCTCCTCTCTTTCTAGTTCCATTCTACACCTAAATAATTTTTCTAAAGCATATGTTTCATTATATCATTCTTCCACTCAAAAGTTTTTCAAAGTTTCTAATAATCCGCATAGTTCTTCCTCTAGTACCTCTACTGAATTATTTATGTCTTTAGGATCTGAACTTTTCTTTTCCAAATCTATACTTTTGCTTTCTCTGTTCACTCCAACTGGAATAACTCTGCTTTCACTTTTATTTATAGAAACATCTTTCACCATGACTGTAAATGCTATTTATTCCATAAACTTAGATCAGTTCCCCATCTGAAAGTGGTCTCCCTCCTCTGTTTCCATGGCATTTGTAGCTATGAGATGACCAGAATTACTGAGAATGTTTAGACTATACAAGACTGGTTGTCAATATGGCAACTATTTGCAGATATTTGAAGGGCTATCAGCTGGAAGAAGCTAGGTTTACTCTTTGGAACACTAAAGAAAAGAACAAGGACAAGCATGAATAGGTTATGGGGAAATAAGTTGCAGTGATTTCAGTGTCTGCCTCAAGAAAGAGTGAATTCGTTCTTCAAAGGAAGAGTTTAAGCAAAATCTGGATGCTCCCTGATTGTGGATATTACAGAATATATGGTTCACCCATCCTAACTTGTCTACAGTAGTTTGTGTCTGTGGGCATTCCCCCTACTAGACTTGCCCTCTTAAGAATAATGATTTTTGTTTTTTTTAGATTTGTGTCTCCCATAGTGTTTATTGAATTGGCTTTGCTGTGCAAAGGGGGTAAGGGCATGCACACCACTAACATCATACAGAGTAAATATAAAGACATTTTATTGGGGGAAAACTTGCCAGCAAAGAAGTAGCAGACTGCACATCATCTCCCTAGCCTTCATGAACCCAGTAGAAGGGGTTTAAGGCTGTGCATAGCTGGACTGTGTGCATCATAGAAAGTACCCACTGAAGAGACTCCAGGGGTAGAATACATCTCATCAAGCAGGAATTTCCTTCAAGAGGAACTGGCCTTATTAGAAAGGAGGAGCCTCTAGATCTCAACCTCTGATAGCAGTTTTTTCTTCACTTGAATTAAGACCTGCTAAGCTATCTTCTTGCTAAGTTATCAAAAGGGTGGAGGAAATGGTCATCAAATCTATACTTTTGCTTTCTCTGTTCACCCCAACTGGAATACCCTCCTTTCACTTTCATTTGTAGAAGTGTGTTTCAGCTTGAATACAAATGCTGCTTATTCCATAAACATAGTCTAACTGCTCATCTGAAAGTGGGAACACTAGATCTATTTCTCCTCAAGTTTGCAATGCCTTTGAGTGAAAAAAAGTTCCACATTATGGTGGTACTGAGAGAGAAGGTAAATAGATCACTACAATTTTCACATTTTTGTTTGTCACAGGAAAAGAAGGTAGAAATGGAAAGAAAGCTTTGAAACTTTGTGTCTTTTGTGCCCAGTTAGAAACTGATAGCTAATGTGCCCAGTAGGGAAGTGTGTCAATTAATTATTAATTGTAAGAAACAAAAACCAATGAGTATGGCTAGCTACACGAAAGGCAAGGTATTACAAGCAGAAAGGTGTTAACAGAGTGGATGAGAGGATTAGAGGAACAGACTTGTGAAGTGGGAAGTGGGAGTGCTAGGAAATAGGACCAGGAGTGCTGGGAAAGCTGGGGAGGAGGGGTAAGAACAGACTGGTGGGTACTGATACATGCACAGCATGGATGAACCTTGAAACGTTATGCTAAGTTCAAGAAGCCAGGCACAAAAAGCCACATATTGTATGATTCCATTTACATGAAATATCCAGAATAGGTAAATCCATAGAGACAGAAAGTATATTAGTGATTTCTAGGGTGGTTGTGGGTTGGAAGTGACTGCTTAATGGGTATGGGGTTTCCTTTTGGGGTGACAAAAATGCCTTGGAACTAGATAGAGGTGATGGTTACATAACACTGTGATTGTACTAAATGCCACTGAATTGTACACTGTAAAATGTACTCTGGGAGGAATGGAATTCCAACTGTTTCTTCCTTTTATGCTTTATTTGCCCAAGTTTACAGTGTTTCATTGACCATATGCTCTCCTTCTTGTTGTTTGGGGGCAATGGAAGGAAGAATCCACCCCTTAGTCTTCTTAGTGGGAAGCGGACCCAGGAATTTTAGAATTATAGAAATGATGAAATTTCCCCAAAGTAATCATGATGCTGTTAGGAAGGGGAAATGGATATTGAGCATACAAACCCCCTGGAGTTCCTGGGTGGTGCAAATGGTTAAGCACTTGACTAAACCCAAAGCCCATTGCCATCGAGTTGATTCTAACTCATAGCAACCCTCTAGGACAGAGTAGTAATACCCCATAGGGTTTCCAAGGAGCAGCTAGTGGATTTGAACTGCCGACCTTTTGGTTAGCAGCAGAGCTCTTACCCACTGTGCCACGAGGGCTCCTCTGGCCTTGCCTATTAGGGCCAAAATGCTCCAAATCTGATGTCTAAAATGTTCCCTCCCCAGATAGTGCTCAGATGAGCATTTTCAGTTATCTCTGTGACATGTTTTCTTCTATGCTTTGATGCATAGATATGGGATCTATATAGGAAAGAAGATGAATGGAAACAAATAAAAAATAAGCCAATTTTCATAAAATATCCAGATAGTATCAAGTACTGAATACATTAATTGTGAAAGAAAAAATCTTCACTTGTTTATCAGAATTGCAGCATGCTTCTGTTGTGTGCTATTTCAGTTGCATATATTGGACAGTGTCAGTCACTGAGGTTGACCAACGACCTCCTTGCCTTGGGATTCATACCCACCCAAAGGTGTCTTGGAAGACAGACCCAGACTTCTGCTTCCAAAAGGTCACAGCCTCGAAAACCTTATGGAGCAATTCTGCTCTGCTGCACACGTGGGGTCTCCATGAGTCAGAATTGACTTAATGGCAACTATCAACAACAACAAAACAGTCCTATAAGAGGCAAAAAAAGATCAGCAGTTGGGCAAATTTTTAAGCAAAACTAGTAAGATGTCTTAGTAAAATAAACATGGGTTCTCATACATGCTTACTATTATTTTTAGAGTCTAACCTTTCCTTTAGATTATTTGTGACTGTACTGTATGTGAAACAAATGCTGTGGCATATACAAATCATTAGAATGGATTCTGTTCCCATTGAGAAGGTTAGTAGATGAATATTGTTGTGCAGACCTCAAATGATAAATAAAACTGACACACAGCCCCTTTACAGTCAATTGGAATGTAATATATTTTTTGAAATCAGTATGGTTTCTATGCTATGAGTCAGAATTGACTGGACAGCAATGGTTTTTTTTAAATGGGTTTATAGTTGACCATATGCTTGACCTATTCAAAATGGCCAATACCAATCCATTTCAGCTCACTAATGCCTAAGATATAGATCTTCAAGTGTTTCATTTCATTTTTGAAAACTTCCAATTTTCCTTGATTCATACTTTGGACATTCCACGTTCCAATTATTAATGGATGTTTGCAGCTGTTTCTTCTAATTTTGAGTCTTGCCACATCAGCAAATGAAGGTCCTGAAAGCTTTTCTCCATCCACATTGGCTTAGTTATCTAGTGCTGCTATTAAAGAAATACCACAAATGGATGGTTTTAACAAAGAGAAATTTATTTTCTTACAGTCTAGGATGTTAAAAGTTCAAATTCAGGGTGCCAGCTCCAGGGGAAGGCTTTGTCTCTCTGTCATCTCTGGGGAAAGGTCCGTGTCATCAATCTTCACCTGGTCTAGGAGCGTCTCAGCACAGGGACCCCAAGTCCAAAGGATGCACTCTGCTCCTGGCTCTGCTTTCTGGGTGGTAGGAGGTCTCCCTGTCTCTCTGCTCTCTTCTCTCTTTCATACCTCAAAAGAGATTGACTCAAGATACAACCTAATCTTTTAGAGTGAGTCCTGCCTCATTAACATAACTGCCTGTAATCCTGCCTCATTAACATCACTGCCTGTAATCCTGCCTCATTAACATCATAGAGGTAGGATTTACAACACATGGGAAAATCACATCAGGTGATAAAATGGTGAACAATCACACAATACTGAGAATCAAGGCCCAGCCAAGTTGAACACATTTTTGGGGGACACAATTCAATCCATTACACACATCATTAAGATTGACTCTAAGGAGGCAGCTCTTTCCCCATTGTACTTTGAGTGTCTTCCAACCCAAGGGGCTCACCTTCTGGCACTATCCTTCAGGGTTGTATCCTTTCACCATATTTATTCATTTAGTGTGCTGAGCAAATAATCCGAGAAGCTGGACTATATGAAGAAGAACATGGCATCAAGATTGGAGGAAGACTCATCAACAACCTTCAATATGCAGATGACCCAACCTTGCTTGCTGGAAGTGAAGAGGACTTGAAGCACTTACTGATGAAGATCAACGATTACAGCCTTCAGTATGGATTATACCTCAACATAAAGAAAACAAAAGTCCTCCGAACTGGACCAATAAGCAACATCATGATAAATGGAGAAAAGATTGAAGTTGTCAAAGATTTCATTTTACTTAGATCCACATATCAATGCCCACGGAAGCAGCAGTCAAGAAATCAAACAATGTGTTACACTGGGCAAATCTGCTGCAAAAGACCTCTTTTGTTAAAAAACAAAGATGTCACCTTGAGGACAAAGGTGCTCCTGACCCAAGCCATGATATTTTCAATTGCCTCATATACATGCAAAAGCTGGACAATGAATAAGGAAGACTGAATAAGAATTGATGCATTTGAATTAGGATGTTGACAAAGAATATTGAATATACTGCCAGAAGAATGAAAAAATCTGTCTTGGAAGAAGTACAGCCAGAATGTTCCTTTGAAGCAAGGAAGGCGAGACTTTGTCTCTCATACTTTGGACATGTTATCAGGAGGGACCAGTCCCTGGAGAAGGACATCATCCTTGGTAGAGTGTCAGCGAAAAAGAGGAAGATTCTCAACGAGATGGATTGACACAGCGGCTGCAACAATGGGGCTCAAACATAGTAACTATTGTGGGGATGGTGCAGGATCTGGTAGTGTTTCGTTCTGTTGCACATAGAGTTGCTATGAGTTGGAACTGACTCAACAGCACCTAACAACAACAAACTGAATAAAACCCATCAGAAACAGGGTCACACCTATGACTAATTATCAGAGCAGCAGATTTAACACAATGGAACTCATAATACTTAGCAGTATTTCTTTTAGTCTCATACTTCTTAGTCACAACTATTGAGAGTAGTTGGCTGTCTTTCTTATATTAAAATAGTACTTCTGGCTGATTATCAATACAACAGAATATATAAGTTGCTTTTTAAGCACCAGTGATAGATTGACCTGATTTGAAAACATCTCATTTCATTTATTTTTAATAACAAGGGCCTAGAGGAATGACTAAAATTCTAGACAAAATCTCCAGCTGGATATTTAAGAGCCAGAATGGCAAAGAGGTTTTATTTTCCTGCCAAGTGCAACTGACTGGTAATGGCTCTCTGGTGCACTGCATTGATAAAAATTCTAAGTCCAAATCCATCTTGGGAGGAAAAAATGTTATGGTGGAATCTTGCAGGAGAGCAAGAAGCAGGGAGTGGGTTCTGCATAGATGCTGTTACATTAGATTTAATTCATATTAAAGTAGCCGACTCTGTGCACATCACTGCAAGAGATGCGAGGATAATTCCCTTACCACTGTTGACCTCAAGGGAGGCAGCAGGGTGAGGGAGGTGGAAAGGGTGAAACAAAACACAGTGCGCTGGATGATAAAAGTGACACAAAGGGTACAAAGTGCTAATCGGAGAGATTATTTTAGTTGGAACCATTATTAAGGATGATTCATGGAGGAAATGGTCAAAGATTTCACAGATACTGTTTGAGGTTAAGAATGAGTCCTGTACTCATCCCTGAATGCCTGAGCAGCCTGCAAGTCTACTGAATTAATTCAAATTTTACAATCTAAATTTGACAAGTAAATATAGTTCACTGTAATTGAAACTTGCCCTAGTTTCTGTTTATTTTGATAACTCTTCTGTGACATCTTGAGTCTGATTTTTTTGTTTTTGTTTTTGATTCTCCAACCAGAGTACAGCACTTTTCTCTTTTTCATTCCTCTCTAACCTGCTAGACTTCTAGTAGAACCAAGGGTTAAGGATTTCATTGATATTTTGAATCTGTCAAGTCACCTCTCGCTTGGACTCTCAAACCTCTTGGTCTTATTTAGAGAGTGGCCTGCTCCATATAAGCCATAATACAGTTTGTAAATTGTCCAACTTAGCTGTTCGGCTGCCATAGTCTAAAGTTAAAAAATATGTAAGTGGGTCAGTTCTAAAATTATTTCATCCTAACTTTGCCTGAAAACACTAAGAATATTACCTATACCTAGGGCCAAAAAATCACCCCCAAGCAGATATTAACAGTCTCTAGAGAACAACTCCCCAGGATGATGGCTCCATGACAAGCTCATTCTACTCCCAAGTCCACAGCCCTTGATTACAGTCTAGGGTGCTCTGATCCTGCTTAAGGCTGTCAATTTTAGCTGGTATGCAAATGAATGTAGGCTGATAAAATGAAGCACAGTAAAATAGCAATCATAACTAGTATTAATTGAATACTTACAATTTATCAGACAGTCATTTAATCATTTAATAATTAAAAGGGAGGGGCATTATTATTATGGCTACTTTACAGATACAGAAACTGGGCCTGGATAAGAGACATAAATGGAAATGGAACACACGTTTCAAATGTCTGTGCCACTAATCACTGCAATACACTGCATTATACACATGTTACTTCCTTTTGTGTCTATTCATCATTTATTGAGCACTTACTATGTGTCAGTCACCATACTAGGGAGTAGGGATATAACAATGCAGTCCCTCTTTAGACAACTAATATAGTGATGGAGACAGATACATATATCACTTCCTAGAAAATGATATGAAAAAACTTTAATATATGCACAAAGTAAACATTTGGTTAAATAAAGTTCAATTTATAATAAAAGTGTAAACCTGAGTCATAACATTTAATTTGGAGAGAATATATTTTTGTCCATAGCTGATCTGGTCATCTTCAATGGGCCCCTCTTGTTGTTTATTGGGAGAACCGTTAACTAATTGTCCAATCCAGTTTAAAACTTAGCCCAGTATGACAATTGAAGCAATACATTTGAGGAATATTCAATAAGTTCAGGAAACTGTTTTTAGTGTCACAGATTTCTCACCCTCTTGTACCCCTCCTAGGCTTCTCTCTAGTATGGCATCTGGGTATGGAGTAAGTAAGGGTGGCAAGAGTGGAGGTTTCCTTCAGTAGGGTAGTCTGGCTCCTCCAGTCTCCCAGTGATGTACCTTGATTGCCTGGTTGCTGGGTGCTCTGTAATCATCCAGTACTGAAATCTGTGCTAGAAAATTGTGAAGCATTCTCTTGGCTTCTGCAAAGCACCAGTATTGCTCTCCTTGCAGGTCTAGCCTTACTTTTGCTCGTACTGTTGCTGTAAACTCTGAGGTCTAGCTTGGTGTCCTGTTCAGTACCTGCCTAGGTGGTCCACTCCGTAATCCTCTCATAGAAAAGCCCCACTCAGCCAAGTTGACCTCCTTTGGGCAAGACGCCAAGCAGACTCATAGCTACCCTGGGGCCTGTATTACACAGGAAAAGGTAAGAGTGGGTTGGACAAATAAAATTTCAGACACTGCCTTCAAAAGTACTCTGTTATGGCTGAACCCTAGCCAGGTTGGTATAAGGAAAATTATGAGGGAGACTCTACGCAGAGTCCCAAATATGGATGGGGGCCTCGGTCTGCTCTCAGTGATATCTTTGGTTATAGAAAGTATATATCTGTTTACACATTCTCTGACCTCTCTCTTTTCCTGTCACATTTCCCTGGGACTAGAAAGGAGCTGGGTTTTCTCCATCCTCTTCCTGTCCAGACCTCTTATGTAAAAATCTATGGACCAGGATCCCATGTCTATGCTAATGATGGACATAATGGAATTTGGCAATTCCAATTCTCAGTCACTTAAAGCCAGGCAATGACCTTGTTGCAAATTCTATTTTTGAATGCTAAGTATTACCTCAGGTTTTATTTTGTTTTGTCTTCCTTTTTGGAAGAAGTCTTAATCTACATCCAAAAAGAAGGATCCCTTCAGTAGAATAGAGTTTAGAAAGGCCAAAGAGAAAGCCACATTAATAATGTTCAACATATAGATCCTATTGCACTTTTAGTTTGCTGAGTAGATAGAGGTGAATGATTAATTCTGACTACAAATACTTCCCAGAAGACATAACATTTGAGGTGAATCTAGAAGGAAGAAATGAATATTTGTTAAAATATTTTTAGGCGTGGCTCAGATTAAAAATGATGAATGGAGGGAGAAGATGTGGGCTGAAAAGAGAAGACATTTCAAGAAGAGAGCCTATATATTATAGCATCTTTAGTAAAGCAGCTACATTGGTGGCAGTATCGGTTAAGAGCGCAGCTATGAGAGCTAGTGAAACCCCTATGGTGTGTAGTTCTACCCTTGTGCACATGGGGTTGCCATGAGTCAGACTCGACTCACTCTCACCTGGTTTGGTTTTTGGTTTAGTAAAGAACCAGAGGTGCAAGTGGCAGAGTTAGAGCCAAGACAAGGCAGGTTCCGATGTCTGTATGCTCATTTGAAGGGACGGATATAAAAGTTCAAGGCAAGACCAGCTTTAAACAAAATTATTAAAGAAGTAAAATTCAGTTTTAGTGCTTCATCGTTCCTTTTGAAATTCCTCTTTTCTTTTGCCCTTATACGTTTATTCAAAGCTGTTGGCTGTTTCCTCTGCCTGAAAGGATCTTCCCCCAGATATCTGATGGCTCCTTTCCTGACTTCCTTTAACTGGCACCTTAAAATAGCCCACTGTTTAAAATTACAAACTCCTCTCTGGGAAACACACACACACACTTCTTATCCCCCTTCTCTGTGTTACTTTTCTCCTTAGCACATGTCAGTACCTAACATATTATACATTTTAGTCATTTGTCATTGTTTATTGTCTGTCTTCCACTGGAATTTAAGACATGAGGACAGGGATTTTTGTTTGTTATATTAACTGCTACATGCCCAGAATCTAGGAGGAAGAGATGTTGCATAAACACAATAAATCTTTGTTGAATGAATAATTCAATGACTGGGTTTGTCTTTTGCTATTTTAAATGTTGGCCCCCTTCACTAGGAATGTTCATGCTCACAAGCACCGTCTGAGAATTTCACCCAGTAATTCTTGTCTTAAATGATTCTTGATTCACTTCGCCACTCCTTTGAAAATTATATATCCTGTGTTCCAGTCCCTTGGAATTTTTCTAGTTGATTGAGGATTATTTTGAAAAACTAATCTAAGTGAATGTAACTGCCCCAAATTAGCATACAGTGAAATCCAGATACTAGTTTCCATTGTTGGGGCCCTGAGTGCCTCATCCCAAAGAATGAATAATGTGGAAATTTCAGGAAACGTGGCAAGCCTTCAGAGGAAATTTTGAGGGCAAAGAGTGCTAAACGTGCAGTACGGAAAGCTGATTTTGCCTTATATGACTATGTTCAACTCTTGGCCTTACAATGTAATCACATTGGTTTAAAGCTGATGTGTAGTAAAAATGAAGATTAGTAAATTAGATAACCATTTACTAAAACAAGCAATTCATTTAGGAAATACTTTGTAGCACATATATGGGCTTTTAAGCCAAGACATTTTTACTTTGTTGCAATTTAAATCAAATTTCCTTTTGTTTAGTCCACAGTAAAGAGAGAATAGCTCATTCTTGTTATCCATCTTTCTCTCAGTAACATTGTGAAGGTTTAATAAAGGACAATACAAAACTTTTGCAAGTATAAACTGCAAGAGAAATAATGATCGCTTTATTCTTAAGTGGTTCCATGTCACCTTGCTATTTCTTGCTTGTCATTCACTAATTAAATGTCAGTTCCCAATAGCTACACGGGTAAAAGTGTTATTTGACATAATCTAAAATAGAATCTAAGTACAACCAATTGTACTTAGATATGGTAACTGTTTGTCCTCCCATTCCTCACCTTAGGCCCAATCTCTCTGCGTCCCTTTTGTTCTTCCCCTCTCTTCTACTACATACCTGTCAAACTCCACCCCATTTCTCACCATGCCTTAGAATAAGTGAATGCCCACCACCACCCATCTGTTATTACCTGTTCCATACTCGTTGTCCTGCTGTTGTACCTTGTTTGCTACAGACATCCTGCTGGTTTTGTTTTTTGATTTTTATTTCATTTTAATGTTGAGGAATTACATCATTGAAGTTAACTAGGATAGTGCCTCTAACCAGTGTTAAATGCACTGTAAGTGACATATATTATAAGTGAGGAGATAGTGAGAGGTGAAGGTTGATAGTAAGGGGCAGCCATGGTCAAAATTTACTGGTAGTAAGAATATGTTTCTCTCACAATAGTAGCAAACGTGTGATTTTGCCAATGGAGTAATTTTCAGAATAAGATTGTCCTTATAATAGATGGAGTCCTGAGGTGATGAAATGGTTAAGAACTCTACTAACCTAAAGATTGGTGGTTCAAACCCACCCAGAGGTGCCTCAGAAGAAAGGTCTAGTGATTTGCTTCTGAAAGGTCACAGCCTTGAAAACCCTATGTAGTACAGTTCCACTCTGCACATATGGAGTCTCTATGAGTTGGAATTGACTGGACAGTAACAAGTTTGTTTTTTAATTGTTGTTGTTTTAACCTGCATCTATGTTTCCCCCATTTTACCTCAAATCAAAAAAAAAAAAAAAAAAAAAAAAAACACCAAACTTGTTGCTATCAAGCCAATTATATGACCAAAAATATAGTGACCCTATAGGACAAAGTAGAACTGCCTCATAGGATTTCCAAGGCTGTAATCTCTACAGAAACAGACTGCCACATATTTCTCCTGTAGAGAGACTGATGGATTTGAACCACCAACTTTTCGGTTAGCAGCTGAGTGCTTAACTAGGGCTCCTTCATTTTACCTCAAACAACATTAAAACCATGAGCAGTACTTTGAGGGAATATAGTTGTCTCTTGAGGAAGATTCTATTAAAAAATAACACCACACATAAAATGTAATAAATTACATTTGTGTGGTGCTTTGCATAAAGTCAGTGTTCAGCAAAAAACTAACTTACAAAGGTCAGGTGACTTGACTCTGTTTGCAAACGTAGTGAATAACATTCAGTACTCAAACCCAGGTCTTTAGACTCTATACCCAGTGATCTTTCTAGTCTGTTATACCTATATCTAAATCTATACACTGTCTGACCTGTGTTCCAATAAGAAAAAATAATTGTATTGTGCACTGTTGTTGTTAGGTGCCGTTGAGTTGGTTCCGACTCATAGTGACCCTGTGTACAACAGAATGAAACAATGCCCAGTCCTGCGCCATCCTCACAATCGTTGTTATTCTTAAGCCCATTGTTGCAGTCACTGTGTCAATCCATCTTTTTGAGGGTCTTCCTCTTTTTCGCTGACCCTCTCCTTTACCAAGCATGATGTCCTTCTCCAGGGACTGATCCCTCCTCCTGATAACATGTCCAAAGTATGTAAGACGTAGTCTTGCCATCCTTGCCTCTAAGGAGCATTCTGGTTGTACTTCTTCCAAGACAGATTTGTTTGCTCTTTTGGCAGTCCATGATATGTTCAATATTCTTTGCCAACACCACAATTCAAAGGCATCAATCCTTCTTCATTCATCTTTATTCATCATCCAGCTTTCACATGCATATGAGATGATTGAAAATACCATGGCTTGGGTCAGGCGCACCTCAGTCTTCAAGGTGAGATTGTGTATTAGAAAGTTGAAATTAATTCCCTGTCTTTTTGCATGAAGACTTGCCTAATATAATGCTGTAGTATAAAGAGTAGTGTACAGGTCATCTGTATTTCAGGTAAATCCTACTGCAATAAATACCATCACCAAGAAGAGTGCTTACTAACCAAGCTGTTTCCTTGATATATAAAACATCCGTGTTGATCTGATTACATTCAGTTTTGTACAATGTGTAAGTGCTTCCTCTGGTGCAACTTTCTCTGTCACCATTCACTGTACATATTGGATGTAGGAATGGAAACAGATATGAAATGCAGCTGAATTCTTTATACTCCTTGTGTCCTAAAAGTCAAGTCTCAATTTATCATGGTTTTTCTCAGTACTGTATTTTTACACATATAACTCAGGCTTTCTACATTTGTTTGCCAACTGCACCCTCCCCGCTAAGATATTTTCATAAGTGCGCTATGCTAATTTTTTCATAGAGCTCTTAAGAAAATATGTGAGAGGAGGGTGTGGCTGGCAAACAAACATAGAAGGCACCTGTTATTTGCATAAAAGTATGATAAATTCCAGAGTTTTAATCGAAACAAAATTCCACAAAAGTTCCAAGAATTATGATTAGCGAATATCATAGCAAATTGTGGTGTCCCTTTTCCCATACCAAAACCAAACCAAACCCATTGCCGTCAAGTTGATTCCAACTCATAGTGACCCTATAGGACAGAGTAGAACTGCACCATAGGGTTTTGAAGTAGCAGCTAGTGGATTCGAAGTTCCGACCTTTCAGTTAGCAGCCAAACACTTAACCACTTTGAAACCAGGGCTCCATGTTTGACTATACTGGGAATTAAAAATTGAAGACGAATCGCCTCACATTCATCATCAAAAAGAACATTTCAAGATCTATCTATTGTGCAGTTTAGTGTAATATAATTCCAAGATGTTGCTCCACCATTCCTACTGGAGAAGTTAGTTTATAGACCACCACATCATACAATTATGGATGCGATGGTTAAGGTTGTGTGTCAACTTGGCTGGGTCATGATTCTCAGTGGTTTGGCAATTATGTAATGATGTAGTTTGGCAGTTATGTAATGATGTAATATGGCAGTTATGAAATGATGTAGTCATCCTCCATGATGTAATCTAATGTGATCAGCCAATCAGTTGTAAGGAGAGTTTCCTTGGGGGTATGGCCTACATCCAATATATATACATGGATGTTCTGGCATATCTTGCTTGCTTGCGATGGATTCTGCATCCAGCTCATCATCATCTGACCTCTGGTTCATGGGATTTGAGCCAGTGGCATGCCGTATTGCTTGCCAATCTTGGAATTCATCAGCCTTCACAGCCTGTGAGCCAACAGCCTTCTGTCTTACCTGCTGATCTTGCATTTGTCAGCCTCTGCAGCCTGTGAGCCAGCAGCCTGCATTCTGGCATGCCGCTGTTGGGTTTGTCAGCTCCTGCAGCTATATGAGTCAGGAGAAGCCCCAGTCTGATGCCTGACCCATGAACTTCGAACTTGCCAGCCTCTACAACCATGCAAGCCATTTCCTTGAGATAAAGCTCTTGTTCTATATATATATGCTTCACTGGTTTTGCTTTTCCAGAGAACTCGGTCTAAGACAATACAGTACTCCTTTCTTTCTTAATTTAGTTTAATTATTTCAAAAGTATCTGATACTATTATAATGTTTCTGAGAGTAGTTCAACAATTTTGCTTCAAAGTAAATCATTTCACTCTTTTTAAATTTTGGAAAACATTAATTTTTTATTTACTCTTGTGTGCATGAAGTCTATTTGTCCTATAAATACTTCAGGGGAAAGTTTCTGACCAGAGGTGAATGGCCAGGGAAGGCATGAACACACTGGCCGCAGTCAATAAATTACTGGGGAGGAATCACTTCTTGCAGTACACCCTGTGCTCTCATTTGGTCAAAGTTAAGGAGACTCCTACTAGCATAACCCCAGAGTGAGAGTCAGCTTGGGGTCTTGATATACTTTCCCTTTTGTGGAGAAGTTTGTAGGCTTGATCAGCTTCTTGCCCCATTATGTGACAGCTTTACATATGGAAAGTACCTTGGTGGTGCAAATGGTTTACATATGGCTGCTAACTGAAAAGTTGGCAGTTCAAACACATCCAGCAGCACCATTGAAAAATGGTCTGGTAATCTGCTTCCGTAAGGATTACATCCAAGGAAACACTATGGAGCAAGTTCTGCTCTGTAACACATGGGGTTGCCATGAGTCAGAATCGATTCAGTGGCAATGACAGGGTTTAACATATGAAAGTATTAATGACATTTTTATTGTCTTAGTTATCTAGTGTTGCTATCACAGAAATACCTCAAATGGTTGGCTTCAACAAACAGAAGTTCATTCTCTCACAGTCTAGTAGGCTAGAAGGCCAAATTCAGGGCATCAGCTCCAAGGGAAGACTTTCTCTCTCTGTCGGCACTGGAGGAAGGTCATTGTCATTAATCTTCCCTTGGACTAGGAGCTTCTCCGTGCAGGAACCTCTGATCCAAATGACACACTCTGCTTTGAGTGCTGCTTTCTTGGTGGTACGAGGTTCCCCTGTCTCTCTACTCACCTCTCTCTTTTATATCTCAAAAGAGATTGGTTTAAGACACAATCTAATCTTGTAGATTGAGTTCTGCCTCATTAATATGGCTGCCACTAATCCCATCTCATTAACATCATAAAGATAGGATTTACAACACATAGGAAAATCACATCAGATGAAAAAATGGTGGACAATCACACAATACTGGGAAGCATGGCATTGCCAAATTGATACATATATTTTTTGGGGACACAATTCAATCCATGACAGCTGTATTTGAGAGTAGTATTTATTGATGCAGGAAAGAAATGGGATAAAAGATTACCTTGCAAAGAAAGAATAATGAAACCAGAAAAAAAAAAGTTAGTAATCACTTCTGAAAATTATACTGTTTTTCAAAGACCTGTGATTTGTATAAGTTTTATCCATTTTGTCCTAGAAGATAAATTACAAAATATATAACCATATAAAACCTAATATTACAAAAAAACTACTATATTTACAAAGGAATTTAAACATTAGAATTTTGTCTCTATAACCAAACTAAAGAATAGTGCTATTTCATATTGTTGTTATTGTTAGGTGCCATTGAATCAATTCCGACTCATAGTGATTCTATCTACAACAGAACAAAACATTGCCTGGTCCTGTGCCATTCTCACAATTCTTGCTGTGCTTGAGTCCATCACTGGCAACCCTGAGTCAATCCATAGCATTGAGGGTCATCCTCTCTTTTGTTGACCCTTTACTTTACCAAGCATGATGTCCTTTTCCAAGGACTGGTCCTCCTGATAACATGTCCAAAGTGCGTGAGACGCAGTCTTGCCATCCTCGCTTCTAAAGAGTATCCTGGCTGTACTACTTCCAAGATAGATTTGTTCATTCTTCTGGAAGTCCATGGTATATTCAATATTCTTTGCCAACATCATAATTCAAAGGCATCAATTCTTCTTTGGTCTTCCTTATTCATTGTCCAGCTTTTGCATGCACATGAGGCAATTGAAAATACCATGACTTGGGTCAGGCACACATTTGTCCCCAAAGTGACATCTTTGCTTTTGAACACTTTAAAGAGATCTTTGCAGTAGACTTGCCCAATGCAATAAGCTGTTCGATTTCTTGACTGCTGCTTCCATGGGCATTGATATGTGGATACAGGTAAAATGAAATCCTTGACAGCTTCAATATTTTCTCCATTTATCATGATGCTGCTTATTGGTCCAGTTCTGAGGATTTTTGTTTTCTTTATGTTGAGGTGTAATCCATACTGAAGGCTGTAGTCTTTGATGTTGGTCAGTAAGTTCTTCAAATCCTCTTAGCTTCCAGCAAGCAAGGTTGTGTCATTTACATATCACAAGTTGTTAATGAGTCTTCCTCCAATCCTGATGCCATGTTATTCTTCATATAGTCCAGCTTCTTGTATTATTTGCTCAGCATACAGATTGAATAAGTATGGTGAATGGATACAACCCTGATACACAACTTCCCTGATTTTAAACTATACAATCCCCTTGTTCTGTTCATAGGACTGCCTCTTAGTCTGTGTTCATGTTCCTCATGAGCACAATTAAATGTTCTGGAATTCCCATTCTTCGCAATGTTATCCATAGTTTGTTATGATCCACACAGTTGAATGCTTTTGCACAGTCAAAAAAACATAGGTAAACATCTTCTTATAATTCTCTGCTTTCAGCCAAGATCCATCTGCCATCAGCAATGATATCCCTGGTTCCATGTCCTCTTCTGAATCTGGCTTGAATTTCTGGCAGTTCCCTGTCGATGTATTGTTGTAACCATTTTTGAATTATCTTCAGCAAAATTTTACTTGCGTGTGATATTAATGATATTGTTTGATAATTTCTGCATTCTGTTGGATCGCCTTTCTTTGGAATGGGCACAAATATGGATCTCTTCCAGTCAGTTGGCCAGGTAACTGTCTTCCAAATTTCTTGCCATAGGGGAGTGAGCACTTCCAGCACTGCATCTGTTTGTTAAAACATCTCACTTGTTATTCCATCAATTCCTGGAGTCTTATTTTTCACCAATGCCTTTAGTTCAGCTTGTATTTCTTTCTTTAATGCCATCAGTTCTTGATCATATCCTTCCTCCTGAAATGTTTGAATGTTGACCAATTCTTCTTGGTATAGTGACTCTGTGTATTCTTTCCATCTTTTTTTTTTTTGATGCTTCCTACATTGTTCAAAATTTTACCCCTAGAATCCTTCAATATTGCAACTTGAAGCCTGAATTTTTTCTTCGATTCTTTCAGCTTGAGAAATACTGAGTGTGTCCTTCTCTTCTGGTTTTCTAACTCCGGGTCTTTGCACATTTTATTATAATACTTTACTTTGTCTTTTTGATCTGCCCTTTGAAATCTGTTCAGCTCTTTTACTTCGTCATTTCTTCCATTAGCTTTAGCTGCTCTTTCAAGAGCAACTTTCAGAATCTCTTCTGACATCCATTTTGATCTTTTGTTTCTTTCCTGTCTTTTTAATGAGCCTTTGCTTTCTTCATGTATGATGTCCTTGATGTCATCCCACAATTCGTGTGGTCTTTGGTCATTAGTGTTCACTGTGTCAAATCTGTTTTTGAGATGGTCTCCAAATTCAGGTGGGATATAATCAAGGTCGTATTTTGGTTCTTGTGACTTGTTCTAATTTTCTTCAGCTTCAACTTGAACTTGCATATGAGAAATTGATGGTCTGTTCCACAGTTGGCCCTGGCCTTGTTCTGACTGATGATATTGAGCTTTTTAGTTGTCTCTTTCCATGGATGTAGTACATTTGATTCCTGTGTTTTCTATCTGGTGACTACCACATTGTATACTCACTGTTTATGATGCTGAAAAATAGTATTTGCAATGAATAAGTCATTGGTCTTTCAAAATTCTATCATGCGATCTCCAGCGTCATTTCTATCACCAAGGCCTATTTTATATAACAAAATTCATTTATTGGCAAATAGTTTCCTCCTGTCAAAATGCTGTAAGGATGTGTTTTTTCTAATCCTATTAAAAATAATAAACAAATCAATTATAGTTTAGTGAACAACTTCTTTCCCTTCAGCCTCCTTTGCATAAAATGTATGAGAACATTTAATTTGTACATTTTTTGAGAGAGAAATAGAGTGAACCTCATAATCTCTTGACATAGAATTGATGTCTCTTACTTTGCCTTGTCCTTGCTATTTTATTTAAAACAAGGAAATGTGTTAGGACAAGGTTTGGGATTAAGTATATATTTCTATTCAACTAAGTCTAAGTATATATATTTTAAAATTAATTGGTAAACCTTTTTATTCAATCAAAGGTAAATTATAGAAGGGAACCTCTGACACTGCCAATATTTTGCTAAAGAGTAATTATTGTGGTAAGAAAACATGAAGTCATAAATGTTCCCGTGTTTCTCAATAGTATTAGATTAATATCTGATTACGGAGAACATATCAACCTTATGTTACTAGTAACAGTTCTACATATTTCTTCTAATGCAGGAAAACAAAAAAATGCCTTAAAGATGTGTTTGTAGTATTGGAATTTATTGGCTATTTATTATTTATATTGTGTGAGAAACATTTCCTAAATGCCAGTCAATATAGATTAAAATTTTTAATCACTGGTGATTAATGGAGCAGATTGGATAAAATCACTTCTTAATGATGAAACAAGACAAAACAAATCTATAATTCAAAAGTGGTAGCAATGCCACTGAAAATTAAAATTCCTGGAAAATTAATACAAAACCTTCTGTAAGTGCAGGCTGTTTTATTTCTTAATTGAGAAATCAAGGAATAATAATTCACTTCTTCATTAAAATATCAGGATCCCACAACTTCAGCTCCTTAAAAAATAATTTTAAAACTAAAATCACATCAGTTTTTAACTTTGTGTTCTTATAACTGTAAAAAAAAAAAAAAAGGAAAATGTTCCTTATAAGCTTAATGTAACATCTTAAGAGTTTTGATTTATACCAGTTGTAAGGTTCTATTTGCTTATCATGCATGATGTTTTTAGATACCTTTTTAGGTATGTGTGAGAGCACCCTAAAAATTCAGAGGCACTTAGCAGAGCTGAGATGGCGAACACAGGTTTGAATCAGACTCCATTTTGCTCCTAACCTCCACTTCTGCTTTTAGACTGTGTATGGAATTTTCCACCCTTGTAAAGTTTTAACTATCCCCATTGAGTAATCAAGGAGGGAGCAAGAATGTGGTTAAACATATGGCAAAAGTTTACCTAAGGAGGGGTCTTGTGATTCTACTTTGAAAGATTGCTTGCAGCAGGTTGTCCTCGGAAAGAAGGTTAAAATAGATAAACTCATGTGAAGAAAGATTAGTTTGTTTCTCTAAGCTGTAAATAACAACCCTCTCTACCTAACTCCTTCAAGAGAGCTTTGCACTTATGCTTTATGCTGCCCAGTTTGAACTGTTCTAGTCCTCAATAAAAGTCTGTTGTTCTTTATTTACACAGTTCATGCTTAATTTTGAGATTTGGCAGGTAGAAGAATTAAGTGTGTAAAGGTAGAATGATAGCCAAAGACTCTAGAACACCAGCATTCAACTTCTCTTACTCTGCTCTGCTTTGAGACTGCCTTATTCTCAGTCCCAATTCTATTTCAATTGTGTCTTTGTTCTTAGGACATATTTCGAACTCCATATGAAGACCTTATAGGGAGTCCACGCAGGGAGCATGCCTGCCACATGCTGGGCAGATAGAACCCACTGTAATTATCTCTATTTTATAACGGATGAAACTGAGATGCAGAAAGGTTAAGCCATTTGTGAGAAACCACATATAAGTAAGCATTCTTTGAGATGGAGATAGAAACCTTTAATCAAGAAGAGGTTAAAATGTCACGAATCCAAATCTGAAATAGATGGTCTGAAATGGCAGATTCTTAAGAGAATAATTAAAGGAGTTGATGCCTCATTGTCTTTAACGATATTCCTTGCTGTTCCATCAAACCATTGAATAGATAAGCGGTGAGCAATAAGTTTCAAGCTGATCTTTTGTGTAGCCAGATAATTTAGACATAAGCTCATAGGGATGGTGTGGAAAGTAAATTCACCCACCTAGTTTCCAAACTCCTCAAGTTTCAGTAGAAGGTGAATGAGTGACACCTAGATACATGGGGTAGAACAAAATGACTGTGTATTCTGGCTTCCTTTTTTGAATTTGCAATGTCAGACCACAGACCAGGTATACTATAATGAATGTAGTAGACTGAACTTTGGAAACACAGACTGTTATGCCACTTCTGAGTTTTAGACTGGGCAAATAAACTTTATTTATGTCCTATTTTCACTTGTTCTATGCTCAGGACGCTTAACCTATAATTATATAATATAAGGTGGTTAACCTTCATTCTTTATTGCAGTGATTATAATTTCAAAGGTTTAAGGAGTAAAGAAAATGTCACCTTCCAAGGAGGCTAGGATATTTTTTTTGACCCTTGTCTCCATGTCTGGGAAAATTCTGGATTAGAAACCTTGTGAAGCACCCTTCCTACCCCCAAGTAAATTCTGATTAGTCTCCTGGGAAAAGGAAATAGGCAATGCCTAAATTTAAAATCTTTACAACCAGGTAGAAGTAGTGACAGTAGGTATTTATCATATCTCCTCTAAAGGTTCTAATTCCCTGATGTCTCTGTTTTTAATGGATCATTTCCCTCACATCTTTATATTTTGTATGAAACTATACCTAAAAATGATCTAATATTAATCAACTTGTTCATGAAATCTTAAGTCTATTTTCTTTCTTTAAAGTTTATTTTGTTTATTTATTTTTTTTGAGAAGTCTGTATAAAACGTGGTGCAAATTTATCCCATAGGGCTCCTTATATAAACGAGTGAGGTAAATAGCTTCATATGTATGCCACCTTCAATGGTGGCTGCTTAATAAATCTAACCCTGTTTATATGTCCTTTTAAAGAGGTGCTTCAGAAAGACAAAAAAGCACTCCCTTTCAGGCTCTAGAGTAGGAGGTGGAGAAATCACCTTAATGTGGAATAGGCAGAGAAATGACAACATAACAGTGTTGTAGGAATCCCTTGTCGACTGATGAATCATCTTTGAGCTTTCTCATTGGAATATGATAATGACCCCTGTGTGGTTTGCTTAGATTAAGAGGACAAACACCTCTTTCCTTCCTGGGACTTGATTCTCAGAGTTGAATTTTATGGTCCATCACAGTCTTAAGTGTGGGTACAACAAATATATATAGAAAAGAAAGGTCCAGCTGCCAATGTTCAGGAAAAAACCTTCAGGGAGGCACAGGAACACATTTTGAGTGGTTCTCTTAATTTATTCAACAAATATCTACTTAATAAGTTTGAGTAGAAAGACCATCAGATTGTGAGTCAGCTGACCAAGTCTTTGTCTATGCTGCTAGTGCACTAATATCAAAAACCAAAACCAAAACTGTTGCCATTGAGTTGATTGTAACTCATGGTGACCTCATGTGTTGCAGAATAGAACTGCCCTCCATAGGGTTTTCATGACTGAACTTTCAGAAGCAGATCACCAGGCCTTTCTTTTGAGGCACCTCTGGGTAGGTTAGACCCACCAATCTTTTGGTTAGTAGTTCAGCACTTAACCATTTGTGTCACCCAGGGACTTCTTGTGCACTAAGAGGAGAAGGAAAAAATATTTGTTTCTTTTCTATAGGCCTGCTTCCTTTTACAGTAAAATGAGACAGATCTAAATGTTCTCTAGGATTCCTTCCAATTTAAATATGTTATAGTATGCAAACATCTGCCAGTAAAGCTGTGTAGTTGGAGCTGTGGGAAACATGGTATATCATGCAAATATTTTTCCAGCCCTTCAGTAGCTGTCTTGCTTACTTCATCATATCTAAAATCATAGAGAAAATTTACCTAAAACTTTGAACCAAACCAACAATACTATGCAAGTAATGTAAGGACCCCATGATGCTGTCTGAGCTGAACCTGGTCATATCCATGATACTATCTTCATGAACTATCTCTTGGGCATGCAGTTTGCATGATAAGAATGGACATTCACCATGACAAGGCAGTGTGGCTCAACTAGGTGGATATTTGGTGTAGGTAAATTACCTGACTAGCATATGGAAAACTATAGACTAGAATTAAAAAAAAAAAGAAAGAAAATCACAAACTGATAAATTCTAAAGGAAATAAAAGGAAGAACTGTAAACATTGTATCTATACTCACACATACACACACACACACACTCACACTCTCACTGAACAAATAGTCACAGTTGAATATACAGGTTAAATCACATTGTAGTAAACTCTGCGGGACATAGAGTTAGAATTATAAAATTAAAAATGTCCTGGGAGATCATCTAATTGTTTTATGATAATGAAATTTTATTATAATGAGAGATCATGACTGGAAATCACATTCTAGTTCTGTGGGAGCTAGGAATGAGAAAGAGTTCATGTTTAACATTTCTGAGGGAATTATCAAATTAAAATAAGTTTGAAGTCCAATAGTGTAGAAAGGATAGTATCAGGTCCTTCTCATCCTCATCTCTTTACCCTTTAGAGCTCTAGGATCTTCTTATATTTTGTTGGGCTATTTTGATATGGTTTGGGAGTATCAAAACAAAAGAAAACAAAAACCTGTCCAGTTGCTGTTGAGTGGATTCCAACTCATGACGATCCCATGTATGTCAGAGTAGAACTGCCCTCCATAGAGTTTTCATGACTGTAAACTTTCAGAAGCACATCACCAGGCCTTTCTTCCAAGGTACCTCTGGGTGGGTTTGAACTACCAACCTTTTCATTAGTAGTCAAGTGCTTAACAGTTGGTGCCACTCAAGGAACTTTGGGAATATTGTTGTTGGTGCTGTCGAACCAATTCAGACTGATAGCAATCCCATGAGTGTTTTTCAGGATAGGCTAAGGGGACTTGGGGGTGGGGGATGGGAAGATTGGGAGTTGAAAGCTTTCAATGAAATAAAATATAGTAACTACAACTCTTCTTTTCCTTCTTTGCCTGCTCAAGTACAAATCCAACACTATAGGCTACCGTTCTTTAAAAGAAAGTTACACAGCAACTGGAGAAAACATTTGTTGTAAAAGTATTAATATCTAGTGGATATTGTGCTTTGATGAATGTAACATTTCACACAAGTTTAAGATACTAAGTTCCCTTATTTTTTATTTCAATATATGCTATTCTTAACTATGTGCCTGCTACATGCTAGGCACTGTGCTTGCCTTTTAAAAACTCTATTATCTAATTTAATATTGTAACATTACTATCAGCCTTGTTTTATATATAAAGAAAAGGAGGCTTCTTTGTTGTTGTTGTTAGGTGCTGTCGAGTCAATTCCGACTCATAGCGACCATATGAACAACAGAATGAAACACTACCCAGTCCTGTGCCATCCTCACAGTCACTGTTATGCTTGATCACATTGTTGCAGCCACTGTGTCAATCCATCTTGTTGAGGGTCTTCCTCATTTTCAATGACCCTGTACTTTATCAAGCATGTCCTTCTCCAGGGACTGATCTTTCCTGACAACATGTCCAAAATACGTAAGACTTAGTCTCACCGTCCTTGCTTCTGAGGAGCATTCTGGTTGTACTTCTTTGAAAATAGACCTGTTTTTTCTTTTGGTAGTCCATAGTATATTCAATATTCTTCACCAACACCACAATTCAAGGGCATCAATTTGTCCTTGGTCTTCCTTATTTTTTGTCCAGCTTTCGCATGCATATGAGGCGATTGAAAACACCGTGGCTTGGGTCAGGTGCACCTTAGTCCTCAAGGCAGCACCTTAGCTTTTAAACACTTTAAAGAGGTCTTTTGCAGCAGATTTGCCCAATGCAATGTGTCTTTTGATTTCTTGACTGCTACTTTCATGGGTGTAGATTGTGGATCCAAGTAAAATGAAATCTTTGACAACTTCAATCTTATCTCCATTTATCATGACGTTGCTTCTTGTCAGTCGTGAGAATTTTTGTTTTCCTTATGTTGAGGTGTAATCCATACTGAAGGCTGTGGTCTTTGGTCTTCATCAGTAAGTGCTTCAAGTCCTCTTCACTTTCAGCAAGCAAGGTTGTGTCATCTGCATAAAGCAAGTTGTTAATGAGTCTTCCTCCAATCCTGATATCCTGTTCTTCATATAGTCTAGTTACTCAGATTATTTGCTCAGCATACAGACTGAATAGGTATGGTGAAAGGATGTAACCCTGATGCACACCTTTCCTGACTTTAAACCACGAAGTATCCCCTTCTTCTATCCAAACAATTGCCTCTTGATCTGTGTATAGGTTCTTCATGAGCACAATTAACTGTTCTGAAATTCCCATTCTTCACAATTTTATCCGTAATTTGTTATGATCCACACAGTCGAATGCCTTAGCATAGTCAATAAAACACAGGTAAACATCTTTCTGTTGTTCTCTGCTTTCAAGCAGGATCCGTCTGACATCAGCAATGATATATATCCCTGGTTCCACATCCTCTTCTGAATCTGGTCTGAATTTCTGGCAGTTCCCTGTTGGTATATTGTTGTAGCCGCTTTTGAATGATCTTCAGCAAAATTTTACTTATGTGTGATATTAATGATATTGTTTGATAATTTCTGCATTCGGTTGGATCACCCTTCTTGGGAACAGGCATAAATATGGATCTCTTCCAATCGGTTGGCCAGGTCGCTGTCTTCCAAATTTCTTGGCATAGACAAGTGAGCGCTTTTAGTGCTGCATACCTTTGTTGAAACATCTCAGTTGATATTCTGTCAGTTCCTGGAGCCTTGTTTTTCACTAGTGCCTTCAGGGCAGCTTGATCTTTTTCCTTCAGTACCATCGGTTCCTGATCATATGCTACCTCTTGAAATGTCTGAATGTCGACCAGATTTTTTTGGTATAATTACGCTGTGTATTCCTTCCATCTTCTTTTGATGCTTCCTGCATCGTTTAGTATTTTCCCCATAAATCCTTCACTGTTGCAACTCGCGGCTTGAATTTTTTCTACAGTTCTTTCAACTTGAGAAATGCCGAACATGTTCTTTCCTTTTGGTTTTCTATCTCCAGCTCTTTGCACATGTCATTATAATACTTTGCTTTGTCTTCTCAAGCTGCCCTTTGAAATCTTCTGTTTAGTTCTTTTACTTCATCATTTCTTCCTTTTGCTTTAGCTACTCGACGTTCAAGAGCAAGTTTCAGAGTCTCTTCTGACATCCATTTTGGTCTTTTCTTTCTTTCCTGTCTTTTTAATGACCTTTTACTTTCTTCAGGTAAGATGTCCTTGATGTTATCCTCAACTCGTCTGGTCTTTGGTCATTAGTGTTCAACACGTCAAATCTATTCTTGAGATGGTCTTTAAATTCAGGTGGGATATACTCAAGGTGGTACTTTGACTCTCGTGGACTTGTTCTAATTTTCTTCAGTTTCTACTTTAACTTGTATATGAGCAATTGATGGTCTGTTCTGCAGTTGGCCCCTGGCCTTGTTCTGACTGATGATATTGAGCTTTTCCATCATCTCTTTCCATAGATGTAGTCGATTTGATTCCTGTGTATTCTATCTGGTGAGGTCCATGTGTATAGTCACCATTTATGTTGCTCAAAAAGGTATTCGCAATGAAGAAGTTGTTGGTCTTGCAAAATTCTATCATGTGATCTCTGGCATTGCATTCATAGTCAAAAAGAATATTTCAAGATCTATCCTAAGTACAGTGCTATCAGTGATAGGATAATATCCATATGCCTACTAAGAAGGCCAGTTGATACAACTATTATTCAAATTTACGCACCCAACACTAAGGCCAAAGATGAAGAAATTGAAGATTTTTACCAGCTTCTGCAGTCTGAAATTGATCAAACTTACAATCAGGATGCATAGACAATTACTGATGATTTGAGGATTCTTAGAGAAGTCAAATACTTGGCCAATGTCCCAAGACTGGTAATATATGAACCACAGTTTAAGTAGAATTTTCTTGACTGCAATCTTCTCTCCCTATGGATTTTAGCTGAATGGAATTTATTGTAAAGTGGGGAGCAGATGAAGAGTACTGTCCCTGGGACTAGTGCCATTCTTTTACTAACTAGCTGTGATGGGGTCAAGCTACTCCATCTCTCTGCCCTTTAACATCCCCACCTGTAAGAAGAATGGGTTTTAGCTAAAATTTTTTATTGCTCTAGAAATATGCTGTATTCTGTTTTTTTTTTTTCCCCAGAAAACTTTCCTTACCATGAAAACATCTAAAAGACACGGAAATAGCTTTTAATTTTTTTTTTTCCAGCAGAACATTTTCTTGTAATCACTGCTTCACTATGAAGCAATCGTCCTTGGCATTCAGTCTCATAAATTATCCTTACATAGAACTGGAAGTGTACATTCAATGTGAAGCGATTTGGAAATATTAGATCTAAGGGTCTATATAGAATTTAGATTTAAAAAAATTTATATCTTACTTAGGAATGCTTGTTTTTACAAAGCTGAGTACTATAACTAATATGAAAGCTGGATACTACAGCAGATAAAAGAACCTGAAAAGAATAATATTATTTACATCTAGATTCACAAAGTTAATTATACAAATATAAATTGAAGGAGAGTTGGCTTGACACCAATTCACATTTAAAAGAAAGAAATTGACTTTCCATTTCTGCTATGATACTATAGCTTGGGCAGACCAATGCTTCTACCCAGAATGACTAGAAAAGACAGAAAAATGGAGTATCAGGCATAGATTTTAAAAACACTGTGATCAATAAGTTTAATAAAATAGTTGACTAGACAGAGAATTTGACTGGAAACTGGATTTTTTGTTGAGATATAATTCACATAGCATAAAATTCACCCTTTAAAAGTGTACAGTTTACTGACTTCTAGTCTATTCATATAGTTGCACAACCATAAATCTTATCTTATTCCTGAACATTTACATCATCTCAAAAAAGAAACCCCATACCCATTAGCAGTCACTTTGCATCCTGCTCCCCCAAGCCATGGAAACAGTTAATCGTCCTTCTGTATCAATGGATTTACCTACTATGGACTTTTCATATAAATGGAACTGTCATGGATTGAACTGTGGCCCCCGCCCCCCAAAAAAATGTCAACTTGGCTAGGCCATGACTCCCAGTATTGTGTGATTGTCCACCATTTTGTCATCTGATGTAATTTTCCTGTGTGTTGTAAATCCTACCTCTGTGATGTTAATGAAGTAGGATTAGCGGCAGTTATGAGGCAAGACTCAATCTACAAGATTAGGTTGTGTCTTAAATCGATCTCTTTTGAGATATAAAAGACAGAAGTGAGCAGAGAGGCAGGGGGACCTCATACCACCAAGAAGGAGTACCAGGAGCAGAGTGTGTCCTTTCAACCTGGGGTCCCTGTGCTGAGATGCTTTTAGACCAGGGAAAGATTGATGACAAGTACCTTTCTCCAGAGCCGACAGACAGAGAAAGCTTTCCCTTGGGGCTGGTGCCCTAAATTCAGACTTCTAGCCTCCTAGACTTGAGTGAATAAATTTCTCTTTGTTAAAGCCAGCCACTTGTGGTATTTCTGTTATAACAGCACTAGACAACTAAGACAGGAAACATACAATACGTGATCTTTTCTGACTAGCTTCTTTCACTTAGCATAATGTTTTCAAGGTGCATCTCATTGTATAATGTATCAGAAATTTATTCCTTTTTATGGCTGAATAATATTCCATTGTAGGGATATATCACATTTTATTTATCCATTTATCAACTGATTGATATTTGGATTGTTTCCACCTTGTGACTATCATGAATATGCTGCTGTAAATACCTGTGTACTGGACTTTGTGTGGATATATCTTTTCAATTCTTTTTGATATATACCTAGGAATGAAATTTCTGGATCATATGGTAACTCCATGTCTAATATTTTAAGGAATTATGAAACTGTTTTCTAACGTGGCTGCATCATTTTACGTTCTCACCAGCAATGTATGAAGATTCTATTTTCTCTATATTTTTGCTAACACTTGTTATTTTCCTTGTTTTAAAAATTTATTTTATTATGAATATCCTAATGGGTATGAAGTGGTATCTCATTGTGTTTGGATTTATGTTTCATTATTTACTAACAATGTTGAGCATCATTTCATGTGCTTATTGGGCCATTTGTAAATCTTTTTTGGAGAAATACCTATTCAAATCCTTTGTCCATTTTTGAATTATTTGTCTTTTTATTGTTGAGTTGTAGATATTCTTTGTATGTTCTGGGTACTCGTCCTTTATAAGATACATGATATGCTAATATTTTCTCCCATTCTATAGATTGCTTTTTCATTTTGTTGATAGTGTCCTTTGAAACACGAACTTTTTTTAAAA
This sequence comes from Dugong dugon, assembly GCA_030035585.1. Lineage (NCBI taxonomy): Eukaryota > Metazoa > Chordata > Mammalia > Sirenia > Dugongidae > Dugong > Dugong dugon. The sequence goes on along the minus strand of CM057468.1, from coordinate 100,553,659 downwards.
ATTTTTTTATTGTACTTCAGGTGAAGGCTTACAGAACAAATAGTATCTCATGAAACAGAAGTACACATGTTATTTTATGACATTGATTAACAACCCCACAACACATCAACCCCCTAACTTCTCAACCTCTTTTTTTTTGGTGAAAATAAACATAGCCAAAGAAACACCATTTCAAAAATTTCTACAGGCACAGTTCAGTGACATTGACTATGCTCTTCCAATTATGCTGTTATTCTTAAGATGAAGGCTTACAGAACAAAATAGTTTCTCATTTAACAGTTACTACAAATGTTGCCCTGTGACAATGGTTAACAATCTCACAACACATCAACAATATCCTTACTCAACCTTGGGTTCCCTATCACCAGCTTCCTCGTCCCCTTCTGCTTTCTGGCCCTTGTCACTGGACTCCTGGACCTCGTTAGTCTCATTTGGTTTTACGGGGCTGTCCACTCCCAGGCTAAACAGTGAACCTTGGAGGTAACTTCACCACTGAGCTAAAGGGTGTCTGGGAGCCATACTCTCGAGGTTTCTCCAGTCTCCTTTAGGCCAGTAAATCTGGTCTTTTGAAACACGAACATTTTTAATTTTGATGAAATCCAACTTTTCTATTTTTTGTATTTGTTTTTTTTATTTTGCTTTTGATGTCACAACTAAGAAACCATTGCCTAATTCAAGGTTATAAAGATTTATGCTTATGTTTTCATTTAAAAGTTTTATAGTTTTAGCTCTTAAATTTAGGTCTTGGATTCATTATGAGTAAATTTTTGTATATGGTGTGAATCATTATGAGTGAATTTTTCTATATGGTGTGAGGTGGGAGTCCAGCTTCATTCTTTTGCATGTGGATGTCCCATTTAGCTGATATTAAACATCATAATTAACTGTTTAATATTGAAATCTTTATCCCATAGATGAGAACTTAGACAAGAACGGCAGGTACAGCTACTACTGTTGAACATTGTATTAGGACTTTTTTTCACAGTCCAATAAAGTAAGAAAATACATAAGAAACTAAGAAACAAACTGTCATTATTCAAAGATGACATGATATTACTGTATATTTACATAAATAATACATACCTTCTGTGCTTGTTTGTCAACCTTGCCTTCCCCCTGTGAGGTATTTTCATAAATGTACCTATGCTAATTTTTTACAGTCACATGTAAAAAAAAATTAGCATAGCAGTGCTTATGAAAATACCTCATGGGAAGAGGGCGCTGTTGGCAAACAAATGTAGAAGACGTGTTATTTACGTAAAAATATGGTATATGTATAGAATATAAAAGAAACTGTAGATACACTACTACAATTAAAATACAAATTTTGTAAAGTCACTAGATACAAAGTCAGTATACAAAGATCAAGAGGAAAAACAGAAAACGAAATATTAAAAATGACATTATTTACATCTAGAATAAAAAATCAAATACTAAGAAATAAATCCCATGATAGATATGCAAAGGTCCCCCACTGAAAACTATAGGACATTACTGAAAGCAATTAAAGAAGATCTAGGAGCCTGTGTGACACAAGTAGTTTGTTGCTAACCAAAAGATTGATGGTTTGAAATCCATCCGCCAGGCAGAGGAAATGCCTGATGATCTGCTTCTGTAAAGATTACGGCCAAGAAAACACTATGGAGCAGTTCTACTCTGTAACAGATGGAGTTGCCATGAATTAGGGGCTAACTTAACAGCAGCTAACAATGACAACAGAATGGATACTAAATATATACATAATCTGTGATCCAGCAATTCCACTCCTAGGTATAAACCTAAAAGAAATACGGATGCATGTGCATCAAATGACGTATACAAGAATGTTCATAGCGGAACTTTTTTAGTGCTCCAAACCTGGAAACAACCAAAATGTCTATCAATAGTAGAATGAGTAAATAAGTTGTGGTCTATTCATAAAATAGAATACTATATAGCAAGGAGAATGGAAGAATCTTACAAACATGATATCAAGGAAAAGAAGCCAGACACCGCATAGTTTGTTTCCATTGACAGAAGGTTAAAAACAGGTGAAACTAATCAGTGGTGATAGAAGTCAGAGTAGTGGTTATGTTTCGGAGTTGCTGTTAGTAATGAGCATGAGACGAATTTCTGGCCTGGATGCTGGTAACCTTCTATTTGTTGAGCTAGTTGGTGGTTACATGGCTAAGTTCACTTTGTGAAAAATTCACTGAGTTGTTCACTTATGATTTATGAACTTTCTGTATAAACATGACACTTTAAAAAAACTTAGTTGACACAGTATAAGTTCTCATGAAAACTGGTTGATGCAGTAAGTTCTTATGAGGATATCAAATACTGCTGTTAAAACAAAAATAAAATTCAAACTCTAATGTAAATTAGATGGTAGCACAAAATAAGAAAGATCTTTTTATTATATTTATTCAAAAATGGAATTCGCTGCCTATGAAGCAGTGTGCTCCCTATCACTGGGTGCCTCCAACCTTAAGATGGAAAATCCTAATAATCAATCTTAAAAGGGAGTGTCTAAAGGTGGAGGCTGGACAAAATGACTTGCAAAGAGCTTTCCAGCTTTAGGGCTATATAATTTTAAACCTTATAATGCCACACAGCACAAACTCGAACTGGGTTGTCCCACATGATTTGCCAAACTCTGCTCATTGGTGAGCAAATCATTTAAACTTTCAAGCTAATTACACTTGAAGGAACATATGTTTCTCACTTCCTTCTATTTTTGACAACTTTTTGTTGTATGATTTTAAAATATTCATGATGAAGTCCCTGGGCTAAACAAAAGATTATGCCCAGAATTTTTTTTTTTTGCTATTCTTAAGAAAAGATTAAGATTAGTAACCATTAAGAAGACAGTTAACTGCTCTATTGGTAAAAGATGATTTGAACTGGAAAATTTAGAATGATGCTAAATATATCTACTCGATGCACCAGGAAGTGCCTTATGAAAAATTATGCAAGTTCTATTTATTTCTCACCTCAATATTCAGATTAGATATGCATAACGTGTGTGTGTTCATACAAACATTGTCATGTATTTTTCATATTACATGCCAAAAAGATTTTTATAATGGTTACTAATTCAGTTTGGGCTAAACATTACCTTTAGGTGCATAAAGGGAACAGAATGGCATATATTCTACTTTTAATTCACAGGAACAACTCGTCCTGATTGTCAAATAATCATTTTCAGGTATGAATCATTCTTAAATTTTTCGTTTAAGGACTGAAGATGAAAATTATGTGTACTATACACAGAAAAATGTAGACACCCAATTTAACAACTTTAACATCCAATTTCAGAATAATTTCTAATCATTCATTTTCTATCCACAAACCCAGCAGGGTCCAGAAATTCCAGGTTACAAACCCCTGACCTGATAAATGAATGTAGTATAAAGTTTAGAAAACTGAATCAATACCCATAATGTTACTGACTTTGTTATAATATTAAATAGTACTAGGTGTCCTACTTTGTGGAAACCCTGGTGGCATAGTGGCTACGAGTTTGGCTTGTAACTGAAAGGCCAGCCGTTCAAATCCACCAGGCGCTCCTTGGAAACTCTATGGGGCAATTCTACTCTGTCCTACAGGGTCACTATGAGTTGGAATCGAGTCAACCGCAATGGGTTTCTTGGGTCCTACTCTGTATGGCAGTTTCAGTTTAAGATTCTTTGAATTGATGCAGAGTCATTAAGAATTTATTATCATCCCAAACTGTACCAAGCACTGCATAAAGCATAGACATAGTCTTTGAAAGTTTTGGAGAAATCGATAGCAAATGCTGAATTTTTGTCTATATTAAGTAACTCACATGACAGCAGACCCATAACAAGTAAGTCACATATCTTACAATACCTCCCTGTAAACTGATTGAAAAAATGTAATCTTTTGGGGTGCTAATTATTGGTAGGATCCTATAATAAAATCTTAGAAGTTTAAATTTTCCAAAATCAGACTTTGTTTAGTTCTATGCTTTACGTTGTTTCATCTAATATTAAATCATTTATTGACTTCAATGACAACAAGGAAGAACAAGTGTGGAGGGGAGAAGAAGGCAAAAATTTTCTGGTAATCTGAACTCATGTTGACTCAGTCCAAAGAAAATATATGCAGTTTAAAACTAATCCAAAACAGATTCATTAATTCTTTCTTCTGCTCTTATTTGTATATGCACATAATAAAGGATCATCAACAGCATGTATTGGTATATTTACTCTCTGTTTACTATGGAAAATATTTGGCCTGAACAAAGAATATTTGTATCTGGTAAATATGATAAATGTGTCCAGAAGCAAATCTAAATAAATATTGTCTAAAATTTATTTTTTGGAAATTATAACATCAAATATTAGGTTAACATGCAAAATAATCTTTTGATAACTTGCATTAAAGTAATCAGAAAAATTTTGAATTTCATCTTTTATTTAATTGTGTCAAACAATGATTCTTGTAGTTGTTGTTAGGTGCCATCTGGTTGGTCCCAACATAGCGACCCAGTGTAAAACAGAACAAAACACTGCCTGGTCCTGCACCATCCTCACAGTCATTGCTGTTTGAGCCCATTGTTGCAGCCACTATGTCAGTCCGTCTTGTTGAGGGTCTTCCTCTTTTTCGCTGACCTCTACTTTACCAAGCATGATGTCCTTCTCCAGGGACTGGTTCCTCTTAATAACATGTCCAAAGTACTTGAGATAAAGTCTTGCCATCCTCACTTCTAAGGAACATTCTGGCTTTACTTCTCCCAAGACACACCTGTTTGTTCTTCTGGCAGTCCATGGTATATTCAATATTCTTTGCCAACTCCATAATTCAAAGGCATCAATTCTTCTTCAGTCTTCCTTATTCATTGTCCAGCTTTCCAGGCATATGAGGCGACTGAAAATATCATGGCTTGAGTTAGGTGCGCCTTAGTCCTCAAAGTGATATCTTTGCTTTTTAACACTTCAAAGAGATCTTTTGCAGCAGATTTGCCCAATGCAATACATCATTTGATTTCTTGACTGCTGCTTCCGTGGATGTTGATTGTGGATTCAAGTAAAATGAAAACCTTGACAACTTCAATATTTTCTCCATTTGTCATGATGTTGCTTATTGATTCAGTTGTGAAGATTTTTTTTTTTTAATGTTAAGGTGTAATCCATACTGAGGGTTGTATTCTTTGATCTTCTTCAGTTAGTGCTTCAAGTCTTCTTCCCTTTCAGCAAGCAAGGTTGGTTGTATCATCTGCATATCGCAGCTTGTTAATGAGTCTGTCTTCCTCCAATCCTGATACTGTGTTCTTCTTCATATAGTCTGACTTCTTGGATTATTTGCTCAGCATACAGATTGAGTAAGAATGCTGAAAGGCTACAACACTGACACACACCTTTTCTACTCTTAAAATCACTCAGTATCCCCTTGTTCTGTTTGAGCAACTGCTCTTGGTTTATGTACTGTGATTCTAGGCTATCTTTATCATACCAAGGGATGTTGTATTCTGGCATGATGTGGGGTAAGAAATGAGCATATCGGTTTAACACTAGATTCCCTGCAATTGAAAAGTCAATACAATTAGCCTCGTAATAGCAGTCACAAGAATCAGGATTTTTGAGACAATAGGATCTCTAGGCCTGGTTGTCTTTAGTGAAAGCAATAGGTATCCGACCCTCTTTGAAAGAAGGATGGAGGGGACCTGACTGCAGATAAAAGATTTAAAAACCTGTCCATAAAACAAGAATCCAGTTCTAACACAATAAAGGACAAATATGGGCAGAACTCCTAAATTCAAGCTTGTAAGTAATATTCCCAAGATTTCCCAATCAGTGACTAAGGCCATGAGGTCAAGGAAGTGAGATACGCCACATTGCAAATTTTCTCTTATTGCCTATCTCTCCACTGGATGGTAGGCCATTAAGAATAGATTCTATGTTTTATTTTTAATTTGGTCACTTTAGGATCTAGCAAAGTGCCTGACAGAGTAAGAAGTCAATAAATGTTTGCTTCACAAATAAACTGCAACTTTCATGATAAAAGCATCGTGTGTTTGCAGAGTCTGCAGTTTTGAAGTGATATTAAATAATAAATATTCAGATATTTAAATGATTTCCAAGATCACACAGTTTCTTAATGATAAACAGGGCCCTAGAATCCAGGCTTACTGACCTGCAGTGCAATGTGCTTAGCTATACTTTTTGATATCTAAATGCACATAACATGAGCATGTATTTTATCAGTCACTTAACAATTTATTAAGATATTTTCAGGTGACATTTGCCTTTAAGAAGTTTATGTATTCCTTCTAGGGTTAATGATGGAATCACTTACAACCCAAGATAAAAATCCAGTTGACTACTCTGCTCTTAGTTTTCTGTGTAAAATAAGAGGGCTACCTCTGATGCTTTCATGCTCACTGAGCACACTTAGAGCCCTATTATTTCTATAGCTCTACGTTATATGCCTTTATTTTGGTCAAGGGAATTTGAGGTTCATTATAAAATCCATATTAAAACAAGCACTTGGTGCTTGAGTGTTATACTATTTTTTTTTTTCTTGAAAATTATGCTAAGGAATCTGAATCCTACTTTTGGTGACTCTTCTGCTATAAAATGATCAATTGCCTAAACTGAATAATTCAACTCTACATAAAATAAATGAACACATCCATTTAAAATTTTGACTTTGGCAAAGTTTCTATTCTCTGCTGGCTTTCTGTGTATGCCCTATTGGTAGATGTGAGCACTCTCAGAGGAGTTTTTTTCAATTTTTGGCATCTGATGAACAAATCTGTGTTTCAAACTATGTTTGAAGTAGAGTCATTTAACTGTAAATCTATTAAGTATCAATATTAGTTATAAAGCAATAACATATTTCATTTTTATAACTTAAATCAGTAATTTCCAAATGGGAATGTAGCAGAGTCTCTGCGGTACAGAGGACAGTGTAAGATACATTTATCAAGGAAGGTACAGGTGAAAAAAGGTTGAGAGACTCTGCCACAAAGAAAAATTATCTGGACACCCTTGGAAATCTTTCATCAAATGGAAAAAAGAAAGTTTACAAAAATTAATTTATTAGAAAATAATCTAAATCTAGGACAAATGAATTTTAATAACAATTTAAAAAAATGATTTAGTTAATTATAAATACTAAAACTTGAAGTTGGCATGTTTATGGTATAATATTAAGGCTAATATTCAGAGAGTGAGAAAGAGCTGAGTTTAAATCCCTGCTGTCAGTAAATTATTGGGTCCTTCATTATTCTGGATTTCAGATTTCTTATGTAAAAAATGAAGGAGTTAGACTAAATTCTTGCTAAGCATCATTAAAGTTCTCTTACTCTGTAAACTAAAACCAAACCAGTTGCCGTCAAGTCCATTCTGACTCATGGCAACCCCTGTGTGCAGAGCAGAACTGCTTCCCACAGGGTTTTCAAGGCTGTGACCTTTTGGAAGTTGATTGCCAGGCCTTTCTCCTGTGGCATCTCTGGGTGGGTTCAAACTACCAATATTTCTGTGGAGAGTCTTCAGCCTAGAAACCCTTATTCAGTAGATTTAATAGTGAACCTGAGCCTGTATAGTTTGAATATCTCTCCCATTGATTTTAACATGTATCCCTAATTAAGAACTTCTACTCCACATTGTCTTTTTTATTTTTATTTCTTTGAATTTTTGATTTTTTCCCCCAGATTGTATTTTGACAAAGTGTTTCTTGAGTTTAGGCTATAGTCAAAGACCTAAGCAAGGGAAATAAATGCAAAATTATAACTGATTTAAAAAAAAAATAATGTCTTTCCTATCCTTGTGTGGATAAACCCAATCTTATTTGTGACTTTCAATTGATCAGAGCTCACAGACCTCAGATATTATACTTTTTTTGGCTGAATCTGTGCCAATAAAAGGTGAGGAGATAAGAACTCAGTTAACATTGAGAAGGAATACACAGATAAACAGATAGATGGATGGATGGATGGATAGATGGATGGTTGGATGGATGGGTGGGTGGATGGGTGGATGGATGGATGGATGGATAGGTGGATAGAAGGATGGTGGATGGTGGATGGATAGATGGAAGGAAGGGAGGGAGGAAGGAAGGAAGGAAAGAGGAAGGAGGAAGGGAGGAAGGGATGGGAGAGGAACACAAATACATATATTTTAAATTATATATGCTTACGTACAGTGCACAGATGCATAAAGATAAGTACTAAACCTTTCATCTCTGTTATCTTCTATTTGCTCCTCTAGATCCACCCTCTACCCTTTTCACCTTTCTCCTTCTTGCTCTCTGCTCTCAGGAGCCTGACCTGAATGAACTATGATAGTTTCCATGGCTTCTGGCTTCCAGCTGAGTTTGACCAGTGGGTAGCCCTGGTAGGATATCAGCGAAAGAGAGAGAGAGAAGAGTGAATTCAGGGTATTAAGGCCCTGGATCACTTCTGGCAAGGTCATCTTCAGCTGGCTGTGTCCCTTCACTAAAGGTCACTGATCCTCTTGAGCCAGCAAACTCTCTAAACACTCTTTACTTCCCAGTTCTGATAACTGCTCCCTTCCTTCATCTCATGAGGGGTACTAACAATTCAGATAGGACTGGCCCCAGGTTACCACCAGCCTGGAGTTCTCTTTGCATTTATACTTTGCACATAAAAACCAAAACCGTTTGCCAGTCGAGTCCTTCTGACTCATAGTGACACTATAGGACAGAGTAGAACTGCCCCATAGCGTTTCCAAGGCTGTAGTCTTGGAAGGCTGTAATCTTGGAAGGCTGGAAGCAGACTGCCAAATCTTTCTCCCATGGAGTGGCTGGTGGGTTTGAACAACCTACCTTTCAGTTAGCAGCTGAGCGCTTAACCACTTCGCCTCCAGGGCTCCAAGCCCTCCTGGAATTATCCTATTCTGAGTTATCTGTTTTTCCTATTTACTGTGATCCTGAGGGATACAGTCTCTTATATAAAAGATACCTCTGAGAATCTTTGATTAATACAAAGAAAATGGAATGCGTGGAAACTCCTTGAGCTTTAGTTTCTAAAAAGCTCTACTGCTGCTAAAAGAGTAAGTAGCTGAGGCAGAGAATGATAGGTTAAAAGGGGTGTTAAAATTGAAATGGTAGTGGATATGAGAAAATGGGATGTTGATCTGATCTATGATATGGAAAAGAAGTGAGGCAATGTGAATTTCAAATGAATTACAAACACCAAGTCACAAGGCTGAGGCCGATGGTACTTCTTCGTGTGCCCCAGAGAGACTTGATCTGCGATATTGCATTCATCTGCGGGTACCTCATTAACAGCAAAATATAGGCAAGCTGGAAGGAGTTCATAGAGGAGTAACAAAATGATAAAGAGTGCTGGAGGATTGACATGTGAGAACAGATTAAAAAGATGAAATCACTTTGCTTTAGCTAAGTGGCGACTAAGGGGGAACGTGTCAACCATCTACAATTATGTGAAGGTTATAAACTCCCAAAGAAAGGCAGTGATTACTAGGAATCAAGGGAGTAGTGCTCTGTTTAAAGGGACAAATTAAGAAGGGAAAAGTTTACATCAGATAACAGGAACATTTTCTAATGTAGAGCTATTTTATGTCTTTTAAAAAGACAAAAAATTAAATTGTAGATCCCATTGTAATATTATATAATGTAAATTTTCTGTAGTATATCTATCTATCTGTATATCATCTCTCTCCCTCTTTCTCTATCCATCTATCCATCCACCTACCCGCCTACCCATCGCTCTTAGAAAATGGCCTTCCACAATCTAGGAATAAAAAAATAATAATTACTACCATTCTTATCAGTTTTGTATGGTATTTCACAGGCATACCATTTAATTGTTAACGTTGCTTATTAACCATTAAAAACAATGAGGGTTAGAAAATTTGAGCAACATTACAAAGGTCACCCAACTAGTAAGTAGCAGAGCCAGGATATGAACCCAGGGGTCTTTACCTCCACCCCTGCTTGTAACTACTGGGTAGTTAAATTATTTTAGTATGTTATTACATCTTTAAATTTTCATTACTCTATTATTTACATGACTGTATGGATTATTTTACTAGTTCTGTGAAGTATTTTGTTACTCATTTCCTTGACTAAATAAGGATATACTTCAAGTACCTTGGAATATGGATGCTTGTGGTCATTAAGTTTGCAAGAGATAGCCATTCTCACAGCCATTTCCCATTCTTGAACAATTCAAGTAGCTGCCACTCATTCTAGCTATGTGGATAAAGTAATGCCTGCATAATTTCATTTCCTTATCCTCCTAGACACTACTCATTTGTAATTTTGAAAAATAATTTCTTAATCCACTACTTTATGCAATTTGAGTTATCCAATAAGGTATAGCATATTTATAAAGTTGTCATTTGAAATAAATTATGGTATTGGGGTTTTTCTTTTTTTAAATTACTTGCCTCTGACACTTTGTATTTTTTAATTTAATTTAATTTACTTAATTCTAAAGATGTTTCAAAAGAAAATCATGCTCAACGTTCAACTTCCCCAGTTAGAGCTAACCACTGACAACAGTTTTTGTACCCTTTGAGGAATTGTCTGTGCATATACCTGTGCACACTTTTTTTTCTTTATTTAACCTGTTATCTTGGGTATCTTTCCATATCAGCATACATTGTGTTACTTCATCCTTCTAACAACTGTAAAACATTTTGTTGTATGGGTGGAACATTATTCATCCAGTCCCTTGTTGATGGATGCTTAAATCACTTTTTATCCAGACTTTTTAAATAAACAATTTTGTTGTAAATATATTCTCCATGTCTTTGAATACTTATCCAATACTGATGGGCAAATTTCTATCTGGGACATGTGTGGGTCAAAGCATACATGCATTTAATTTTAATAAGTCTTTACCAAATTTCCAGGGCCAAAGTGGGTTTTACATTTATGTAAACACAATATATATGAGAGTATAAAACAGACTACTTATAATTTAAAACTCACACCAGACTCCAAATGCTGCCTTATCAACTTCTGTGAGGGTATAAAATGGCAATTTTCTGAAGATGAACAGTTTATTTTACATAAATATTTTTCTCATGGGCCAAGCTCACCTTTGTCTACAAATATTTTCAAGCCAATAACACATTACTTATGTGTATTTTCCCATGGTTTAATTAAAAGAAACCTACTATGTTTAAAATAACCGATTTGACTAATTCTTTGGTTTAAACTTTGGCTTAGGCTATGTCTTCTACCTGAAAAATCTACCCCACCTCAACTCAACTCTGCATGTTCCAATTCTACCCACCCTTTGTGGTTTATTTCCAATGATACCATCCAATCTAAGTCGTGTATCCTCCTTCTGAACTACCAGCACTTCTATGTAACTCTTTTATAGCACACATTTTACATTATAAGTCCCTGATAAATGGTAGTTACCCTAGGCTCTTGATATTTCCACCTCTATAAATGTTTCTATCCTCCCCTCTCTTCATTTGCCTGCTCCAGTGAGTTGAGGTAGTTTAAACTACCTATTAAGTATTGGGATACTACTGTTATTTTCTGTTAAACATTCCAAGTTTTGTTTTTAATATCAACTGGTGAAACAATATGTTTATTCTGAAGTTTAGAATTTTTGACACAGCAAAAAATGATTTTAAAATGTCTCATTGGAACTTAACTCATAAGCAAATGCAGCTTTAAAAACTAGGGGTTAAATCTGAAACATACTGGCGAGAGCAACATCGATGCTATCATATTAAAGGCCTTTGGAGGCAAACTAGCATAGTTTACACGCCATCAGTCCTATTTATAGAGCTGACTCCTTTTTGCAATGTCAACTGTAACATTATACTTATTTTAAACCACAGTATCTCAAATATCAGCCTCTACTAGTTGTACAGTTCTCTTTTATTTGATAGCAGAGAGCCCAATGGAGCCTTCTGAAGAACCTAGTCAAATTAGCAAAGATAACTTTTTAGAAGTTCCTAATTTATCCGATTCCCTTTCTGAAGATGAAGAAGTTAAACCTACTTTCAAAGCTGGTTTCTCCCCTCAACCAAGTAGAAGAGGTTCTGAGTCTTCTGAAGACATGTATATGGACATCCCATCTTCAGGTTCAAGAAGAGTTTCATTTGCTGATACCTTTGGATTCAATCTTGTGTCTGTCAAAGAATTTGATTGCTGGGAATTACCGAGTGGTTCAACCAATTTGGACTTAAGCAAGGACATTTTCCACATGGAAGAATATGTTTTATCTCCACTATTTGATTTGCCTTCTTCAAAAGAAGATCTTATGCAAAAACTTCAAGTACAGAAAGCAGTACTGGAATCAACTGAGTATCTTCCTGGGTCTACAAGTATGAAGGGAATTATTCGAGTTCTGAATATTTCTTTTCAGAAGTTAGTATATGTGAGAATGTCCTTAGATGATTGGCAGACATACTATGACATCTTAGCAGAATATGTCCCTAATTCTTGTGATGGTGAAACCGACCAGTTCACCTTTAAGATTGTATTGGTTCCTCCTCATCAAAAAGATGGCAGTAGAGTTGAGTTTTGTATACGTTATGAAACTTCTGTTGGTACATTTTGGTCAAATAACAATGGCATAAATTATACATTGGTTTGTCAAAAGAAAGAACAAGAGCTGGAACCTGTAAAACCAAAGGAAGAAGTATCTAGTAAACATATAAAAGGCTGCTTAAAGGTAAAATCAAGGTAAGCATATATCTTACATTTCTTACTATTCATAATACTAAAGCTTTTTCATGTTATTCTTTATTTCAAATGTTCTAAGAAATAGCCGTTCTATTTTAAGATATTCTGCTTGCTATGTAAAAAACAATGGTGCTAGGTTTTAATAAGGTCAGTGCTATTCACATAATAGCACTATGTTATTACACCTTCTTGAAATATGAGAAAAAATATGGGTACAATGTAAGAGGTGGGAGGGAGTGCATGTGTATATTATTTGTCTAATGAGTTATAAATTGCTTAAGTTCAAATCATGAAATCTAGGTTCTTCACAGGTAAAAGCAATTTTTGGACATTTGAAATATATTTATTTTTAGTGGTTTTTAAATGTCTATGTTCTACTTTGAAACATTCTGATTAACATAGAAACTGCATCTCAATAGGTTCCAAGTGCTGGGAAGTTTGTTGACTTCCCCCAAAAGCTACAATAAACTCCTTAATGACCGATTGAATCATACAAGGGTGTTTTGAGTGCTACGTATTAAGTTAAATCATAAGAGCTATGACTTTACTGACAAACCAATAGAAAGGCATAAGTCTTTTGTATGTGATGTGTGAAATCCAGATAAAACTTTATAATTTATAACCAAATTTAACATTATTGAAAACAAACTGGTATAATTTAGTAAAAGTAAATGGAGCAGAGTTAAAAAAAAAAAAAAATGACCCAAATACAAATAAAGATATTCAGCTATGTAGATTAGGGATTTGAGATGTGACCCCTCATTAGTAACCTTGATCTCCTATTAATACGAAAAATAAGGTAACCTGGAGCTGAGCTCTCTCTACAGTATAGAATGGGCTAATTTCCATGACACTATGTTAGCAGATAAACCACCCTGGATATGACAGAGCCTTCCTGCTCTTCAGAATGAGCCAATAGGAAATTCCCCATTGCTCTACCAGCCACAGACAAATGTTTGATTATTCTCTAGTTGGTCCACCCTAACTATCCTTAAATCCAAAGATTCTAGTAATTATACCAGAAATAGTGGCATCAAGACACCCAAACCAAACTCACGGGCATCGAGTTGATTCCAGCTCATAGCAACTCTATAGGACAGAGTAGAACTGTCCCATAGGGTTTCCAAGGCTATAAATCTTTATGGAAGCAGACTGCCACATCTTTCTCCTGCAGAGTGGCTGATGGGTTCGAACGACTGACCTTTTGATTAGTAGCCAAGCACTTAACCACTGTACCACCAGGGCTCCTCAAAATACAATATATGTGGAAGCAATTCAATCATATAAAATATTTCTATTTTCATTATCCTTTTAAGTCATTTCAAAGATTGCCTTAATTAACTTTGTGAATTATGCCAAATTATCCAAATCAAACTTCCTCAGATTTTAATTGATGCTATTAAGAAAGATAATATAATCACAATCTCTATGTATGTTATGAAAATTTTAAGCTACATATTAGCTATACTGACAAAATAAGTTCAACATTATTTAACACAACTAATTTATGAACATAAACATACACATATTAAATACTTTTCAGAGGAGAGAATCTTCAAGGAATACCTATTAAACAGGTTGCAACTTGCTCTACATGTTATGGAAAAGCAGAATTTAGGAACAACAGACTTACCGTCAAAAAGCTCATAAAAGAAGTCATGTTTAACTGGATTTTTCTGCAAGTTAAAGATTCAGCTTTAAAACTACAGGCAATACACGCTGAGCTATGGTATTGATAGGGAATTCCTTTTATAAAAGAAACTTGACTTGATACCAAGAACAGAGAATGGACAACTTATAGGCATAATCTTCTAGCCTAGTCATGATATTACTGGAACTTCTCCTAGTATAAGATATGTATTACTAAATATATCCATACACACATTTGTATTCAGAACAGTAATCATCGGATGCATAGCGGACGCCATTCAAGTTATAATACTGCTTTGGGGAAAAACCTGAGAAGAACTAAACCACAAAATGGTCTAAAGGCCTGTAAAGTTTCCTAATGAGTTAGAAAAATGGAAAAAATCTCTCTCCTTGAAAACCACAAATACATTTTCTGCACTTCTGTAACTTAAAAATGACCAGCATAATTCAAACCACATTTTGAAAAAAGCTTTTGCCTCTGGAGGAGGGTTTTTGTGCTGAGTTTCAGTCCAACATGAATTTTTACACGTGATTTATATACCCCTCAAAATGGAGTGTATAAAGGAAATCCTGACAGAGCCTGAGAACAGCATGTGCCATAATAGAATATTTATACAGCTTTATATGATATAATTTATATGCAATAGGGTTTCAAATATCCCTAAAACTCACACAAGAGAGCATTATCAAATTTCTAAATGAATATTGCAGTTGAATTTCATCATGAAGAATTTGGTTAGGGAAAAATAGCACACCTTATTAGTGTTATTTTATAAAAAGTGTACCTGGCTAAAATAAAAATAAAATTAATGCTTAGCTGATCAAAAATTATAGCTTCTAAAATATCCCTCCCAATAGTCACAGAATCTAAACGAGTTTTTCTCTAGTATTTACCCAATCCTTATGTAGCTTAATTTGGAGCTATTTCTTCCAGAAGATAAATACCAACGAGAAATGTACATGAATTTTTTCTTCATACCTGCAAGTAGATTAATAATAGTATATAAGTCACAGTTAAAATGAAATTAGGTTGTCCTAGTATAGACGGTAACATCTAACTTCAATTTCTCCTAATACCAAAGTTAATTTCCTATTGTGGTATCTGAAATTGTATATCCCTAAAGTGTCAATAATCCCTTATAATAAGTACAGAACGAACTGTGGCAACACATTTAGCGAGGCAGGATTTCTGTTATGTCAATCACCCATCTAGGCACTATGTTTTGTCTGTGGAGATTTTTTTTTTTTTTTAAGTCAGAGTTTGCAACTCTGCACACTGGTGTGGGCTGTCTATTTTCTTTTAATGCTTGTTAGTCTATCCCCTTTGGACATAAATACAGATCTAGAGGGAGCAATCTGTAACTCATGGGCATGTGACCGACAGTGACCCAAAGGCATTTAATTGCTCTGAAAGGCATGCGTCATGAGATACTTGTTAAGTGTCATCACATATGTGGCACTGGGGTATGTACTAACAGTCAAACTAAGCAGGCTTCTGATCTACACTTCATGGGTTTTATTTACAAAATAAATGACACTGATATAAATTATATTACATATATATCAATAAACAAGCTAAAAATAGCATTTAGAAGCAGTATAACCTTAAAGTTAAAATTATGAGCTTCAAGTTAGACAAAACTAGGTTTGTGTCCAAGCTTCCCACATGCTGGCTGTGTGATCTTGGGCCACTTAAGCTTGTTGGTTTCCTCATCTATTTATTGGGAATCATAACAGCACTACCTCATGCTATGGGATTTACATGAGATAATGCATATAAACTTTTTACCCAGTGTCTGGCACATAGTAAGCTCTCAGTAAATGTTAACTGCTGTAAAAAGACAAGGCCAACCCTAGATTTAGATGGATCAGAAAAACCCTAGAACTGCTCAACCAGCCCCAAAGTCCCTTTCCTCTTTCCTTTTAGGAATCCTGAATTTTTCTTTGTCTCTTAAAGATTTTAATCAACAACCAAGACTAATCAGGCTACATTTTATTGAGAGGTGTACCACTTTATAGCTGGAACGTCTTAAAACTGGAAGAGATCTCAGTGACCATTAAAATTTCTACCTTTAATAGATGAGAAATAGAGGCCCAGAGGGGAAAGGAAGAAATAAAGCCTTAACTTTGGTGTTGAACAAACAGGCATATTAAACCCAGTAGTAAAATATATCCTTATTACCTATGTGGCCATGGACATGTTACTTCACTTCCCAAAGCCTCAGTTTATTCATCAGTAAAATAGGGGTAATGATGCCTGATGTTATGATGATTAAAGTAAAATGAGATTGTTTTTAAAGCTTCTAGTAGAGTGTTGAACATAGATAACATAATCATCAAGTCAGCTATCATAACTATCTTCATCATTACCAAATCTTGTGCAGCTAATTAATTTCCTGATTCTTGGACTTGCATTATTTCCCCGTACTTCACAGGTTTCATTGTTTAGGTTCCAAAATCTGTTCAACAAATGTTTATTGAGGGTGTGTGTGTCAGGTGCTATGTTAGGCACTGGTATCCAAGTAAGAAACATGGCTAGAAACAAGATCCCGTGAAAAAGAGGCCCCAAGGGAAAAGGCCTCACAGTGACAGGCAGAGCGGGAGAGAGAGAAAACAAGAAACCATCTCAGATTCTTTGGGTATATAATGGAAACCATGGATAAAAAATGAAATAAAAACAGTTTACATTACAGTTTAGTTTTGTAGATTAAGTGATATATAACTGACCTTGAATGCTGGCTAAGGGAGTGTCTTTCTCAGCACCTTTTTTTATTTTTCCCTTCCCACCAGCTGCTAAATGTATGTTCCAAACTGTTGGGTACACAGGTTGACTTCATCTGGTTTTGTATTTTATTGAGTGAAACCAATTTATTATTTTAAGTAAAGAAACAACATAGTATAACTGTATGATGGTATTTATAACTTGGCCAGGTAAATGCAAATAAATTCCTGAAAGATTTTAATGCCAAAGGAGACAATTGATTAGTCTTCAATTTTTTTACCTGGGAGAGAGAAATAGGCACATTCAGGAATCAGACAGAGAGAAATCCTTTATAAGGCATGATTTTAAGAATACTGAGAGTTTATCTTTCAGGGTGATAAAATCATTAAAATGAGGCCAAGAAAAGCATTGGAAAATGGGGCATAAAATGCAGCCATATTGCATGTTCCAGTCAGAGCCATTGGATTATGAGACTTCCTTAATTTACATTTACAGTATACTCTGGTGTCCTGGAAAAAGTCCAAATAGGTGTAAATAGCCCCATGAGGCTGCTGGGACCTAATGTATTCCATAACTAACTCGTTTTGAGTCTAGGCTAACTGTGGAAGCCAGGTCTGTTTAAGAGGAGGGACCTCTGGCAAGGCCATACGGAAACATAAAACACAGCTGCATACGAACCATCAAGAGGACTGTTTAGAAGCTGCCTACTGGTTGACAGCAAGAAGCCAAGTAGCTTAGAGTTTCCTTGGAGATGCACCAGGGCTACGTAGCTGCCTGGTTTAGTGGGAATTCATACCCGTATGAGTATGAGTATGACTTTCCTCAAGATAGTTTTGAACCTTCGCTGAGAGAAGAGGAACAAAAGGGGTATCATCCCTCAGGGTTTCTCTCGAACTCTAGCTAAAAGGAATCTCTTTGGATGCCATGCCCAAAATGGGCCCTCTGGGATCTCAGTGAGCCTAACTTCTCTCCTGAAGTCCGTAGGCTATTTGTAAAAGTGGAGCAGGCCCAAGGACTATGAGCCAGGTAAGCTCTGGACCAAAAAAAAAAAAGATAGTACCATTGTGAAGTGGGACAACTTAGCTTTTGACCATCTTCCAATTCTGCTAACTGCGACTTTTGTCCCTGTTCCATGTTTTGGCCCCGACACATCAACAGGAATAACTTAGCGGAAGTGACCTCAGGCGCAATCTTCTGAGGCAGGCCTGTTTCCAGTGCCCTGTCAGACTTTAAAGACCCTTTATACTCCTATACTCTGACACCTCACTTCATAACCTTGCCTGAAATTTTATTTATATATATAAATATATATATTATATATAAAAATATATAGTTTATATATAATATATATAATAACGTATATATACATATATATGTATATCTATCTATATGTGTGTGTGTGTGTGTCTATGTGTACATATATATATATATATATACATATATATATCTCATTGCTGTCTAGTGGATTCCAACTTACATGTTACAGAGTAGAACTGCTGCATAGGGTATTCTCGCCTGCAATCTTTATGGAAGCAGATCATCAAGTCTTTCTTCCTCAGTGCTGCTGGATAGGTTTGAAGTGCCAACCTTTCAGTTAGTAGTGGAGAGCAAACCGTTTGTGCCACCCCAGGACCTTTGTATAAATATACAAAGGAAGTATCTCTATCTTAGACCCAATTGAGTCAGTTGGGGATTTGACTTTGGATTAAGACAATAGACATAGATAATTTTAGAGCAGAGAGCACTATAGGGTACAAGGCAGATTTGAGTACAGAGTCATGGTAAAGACTCCACAGAAACATGAGGACTTGGGGGCCTGGTGTGTGTGTGTGTGGTGTGGCCAGGGGGCAGGGTTTGTGGGAAGGGGAAATTTAAAAAACTGTGAAACTGTGAGGTAATGGAAACAAGAAGGACTTTAAAATAGGGCAGTCTTGGGATTTCCGTTGGCATGAGGTTGCCATGAGTTGGGGGCCGACTCAACAGCAGCTAAGAAGAACTAACTCTGAATTTATAAATTACATTTTGTATCTATTTTATTCAGTCGTACAGTAAGGAAAATATTTATTTGCCAGAGTCAGCTATCTCAGTTGCTGACACTTTGTAGATAATCAAAATTGTAGTATAGGTGACAAAAGCAAAAGAAAACAAACAAACCAATTGCTGTCGAGTCAATTCCGACTCATAGCAACCCTATAGGTGGCATTGGTGACAAATTCCAAGTTTTAAAATCTTGTGTATGGCTAGTTTTATGCTCAAGATTAATGGAGCATTGCTTTTTTTCCGCATTATTATTCCTAATGCCAGAATACAGGTTAATACAAATAATTTCAAATTTAGTTATGTTATGAGTTTAATAAGTTTTTGGACACTAACAAGAGAACCTAACTTTTATGGCGTTACTTCTGTGGGCAAAAATGATTTTGAATTCCAACAACTTCTGGGTTCCAAGTATCTTTTGGAACATCATCTGGTCATAAATTGGAGAGTATGTATTTCTTTAAAGCTAAACTGCCATGTATGTCTTCTTAAGATAAAATTTTATGTTGAAACTAAGAAAATTGAGAATTGGTTAACCAGCCTTCAGTTTTAATGGTTGGACCTTGAAACCATTTATTTGTTTCACTTTATGATGAAATGCATATGATTTGTAAGAAAGAACATTTATTTTAAAACATGGTCTTAACTCTGTGAACATGTGCAATGATACTGTTATTTTGAGGGTTATGTTTGCCATTTTTACCCACTGTTTTGTGCCCAAATAATTCTCTTCTAAGATACTTGGTGTTTTAAGCAGAACTTTCGTCTGCCTTTGTCTCTGCTGCTCTATCCATATATGTAGCTGTCTTACTATTTCACATCTTATTAGCCTTTCATTCAAAGGAGAAGAAAAATTAGAAAGATTTCATGGAAATATATATAGTATGGCAACTTGACTTCTTATTAATTAATGGCACTGGACAAATATTTAGGGAAGAAGAAAACAGTTGCTGTAGGTCCTAAATATCTGTTGATTTCAACTGGACACTTTCTGCTTCTTTTGGCCTAAATAACTAAATTGGCTGCAAAAATTCACCGTTATCAGTCCTGTATATCTATGAAGAGAAAATGGAATTAAAGTTTATATAACTCTTTTACTCTAAGAAAATATAAACCATTACATTTTGGCCATTTCTCTGTTAAAGCATTCTGTTCCACAAGACTATATAAAAAGGAAAAGCTCCATAGGATATGCCTCTCAAACCTTTTCAGGTTTTTATTCTGCTTCTTTAATAGCTCTATTTGGTTTAGCTGGCACAGTAGTGTTATTATCTTTCATACAAGTAATAACAATCGCATCATCCTGCTGTTTAAAGATTTTATGACAAATAGAAATAAATTGCTAAACTGGACTGTTATACTGCATTGTTTAGTGACAGAGACCACTTGTTCATTACACAAACCTGTCTTAGGAAATTTCAATATTCCCTCCTCCTCAAGTTATTCCGAAAATGTCTGTGTTGTACATCAAGAGCCATTCAAGACACAACTACAAATGGAATTCCAACACATGTAAGAAAATAATGATTGTGCTGTGTGCAACTATGGATTTGAATTTTACTCACCCCTTTTGAAATTTTTAGTAGTAAAAAAAAGATCAAAATACTCCCCCTCACCCTGATTTATATTTGTAAAGCATGCTAAATGATGAGACACTGCTCCTGATTATGTAAAACTGAATTCCTAGCCCATTTAACACTGATGGCATTCTGACTTGTTTTACAGAATTGAGCCATGATACAAACCTAACCTATTGACTCTCAATACCTAAGAAAAATCCCACACTGATTTTTGTTCTTCAAAAATTATTGTGGATGTCTTCACATGATTACAAATCACGTAGAATTGCTTAGGTAAAATCCAGCCTCATAAGTCATATATGAAATGAAGCTGAACAAAATACTCATAGTTTGCTAATATCTCCTTTTTAAGATTAATGTTTGCAAATAATTTTATAATATATCAATGATGCATATATTATAATATTTGGACATTATAATATATTAATATATAATATATTGATAGAACATAAATATTTTAAGTATTTTCCTATAAAATAATTGCATAGATTTTTTAAAATCACATTCAGGTACAGCAGAAAAAAGAATATTATCTTCACATATAATTTTCAATTAGTGCATAACACTATTGTGTTTAGTTTATAAAGTTATAATCATTGTTTCCCAATGTAGCATAGCACTTGATGATTTTGGAACAGTTTTCATTGATCTATATTATTGTAGAAGAGACCATGTAATTCCATACTTTGTTTCAGGCAGAATTATTCTAAAAACTACCCAAGCCAAGGGGTGAGATATCTTTCCTATAATTATCTCCTGGGAAGATGGTGTTCTTCAATAATACGTTCTATCAGGGAGTTCTGTGTCTTTAAACTAGGCATTCACTTACTCTGATTCTCATTTGAATTAAATGTTAGATTCCCTATCCCTACCCTTTAAAGATAAGCAGAATTATATTGTTTCTGCCAGTAGTTTCTATTTTCCTTGTCAAATAACCCCAATAACTTCAAATTTTCCCCTTGAAGTCCTAACTAGTAAGCTGGTTTGTAGTGTTTTAATGCAAAGGTCAGAGAAGAGAAACCCATTACCAACTGGGTCCTTTTAAGTGGTAAATAATATAGCTGTTCCAAGGGCCAAGCACTGTCAGCACTGATGTATCAGGGGCAGCCCAATAGGTTAATAGCAGACTAGCAAAGGAGCTCTCCCAATCCTTCCTTCTTTAGCTTTGAGTATTGTAGGTGTTACTGAAATTGGAGGTATTACTATTACGATGGAACTTTCTATGGAGTCAGAGAAGGGAAGGAGACTTCATTTTAAAAACTTAGAAAGTAAAAAGCAAACACTGCAGATCCTTAAGTTTATTCCTTAATCCTACCTAAAAAGATAGTTGTATTAGAATTTTTGAAAACCTCTGAGTCAGACAAATAATTTAGAATCATAGTTACACTATAGTCTTGATATCTAATTTTTAAACAAAATTTCCTTCAAGAATGTAATTGTATACACTAGTCATTGAGAAGACATATAGAATAAATTAAATTTTGATAAAAATCATATGTGATGTAGACTAATTGAAGTTTAAATTTGCTGTTAGTGTATCTTTTTGTAGAAAAGGTTAATACTATCTGCAAGAAGAATTCACTTGAATACGTGTTGAATTTCTTGACTGTGTGCGTGTGTATGTGCGTGTATGTATGTGTCTGTACAATTTTCTCTAAGAGCTGTTTGTTCTTACCAGTGACTATAAGCAGAGGACTGGTACAGCCAATCCAGTTGATAATTTATTTAGCAAATTGAACATGATAAGCAGTATAGGAAATACTGTTTAATAAAAAGAAATTATTTTAATACATGTTTTGTGAAAAAAACATGTATATATTAGCTTTTTGCTTAAATTGGGCCTCTTTTGTGTGTGTAGGCATATATATAGTAAATATAATAAATATATTGTTCATGTGTTTCATATTTTGGATACTATTTCATATTTTCTGTATTAGTAATATTTCATTCAAAGCTAAATTTGGTCAGCCAAGTTTATAGAAAATGACAGTTATGAACATTCAAGGCATTTGAATACAAGTCTCCTAAAACTTATTTAGTTTATGGACTCCTAGTCCTATTGTTGATCTATCCATATAATGAGACTGGCTTTTCACCTCTCATTGCTTTGTAACGTTTCCTTTAAATGTTTCCTTTAAATTACCAGTATTTCTGGCAATATTTTCCCATGGAGTAGCTACTCCTAGAGTACAAAATAAAACAACTTGTCTTAGATGAAAGGGTTGCTGTTTGCCATGACTGCATCTGATGCAATTTATTTATAGGCAAAGAAATCAACATTTAGCAAAAAAAAACTTACTGTTTATAAGATATTTTCATGTCTAGAAGGAAGACGACTTTTGCCATACTGCCTTCTATATCTAGTCAGAATGGTTACAATGTTGGCATTTTTAGGCAGCCCTCACCCAGGGACTATTTTCTCTGACCTTTACTTTGTATTTTATCATTTGTAAGTTTTACATTTAAAAAAAAATATTTATTTTGTTACTATTGTAGAGAATACAGACAGCAAAACATACACCAGTTTAATAGTTGCTGCAGGTACAATTCAGTGGCATTGATTACTGTCTTAGTTATCTAGTGCTGCTGTAACAAAAAACAGGTGGATGGCTTTAACAAAGAGAAATTTATTCTCTCACAGTCTAGTAGGCTGTAAGTCCAAATTCCAGGTGTCAGCTCTAGGGGAAGGTCCTTGTCATCAGTTGTACTCTGATCTAGGAGCTTTTCTGTGCAGGAACCCCAGGTCCAAAGGACACACTCTGTTCCTGGCACTGCTTTCTTGGTGGTTTAAGGTCCCCTTGTCTCTCTGCTCACTTCTCTCCTTTACATCTCAAAAGAGATTGGCTCAAGACACAATCCAATTTTGTAGAATGAGTCCTGCCTCATTAACATAACTGCCACTAACCCATCTCATCAACATCATAGAGATAGGATTTACAACACATAGGAAAATCACATCAGATGACAAAATGGTGGACAATCACACAATAGTGGGAATCATGGCCTAGCCAAATTGATACACGTATTTTTGGGGGACACAATTCAATCCATGACAATTACATTCTTTGAGTTGTGCAACCATTTTCACTCTCTTTCTCTGAGTTGTTCCTCCCCCATTAACATAAACTCACTGCCCCCTAAGGTTCCTATCTAATCTTTCAAGTTTCTGCTGTCAATTTTATCCAATATAGAGCATAGTGCTCAAGGCAAACGTTTTTTACAAGTTAAGCTAAGTTATTGTTTGGTTTTAAGACTTCAGAGAATATTTTTGGTTTAAGGTTTAAAGATTACCTCAGGGTAATAGTTTCAGGGATCTGTCCAGCCTTCATGGTTCCAGAAAGTCTGGAGTCCATGAAAATTTTAAATTCTGTTCTGCATTTTCCTGCTTTTGATCAGGAGTCCTCTAAAGAATCCTTGATCAAAATCACAACGAGATACCATCTCATTCCCATTAAGATGGCTAAGATTTAAAGAAAAAAAAAACCAGAAAATAACAAATATTGGTGAAGATAAGGGAAAATTGGAACCTTTATCCATTGCCGGTGAGAATGCAAAATGGTATAGCTGTTGTGGAAAACTGTGTGGTGGTTTGTCAAAAAATAGAGCTACCATATCACCCAGCAATTCCACTCATACATGTAATGTTTACATTTACTATGTAGTTTTATTCCTTTGTGAAAAAAACCAAACTTTTGCTATAGTAAAGCATTTCATGTGATATTTAGGCTGTTTTCAAAGAAGGTTGTATGTCGTTTACTATGCTTACACCATTAAAAAGCAACACAAACAATCACGTGACTACATTTCACTGGCCATAACAAAGGCTGGAAACAAACATCTGAAGTAACTTGGTTAAATTCCAGGAATGCATCCCTTTAATACTCAGAGTAGTTATTATAGATGAAGAAACTGAGACTCAGAAATGTGAAGTGACTTTTCAAGGTACCCCATGGCAAAACTGGGACCAGACCTTATTCCATCCTCTCTCCACCCTCTCTTCAATACTAATGCTGCCTCACTAACTAACCTACTTGAACTGTTAACTCAGTTTATATCAGTAACGTAGCTGAACACTGTTCAGAGAAGTTTGTAGACTAAGACAGACTAAGAATAAAGGCCTGGCAATCTACTTCCAAAAAACCAGCCAAAGAAAATCCTATGGATCACAGCGGATCTGATCCAGCAACCTAGATTATGGAATAATGCAGGATTGGGTAGCTTTTCCTATTTTTGCATGGGTCTCCATGGGAAGCTCACAACAACAGTGGACCATCAATGGGCTGAATTTTGAATACTGAAATAGCTCCTTAGTGTTTTTGAATACAATGCAATGACTACACTCAGGTTTGTCTTGCTTTTGAGGCTGTTAAAGAGCAGTAGTGGTACTACAATATTAGAGAATTTAACAATCCTCTGTTAAAGGATTCTAATTTGCATGTAAACATGGACAAAGTCAAAGATATTTTTTCAAAACTTTGAATTACACAGACTCTAGCTTTCCCAACTGTCTTCACTGTTTCTGTTCATGCCACTTACCCAATTTTAAAACTGTTTCTTCTTGTCTCTGACCATCCTGTTTTTACCTTCCACTAAGAACCAGCTAAATTTTCTTCTTGACTGGAGATTTCCTGACCCCTTCGTTCTATTCAGATCCTCCCTTCCCTCAGCTCAGCATTTAATGCCTACCGTATTCATCTAGCACCTACTCAAACATGGCTTGTTTTTTTTTTTTTTTTTGCATTTTTGAAGACTTCTGTGTATGTGCCCTTCTTCCCAACTGGATTCAAGTTCTTGAGGTGAGGAATAGTGTATCAGTCTAATGATTATTCCCTACAGGAACTAACACAGGATTTTGCACATAAAAAGCTTTGAAAAAATATCTATTACAGGCAATTGGCTTTCTCATTGATAACCCTGAGTCCTGGTAAAATCCAAAAGTACTTTCTGAATAATTAAAGAACAAATTATGTTTATTATAGTTTTAATGATGAGAGGTTTATTGTTTTCACAGTCTTTAAAAATCAGATGCCTCCTGGACATCTCCATCTGTATATCCAGGTGGCAGATTAAATCCCTTATGTCCTAAATCAAAGTTACTTTTCCCTCCAATCCCAGTCCCACTTTCTTTTTTCTATTATTTATTCATTACTTTTATCATCTAAGCAAGAAACATGAACATCATGATTTATTTTTCCAACTTCTATCAGTTCTACCACTATATTATGTTCTATGACCATAGTGATATGATTGTCCATTGAATAAAAAATAAAAATTATTTTAAGAAATTAAGAATAGAAGATAGAAAGACCATATCTACACATTATAAAACAGCAGGTAAAATGGCAGTTTGTCCCTGCAATAACCACATATTTTTTGTCCAAAAGGACTCAAAAGTAAATATAGAATCGAACACATTAACCATTATAACATCTTCTAGACAGTCTAAATTGAGATGGTTAGTTTCAGTCACCAAGGTGCCAATGAAAGATCAACTTGAGAATTAAATTAATACAGGAGCCCTGATGGCACAGTGGTAAAGAGCTCAGCTGCTATCCAAAAGGTAAGCAGTTTGAATCCACCAGCCCACCTTGGAAACCATATGGGGCAGTTCTACTCTGTCCTACAGGGTCAGCTACGAGTTGGAGTCGACTCAGTGACAATGGGTTTACTCCATTATAGGATTTTCTAATTAGTCAGTCTTCTTTCTTTTTTTTTAAATTTTTATTGTGTACTATCTTACCCTTCACCAAAGTTACCACTTAACTATTGTCTATTTAGTGTTTTTCTGTTCTTACCCCTCTCCTTGTAACCATCAAAGATTGTTTCTTTTTGTGTGTTAACTTTTTCATGAGTTTTTATAATAGTGGTCTCATACAATATTTGTCATTTTGTGACTGACTTATCTCACTCAGGATAATGCCCTCCAGATTCATCCATGTCATGAGATGCTTAGCAGACTCATCATTGTTCTTTATTGTTGCATAGTACCTCATTGTTTGTATGTACCATAGTTTGTTTATTCATTCATCTGTTGATGGGCATCTAGGTTGTTTCCATCTTTTTGCTATTGTGAACAAAGCTGCCATGAACATGGGGTATGCATATGTCTATTCGTGTGACGACTCTTATTTCTCTAGGATATATTCTTAGGAATGGGATTGCTGGATCATATAGTATTTCAATTTCTAGCTTCCTAAGGAAGCACCATATCATTTTCCAAAATGGCTGTACCAATTTGCATTCCCACCAGCAGTGCATAAGAGTTCCAATCTCCCCGAAGCCTCTCTGATATTTGTTATTTTCTGTTTTTTTTTTAATTCTTGCTAGCAATGCCAGGGTAAGATGCTATTCATTGTGGTTTTGATTTCATTTCTCTAATGACTAGTGATTGCGAGCATTTTCTCATGTGTCTGTTAGCCTCTTGAATGTCTTCTTTGATGAAGTGTCTGTTCATTTCCTTTGCCCATTTTTCAATTAAATTATTTGTGCTTTTGTTGTAGAGGTGTTGGATTTTCCTATAGATTTTAGAGATTAGATCTTTGTCAGATTTGTAATAGCCAACAGAAGGGGGGTTAGACTTTTTCAAATGCCTTTTCTGCGTTGATTGAAATGATCATGTGATTCTTTTATTTCATTGATGTGGTGGATTATGTTGATTGATTTTCTACTGTTGAATCATCCTTCCATACTTGGTATAAATCCCACTTGGTCATGGTGTATTATTTTTTTGATATGATGCTGAATCCTATTGGCTAGAATTTTGTTGAGAATTTTTGCATCTATATTCATGAGAGATATTGGTCTGTAATTTTCTTGTTTTGTGGTGTCTTTGCCTTATTTTGGTATCAGGGTTACGCTGGCTTCATAGAATGAATTCAGATGTATCCCTTCCTTTTCTATGTTCTGAAATAGTTTGAGTAGTACTGGTATAAGCTCTTCTCTGAAAGTTTGGTAGAATTCTCCACTGAAGTCATCTGGGCCAGGGCTTTTTTTGTTTTTTGTTTTTTTTTTTTAATTTGACTATGTCTGAGCAGGTGGACTGTGTGTTCTTTGTTGTTTGCTCATCTGTGGGCACAATACTTTTCGCCTCCTTCTCCAATTGACAGGGTCAGTCACTCAGATATGGTATGGCAGGGCAGGTCTAGCTGAAGAGGAGTTACTGGGACGGGTTGTTTGTGGCACTTACTACAGCCACCAGAGCGGGTTGGTAATCAGTGCAGGGCAGGTTCCAGTAGGCCATGCCTGTGCTGCTTGGTGGTGTGATGTCAAGCGCACGGTGTGGGTAGGCAGGATGCAGTGGGGAGATTGTTATGTGTGGAGCTAAGATGGATATGGGAGAGAGGAGAGAGGAACAGGAGCCAAAAACATACAAACAAACAAAAAATGCTAGGGGAGTTTGCCGTTGGAGTGGAGAGATGAGAGACTATGAAATGGTGAAAAACAGAAAGGGGAAGAGGTAGAAAAGAAAAGAATGAATAAATAAAAATCAAAAAGGTTAAAGAACCGCAAAGTTCCCAGTGATCCCACTGGTGCAGCTATGAGGTCTGGGGAAATCACTCTGAGGTGTTGCAGTACAGCCTGGCTAGAAGGCATAGAGGTATACAACACCTGGTATTCAGGGAACAGAAAGAGAAGGAAGATATAGAGAGACGAGAAACTGAGCAATGAAGAAAGATGAAAAGGGAAAAAGAGGGAAAAGAAAACAAAACAAATTTTAAAAAAAGTCCCTCAAAAAAAAGAAAAAAAAAAATGTTCTCAGGGATCCCTCTGCACGTCTGTGCAAGCTGAGTGGGAAGTCTCCTTGCCACACAGCACCACCTGGCCAGAAAGGGCTCCCAACTCAAGAAAAGGAAAAGAAAACAAACAATTGAAAACAAACAAACGAACAAAAGCCCTGGGATCCCACCAGCATGGCAGCCCAGACTGGGCAGCAGCTCCACACTCGAATGGAGTTCCACAGCCCCTCAGGAAGAAGCAAAGATGGCGCACGGATCCAGGTATTTGAGCAAAAGGAGGGGGAGGTGGCGAGAGGTAAGGAAGAAATCAAAAGAAGCAGAAAAAAAATCAATACTAGCAGCCAACAAACGGCACTCAGAGAGCCAGCTAGTGTGGGCTGGTGTTTCTCGGACAAGAGACTGTGTCCACAGGAAGGAGAGGGGGCTGAGTGTGGGTGAGCAAGGGTAGGGAGTGGGAAAGCGTCTATCACAAATTACCGGAGCTCTGCAGCCCCTCAGGAAGAAGCAAAGATGGTGCACGGAGCCAGGTATTTGAGCGAAAGGATGGGGAGGTGGTGAGAGGTAAGGAAGAAATCAAAAGAAGCGGAAAAAAGCAATACCAGCAGCCAACAAATGGCACTCATTGAGCCGGCCTGTTCAGGTGTGTGGAATCCAAGCAGCCGGTGTTTCCCGGTCAAGAGATTGTGGCCGAGGGAAGCAGAGGAGGCCCAGGCGGGGTGAAGGAGGGTCGGGGGGTAGGAAAGCTTATATTGCAAATTACCGGTTGTTTTGTCTCCCGCTGGACGCTCCGTGAGGCTGCTTTCTCGTACCCCATTTGCTGATCTCCGATAGGAGTCCAAGATGGTGGATACGCGCTGCGTTTGCTGGTAGGGGACCTCTGCATGAATCTCTCCTTGTTCTCCGTTCTCTGTCAGTTTTCTCCCTCAGTTTGGTGCTTGGCTGAGTTCTTTATCTCTTCATTTGATGTTTTAGGGTTTCAGGATTGTTGTACTCTCTGTTCGGCTTAGTTTTTCAGATCTTTGCTGTGGAGGGATAGCGTGGTGCTTCTGCCTAGAGCGCCATTTTGCCAGATCTTCAGGGCTTTTTTGGGTTTGGAGTTTTTTGTTTTTTTTTTAATTACCTTTTCAATCTCTTCTTTTGTTATGGATCTGTTCAAATTTTCAACCTCATATTGTGTTAGTTTGTGTATGTAGTGTGTTTCTAGAAATTTATCCATTCCCCCTAGGTTTTCAAATTTGTTAGAGTATAGTTTTTCACAGTACTCTGTTACGATCCTTTTTATTTCAGTTGGGTCTGTTGTAATGTCCCCATTTCAGTTCTTATTGGGGTTATTTGCATCCTCTTCTGTTTTTCTTTTGTCAATATGGCCAGTGGTTTGTCAATTTTGTTGATCCCTTCAAAGAAGGACCTTTTGGTTTTGCTGATTCTTTCTATTGCTTTTTCTATTCTAATCTCTCACTTATTTCTGCTCTGATCTTTATTATTTCTTTTCTTCTGGTGGCTGTGGGCTTCTTTTGCTGTTCTCTTTTTATTTGTTCGAGTTGTGTAGCTAATGTTTTGATTTTGTCCCTTTCTTCTTTTTTAATCTGTGCATCTATTGCTATAAATTGACCTCTGAGCACTGCCTTTGCTGTGTCCTGAAGGTTTTGGTATGATATGTTTTAATTCTTATTTGATTCTAGGAATTTTTTTATTCCATCTTTGATTTCTTCTAATACCCAGTGGTTTTTAAGCAGAGTATTGTTCAGTTTCCATGTAACTGACTTTTTTTCCTTGTTCTTCCTGTTGTTAATTTCTACTTTGATGGTGTTGTGATCAGAGAAGATACTTTGTATTATCTTAATGTCTTGGATTTTGTCCAGGGTTGCTTTGTGGCCTAAGATGTGTTCTGTTCTGGAAAATGTTTCATGTGCGTTGGAAGAGAATTTGTACTTTGTAGCTGTTGGGTGGAGTGTTCTATATCTCTGTGAGGTCAAGTTAGCTGATTGTGGCCTTTAGATCTTCTGTATCTTTGTTGAGTTTCTTTCTAGATGTTCTGTCCTTTACTGAGAGTGGTATGTTGAAGCCTCCCACTATTACTGTGGAACTGCCAATTTCTCTTTTCAATGCTGTTAGAGTTTGTTTTATGTATTTTGGGACTCTGTCATTGGGTGTTTAGATATTTATTATGGTTATGTCTTCATGATGGATCATCCCTTTAATCATTATACAATGCCCTTCATTGTCTCTTATGGCGGATTTTGTTTCAAAGTCTATTTTATCTAAGATTAATATTGCCACTCCTGCTCTGTTTTGGTAGCTGCTTGCTGATACTTTTTTTCATCTTTTGATTTTTAATAAATTTATGTCTTTGTTTCTAAGGTGTGTCTCTTGTAGACAGCGTATTGATAGATTCTGTTTTTTTATCCATTCTGTCACTCTCTCTTTATGGGTGCATTTAGGCCACTTACATTCATGTAATTATTGATAGGTGTGAGTTTATTGCTGTCATTTTGTAGTGCTTTTTCTGTCTGGTGCTGATGTTTTCTTTGTTCCTCTTACTCTCCTGTGCTGGATTCCTTTTGTTTGTGGATTTTTTTTTTTTTTCATTTCTTTTGTTTTTGTAAATTTTGTGTTTACTGAGACTTTATATTTTTCTTCTTTATTTCAATGAGTAGGTTTGTTAACTTTCTTTGTGGTTACCTTGAAATTTACACTTATCTTCATAAGTTTGAAACAGTCTTTTATTACTTGATATTGCCTTGCCTTCCTCCCCATTAGAAGGTTCTATACCTACACCATTTATTCCCTCTTTTATTGTTCTGATATTGTTGTCATTTAGATTAACCTCTCTGGTTCCATGTTGTAACTCTTTTAGTTTTGATTAATCCTTGAGAGTTCATTACCTAGAGTCATGTGGTCTTCTGTCCTAGATTCAGGTGGTCGTCTGATGTTGTTTGTTCTCAAAATGAAGGCCTCCCTTTAATAATTCTTGTAAGTTGAGTTTGGTTTTTACTTATTCCCTTGATTTCTGTTTATCTGGAAATGTCCTTATTTCATCATCATATTTGAATGAGAGTTTTGCAGGATAGATTATTCTTGGTTGGCAATTTTTGTCTTTCAAGGTTTTATATATGTCATCCCATTGCCTTCTTGCATGTGTGGTTTCTGCCAAGTAATCATAACTTAATCTTATTGCTTCCCCCTTTGTATGTGACTTTTCTTTTTTCCCGAGCTGCTCTCAGCATTCTTTCTTTGTCTTTGGATTTAGTGAGTGTGATTATGATATGCCTCAGTGCTTTTCTTTTGGGTTTATCCTGTATGGGGCTCTTTTAGCTTCTCAGATGACCAGCTTTTCATTTTTCATGATATTAGGGAAGTTTTCTGTCAGCCATTCTTCAATGATCCTCTCTGTTTTTCCGTTTTCTCCCCCTGTTCTGGAACTATGATCACTCGAAAATTTTTGCTTTTTATTGTATTCCACGTTATTCTCAGTGTTTCTTCATTTATTTTCCTGATTTTTCCTCAAAGTTGTATCCAAGTATTTGTCTTTAATTTCACTGATCCTGTCTTCCATTGTTTCAAACCTGCTCCTTAGACCTTATATGACACTGTCCATTTCTGAAATCTTATTGTTTATCTTTTGGATTTCTAATTGCTGTTTTTGTATGATTTCTAGTTGTAAATTTATTTTCACATTTTGTTCCTGTATTATTTTCCTGAATTCTTCCACTGTTTTTTCTGTTTTTTCCATGATTTTGTCTATTTTTTCCTCATTTTTGTCTATTTTTTCCTTCAACTCTTGGATAGCTCTGAATATTAGAGCTTTGAATTCCCTATCAGGTAGTTCAGTCAGTCTTCTTTCTTATGTCTCCTTAAGAGATGATTCATCAAGTCTCTACAATTTTACTTATTAGTAATGTGAAATAATCCTAACATCTCAAATAAAAGAAAGATTTATTGATAAGACTTTGACTTCCTTCTTACCGCCATGCAGACCAGTGGACTAGAGCCAGAAAAATCCACAAGCTGAATAATAGAAGACCAAATACAGATATTCTGTGTCCACTGAAGGATTAATTTATTCATTCTATCTTCCTGCCAGAGCAAGAGTCAGTGACAGTGCAGGTGTTAGGGCTGCTGCTGATGTGCATGTGATGCTCATTGATTCTGACACCTGCACACTCTGGGCCTGGCTGTTGTCCTGTCTGCTCCTTATCTTAATGACTTCCCTTTACTGGGCTTTTTGCCTATCAAGATCTTCTGTCTCTACCAGATTCCTCTCATGTAGAAAAGCACTTTACTAAGTCATCTCTCTCTTGGTCTTGCAAAAAGTCTTGGTCTTACTCCACATTAAACCAAATAAATAAATAAATAGATAAAGGGGAGTAATACAATGCATAGAAGCCCTAGTGGCAAAGCAGTTAAGCGCTAGGCTGCTAAACAAAGGTTGGCAGTCCAAATCCACAAGCCTTTCCTTGGAAACCCTATGGGGCAGTTCTATTCTGTACCATAGAGTTGTTATGAGTCGGAATTGACATAACAGCAATGGGTTTGGTTTTTTGGGTTTAATACAATGCAGCTAGATTCTTTTCCTTAAGATCTACAAAAGTTAGTGTGATGTATGTCTAACACTTTACTGACTACTATATTTTTATTTTGATTTTGATATAATTTTAGATTTATAGAATAGTTACAGAAAGTATATGAAGAATTCCTGTATATTAATTTTTAAAAATACCAGAGGAATCCAGTTTCACTGTTTCCTGTAGACAAAGCTTTTATTTTTGATAAGTTTAACCTATGATAACTTTCTAGCTTGTAGGTGATTGCTTATTTTGAACAATATAAAAGAAATTTAAAATCTTTTGTGACAATATTAATAAACTTAAATATAGATAGTACTATTATCATCAGGGAGCCCTGGTGGCACAGTAGCTAAGACCTTGGCTGCTAACCAAAAGGTGAGCAGTTCAAATCCATTAGCTGCTCCTTGGAAACCCTATGAGGCAGTTCTGCTCTGTCCCATAGGGTTGCTATGAGTTGGAATTGACTTTGGTATTATCATCAGAGTTTTATTTCTCTACTGCTGCTATAACAGATATACCAAAAGTGGGTGGCTTTAACAAACAGAATTTTATTTTTTCCAAGTTTAGGAGGCTAAAAATTCAAATTCAGGATCTAGGGGAAGACTTTCTCTCTTTGTTGGCTCTGGAGGAAGGTTCTTGTCTCTTCTGAGCTTCTGCTCCTAGGCAATCTTCATGTGCCTTGGCATATCTCTTCTCCCATCTCCACTTGCAGACTTGCATTTAATCTCTTTTATATCTCAAAAAAGATTGACTCAAGATACACCCTATGCTAATCCTTCCTAATTAACATAACAAAGACAACCCATTCCCAAATAAGATTATAACCATAGGCAAAGAGGTTGGGGTTTACAACACATATTTTGGGGGGACACAGTTCAATCCATAACAATAATGCTTTTAACACTTTTTAAATGGTAATTTTATAGTAGTAAGAAGTAGAAAGCAAGTATGTACATTTTAGGAAATTATGATAAATCTAAATAATTACATATACCCCATTTATAATAATAAATTAAAACTGTTTTATTATAGGGTATATTTGCATTCAGGATATTAATAAATATATCTGATTAATATCACACTCTTGATTAACCATAGTTTTCATTAAGAGTTTTAGTATAATTTTCCTAATACCCTAAAGAACTTTATTGTACAAAACCTGAAGTCTCCACCCAAAGAATAAATGCATGCTAGAGGTAGGCAATGCTTGACATTTGCAAATAATTATTTTTCACTTTCTAGGAAGAAGTGTTTTAATGAAATTAGCTGAAAATTAAAGTTGTATCATGGCTATTTTGTTGTTTTCCTATTAAATTTCAATATTCAGTGTAGATGGGTTCCCACTACATTTCTTGTAAGATGAATTAAAAATTTGTTACTGGATGCTATTGACTGAGCTATGCTGAGTAATATTATTTGTGGTACAATCAAATATACTTGTCTGTGAGGAACTGTAACCCCTGAGGAAATTAATTTTTCTTTGGAAAACTTTCCAAAATTATATTGGCGTGACTATAGGGGTCTCTGTTTTTTTCCTCTTTGTTTCTTCAATTCATGGGGACTTCCTTGACCACTTATTGTACTTCTGGACAAGTTTCCTTCCAGTCTCCTAATTTTGTCTCTGAAGATCTATCATATTTGTTAGAACTTGGCTACAAAACCAGGTGGAACTTTTATCTCATTTATGATGAACATGACCTAATTTATACCCTTAACTTTATGATATTATACGATGTTAATAAGTTGACTTATTTGATCAATTTATAAATGTCTAATCATATAAATTTAAAGTAAATAATACGTGCTTTAAATATCCATATTAGTATTTCTTAAGTGTTATAACATCATCTCCCATTAGATTACCCACACACATCATACTAGGTGGAGCCAGTCCTATTTCACAGAAAAAGAAATCTGGGCAAAAACAATTTATGTGATTATCAAAAAACCAAACCAAAACAAAAAACCCATTGCCATGGAGCTGATTCTGAATCATAGTGACCCTGTAAGACAGAGTAGAACTGCCCTATAGGGTTTCCAAGGCTGTAATCTTCAAGGAAGTAGACTGCAACATCTTTCTCCCACAGAGCAGCTGGTGGGTTCAAATTGGTGACCTTTCAGTTAGCAGCCCAGTGCTTTAACCACTGTACCACAAGGGCCCCTGTTATAAGTCCACGAAATATGTAAGAGAAGAATTTGGGTTTGTGATTTGAGGTCGGTAATTCCCTATGGCTCTGAAGCATAAGTGCTTATGCTTAATAAACCAATTATTCATAAATAATTTACCAAGCTCTTAGGATATGTAAAACTCTTCTAAGTAGCTTCTATTTTCAAGCATAAATCTGGGTAAGATAATATTTGTATACATGAAAGTTAATTATCATCATAGTAAGAGCCAGAAGGAATGGCACATACTCAGAGGGGTTCATAGGAGATAGAGGGCAATAGGCATTAGAGAAATGATTCTGTTGCCACCTTGATTAGGGTCAGTACCACAGATTAGGGTCAGTACCACAGAAGAATTGAACTTGACCTTAAAATGGTAAAACTTGGATAGGTGGAGAAGGGCAGAAGAGCATTTAGATACAGCAAAAATATATTTGTGGAGATGACAGCAAAAAAGATTTGTTGAAAGTTTCATTAGTCAATCAGACTGCCTGGGATGGAAAAAATTGTCAGAGTCAAATTTGAAAATGAAGGTTAAAAAGGAATGCTTAGTCTTGCTAGGCCGGGAATGTTGAATTTTAGTCTCTATGCTCAAGGACAAAGTCATATTTTATTTATATTAATCTGGAAAGACTATGCAAGCTATATTAGAGTGGAGAGAAAAATATGATCTAGAGTGGTAACTATAAGAAAGAAAATTTAATGTAATTGTAAATGTTGAATATAATTACCCCAATTCTTCCCCCAACATCTATTTTCCATTAATGATGTTATATGAAATATTCTCCATTGACTTGAGAAACTGCTTATGGTTTTTATGAACATCATCAAACTAAAGATTATGTTAGTATTTTATACTTTTTGGGGTGTGTCATGGACTAAATTATCTTTTCCATGTTCACAACTATTTTTTGCTTACTGCCTGTCTGTATATTGGGATGCTTAAAACAAAGAAATCATTCTTTTCTCATTATTAATTATTTTCTGAATATTAATTATTGAATTCTTCTATAGGCAATTTTAACATAAATAAACATATTAATTAGGGCACAGATTTTTAGATATTTCATGAGTGATTCATCTCACTATTCTGGTTATGCTTGAGTGAATATATATACATATGTATATATTTGGTAATTAGTTTTCATCCAAATTCTTCTTTTAAAATCTAAAGTTTAACTTAGTATTAAAAGATTAGTACAGGCACCTCAATCTTTATCTTTTGGATGGACACATGGAAATTACATGAGTTTGGTGTCTGCTATACTATCATGTCCTCAAGACTGAGAGAATATTGGTTTTGGCTAAGAATGAAAAAAACTTATCAAAATATTATTAGCAATGCTCTTACTGTGCTTTTCAGTTTGTGCATTGGTAAAGAGTTAAAAAATTTAGTGACTGGAAGAAAAGAATAAAGACATGTTCATTTATTGGACAATATTTATTGAACACATACTATGTGCCAGGTAATGTTCTAAATTACTGAGGGTACGCCAGTGAACAAATGACAATCCCTGTCTTCATGTAACTTACATTCTATTGGAGGGAAACTAACAATAAATAATAAAAATAAGAATATATAAGTTATGTTAGAATATGATAAATATTATTGAGAAAATAAAATGCAGAGTATTATAAGAATAATGAGTGAAGAATGCATCTTACTGAGAAGGTAATAGTTGAGCAGAGACTTGAAGGAAGTGAGGGTATCAGCCATACAGCTATGTAAGGGAACAATTCTAGGCTGAAGGAACCAGCCATATGCACTAAGGAGCAGCAGTGAGGCATGAGGACTAGAAAGGAGGCCAGTGTACTCAAGCAGAGGGAGCAAGGGTGAGCATAGGAAGAGATGAGGTCAGGAAAATATCAGGAATATCTAATTCATGGGTAGCATTATAGGCCATTGGAGATCTTTAACTTTTACTCTGAAAGTAAATAAAGGGGATCCCCTGAAGGGTTTTGTGCATAAGAATGACAAGATATAACTTCCATTTAAAAAGGATGACGCTGGCTGCTGTGTGGGAGTAGACTGTAAAAGGAGGGCAAAGTTGAAGCAGGAGACCTGCTTGGGAGCGATTTCAACAATCCAGGCAAGAGATGACATAACTTCAACCAGAGTGATAGCAGTGGAGGTAGTAAGAAGTAGAGTAATCCTATATAGAAATTAGGGCCAACAGAATTTCTCGATGGATTAGGTATGGGTTTTGAGTGAGAGAGTAGTCAAGGCTGATTCCAAGGTTTTTGGTGAGCACCTGGAAGAATGGATTTGCCATAAAATGACAGAAAGACTGCAGATGGAGTGAGGTGGAGAGAGATCATGAGCTCAGTTTTGCGTACATTCAGTGTGAGATGTCTGTTAGATATCCAGGTGGAGAGGTACAGAAGCAGTTGGATGTACAAGTCTGGAGTTTTGGAGTTACGGACTGGAGATACAAAAATAGGAGTTTTAAGTCTGTAGATACCATATAAAAACATGAAACTGGAAGGGATCTTCAAAGGCATAAAGCATGTAAAGAAGAGAAGAGGAACAAGAGCTGAGCCCTGGGTGTGGGTGGGGCGGGCTCCAACATTAAGAAGTCAGGAAAAAGACAAGGAAGCAGCAAAAGTGACTAAAACTAAAAGCCAAGTTATATACATCATACTTGGTGTTCTTTAAAAGTTATGATCAAAATTATACCTACAAAACCACATCAGCTGCCATAAATTTAAAAATCCCTGTCTTCATGTAGTTCTTAGTTTTCAAAGTTCTTTGATGTCTTCTGATTTTTTCCTTTCAACAACCCTTTGATGTAGGTAGGGCATTGTTATCTCATTGAAATCCTTATTGTTATCTACATAAAGAGGATTAAAATGATTTACATATTTCTTTGACGTCCCAGAACTCTTGTGTGGGTTTTGGGGTGACTTGAAAAGAGGATTTCTGACCCTAATGTGTATGATCTTTCCTCTATTCCCCCACCCCACGGCCCAATACCACGCACAGCTAACCCTGGTCCCATTGCCCCATGACACTTCCCAGGTCTCTGTTTGCTTAATTGGAAATATATTTCTCTATCACAAAAGATCTGATGACTTTGTTTTTTGAATTTATTTTATTTTTAAGAAATACCGAAGTAGAGGAAAAAAGAAAAATTCACCCTTCATTCCATCATTTTCTTTGTTGAGTTCCTACCTTAACACATCCAATCTCATTTCCTTATGGAGAAATTAATAATTTGGGTTATCAACGTCCAGTTTTTCCCCCCGATCTTAGTGCATATATATACACACATACTCTGCCTTTTTGAAAACAAAAATGAAATAATATAATTTTGAACTGCAACCTGCTTTGTTTATTCATCTAGATTTTACATATATAGACCAGAGATGTTTTGCAGAGTTGCAAGGTTTTTTTCTGAGTAGGGGAGGCAGGG
This sequence comes from Dugong dugon, assembly GCA_030035585.1. NCBI lineage: Eukaryota > Metazoa > Chordata > Mammalia > Sirenia > Dugongidae > Dugong > Dugong dugon. The sequence continues at coordinate 100,515,139 of CM057468.1, read as the reverse complement.
CTTATGTTTGGAAACAGAATGCTCTAGTGGTGGAGCTTACCTTCCGTTTTACCTGCGTTCTCAAGTTCCTTCAGTCTCTTGCAAACTCTTGGGCTCGTTTTGTAGTTTTGTACAGGGAGGGAGGGAGAGCGCAGCAAAGCGCAGGTGAAAACATGCAAGTGCTGATTTGTGTTTAGCACCAAACTCTTCCTCTGGCTGCCTCTGGCCGTCCAGATTCCCATATGCTATCCTTTCGGTCTGTCATTTCCACTGAAGGACCCAGTTGCAAATTCTGTTCTAGTGAAGGTGAAGTTGTGTTGCTGCTAATCTAATCAAAGAAGAAACCCACATTTGAGTGATCTGAAAAGAACACTAAATCATTGTCTCTCTCATTATTTTTATTTTCAAAATGTTTTCATTACCCTGAATTTACTAGTACTGTACATATTGGATAAGTTCATATAAGCTGATACTTATGAGAAGAAAATATTTTTCATAAAATCAGCATCATATACATATAAATTAGGCAAACTATTGAAAAAATGATGATTCTGAAAGATAGCAAGTGTAATCTTGCAAGTGCCTTCACTTATGTACCAAATCTGAAAAAAAGAAAGATCAGAACATATTGGTTACTGTATTTTTATGTGAAATATCTCTTACACATGATAAACTCCAAATGCATTAAACTATCAGCATTACCCACAAACTTGCATTTAAAGCATTAAATTGAACACTCTATCTTTTTCAGTAACTGTCATTTTATCTCTATTATTTTCACCTCAAGACTCTAATTGTTTCTTTATATGATCTAACCTACTAGTGTCCTTGGCAATACACTTTATGGTGCTTGCATTTACAGTAATTGTTTGGGCAATTTGCCACATAGTACAACAACTCAAAAACATTTTGCCAGCCCAGGTCTAAGTCTTCATAAACACCATCAATTTTTATAATGAGCGGTATAGTTATTAACATGGAAATGATGAAAGTCTCTTGCCATAAACAGCATCTAGGTTTCCTTTTAGTTAAAAACAATAGCAACTTTTAAATTCACAGAAGTCTGGATAGATAATCCCAATGAACAAATTAATTGCTTTATAGACCTAAAAATAGCAGAAGTACAAACCATATAAAATTTACATTAATGCTAACCTGTTTGATTATGTACATGCACACACACAGAGAAAATCTTAAAAACAGCGTATTTTTACTGAAGCATTTAATTTCAAACTGACCATACTTCATATAATAAAAGCCAGTGTAGAATAATAGGATAGAAGTAGTGTTTCTCAAACTTGACTGCACATAGGAAATGTAAAACTAAAGTACTCTTACCCAGGTCCCACTACAAAGATTCCGATTTAATTGGTCTGGGGAAAGTTCTCAGCATCGGTATTATTAAAAATCTTCCAACGTGATTCTGATATTCTCAGGGGTTGAGAATGACTGCTGTAAACAAAGGACGTACACATAGGGGTTCTGAGTTATAATTTTAGAAAAATTGAAAAATCATTTAATTATTCTCAGTATCCACCAAAAGATAGAATCATGCTATTTAATAATAATTTTTCTTTCAATTGTACTTCAGGTGAAGGCTTACAGAACAAATAGTTTCTCATGAAACATTGGTTAACAACCCCACAACATGTCAACTCTCTCCCTTCGCAACCTTTTTTTTTTTTTTTTTGGTGAAAATATACATAGCCAAAGATACACCATTTCAAAAATTTCTACATGCACAATTCAGTGACATCAACTACGCTTTTCCAATTGTACTGCTATTCTCACTTTAGAAGAATCATACTATTTAAACAAAGAAAAGTTAGTAAATCCAAATGAAATAACACTTTTGCGAATGTGGTAGGACAGACTGTGAAGCATTAATAGCAACATTAAGAGCTATGGTACATTGAGAAGCAAAGGAAAAGCTTTATAAAATATTTGTTAAAGAATGTTTTGCTCCTGTGTTGACTTGGGGAAGGGGAAAGGGTATATTAAATTGCATCATAAGGTTAATCTCAGTTTTAGAATGAGGTAAACTTTCAGAAAGTATTCCTTTTTCTTTTTTTTTTGAAAAATTGCATATTTTACAATTCAGGAATTCAAAATCTTTACTACGATCTGTCCTGCAATCTTTTTTTCTTGACAAACCCAGCTATACATACACAGATGCAGTCTAAGATCCACCCATACTCTTCTTTTAGCTCTTTTCATTAGACATGCATGTCTCTCTCATACTTTTCAATCTACCTGGAATGTTCTTCTGTTTCTTGACCTTCATCCTACTAACCATAGTCAGCCATCAGGTCTCAGATGAAAGGTTTTCTCCTCCAGAAAGCCTTCCCTGGTCATCTCCCCTCCTTGAGTTTGGATTAGTGCTGTTATTATGTTCTTTTATAGTACCCTGTGCTTCCCCCAAAATGAAACTTACAATTGTGTTTTTAAATTGCCTGTTTATTTGTGTTTATCCTTCTTTAGACTATAAACTTTATGAAAGCAGAGTTTGCTCAATCTCAGCTTGTGCTAGTGCTTTAATTTCTAGCACAATGCCTAGCACATATTGAAGATTCGTTGAATGAATACACAAAGAATTTTGTCCAGCATTATTCTGAATTAGTATCATGTCCAATGGGAGGATTGAGTCCTTTTACACCTAGCGATCAGGGTGTTCCTGAGAGTTCTGCTTATAAACGTTTGTGCAGCCTTGCTAAAAGAGATCCCCGCATCTCAGCAGAACTCAGCTCTTGCACCTGACTCGTTTAGCAAGCCCAGTATGTGGCCCCAACTTTCTTAGTCACCTGCTCCTTGCTTTTTAGTTCTTGTTTCCAACTCCTACTTGCCAAAGCACGATATTTGCTCTGGTACTAATTTCTAACTGTGGTTTAGCTCAGTGAGCCCTTCTCATTTCTTGTTTTTAGAGTTTCTTGGTTAAAAAATAAAATTTTTGTTTTATTTAATCAGGACCCCAAAGTCTTCAGCTGGGAGAGCCATCTTGACACTTCTGAACTCCTTCCTATCCTACTCCATCCCCTCCAGGGGTGGGGATCAGGAGAAGATGAGATAGTGTCTATTGTTTAAGTTTCTTAAACCAAGTGGACTTCTTTGTATTGGCATCATCTCTGAATCTACTTATATCTACTCCAGTTTAGAACATGGGTAGGACAAATAACTGCTGGCTTATTATATTAATCATATTAATAAGAATTATTTATGTCAAACAAACAATACTGTCTACTATTTAAACAGTTTTAATCAAATAAACTCTATATAGGAACTCTTCAAGGCAGCAAAGGCCTTAAATCCAATTTATAAAATTGTATTACTGATTTTATATAGGAATATGAATATTTTGTGATAAATGTCTATTTATCACAAAGACTTCTGTGGACCCACTGCAAAGTTTGGGGTATATTTAGAGTTTATAAGCTAAGAAATAAAGTCTGTTTCTCCTGAAATTTTTAGAGAGATATTAATGAAAACTTGTAGTTTAGAATAGTCTGGAGTAATAAACTGGCAACAAAATGAATATTGGCAACATATGAAGGTCCAGGTGAAAAGTTATACTATAGCACATTTTTGACAATGCAATATGTGGATAAGCTTCAAAAAATATTTTCCTTCCATGAATTCTGTTGCACGAACAGACGTTTGTGCCTCTTTTTAGTATGTTAACTCAAAGACTGAGCAATTTCCACTCCATAATATTTTCCTTATTTTTTCAGTAGGGGGTGAGGATATTAACTTCGTCTTTTTACATTAATGCAAACTGCCACCATAATAATAATAGCTGATGCTTATTGATTGTTTTCTGTATACCAGGATTTGAGTGGTTTACATCCACTTCCTCATTTAGTGTGTTACGTTGGTATGAAAACTTACTCTTCTTTCTTGGTTTAATTGCACTCTTTTTTCTGGGCTCCTTTCTCTTGTGCCTTTCTCTGCTTTCCTTTTCTCTACCCAACACCCTTTCCTCACCCACCTTTGGTCCAAATTATTCAACTGCTAGTTATATTATTCATGGTTCAGTCTTATTTTTAAAAATTAAGTGCTTTTTTTTACTTTGGTCTGTCTTTAGCCAAAAAACAATTCTACATTGGAGAAAAATATTAAAACAGATTTTATACTAAATTTTGACTGATATAGTCAAAATGGTTCAAATAGTTTTGTGTGTAAACCTGCCTTAAATTAAAGACACGTGGCCTGAGTGGGAGGAGGTATTTGCAAGTGAAGTGGTAGATCACACGAGTATAGAGTTCTTTGTGAAGAAATCTGCAATGGGGATAGAAGAAAGAAAACAGTTCACAAAAGGTGTGAGTGTGGGGTTGGGAAAGAAAACGTGTGACACAAACTGTGGACATTTGTGAGGTATGCCTCAGTGTATTGCGTTAATAATCTGCATATTAAGAAGTCACGAGTCTTCATATTAATGAATCCCTAACTAGTCTCTGACACAATAGACTGATATGTCCCTGGAGGAGTTATTATGGCCTATCATGTCGATGATCCGCATATTAATGACTCTCCTACATGCTCATCAACAGGTAGCCTAATAGGCTTCCATTGAGTTGTTTTGCATTTGCTTCTTAAATGTATCCTGTCCTCCCTTCCTTTTGTAACACTATTGTGAAGAATTGACAAAAAGGTGCATTAAGATGATTTTAATGTGTGATGTAAGTTCACAAAAGCATCAAATTTAGAAACAATGCTTTAAGCTTACCTAGTCTGCCTAGAAAACTTTTCAAAGGCAGTTAAATACTAATCCAGCTTGATAATGGGGTTCTTATCTGGATTTTAACACAAGCCATCCAAACCAATTTACCATATTCTGTTTTTTCTGATGTATCAATTTATGCTATGATTAGCACAAGTAGAATAACTAGTTTCAAAATATGTTTGTGAAACTGGATTGCTTAAAAATGGAAATGAATTCCAATGGACTTCATATTATAGAGGTTACTAAACACTTTTTAAAACAAAAATGTAGTAGCTAATAATACAAAAAAATTAAAAATATAGAGGGAACGCTAGGCATATGTTTAATTGCATAGCAGTCAAGAAATGTGCCAGATATCTGATGATTTAAACAAACAAAAAACATAAAATCTGTGATCTCCCATAAGAGATACTGAGCAATTTCTCTTCTGGTACTTTTACTGAGCTATACACCTGATTTACTATTCAGATATCAAAAAAATCAAACTTGTTGCCGTCAAGTTGATTCTGACTCATAGTGAACCTATAGGACAGAGTAGAACTGCCCCACAGAGTTTCCAAGACTATAAACCTTTACAGAAGCAGACTGACACATCTTTATCCCACGGAGCGGCTGATGGGTTCCAACTGCTGACCTTTCAGTTGGAAGCCAAGTGCTTAACCACTGTGCAACCAGGGCTCCTTCACTCTCCAGATAAAGTAAGGAATATTGGTACATGGTTGTAGTTCTTTGCCAAGCAGGGATGGATTACCCAATAAACAAGGTAAGTTTAGGGCATCAACAAGACATGGGTACCAGTTGTCCAAAGCAAAGACCCATAGATGCCAAGAAGATAGGACACAAGGAAAAGTGAGCACTGTAATGGAAGGGAACTGGCAGGACACTAAAAGAAACTGATATCAGCTCCAGGGCCTGAGAATGTGCTGGCTGAAAATAAAGTTCACACAGAGTCATGAGGGCACTCCTGCACAAGGATTTTTAAGCTATGAAGCCCCTATTACTTCAATACCTTTGTTGACATTTGTCTCCTATGATCCTCTCTCATGTAATTGAAACTCCTTTTCTTGGTGGGTCTCTTGGGAGTATAATATTTCTAATAAACAAGAAGCAGGAGTGGGCTGTCAAGTCTAACTCTTGCTATATTCACCCACTACAAATTTTATAATCCAGTTCATCTCATTCTGCTAAAATGGCATATGCCAATTTTTCATTCAATTACTAATATTACAGTCACATTTCAAAAGAAGTTACATCATGGATAGCTAAGAGACACACACACATATATATATGTATATAACACACACACACACACACACACACACACACACACACACACACACACTTGGCTGCTAACCAAAAGGTCAGCAGTTCGAATCCACCTGCTGCTCCTTGGAAACCCTATGGGGCAGTTCTACTCTGTCCTATAGGGTTGCTATGAGTTGGAATTGACTCAATGGCAATATATACATACACACATGTATATATACAACTCATATGTACCGTTTGAATGCTTGAATAAGTGGAGGAGGGGGCATCACAGATTATTGGTGTTGAGGGCTCTCACATGTCTTAATCCTGCCCTGTTGCCAAGAGCCAGGAATGGGGCAGAAGCTGAGCTGAGAAGTTTGGCCTTTTGTTCACCATGAAAAATAACAAAAGCAAACAACCCCATAAAGCCACCACCATCTTGGAAAACAAAAGAGGGTACATGTAATCAGGTGAGGGGCTGCAGTTGGGTGCTCTGCCACATATCTGCCACCCTCAGTTCTGGAGGAGATCCCTCTTCTGAGAGGTGTTCACTTTTGAACTACTTGATTTTGAAGTCTGGAAGTCTCACTACCCCTTTTTATTGACTTCTTCAGTCTCCTAACACTTCCAAACGTATGCTGGAAATGTCAATTTACCTTTTAAAAAACCTTTTCTTAAAACAGTTGCACAATGACAATATGTAACATAAATATTACAGAGCTTGGATTGTCAAAGCTCAATATATAATAAACCAAATAATTTAGGCAATTGTTACATGTATATTCCACATAGAAAACATGTTCAGCCAGGGTTTCTTTAACTGCAATTAACTGACTCAGTAGTCATGACTCTGTGATAATGACTTCTTATACAACCACAGATAAATCAATATCATTATGAAGAAAATAATGCCTAGAATTTAGTATCCTCTGGAAAAAAATACACAAGGCAGTGCTCTCCTAATTTTGAAAGATGGAGGCAATATAAAGCTCTTAGCAGTCATTTTTGAGGGGAATTTTGGAGAAAAGGAATGTCAGTCTCTGAGGTAGCAGGTTCTCAGCTGGACATTTAGAAGTTTCTTGTCACAAACCTGCTCCACTGTTGACAATTACTTTCTTGAAGATCTCATGGAACAGAAAAACTTTAGGCCAATAAATCTAAGAATTTCTTTCTGATATCTCTCTGATGTACATTCTTTAGTTTTTCCAGTATCCAGCACTTAGAAACATTTACAAGTCTTTCTCGATAGAATATAATTGGCAGGTTGTGGCAGAGGAGTCCCTTGGGCAGATTTACCTATAAGTCTTCTTCCACTTAAAATTCATGGATTCTGCTTGTAATTACATCTCATCCCAAAGCAACCTACAATTTTTTTGGTTCACACTTGGACCTCCAAGATTCTACTTAATTATGCACCAGAGCCTCACAATTTAGTGCCTCTTTGGAAAGCACACGTCTCTAGAGAATTGCACATGGTCTTCAGATTCAATCACAGAATTAAATCTAAATAGTCCTTTTTCTCCCTGATTCCTTGGGGGTGAGCAAGAAAAAAATAGCACCTACCACTTTGAGGTGACAAAGTAGATTTAGACCTGCAATCCTTGGTAGGAAATAAAAAGTTAGAAAATGAAGAAATCTTGGAAAAGAAACTTACCAAAGGATTTTTCAACAAAGTTTCGTCTGTCTTTTAGTTCCCACTTGTTTCTCTGCCATTCAAATCTTCTGCTTCAAGAGGGCAAATTATCATTGTTTTCAGTACATTTTCAAGTCAAGCACTGATTGCAATGGACAATGTTCTAATTTAGAAATAGAAAAAGAGTAGATTTTTAAGAATGGAGTAATTCAGCTTTTTTAGAAAACAGGTAAATGACTCAATAAAACCATCTGATCGATAACAGAGTGGTGTGTTTTTAGTTATTTGAATGCTTGAGCAATTCACTACAGTTTACTCAGAGGCTTGTGGTTTGCCTTGGTTTATGACTGCATTTTAAAAGTCATAAATTGGCTTGCATATTATGTCTTATGCACTATATTTCTTTATCCTAATCAATTGAAGATATTTCTAATGTTCCATGAGAAGTTTTATTTGGGCATAAGTAAAATGATGTGAAAATAAATCATTCCACATCTGTTATTAGAAATAATATTGTAAGAATCTAGCTTACAAATTGTTCAGATAGCATTTCTGTGGGTATTAAATTCAAACTGATAATTCTAACCATAAGATTGAATTGAGAATTCATCTTTGGCTGTATTGCATTATTAAAAGTTACTTCAATTGACTCAACTAGCATTTACATTTCTTTTTTAAAAAATTTAAGACATTTCTAAATTTTATTTATGGCACACTCCTATTAGTTATATGAATACAGAGCTCGAAAATTGGAAGGCATGTTATCTAATATCAAATCCTAGAAGGGTAAATTGGATTTATTTTGAGCAATAAAGGGGTCGGTGGGTATTGGCTGCCTGGCTGTTGGGGTTCAATGCGGTCTCAGCAAGGAAGTCCCTTGATTGGCTATCAGTGCTCGCCATGGGCGCTGGAGAGGGAGGCCAGTCTGAACATATTGTATTTGCCATCCCTAATTTAATCCAGAGCTTTCACCTTGAAGATAAGGAATGTGACGCCCACAAAAAACAGTGCCCTGTACCATCTTAGTTATTAGTATCCAGATTCAGCATCCAAGAGGAATATGAATTCTGATGTTTTTCCCTTGAGATTATTTCTTGCTTCTTTCAATTCCTGTTGATAACACAGAACGGTCTTCATTTTGTTTTCCTTTCTGGCATTATCATCAAAGAACTGAAATTAATGCATCTTTTCCTCCTATACTCCTTCTATATAATGTCTTAATTTTTTTCTTAGATATTCTTCACAGTCAGATATTTATCTCTCTAATTGTCTCTCTTTCGACCAAATATTTTTATTCTGTTTTCGGTTTTACCGTATTTTTTCACAAATAACGTGCCCATGTAAGCACCTACACATAAAACGGGCACAGCATAGCATGCTTACGAAAATAGTACAGGGGGAAGAAGACGGGCTGTGTGGTTGGCAAAAAAAAAAAAAAAAAAAGTATAATGCATGCAATATTTGCGTAAAAATACGGTGTTCATGATCAAGAGAAGACCATTAATATTGCAACACCAAAGGAATAGAAATTATGCCTTAGTGGCTGGCTAATGCATTATAAACTTTACCTCTAATTAAGTACAAATCTTTGCTTCCCTCCTTCCTCCAATTTATAAGTGACTATGAAATGTCAGAGTTCTAGGGAAACATCACCATAACATTATGAAAAGAAATAGTACACAATGTGTAATTATTTACTCTGGGGAAACATTTTCAGTATTTCTACAAGTATCCACTTACCAATGTCAATACTACTATACTATTCTTAAGTGCCTTTTTAAAAATACCTAAAATGATACTTATATTATTTCTGATTTAAAAGCTCTCCATTCATTTATTTTCCTTTCTTTCTTGAGGGGGAGGAAGGTAGAGGAAATTGAATGAGGTCACAAACTTTGAATAAAGAGGACTGGACCGAACTTCTTGATTAGTTTAACATTTACTTTCTGTTTATCATAAAGAGAGAGGTGATACCCAAGATTCCAAGCCTGGTTCTGTTTGGGCAGTGCTGAGCACTTTCAAGTAGAGCATTAAACAGATATAACTACAACATTCGTCACTCACTTTGGAAACGATCTTTTTTCAATGGCAACTATTTGATTCTTCTTGGAATAGAATTGTGTTTTTGCTACCTAAAACCTAATCCTGCCATTCACCCTCATTGGTTGGGTAATCCAGACAAAGATTTTGTGGAACAGGTCTCTGAGAGGTTTCACTTATATTTTAAGAGACATATGGGTTTTAGCACAATGGCATTAAAGGATTTTAGGAAATACCATATTATTGCATATAGTGGGAACTACTGCATTGTTGACAGTGTTAAAATTAACTGAAACTCACAAAGCAGAAGTGTAACATACCCAGAAACTGCAGTAATATTAACATGGTGCCTAAATCCTGACACTGAATAAATCAATTGGGTAGTAAAAGAAGATGTGAATTAGTATAATGGTGAACACTGTATTTGCAGAGAATACTTTAAAATAAAGGATAACTTTCGCTGAAGATCTAAAAATTTTTCTTTGGAGGGCTGTTCTCTTAGTGACTTGTGAATTAAAGATATACGAAGGTATGGTAAACATTAAAAAATATAGATAACTCCAAGTAGAAAGAGAAACATGGGATTTGAGTAGTATGGTAGTGTAGAACTAATGATCAGTGTGGTATTTACTACATTTCACTAGTAATAGTAATGATAACATTTATTGAACAGGTCCATCTGTTGGATACTATACGAAATAATTGCCCTAGGTAAGAAAAAGGCAATAGTTTGAAGAAAAATGAGTCATAGAGAGGTCAAGTATCTTGTCTGAGGTCATGTGCCTAATAAGTGGCATAATAAGTGGTAAATAACAGGAAAGACTGAGGTATGCATCCAGGTCATTCTGCACTTTTTCACTATGAATTGATTCTCTACAAAAAGAATACAGGCATAGTGGCCAAGAAACTTTGATTTAGCTCTAACTTTGCTGCTAGTCAGCTTCTGTGGCTTCTGTGGCATGGTTTAACCTCTCTGAGCTTCAGTTTCTTTATTTGTAAAATGATAGGATGGAATTATACACATGTTAAATCCTTTATTGACCTGAGAACTCTAGGAATTTGGCATAAAAAGTATAAAATAAATTTTCTGAAAGCCACATAAGACTTAGAGGTAGAGAGTCTGTAGAACTCAATTTTTGTGCAGTTAACAGCTTGACTTGGAAATACAAATTATTTTTTAATTATTAATTTATTATTGTTGTTGTTAGTTGCTATTGAGTGAGCTCCTACCCATGGTGACCCCATGTACAACAGAACGAAACATTGCCCAATCCTGCGTCATCTTTATGATCTTGGCCATGTTTGAGTCCATTGCTGTGGCTGTTGTGTCAATCCATCTCACTGAGAGTTTCTTTCGTTTTCTCTTACCCTCTACTTTACCAAGCATGATGTCATTATCTAGCAGTTGATCTTTCCCAATGGTGTGTCCAAAGTAGGAGAGCAGGATCCCCCAATTAATCACCAGACTTAACTCTCCCTGGCTCTGGATTTGGAAGGTGCAAGGCTATAGATTTCTGATTCTCAGGATGCAACGAAGGTCTGGCAGGGAGAGGCATTTTTTAAAAATCTATAGGGAATCCATCAACAAATTCTACTGATGCTACATCAAAAGTTATAACTCAAATTTGGTTCCTCTTCTCTTTCCTCATTTCCATCACCTTTATCCCTCATCATTTTGTGCCTGAAATATTACATAATCTTCATGCCTAGTCTTCCTGCTCCATTGTTCATCCTGTCCAGTTTCTCCTTTACACTACCCCCAGAGTTAGATCCCTAAAGTCAATCTGAGCATGTTTCTCTCTCATTTGAAGAACTCCTCATCCCCACTGGTTAAAAAGTGCCTAAATCATTCAGCCCCACTTTTCCTGGCATGCTAAGTCCTTTACAACCTGGCTAACTTCCAGGGTCATCTTCTAACATGCTCTCCCCAAAACATAGTCCAAGCTCTCTGAACGTCTCATTGTTCCTGGCTGTGTATCTTTCTTTTGTGCTTTCTTACTCTTGTATTTGACCACTGCTATTCCCTCTGCTTAGAATGACCTTACCTTTCTTCTATAATTTGCCAACTCCTACTTATCTTGAGAACCTAACTGAGAATGTTACTTCCTTTGTGAAAAATTACCTGATTCACCTGCAGAGTACCTGCCTCATTCTTGTCTTCTCTTCTTATCTTAAGAGAATACCTATCTATCATATCTTATTATTTATTATACTATTTATTGTTTATTATAGTAATTACCTTTTAGCAAGTCTATTTCATCATTATTCTATAACTTTCTTGATGTAGTTTATTATTATCTTGACTGTAGTTTATTATTATCTTTGTTTTCCCAGTGCTTATTATAATATATGACACATAATAGGTGTTATGGATTGAATTGTGTTCCCCAAAAATATCTGTCAACTTGTCTAGGCCATGATTCCCAGTATTGTGTGATTGTTACCATTTTGTCATCTGATACGATTTTCCTATGTGTTGTAAATCCTATCTCTATGATGTTAATGAGGTAAGATTAGTGGCAGTAATGTAAATGAGGTAGGACTCAATCTACAAGATTATGTTGCATTTTAAGCCAATCTCTTGTGCGATATAAAAGAGAAAAGCCAGCAGAGAGTCATAGGGACCTCATACCACCAAGAAAGAAGAGCCAGGAGAGTAATGTGTCCTTTGGACCCAGGGTCCCTGCACTAAGAAGCTCCTTGACTAGGGGAAGATTGATGACAAGGATCTTCCTCCAGAGCCAACAAGACAGAAAGCTTTCTCCTGGAGCTGATGCCCTGAATTTGGATTTGAGGCCTACTAAACTATGAGAGAATAAATTTCTCTTTGTTAAAGCCATCCACTTGTGGTATTTCTGTTACAGCAGCACTAGATGACTAAAAGAGTAGGTATTCAAAATATCCATTAAAAGAATGGATGACCCTTCTTACAATTAAAAACTGTAATTGACTATATTATCTGATTTAACATGTAGTAGAAATGAACAATTGCTCAATAAAATACACATCTTTTTTATTTTCTAAATTTATGCCAGAGTAGTTTTTTGATTTTGTTTAATTCTTTGACTTATAATTTAAAGCACTGTCCTGAACTTTGGAAAGGGTGATACTTTAAGCCTGAGATATACAAAAATATACATGCTTTAATTTTTATATTCTTTTCTGAAATTAAATTTTAATGAAGGAAGAAGAGAAGAGCAATGTAATGATAACAATGGTAAGTGGTAGAGAGGAGAAGGAAGAAGCAGAAAGGATGTTGAGTATTCAACAGTACTTATTACACCACTATTATGTGTCAGGCACCGTGTTAGCCACTAGGAATACAAATGAATAAGAAACTCTCAAAATGATACCGTAAATAGTGTGCTTCACAAGTAGATACACGAAACTAAATGGGCAGCTCCTGTCCAGAGGTGAGATGAGAAGGCAGAGAGGGTCAGGAGCTGGTTGAATGGACCCGAGAAATCCGGAGTGGAAAGGAAGAGTGTGCTGTCACAGTATAGGGAGAGCAACTAGGGTCACAAAACACTATGTATAAATTTTTGTATGCAAGACTAACTTGAATTGTAAACTTTCACTTAAAGCACAACAATAAAAAAAAGAAAAAAGAAAAGAAACTCCTCTTGCTCACAAAGGTCTCAGGGAACATAATGAGGTGTATTAGTTCCCTAGGGCTGCTATAATAAAGTACCACTAAGTGAGTGGCTGGAAACCTTGATGGTGTAGTGGTTAAGAGCTATGGCTGCTAACCAAAAGTTTGGCAGTTCGAGTCCACCAGGCTCCTTGGAACAACCCGTTGGGGCAGTTCTACTCTGTCCTATAGGGTTGCTATGAGTCGGAATCGACTTGACGGCAATAGGTTTAAGTGAGTGGCTTAAAGTGACAGAGATTATTGCCTCACAGTTTTGGAGGCTAGAAGTCTGAATTCAAGCTGTCAGCTGGGTCATCTGCTCTGAAGGCTACAGAAGATCCTTCGTTGTCTTTCTCAGCTTCTGGTAGCCCCAGGTATTCCTTGACTTGCAGCTGCAGCATAAGTCCCTCTCTGCCTCCATCTTCATGTGGCTGTCTTCCCTCTGTGTGTGTCTCTGTATTTCTTCTCTTTTATAAAGATACCACTCAGACTAGATTAGGACCCATCCTACTCCAGTATGACCTCATGTTAACTTTGCTGATAACATCTTCTGAGACTTCGTTTCCAAACAATGGCACATTCATAGGTACTGGGGGTTAGGGCTCCAACATATCTTTCTGAGGAACACAATTTAGTTCATAAGAAGAGGAGACTAGAATATTAAAAAATACATTTTGTTTATCTGATAATACTATATAGTGCTGGGCCCTATCATCATCAATTGTCAGTTCTTTGCCTTTTTTCTCAATTTTTCTGAAGTTATTTTGAATAAACTCTTTAGATGTAATTGGTCATATGACTGATATTTTGATTTGAAAGCAGGATTTTATTTGTAGATGTCTTTTGATCTAGGCCAGAGAAGCCCAATTGTCTTAATAAATTATCTGAAACTAGAATTCTTCAACTCAGGTTATACAAATAACAATTTATTTCTTTGGACCTCCAATTCACAGAAATGGATTAATTATAATGCTCACTTCATCACATTTTTGTCATTGGTCCATTCATGGTCCTCTTTTATTTATTTACGTATTCAACTATTTAATCAGATATTTCAAATAATGTAATAAGCACCTGCAAAATTACCACTCAAAGCAATAACTAAATTATTACCATTTTTCCCCACTCTTCCCTCTAACTTGCTTTAGGTGATATAACCATAAGTTTGAAAATCAAGTTAATAATTTTCTTTCTTTCTTTTTTTATATTATTATATTTCTGTGTATTCCTTGCTATATGTTTTTAAATTATTTGAGTAAAGTTAAACTTAATACAAAAGAATATACTCTGTTATAATATTTTGTTACTGTTCACTTAATATTATATTGCTAAGATTCACCTACATTTTTGCAAATCTCTGTGGTTTATTAAACTAGAATGCTATGTAATATACAATAGTTTTCTTTTTTTTTTTTAAATCCACTGCTCTGTTGATGGACATTCGGGTTGATTAAAGGTTTGTGCAATCGATGCCAACACTGCTGTGGACCTTCCTGTAGATGTCTCCTGCCTCCATGCAAGAATTTCTCTTGGATGTATTCCTTGGAGTGGACACAGTGATCACAGATTATATAAATGTTCAATATTAGAAGATAATTGTGGTTATATGTACTTATTCTCCCACCAGCAATGCATAAGAAAGCCTGTGGCTCAATACTGTCATCTCCAAATCCATATGACAGACTTTTAAATTTTTGTTAATTAAATGGGTATAAAATGGTATTGACTTATAGTCACGTTTTGCATTTTTCTGTTCTCTAATAATGCTGACCATCCCTTCATGTTCTTATTGCCATCAGAGTTTTTTCTTCTGTGAAATATCTGTTCCTGTTTTTTGTCCCCACTCTATTGAGTTATTTGTGTTTTCTGGTTGATTTTTATATATTCTTGGTACATACTTGTGTTGATTTTGTGTATTGCAAGCATCTTCTTCCAGTTTGTAATTTATATTTTTACTTTATAAAGACGTCTTTTAATGAGCAAAAGTTTTAAATTTTAGTAGAGTTAAACCCACTAATCTTTTCTTTTATAATCAATGCCTTCTTTCATTTTTATTTAAGAAGCATATTCCTATGCAGGAGTCTGAAAGATGTTCCCATTTAATGTCTATTAAGATTTTAAAGGTTTTTTAATATTTAAGTTCTTAATATATTTAGGGTTTATTTTTTAATATATATTATGCCAGCTCCAGAGCCCTGGTGATGCAATGATTAACAGCTTGGCTGCTAATCAAAAGATCAGTAGTTCGAATCCACCAGCTGCTCCTTGGAATCTCTATGGGGCAGTTCTGTTCTGTTCTATAGGGTCACTATGAGTTGGAATCAACTCAACGGCAATGGGTTTGGTTTTGGGTACCAATTCCACCTTTTTCCATAAGAGTGGCCATTTTTATTTACTGAAAGGGTCCTAATTTCCTGGCTGTCTCATATGTGACATGTCATGTACCAAAGTTTTGGAGATGTGTGAGTCTGTTTCTAAGCTCTCAGTCCCATTTCATTTGTCAATTTGTGTGTTCCTGTACCAATCAATATCACACTGTCTTAATTACTAAATCTTTATAAGAACTCTTGAAATCAGGTAATATAGGTTACTTCTCCCTGCTATTTTTCAGAAATATTCTGGCAGTTATTATCCACTTACTTGTTTCTTTAAAAAGATATTTTAAAATTCTGTGAAAAAATGTTTTGGTATTTTGATTAGAATTGAATTGAGTCTGTAGTTCAGTTTGGGAGAGAGAATTAACATCTTTATAATGTCTTCTTCCTGTCTATGAACATAGTATAGTTCTGTTTTTTTAGGTCTTTTTTAATATTTCTTGAAACAATTTTATTCTTTTCCTATAGGAGCTTTTGTCCATAAATATCTGATCCAATATTTAAATTGTATTCATCTTCAGCTCTTCTTTGTATTTATCCCCAAATATAAAACTTTTAGTTTTTTAAATATTTCTGTATTTAACTGTTTTTGTAAGACACCAAACATAATAATGCAAAGATGAGTTCCTAAAATGAACTGCAAGTAGGCTCCTTTCCTTTTGAATAAATTACTTTTTAAAAATTAAAGTATTTTTGGAGAAAAAAACTTGGAATAACTATTATTTTTCCTTTCCAAAAGATATATTCAGTATTGTTATGGGAATAAAGAGGAAGCAGGAACAATAAAGGCTGTTTAATGGTTTATTTTTTAAAAAACACATAGACATTTTATACATGGATAAGAAAAAGTGTGTCATCTTACAATTAGATTCCACCAAAATGAATCTTTGCATAGTCATTGACATTATTGAATAATACAGAGAGTTAGAAATCCAGTGAGTGTCAGTTATGTAAATAATATATTTTTCTCACAAAATTACATTTATACAGAGGTATTATTTTCACTTATGGGCCTAATGAAGTTACTAAATATTTTTGGTGAAGTTAAAATTAAGCTTCATAAATACACACAAACTGATAATTGCCCTCTTTCATAATCAGGATGGAAGAGTTTGCAATTTTCTCATGATTTGGTGAAATAAAATCAGCCCAGATTTATTTGATTTTATTTCTTGATTTGGATTTGGATCAAAATTATCTATGCAATGAAGACTAGACTCAATTACACAAATTAATTAGCCATTGTCCAACTCTCCAGATTTCTTTTGTTGCAGAAAAAGTCATTTAGAAAAGTCACTAGAAGAAAAATTTAACTGAGACAATATAAGATAACGTGAATACTGGGCCAAACATTTCTGATAGGTTGACTCATGTCACAGCTGTACACAAAGTGGGCTTTTTCACTAACACTTTTCCTACTGAGTGTCATTGGCGAATCTAAATCTAACGACTCCACAAATATACCTACAAACAGATTACATTAGAGAGAAAATAGTATTTATCTTTTTCAATCAATATGCAGAATACAATAAAAAAGAGACTGTAACCTGAATCATTTTAAAATAAGAAAATATATGCTCACATATGAGCAATCTGAAGTCTCGGTAATAAAATTGGCCTGTGGCAATACACATATAAAGTCTTTTAACTGAGTATAAATTTAGCTGCCTTTTCAGTTTTTAGTTAGCTTGTGTTTTTCTCCTTTTCTGGAGAGAGAGTTAATGTTATATTAGTTCAACTGAAAGAATTTTGAGTAAAATGGAACACAAAAAAATTAATAATTAAAATGTTAGAAAGCAATTTCCATGACCACAAATGGACTGTCAGTTCATAAAACTTGATCATTTAAACCAAGAGAAAAATGTTCTCACTTACGAAGATTAAATTCATGAATGATGGAATAATCTGCATTTACATGCATTTTTACTTTGGTTATATAAGTTTTAATATGAATAATATACATTTAGAAATATGGCATTGTGTGAATTATTTTTCAATTTTTCTACCATCAGTATTTACTCTTGCAGCATTCCAAAAGATTAATTTTATTAGAAAATACAAAGTAAGATTTTAAAATATGAAAGGATATATGTTTGTCTTGTTACTGGCTTGATTTTCTGCCTGTATAAAAGTATTTAGAAAATGTAGTCTGACAAAAAATTTATAATCTTTTGTTTTAAATTTAACAGTAAAGAAGAATCATCAGTAACATCAGAAGGGAATAACTTTGAGAATTCAAAGTTTACAGGTAATAGTTAATTGTTAAACAAAATCTCTTTTGTTAACAATTAAAAAAAAATTTACATATGTACAATCATATTAACTTTTCAGATACCTATATCCCAACAATTGTTTGTTCTTCTGAGGACAAGGAAGACTTGGAAACCAGTAATCAAAATGTAAAAGATGTAAACAGGGAATATGAAGAACATAATGAAAAAGAATTAGAGTTGATGGTAAGTGTTCTGGTTGCCACGGTATTAGAGGAGATGAATCCATTTATGCTTCAAAAATGCTGCAATGCCTGCCTTTCAATAGCTTCAACTAATATAATTTGCAAATGTGAAAGCACAGCCTATTCTATCCTTGCATCCCCAGCTTGATCAACAAAGCACTTTGATTTCAGTGTGTTGCTTCTGGTCTCTGCAGTGATAAATTAATGACATTCATTTCTTATCTCTTTACCAGAGGCTCTAAGTAATAGTTTGTAGGAATTACAGGAGAGGTAGCACTATCCTGATGTGCATTTCTAATCTTTGTGACAAGTGTACGCTTAGCATAAACTCCTCATCTGTAAAATGAGAGGGCTGGATTAGATGATTGTTAAGATCCAATCCTACAAGTCTATGGTTCTTGCATTAGCAGCATTTTTTTTGACCTCCATCCTTCAGAGATTCTCAAAGTTCTATATCACTGTAGAGTATTAAATTACTAGTGAGAAGAAAATAGCCTGTGCCATAATTTTTAAACAGGAAACATTCTGTACTGTACAATTTAGTATTAAATTTGTTATCATAAATTTCACACTTGGTGAACATTCAATCTATTTGGAATTTTAGGGGATGCTTTAGATAGCATTTTTTATTACAAAGGAAGAAATAGCAGTAAATGAGTCACATAATGCAATTTATTCTTCACTGTATTTGGTTGGAGCTTCTATCATTGGGATACGTAGATTCATAATCATCTAAGATTAAAATGACGTTTGCCTCTTCAAGTGTCAGAGCTGAAACAGAAAAGAAACAGAGCTCCTCTCTTTCCCCACACATTCCACCTTTTCTATAGTGATATGGAAGCTGCATCACTAAAGTATGCAATTTACTTTGCTCCAACTTTAAGAAACTACAAAGTTGTCACCCGTTGTGAGAATTCTCACCAGCTGAAAGTTAACATTGCCATTTTTTTTTCAAACCACAGAATATAATGAAAGGGCCCTGAAAAATCACATACTTCACCAATACACCTCATTACAATGAGCAGGCTCAAATATGAAAGTTTGTTTAGAAGTTACTGAGATTGTACGTCCAATAAATGAACAGGGAGCTGTAATTTAGATGCTAATTTGCTCCATGCTGACGTTAATGCATAAAACAATGAAGCTCTATAATAGATGGAAATACAACCAAATCTGTGGAACCCACAGGCATTGGCTTACAAGACAGCTGTGCAGTTGACAAGTAACATGAGCCTTATGTGAGAAGAAGGGGAAAACGTAAGATTTGCATATAATTATTGAGATCATGCAAATGTCAGTTATGAGGAGAAAAAAAAAACACAGGCATCTCACTGTTAAATCCTGACAGTTGGCATCACTGAAGAGCTCAAATACATTTGAGTACCGGTTGGCAGAGGGTCATTAAAACAGAATTTGCAGAGACATTAACTCCCTCACTTTTCTTTGAGTGACGTTTTGCTATTAATAGTTTGCAGAGTCTTTGCAGAAAACATATTAATAAGAGAAACTGTAATGGGGACACCTACAGCAAGTGTGAATGCAGCAAGGGGTACCCAGGAAGCTGCTCTCTAATTGATTAGCATGGAGCTATCAATGTGTATATCCTTAGTGAGGAGAAAGTGCAATGACAAGCAAGAATAGTTGAATAATACAATGTGATATTTGGAAGCTGGGAAGGAGAGTGATTAATTTGGGCCTCTTATTAATCTCATTTCCAAATCATACCCCACAAAGATCTCCCCAAAACTTCCGGCTTCCAGAGTTTGTATGAAATCTACAATTAAAATGAGTCAAGGAAATCTACTAGATAATTACTAGCTAAGTTAATAAAACCTATATAATTCATTTTGTATATTTAAATAGATCATTTGGTCATTATTTTTTGTTTTTTCATCCTTTAAGATAAATGAACGCTTAATACAAACTAGAAGTACTCCTCCCAGAGATGAAAAGAATACATTTTCAACAGATCCAGTCGATTTTCCAAATAAAGCTGAAGGATTAGAGAAGAAGAAAATCCATGGTGAAATATGCACTGACTTGTTCAAAAGGCGTTCGTCTCCCAGTTCATCAGCAGAAAGCTCCTTAAAGGGAAATTTTTACCACAATGAAAAATATTCCTCAGGAAATGAGTGTAGTTATCAACCTTCAGAGGAAATTACTTCAGGTATGGGAGAAATCAAGCCATCACTGGGAAATGCTAATAGTGATGAATTAGTGCAATTATGCATCAACAGCAAAGAAAAACTGGATGATAATGCTAATCCAGCCCAAGAGAGGGGCAGAGTGCAGATATCTTGTCCTTTCTCAGATCAACTAATGGCAAGCACCCTTAAGAAAAAACGTAAAGGAGAAGCTAAGAAAATTGAAATAAAAGATCAGGAATGTTTAAAAAAAGATTTCCATTTGGATGAATCTGCATACCTGGAAGAATCAACAGGAAAAGGATCTTCCAGGAAAGATTATGGCAGTGGTAAGGATGAGAAAGAGCAAAAAATACATTTAAGTCTTCATGAAAAGGGAAACAAATTTCAATCAACCTTGCATGACCAAGAAAGGAAGGTAGGTCACCCTGAAGTAAGTGTGGAAGTATTAGGAGCTAGTAGCAGAGACCTAACTGCTCTGTCGAGCAAGGAGAGCACAGTTCCCAGCCGGGCAATAACAGCAGATACGTTTCCTTCACCAAGGACACATTTAAATTGGGAAGAAGTTGTGTTAACAACCCCAGAGCGTGATTTCATGACCGCTGGAGGCACCACTTTAGGAGGGATGCCTGGGCAAGTTTGTTCACCAAGAAATGAAACTGCTTTCAAGAATGATTACCCCTTCCAAGTTGTGGAAGAAAAATCAGATTGCATTAATCCTGAAGATCAGAATAAGAACACACAGCATAAACACAGTTGGAATGTTCTAGAAAGTCAGGGAAAAGCAAGAGGGAGTAAAACAAATATAACAGCACAGATCACAGAACAAGCAGATTGTGAAGACGTGTGGGAAAAAAGAGATAACACAAGGAGTTTGAAAGGTACTCCTACAGAAGAATTGTTTACCTGCCAAGAAACAGCGAGCTGTGAACTGTCTTCTCTAGCTGATCATGGTATCACTGAGAAAGCAGAAGCAGGTACAGCTTGTATAATTAAGACAACATCAGAAAGTGCTCTAGAAAGCATGTCTGCTAGAGAAAAAGCAATAATTGCTAAGCTACCTCAAGAGACAGCAAGAAGTGACAGGCCCATCGAGGAAAAGGAAACAGCGTTTGATCCACAGGAAGGGAGGAATGATGATTCACGTTATACCCTTTGTCAACGGGATACAGTAGGTGTAATCTATGACAATGATTTTGAAAAGGAATCACATTCAGACATTTGTAATGTACATGTAGATGAAATGGAGAAGGAAGAAACCATGTGTATGTACAATCCTGGGAAGACACATAACAGGGAGAAAAGTAGCATTGGAAATATAACATCTGTAGAAGAATCCTTACAGGTCCTTACAGGGAACCGTAAAACAGCTTCAAAATGGGATTCACATTTGGAGATGTTGCCAACAGATGAAAAAATGTTTCCAGAAAATAGAGACGATGGGAAAGTCCAAGAATTATCAATGAAAATAGACTTAGATGTCCTCGCTCCTTCTGCTTTTAACTCAGACACTAATAAATCTTCTCAGAATGGTTCTCACATTTCTAATCACCATACTAAAACTTCAGGGCCATCTTACGAACAGACAACTACCATAGAGAATGCAATTACTACTGTGACTATGTCTATTAAATCAGAAAATAATTGTAATCCAACAAGTGAAATCCAGGATATTGAGAAGCACCCTCATCCTGGGTCTATACCTGAAGAGGTTTCCAAAAGCTCAGGAATAATGGCACCCAGTAGTAGAAGAGAAAGATGTGTAGGCCAGATTTTCGAACAAGGAGAATGCAGTGTGGAAGAGTCTTTAACGCCAGTGATTTTAATCAGTGAACCTTTTGAGAGCAAGGAAGAGGCAAGGCATGGAAATGAAGGGTTACTAAATTCTGAACAATCATTATGCTCTTCAGGTGACAAGGAATATGAAAATTCTGCCTCTGCTAGTCCCCCAGCTGAAGAACGTCAAGCTCAAAGCAGTGAATCTCTGCTTTCAAAATACATCAACTCTAAAATACCTTATTTCCTTTTGTTTCTGATATTTCTTGTAACCATTTACCACTATGACTTAATGATTGGCTTGGCATTCTACCTTTTTTCACTGTACTGGCTATTCTGGGAAGAGGGGAGACAAAAGGAGTCTGTCAAAAAGAAGTAAACTCAGTGATATTAATTTTTCTCTTTTTGAAACATAAGGTATTTAGTCCCAAACATTTGAATTGGTGAAAGAGGCTACTCATTGTTCAAAGAGCCAGTGCAGTTTTTCTCTTGAAGGATCATTTAAAAAGGAATGCGTATGAAGTTGTGCTCCTTCATATAAGTAATTATTCTATATAGGACCATTATGTTTGGATCATTAAATATCTATATGAATATGAGATCTGAAGCACGTCAAGTTGAAATTAGGTACAGCTGTTGCTCCTTTAGCAGGTTATGAAGTTGCAATGCTTCACATCTCTTCACTACTTTAAGTGCCGTTTCTTGCGTTCATTTCTTTTGCAGTAAAGCTTCATTTTTTTTTTTTTCCTGAGAGTATTTCTCCCCCTACAGTTTTTAAAAACAGATAAAACACGGACAATGGCAGAAGGACATTTTTGGTCTTTTAGTATTGACCATGAAATTTGCATTTATCACTGTATCATTTGTCAAATTTTGATAGATCAAATCTTTCACTTTGCATTTCATATTTTTAAGAACAACACCCGTGTATATTGAAGTGTGTAAACTTAATTAAAAAAATGCATTATGTTTGCATGGATAATACTTTATACACACACACCTTACACTTCTTTTTTACCTACAAAGTCAGTGTATCCAGAAGTCAAATCTGACAAAGACTGAGGCAATTGGGAGATCATCTTTTAATTCTACGCGATTTTGTGGGTAGCTTGTCTTTAAGGAATATTTTTCTCTTGTAAAGAAAGACTGTGTAACACAGCTGAACAATTTCAATGTCAACTATTATTCAGAGTTGAAAATTTAAATTAAAAGCTCCACAAGCATTGCTTAAAAATGAATTTGTGCCTATAAAGCATAAAGTATTAAATGATAATAATAAAAAAAGATTTCCAAATGAACTATTTGTTCTACCTGGAAGTATTTTTGTCTTCAAACAAATTTTTAACCTTTTCTCAGTACAAGACAATAAATTTTCTTCTAAGGTGCAGTTAGAGAACAAACAGATAGTCATTGGTGGTATTTGTTATGTGATTATCAGGTTGTTAGGTGATAACTCAAAACTGTAAGTAGGCAAATAGGCAGATCCAGGAAACTGAGGCAGAAATAAATATCCAGTATAGCAAAAACCTTGGCCGTTGTTATTATCTTTGACTAAGTATGTGAAAAATGGCACTAATTATTTTAGTCAAGTAGGGATAATACAAAGATTCATACTCAAGTGACTTCATCAACTATTTATTTAGTGACGGCTGTATGCAAAACTCAGTGCTCTGTTCTATGGCAAGGCACTTTCTTCAATACTCTGCATTAAAGCTAGTTCTCAGGGAGGAGGCATAGGTATGCAGTGTGATACTTTTGAATTGGCTGAGAATATGGAAGGAAGTCATACAGAGGGAGCCTCCTTGGATAATTCTTTTTCATAGGAACTTTTTTGATAGAACATGTAATATTGATTTTCAGAGAGAAAAAGTAATTTGTTTATGCTGCAGCCCTGTAAAGGTAAATTCAATGAGCAAAACCTGCCTATATACACAATCCCACATATCTAAGGAATATGCATTTATGGGAAGACAAAATGAGAATGAAACACTTAAAGTGACTGTCACCTAGTAGTAAATGATTTCCGTGATTTTCCTTAGGTAAACAACTATTTCCAAATCCCCTAATTGCATGCTTCTCTCAAGTCCCATTCAAATTGAGTGCTTGGCTTAAACTGTTCAGTTGAACAAATACAAACATCCTGAAGTAGAACTTAGAGCAAATATTTGATTATTTGAGAAAGCATATTTTCGTTAAATACAAGTGGAATACTGTAGGCAGTGCCTAGAATATTATCTCTAAAATTGCTGTCCTGATAATTTTGTTGACAGGTAAATTACAATGGAGTTAAGGTGAGCATTTCTTCAGTTCTTAATGGCATGGCTTTTGCATTCTACCTTTAAGGGTTTTAGTCAATATACCATATCTTATTAATGTGAAGAATAATACTACATTGCTTTATGAACACAGGTGCCTGCATGTAATTATTCCCTTTAAAGCCATAAAACTTCTTTCATCTCTTTTATTTGACTTTTGGTAAATTTATCTACAAAATCCTCTCATACATATTTGTAACATGACAATAGCTGTTTCAAAAGATTTCAAATTCTCTATTATGTATTTCTCTGTAGAAATGATTGGTGATTTAATGACTTTCCAAACATTACCTATGAAGAGCTGAAAATAAAATCACAAGTACTTGTGAAACTAAGGCTAGGTGGAGAGGTAGATTTTTACAACCTGTTTTGACTACATCATTATATTGAACAAGAGAAAATCACCTTAGGAAGAACTGGCTGTGAATCATCACGGCAAGAGTAATGTTTATAAGCATAGGTGCTCTCACTATGTCTCCCCAAGCATTGGTTAAGTACCAAAAAAGGGCGTAGCAAGAATGTAAGCAAAGAGAGATGCATTGCACATTGGCTTCCTAAATTGGGTAAGAAATGTGATATGGTAGCCACTATCTTTTATCTTTTGGGGGCTTCTGACTATTAGAAACAACATTCTAAAAAGATATTGGCAAGTTAAGCAACTGTAGCTAGTAAAAATAATTGCTTTTTAAAAACTCATGCTTGTATGAACTATTTCAATAGCTTTCTCAAAGTAAGAGGAAATGAGTCCCTGAGATGACACCACCCCTCAGCCTTACGGAACATTGGGTAAACGCAGTATGTTTGTTTCCCTGTTGAGTGATAACATTTTGATACTCTCCAGGTTACATGGAAAACTTAAAAATATCCAATGTTGGCCAATAAATAACGTATTTTAGTTTTCCCAGATAGCATTCATAGTTTCCATTCATGAATATGTTTCCTATCACCAGGCCTATTGTCTTCTTTTTTAGGCTTACATTTTGCATATAGATAAATCAAACAAAACAAAACATTGGAAAAGCAGCCTGAGAACTAGTAAAGACCCAGACAGCAGAGCTGACACTTCAGTGCTGGTTCATCTACTGATTTCCATCACCAGGATCTCTGATTTCACTGAGTGAATATAGAAAATTGAACCACGTATTAAGGATATCTTTTATTATTTGTATCCTGTCTTAGCCAGTTCCTGTGGAACTGAGGAATAGGATCGATTTTGATTCTGCAACAAGTTATGAAAGAAATATGACACCATGCTTCTCTATATCTTCCTCATTGTATACCTTTATGAAGAGAATCGCTAAAAAATGCTATTTTTATTTATTTGATTAAGTTCATTTGATTATTTTTTCTATTTTCAGAAATAATTCATAATAATATCATGGCAGCATAATTTGCTTTTTATCTATTAAAAAGATATTTGGTCACTAATCCAATATGTTTCTATCTTTTTCCCCAAACCTCTTTAAACAGCAAATTTAATTTTCACTAGACTTTGGGCCTAGCTTTGAATGCTCAAATGTTGTATAAGAAATGTCATTATCGTAGTGTGTTAAAATCTTTTTAAAAAACTACTCTGTAAAAAAGTCCATCTTTTCATTTTTGTGTCATTTCTATTTATGCATTTGTTAAAAGCATAAACATTCCCTCCATTTTTCAAAGTGTAAAACAATACATTGTATAAAAATTCAAGAAAAAAAAATCCCTAAGTCTTTTCTTTATATATCCAATTCTTTATGTTCATGATAATAAAGAGGGCCCTGGGCAAATCAATAGTGGATTACAGACAAATTGTTTTTATTTGGCTGTAATGTCTCCATGATCGGATTTTGGCACCAGAGTTTAATGCCTAATTAATCTGTTTGGTCTTGGGTGAAACTGGTGCATCTTTCATCTTATCACCCCACCAGAACTTTCCAGCTGTATTTCCTGCTGTTCCCTGACTCAACCCCTGTGTCAGAGAACAAGTCACGTTGTTTACAGAACACGCCATGCTCATCT
Source organism: Dugong dugon (assembly GCA_030035585.1). Taxonomy (NCBI): domain Eukaryota; kingdom Metazoa; phylum Chordata; class Mammalia; order Sirenia; family Dugongidae; genus Dugong; species Dugong dugon. Next base: position 100,488,828 of record CM057468.1, on the reverse strand, counting down.
GTTCCTCTACAACTGCTCATGTATTCCCTTCTGCCTAGAGGACACTTTTGGTTACCCTTCTCTATCCAAATTTTGCAAGCTCTTCTATGTACAACTCAAGTCCCCTTCTCTTGACGCCTCCTCATATGTCAGCTGGTGGGATCCTTCTGCATTCACATCTCTTCTGAAATTTAACTCTTCTTACATGCACTGTTTCTATCCAGGATAGAAACAATGGTTTCCACTTCCCTCCTATCAACCCTTTAAGGTCCAGTTTGGTGTGAGAGGTATGTAGGAATCCTCAGTCAACACTTGTAAAATAGAATTGAATTGCAGTGATGTCTCCATTCTCTTCTGCCTCTGAAATGTGTACAGGATACTCTGAGGTCCTATTTAAAAATGAATAAACTTAACCAAAAAAAAGCTAGGATATTCCTGAAAACGAAATAAAAAGAGTCAAAGAAAGCATGAAGAAGCACGAGTATGGAGAGCAGTGGATTTAGGACGTGAGGAAGAGAGAAATGATTATTTCTCTACAGTCTTCTTAACAATTAAATTGGTTTTCTGTATCTATTAATTCTTCCTAGTGCATGAATGATTTCCTTATTTTATTTTGTGGGAAATAATATACAGATTATACATTAAGATATAAAGTATGCATACCTGAAATCACTGGCTAATTTGAAAATTAATAGAACAAGACATGTTTTTACATAAAGCTCAGTAGCTTAAAACCAACAAACATTACAAGGTATAAAGTGTAAGAAACTCGATCCTCCCAACCGCTGCCATGCCCTTTAAAAATGGCTGACCTGTCAATTTCACACCTGTGCTGTATGGCAAGTCTTAGGGTAAGCAAATAGAACTAGCAAAAATAGTCAGTGGATTTTTTGAAAAGAAAATATTTACCTGATTAGCACGTAAGAGAGTGTTTATGTGTGTGTGTGTGTGTGTGTGTGTGTGTTTGCGTGTGCGCGTGTACATGTAGAATATGTTATATATAATGTAATATATACACACAGATACATATTATTCAAACATCCTAAAAATGACAATAATGGCAGTGAACATAGCCCACTAATACTATGTGTAGTGATGTATGTAATATGTGAAGTTTGATCCTTTCCTTGAAGAGACTCGTTCTATCAGGTTAGAACTGAGATTAAAATGCCTAGTTTTTGAGGCAGAGTTCAAAGGCAAGCAGTGTATGTCCTGAAAATGTAGTAGCATGCCATATAACAGCTGTAACAGCTTAAAACCCTCAGCAATTAGTCTTTTAAGACTTAAATTTTAACAGCCAGGTATACGTCTACTATATGGTAGAATTTCATCAATATCATGTATCGGTTGACTTGATTCTGAGTGGAAACATATTTAAAATTTCCAAGAGACACAGTCTATAAAACATAATATTAAATAGCAGAAAGATGGTGCTCAGAATTCATTATAAGAGGTTAGAAATTGTCTTTGTAAACACTTAAATAACCCATAATCTGCTTTTAGTAATTTTATGTAGGAGGTTTTTATGTTAGAGTATGTACAATATTTTTTTTTAGTCAAGAAGGATTTATGATAATATCATACAGTTAAATCACTTTCATACATGTGCTCTAAAAATGCTGTTGACATTTTGTTTCTACACATTAAATGTCTCTTCCCAATTAATCAATAAATCTTTGGGAAATCCAGTTTTATTTTTTCTTCATGCATGTAAACTTTTCCTGCTTTTAAGTGAAACAGTCCTGAGGCCTAACTAAAAGAAAGGAACAAAGGTTAAAGAGAAAACAAGATAATTTGTTTCTTAACTTCAAAGAAATATGTGGAAATACGTTTTAAATACATTTTTACTCTTTAAAAATTTGGAAAGAAAAAATAAGAAGTAAAAGTTTGAGATTATAAATATCCTTCATATTTATTTGATAGTCTTCAATACTGGAATCAGACCTATAGACTGCCCTTGAAGCAGCTGGTTCTGCAGTGTGAACTCTTTGGCCTACCTGGTCTTATTCTTATACTTACATTTTTATTTAATTCAGGTGGGACAGCTGATTTGTTATCACATGAGTATGCGAGGCACATCTTTCTCCTGCTAAAGATTTACAGCCTTGGAAACCCTAGGGCAATTCTACTCTGTCCTATAGGGTCTCTATGAGCCAGCAATGGGTTTGGCTTTTTTTCTGTCCTATAGGGTCTCTATGAGCCAGCAATGGGTTTGGCTTTTTTTTTTTTTTGTTTAATCTTTATAGAAGCAGACTGCCGTATCCTTCTCTCGAAGTGAGGCTGGTGGAGTTGAAACCACCGACCTTTAGGTTAACGGCCAAGAACTTAACAACTGTGCCACCAGGGCTTTTTTCATTAGGGATATCCAAAAAACAAAACAAAACAACCAAACCTGCTGCTATCAAGTCTATTTCATCTCATAGCGACACTATGAGTTAAGTTCATTAGGGATAAAAAAAAATCCATTGCCATTGAGTAGATTCTGACTCATAGTGAGCCTATAGGACAGAGCAGAACTGCCTCAGAGGGTTTCCAAGGAGTGGCTGGTGGATTCGAACTGACAACTTTTGGACCCAGGAAATGAAGAGCCATCAGAAATGGAAGTCTCTCCTGGGTGTCATGCTCTGTCATCTTTTTTTTTTCTTCTCTGCACCCACTTCATTTTTATGGTTTTGTCAGTGGACTTGCTCTCTCCACTTACTCTTCAAGATATATGGTTCCTAAAGTAGATTTCTCCAAATGGTACTCATATATCCTGACTATGTACGTCCAAGTTAATTGGCTAGAATTTTCTGGGTCTCAATTCTAAACTCAGAGAAGACAGAAATCGATTGGCTCATTCTCGATCAGATGTTTACTCCAGATCCAATTCATTGTATCCTGAAAATTAGAGTCAGTTGCTTTGCTACCCTCTCCTAGACATTTTGAGAAAAGACTCTATAAAGGGGTGTTTCCTGAATCTCACAAGGTACCTGAGAACAGTAGATTTGTAATGCATGCCTACAATGTGCCAATTCTCATATGTGTATGGACATGTTTTTGCCTCTCTTTTTCCTTTTGTAGGTCTACATGGTGCTAATTTCTATAGATTTTATAATAGATTTTGAGATCTGGGAGAGTGAGTTCCTCTACTTTGTTCTTTAAAATTCTTTAACTCTTGGCCCTTCGCTGTTTCATATATAAATATATAGCAGATCAAGTTACCAAGTTTCATAAAAAACTTGATAATTATTGGAATTTTACTGAATGAGTACATTGAGAATCAACCTTTAAAAACTATTGAAGCATCCATAAAAGTAATATATTTCTTAATTTATTCAATTTGATTTTTTATTCCTTCAATCATGATTTATAATTTTTCCATGAATACATTACACATCTACTATTGAGTTTGTTTCTAGATACCGTATGGACTGTGTTACTATTGTGAATAGAATCTTTTTTTCCTGTTATATTTTCTTTTTGGTAGTTACTGATAATGTTGAAACGCGATTGATTTTTATGTGTTCACTTATTTAGCTACTTTGCCTAACTCTCTTTTTAGTTCTACTTATTATTTGTTACATATTTTGGTAATTATACCAATAGTGTATAGGAACGCTATTGATTTTTATATGTTCTTTTTATGTAGTTTGTCAAACTTTCTCATTAGTTCAATCACTTTATTTTCAAACCATTTCTTCTAATTTGGTTTCTTGAGATGAATGTAGGGTTCATTTATTTCAGTTGTTCCTCTTTTAAAAGTTCATGTAATACCGTAAAATACACCTAATACTTTAGCTTTAACTGGTTTTGAAATATAAATATACACATATATAATATATATACATATGTATTATATATACCTACATAAATCTTTTTTCGCTTCTGTTTTCTAATTTTGTCTGTATTTCTTCGTTAACACGTAAGTTATGTAGCAGTGCATTTAATATTTTGTTTTGTTTCATGTTCTTTTACTATTGATTGCAAATTAATTCAGACTATTGCTAGAGAATATGGCTTGCTGTCTATTCTTTGAAATATACTTCTTTTGTGGTCCCCTACATTGTCAATTTGATTACTATTCCATGTACACATATTCTCTTTTGGGTATGGATTTTTCTATGTATCTATTAGACCAAATTTCTTTAGTTTGCTGTTTAAAACCATATTCTAGCTAATATTTACTCTGCTTCAACTATCATTATTTAAAATCTCCCACTAATATTATGGTTGTCCATTTCTCCTTGTATATATGTCAGTTTTACTTTAAGTATTTCAAGGCTATGTTCTTAATTTCAAGATTATTACCATTTGTTAGTAAATTATTACCTCTATTATTGTAAATAACACCCTTATTAATATTTTTGCCTTAAATTCTATATCTTCTTATTAATATTGCTGCATTGGTTTTCTTATGCATAGTATTTGTATAATACAGCTTTCCCCAGCACTTTATCATATCTCTTGTGAGCCATTTATAGCTATATTTTTAAAAATATAGAATCAGTATTTTAGCAGGTGAATCTGAGCCCTTAACACTGTTTTGACTAGTATGAGTTGGAATCCACTCGACGGTAACGGGTTTCATAGGTTTTAACTTAATTTTACCATGTTATTATGAGCTTTCTCTTTGCCATCTTTGAACATTATATTTATTAGCATTTGTGAGAGTGAAAACTTTTAAATTTTCCTTTCTTTGCCCTGTTGCTTTACAAGTGATATATATTATTTCAATTATGTTTGTGGTTACTCTTAATTCTATATATATATATATATATGGAATGTATATACATGTATATATATATATGGACCCTGGTGGTGTAGAAGTTAACAGTTTGACTGCCAACCAAAAGATTAGCAGTTTGAATCCACCGGGTGCTCCTTGGAAATCTTATGCAGCAGTCCTACTCTGTCCTATAGAGTCGCTATCAGTTAGAATTGACTTGACGGCAACGGGTTTGGTTTGGTTTTGGTTATATATATATGTATGTATGTGTATATATATATGTATTTTTAAAAAACAATTTTTTCCTAACAAAATCATTTTTGTTTTCTGTCAGTCAAAAGAAACAATAACCATGCGACATTTTAATGATCTCATATTGGTATTGGTTTCTAAAGTTTTTTTTTTTTTAACATATTTAACACAAATGTAGTTATTATGTTTGAACTCAATAGTTAAATTTACAGACATTTCATCAAGTTTGGTGTTCACTCTTGCTCCTTGCACTTCATGCCATCTGTCTGGATTTCCTTTTTCTTACTAAAGTACATCCATTAATGGTCATTTTAGTGAGGGTCTGTCATGGATTGAATTGTGTCCCCCTAAAATATGTGTCAATTTGGCTAGTCCATGATTCTCAGTATTGTGTGTCTGTTCACTATTTTGTTATCTGATGTGATTATCCTATGTGTTGTAAATCCTAATCTCTATGATGTTATTAAGGCACAATTAGAGGCAGTTATGGTAATGAGGCAGGACTCAATCTACAAGGTTAGGTTGTGTCTTAAGCCAATGTCTTTTGAGATATACAAGAGAGAAGCGAGCAGAGAGAGACGTGGGGACCTCATACCATCAAGAACAAGAGCCAGGAGAATAGAGTGTCTTATGGACCCAGGGTCCCTGTGCTGAGAAACTCCTGGACCGGGGAAGATTTATGACAAGGACTTTCCCTCAGAGCCAACAGAGAGAGAAAGCCTTCCGCTGGAGCTGGAGCCCTGAATTTAGACTTCTAGCTTCCTGAACTGTGAGAGAATAAATTTCTCTTTGTTAAAGTCATCCACTTATGGTATTTCTGTTATAGCAGCACTAGATGACTAAGACAGGGTCTCTTCATGAAAATTTCCTTAGTCTTTGTAAATCTGAAAATGTTCTCTCTGCTGATATTTTTCTGAATATGGCATGCAATGTGGACAGTTATTTTTTCTTACCACTTTGAAGATATCCCATCATCTTCTTGCATCTTATATTGTTGGTGAAAATTCATTTGTTAGTCTAACTGTTCATTGGCAGTTAATTGGTGCTTCCTCTCAGATAGATTAAGATTTTTCTTTAGCTAGATAAACATGGTAGAGCCAAAACAATCGCCAATTTCTCTCCTTCCTAAAACCCCATCAAAATGAGATTAAGAGGATAAAGTAATGAATAGTGCTACAGCAATAAAAATATTGGGGAAGGACATGGTCGTAAAAAATTTGGGAACCTTTTACATATATTGATGTGACAATATGCTCAGCAGACCAGATAAAGTTTAAAATCAATCCAATTCCACAATATAACACTAGAAATGCTGAAAAATTAGACCCATCAAGTGCCTCCAAAAATGATGGTGAAGTTAGTAGTGAAAACAGAAGGAATAGTTGAAAGACTGTGTAAGATGCATTTAGACACCTAGATCCTCTTGCTTGTCCTAAACAGCCAGTCAACGCTCTCTTCCCAATACCAGCGTAACTAGAGGTTTATTCTCTGAGGAAATGGATTAACCTACCCAAAGAGGGATAAAAAAGCCTTCAGAGACAGTACAATTTGAAGGCCCACCATTGAAATAGCTGTTAAATTACCCTACTATGAGACCCACCAGTCAACAGGTATCCCTGCCTCTCCCCATGACATACATGTGTGCATACAAACACACACGAACTCCAACCAGCTTCTTAATAACTTCTTAACACTCTTTAATATTAAAAAGCTGTCTTAGTCATCTAGTGCTGCTCTAACAGAAATACCATGAGTAGATGGCTTTAACAAAGAGAAATTTATTCTCTCACAGTCTAGTAGGCTACAAGTCCAAATTCAGGGCATCAGCTCCAAGGGAAGGCTTTCTCTGTCGGCTCTGGAGGAAGGTCCATGTCATCAATCTTCGCTTGGTCTGGGAGCTTCTCTGCGCAGGAACCTCAGGTCCAAAGGACATGCTCTGCTCCCGGCACTGTTTTCTTGGTGGTATGAGGTTCCCCTCATCTCTCTACTCACTTCTGTCTTTCATATCTCAAGAGATTGCCTCAGAACACAATCCAATCTTGTAGATTGAGTCCTGCCTCACTAACACAAACTGCCGCCCATCCTCCCTCATGAACATCATAGAGGCAGAATTTACAACATATAGGAAAATCACACAATACTGGGAATCAGGGCCCAGCCAAACTGGATACACACATTTTTGCGGGGACATAATTCAATCCATGACAAAAGCCAACACATGGAACATTTGAAGGAAGTCTTTAACATAAAAGGTAGACACCTTCCCCCCAAAAAAGATAAAGTAGGGCACAGAAAAACATTCAAAACAACTATAACTGATATTCTCAAAAAGATAAAAGACAACATTGCAGACACCTACACAAAAGAACCAGAGGCCATTATAAAGAATAAACATTGAACAAAACAATTACATAACTGTGATCATTTCAAAAAATTAGAAAGATTGAAAAGGAAAATTAAGGACATTTTGCAGAAAGGAGAATGAAATGACAAACAAATGGAAAATAAGAGAGAGAAAATAAGAGAAATTAGAGGTTTCCATTCAGGCTTCCTGAGATCAGTGCACAAGATGGCAGCCAGGGTCGTACGGCCGCAGCTTGGCCTTGGACTCTAATGCAGGGCTGGGGACTGGAGACAGTTCTCCCCCTGGTGATGAATGATCAGGTCAGTGCCGCAGGGCCTCATGGGGGTATAAGTCTTGCTCACTTCTGTCCCTGGAACCTGACACCTATCCAGCCCTGCCCCAGGGGAGTCAGGCCCCACAGCCCCACCCCATCCTCCTTGACCCAGGGCGGTCACTGGACTGTAGGTGGCTCACTTTAGAACCAACTTCAGCCACATGCAGCCTCCATGGCAGCTACACAGGTCCCTGGGGAGAAGACTAGCATCCACAAGGGAGAGGTGGCCAACTGCCCCAGGCAGGACAAGCACACCCAGGGTGCCTGGAGGCAGAAGTGTTGGCACTGCGTTCCAGAAGCTTCATGCCTCACTCACCCTAGTGGTCTTGGGCAGTGCCATGGCCTATAAATCCCAGGGCAACCTGGATCCCAGGCTACCAATGGGTTGTGCCATGGCTGTCCTGGCTGTGCAGGGACCTGGCAATTTGGTAAACATTTACTATGACCATGGCAGAAGGCCTAAAGTCCAAATAGTTCACAAAGACACAAATAGGTGAAATATCAAAAAAACAGTAGGGATGCCCCGAATTGAAGGCCACGAGTTTCCAGAATTAAAAAAAGACCCACTGACAACATAGCAAAAGGATAGGAACAGACATACACAAGGGCACACCATCATAAAATTTCAGAACCCTGAAGACAGAGATAATCTATAAAAGCTTTCAGGGAAAAAATAAATAAATAAATAAGATATCATATTATATAAATACATAAATAAAGATAAATCTACAAGAAAACACTATATATATACATAGATAGATGATAGGATGGATGGATGGATGGATGGTTGGGTGGGTGGTGGATGGGTGGATGGATGGATAGAGGGATGGATGGATGTACAGATGTGGATTTATCTTCATCCTTCTCAGGAACTGGAGTGTATGTTGTATTTGAGGATTTATGTTGTCCTCCCACCTCAAGTTCTGGAAAATTCTTGGCTATTATTAAATATTCATTCTCTGTCATTCATTCCAATTTTATTTTCTTCTGGAATTTCTATCAAGTTTACGTCGAGGCACTCAGTTTTTCTTCCATGGCTCTTAATTGATATTTGATATTTTTTAAATCTCTTCGTGCTCTGTATTGCATTGTAAATTAACTCCTGAAATTCTTCTTGCAGTTCACTAATTCTTCTATTCTCTCAAATTTTGGTGACCATCATTTTTATTTAAAGGTATCTAGTTTGTTATTTTTCATACATAGATGTTCTATTTCTTCTTTTTTAAAAAAGCAAATTTCTTGCCATTTGAGAAACAAAAGTTTTTCTTTCAATATCAGTATGAATATCTTAAATATAGTTATTCTAAAGTCTTTATGAAGTATTTCATACAATTATTTTAATTTGGAGTGAATTTATGTTACAGTTCTTGCTTTGGTTGTGCTTCTTTAGTATTTGATTTCTTCATGTGATTTAGAATTTTGTTTATAAGCTCATTGTCTCCTTCTTTCTCTGGGTTATTTGTCCCTGTGACAACCTTATTTAGTGGTTTTTTTCACCTGGCTTCTTGATCCTTACTTGCAGAACCAGATTCTATCATGGAATTTGGGGGCTTCTATAGGGTCGCTATGAGGTGGAATCAACTCGACAGCAACGGATTTGGTTTGATTTTTTTTATAGGGTCGCTGTAGGGTTGCTATAGGGAAACTATGAGTCAAAATCAACTCGACAGCAACAGATTTAGTTTGGTTTTTACGCTATGAATCAGATTTGACTTGAAGGCTTACAACAATAACAACAACACCATGAGAAACACTGGTGGCACAACAGTTAAGCCCTCAGCTGCTAACTGAAAGGTTGACAGTTCAAACCCACCCAGTGGCTCTGTGGGAGAAAGACCTGATGATCTGCTTCCATAAAGATTAAACCAAACCTATCGCTGTCCAGTCAATTCCAACTCATAGCAACCTTGTAGGACAGAGTAGAACTGCCCCACAGGGTTTCCAAGACAGTAATCTTAAAGGAAGCAGATTACCACTTCTTTCTCCTGCCAATCTTCTGGTTGGCAACTGATGGCTTAACCACTGCACCACCAGGGCTCCTTCCATAAGGATTATAGCCTAGGAAACCCTATGGGGCAGATCTGCTCTGTCATATGGGGTTGCTATGAGTTGAAAATTGACTCAATGGTACCTAACAATAGCTCGCCATAGGGATAATAGAAACGTTGTAGATTTTGTTGGTTGCAAAGTCAGCTGGTTGTTTTTGTGCAGTTTTTAATAGGCAGGCTATGTCTGTATTCTCCCCAGTCCTGGAGCTTGTTTAAGTTGCAGCTTAGGTTTTAGTCAGTGTCCTTTCATGAGAAGGGAAGTCATCACCAATCCTTGGCTTCAAGTAATAAACATGACTTGAGTTACATTAACAAATGTTTTTCTTAGTATTTGTATGTGTCATGTCCTAGGAAATGGCAGTAAGTGCAGGTAGGGGAAGATAAATTCAGTCGTGCCATATTAGGGAAAAATGATAGGGGAGGGAGATGGGCGATATTATTTGCACTAGTAATCTTTGTTTCAATGTTTAGGGTTATCTCATAGCCCTGTTTACTCTAAAGAAAGGCTTTATTTTGAATTTTAGCCTTATTGATCCTTGCCTATTTTACCAATAACAAAAAATATTAGTCAAGTATATTCTCTAGTATTCTCTTTGGCTCATAATAAGAATATCTTAAAATTAGTGAGAATTTAGATCAAACAGAGATGCTGTATGAAATTAATTTCTCAAATATTTATGATGTATACATATATTACATTACCTTCTATCCTTTTATGGAACTCAATTCTTACGTTTGAAAGAGAATGAAATGATCCAGTATTGGGGGTTTCTAGACATTTGGGAAAGTGTTTCCTTATAATCCAAACATTCCCCAGGGCTTAAGAAGGTACATGCCTCAATGACTGGTGGAATAAAACCTCTTTTGTCACGAATTCTAGGTACATGTGTTTGAAGTAGAAACATTATTTTCCTCATATTTCACATGCTTCTAGCAGAGAAACTGATAGTGGAATAGCACAGAGCAAGTAATTCCAGAAACCTGAGTGACATCTCAAGCTTTCAAATTTCCAGCCTTTTTTCTTTTTCCCATTCATTTCATGTCCCACCCTCCCCTTTTTTCTTCCTACTCTTTGCCATTATGAGAGTCTTACTGCTGCTTTAAGATGGTCTTAGGCACTTTAAAATAAAATAAATTCTAGTATCTCACACAATTTTAGGACTGGGTCCAAGCAGATGAGTGCTTTCTATGATCCCACTAAAGTGTGATCACTTTAAAATATGAAATAATACCTAATATTATATAAATTATTAAATAACTAGAGAAAAAGATGAAAAATTATTTCAGCAAAAATAAGAAAACACATTAGTCAATGCCTGACTTAGACTGCTATAATGTTTCAGTTTCAAAAGCCATGACCAAAAGACAGCAACATCAAAATACCTCATTGCCACCTCTGTTTGGGTTAGTTGTTCTCTCTCCTGACCCACATCACGGAGTATGGCTGACCTAACAAGCTATCAAGTCCTGACAATTGTTGTAAAGTCCCTTTCATCTTATTCAGGAAAAATGCCTGATATATGTTTACTTTTCGTTATAAGACAATACATCTTTATGGATTACCTCATCAAAAACATGCTTTACTATAACCGAGAAACTTGAGTAAGGTTCCTCAGATACCAAAACAATTCCTGTATGGGAAAAGATTGAATTAAATTGGGATTTTACTAGCATATTGAGTAAACATTTCATCTGTGATATGTTAATGCTACCTAGGTACCTTGAGGAATTGTTTTTTTTTCTTCCAGTTTATAAGTTAGACTTCTCTGTAGGTGTGACCAAGTCTAGAGTTTTTATTTTGTTTATTCCCACTCAAGTCTTTCAAAGTATCCTGCCTAGTACACGAATATTTTTTACGTATTTAGGTAATTCAGGGCAAAGATTGTATCCAAAACATCAAAGACTAGACAATCAATTTTTTCTTATCATGAGTAAAAGGTCATAGCTCACCATAACAACTATTTCTCACACTATAGTTCATTTAGCTGGCCATGACTATTTCCAAAAGCTAAAATGTTAGTTAGCTGCCGTGTAAAGTTAGAAGTGCACACGCTTTGAAAGCATAATCCTGGTGACATTGGGGAATTTCAGAGGAGCTGGCCTAGAGGCACGTGCTTTAAGACAGAATAGGATTTTGATAGGAGGTGCAAAAGTAAGATCAATTTACCACAGTAAGTGCCTAATAAATGTTAACTAGTTTAATTATATTTACTATTATTATAAGGAGCCCTGGTGACAGTGGTAAAAGCCCTCAGCTGCTAATCAAAAAGTTTTGCAGTTTAAACCCACTAGCTGCTCCATGGGAGAAAGATGTAGCTGTCTTCTTCTGTAAACATTTACAGCCTTGGAAACCCTATAGGGCAGTTCTGTTCTGTGCTATAGGGTAGCTATGAGTCAGAATCGACTCGGTGGCAGTAGGTTTGGATTTTTATCATTATTAAATGCTATACCATAGCTACTGTGTGGCTATGTGTAAGTTATTCAATGTACTATAGACGATCAAATATGAGACACAGGGGAATTCAGTCTTCAATCAACTTTCAGTCTTTTAGGAGAAATATACATTTCTATTGTTCTGTAGACATACCAATACAGGTATAATGAGTTAAGTATGGGAGAAATTACTTCCAACTGGAAGAGATAAAGGAAGACCCTCAGAAGTAGGTTTTGAGCAGAAACATATGATGGATAAGCTTGCCGTTGAAGAGATAAGAGGGTAAGGCATTATGAGATGAAAGGACAGTGTGCACAAAGGCGTGATGTTTTAAAAACTTTCAGCATGTGTTTGGAGAATAGCTTGGCTTATGTTTAGTTTGCATAGAGGCAGGGATGGGGGATAGTGAGAGGGAAGGCAGGAAAGTGTCCTTAAGATTAGATCTCATGGAGCCTTGAAGAGCTCTTTAAACAAGGCAGAGACAGATCAAAGACATTTCTGGAAGATCTTTTTGGTAACAGGGCAGCATGGTGGGGTGGGGGTGGGGGAGCAGGGGTATTACTAGAGGCGTGGAAACCAACTGGGGGCTTTTTGCCATAATTCAGTTCCACCTTTGTGATTCTAACAGCACACTCTATCGTCAATTTGTTTTGTGTTGTTGGACAGGTCACTCGTATTGCGATCTTCTGTTTTCTCATCTGCAATTAAGGAAGCTGGATTGATAAGCATATGATCACCAGCTTCTAGAAGTCATGGACTCTCTTTGCTTGGCTTTGTGTTTAAATACTTTTACAAATAATTTTTGTTCATAATGGTGGTTCACAAACATGAGTATCTTCCCTCTTTAAGTAAATTCCTATTTTTATTTAATATTTCCATTCATTTGGCATATTCTATATTATTGGTCATTATTTTACATATCTGCATTTCTTCCCAACTAAACTCTGAAGAAAAAGACCACGTTTTATACTTTTATATCTTCACAGAGATTGGTATACAACATAAAAACCAAAAAAACCAAACCCATTGCCGTCGAGTTGATTCTGATTCATAGCCATCCTACAGGACCGGAGTAGAATTGCCCCATAGGGTTTCCAAGGAGTGCCTGGTGGATTCAAACTGGTGACCTTTTGGTTAGCAGCCGAACTCTTAACCACTATGCCACCGGGGTTTCCAGGTATATGTAATACAGGCTTGAATAAATATTTACTTATTTAGTTGGCCAATGGCAATATGAATAAAGTTCTATGCTTTCATTATGGTCTTTTTTCAGTGGGTTAAAACATTTTATCAGACTCAACTTTCAGTACAAATTTTACATGAAAAATTAAAACGATAGTTCCTTTTACCATCACTGTTTAAATAAACTAAAAAAAAAAAATTTATTACGTGTATTATTATTATCCTAACTCCAAAACAAGATCACATGTCATTAAAAAGAGTGAAGTAGGATATGTTATTTCTTAAACACCCATATTCAAATCTATAGAGTTGAGGCAATTATACAAAGCTTATTTTAAAAATTATCAAAAGTCTAAATACATTATATATTCCAAATAAGGAAAGCTGATTTCAAGTCAAATGGCTTAAATAAAAATTGAATACGTATTAGGTTGTACAAATGCTGTTTGAGAACTTTTGATGTGACTTTCACATTGTATCTTCACCTGCTCTTTGGATTAGAGTAAATCATATATTCCTTGATGTTTGAAACCTGAATGTCCCCTACAAACTTTAAGAAGTTTCAGCAAACAAAGTCTTGTTGGTCTGAGAAGCCACTAGAAGTAAATCTTAAAACTAATTATGGGTCTCCTGTTGAGAGTTTAAGAGCCACTTTCCAATTTCCGTCAAACATTTGCAGTTCTAGTACAAACACATTTATTTATTTATTTTTCAGGATTAATTCACTTCCATTCAAACTTCAAGATAGTGTTTGCCTTTCATTGTGAAATAGAGAAAGGTTATGAAGAAATTTCCAAGGAATTAAAACATTAACTCAAAATCCTCTTTTAATTTTGCAAAATCCTAATGGGTCAAGAGTTATACAATTATCTCATGGAATTAGGATGGTCTTACTGCCAACTCAGGGTTCTAAGAAAAAAATATAGATTCTTAAAAAATAAACTCTCTGAGCTGATTGTATTGCCAATCTAAACTTTGGTGGAAAATTATCAATGTCCTTAGTTACTTTAGTCACTTTTATTTTTTTCCCTACGAAAAACAAACACAGCAGCAATGGTTTCCCTGTACTAATCTCTGACTAACACAGCTAAGATGTGTTTGCTTGCGGCTGTGGCATTCTCTCCAGGTAAGAGTTGCATGGAGAATTTCTACATTTAAGGTATCTCTCTGGCTGATATCATTTTTGTTCTAGACAAGGATGTAGAGAGAATTTGGTCCAATTTGTCTCTAACCTCCATAACTTTTGTTAAAAGAGAAGACTCAGAGTCATTAATAAGTCTAATTATGGCCATCTTCACCAAATACAAAAACTTCTTATTTAAAAATCAACATTTGATACTTAAGTAAATATCATATATATAAGAATTAGTTCTATGGACACAAAAATTAAATATGTATTAGGTTGTACAAGTGTTTAGGTTTACTGTAAATAATAACATAAATAATTCACAGAAAGTAGCTTCTATTATATTAACTACCTGAATGGAATGAAGGCTACTATTTAGAATTTACTTGCATATCTAATAAAGTGTGTAAAATTAGTTTTATTAACTAGGTTTACATAATGCATTTTTTATGACAATCATACTTCTTATGACATTCAAGAATATATCCTTTTAATAAATTTTAAATGAATGACTCAATTTTCCCCTCAGTTCGTTGTCAGTTGGCTGAACCCAACAGCTATATCCAATAAGTAAGTTAAAAATGAAGTTTCTGTCAACTATTTTCCACCAGCAAACATAGTAACTCACCTTCCAAATAAAAGCATATCAACATGAAAGTTTCCCAAGGGTATATTCTAGGTCATAATCTTTATGTTAATGAATTCCTTACTAAATGGTAAATAGTAAGAATACATTACCTTATTCCTATAATCCATTACCTGTCAGCAGGTAATTACTCATCAAAAACTAAAGAGAGAGAAAGGTTGCCCTGTGACACCAGTGACCCCTACAGGTAAAATTAAAAAATAAAGTACAATGTAATTGGACAAAAAGATACTATTGTATATTAGTATATATCTAGATAATGCCAAAACATTTGACATTTTTCAATAGGTCCCAATGAAATATGTTATTATCATTTTCTGATTACCATTGAAGATTTTGTAATCCACAGACCAGAATAATTCAAGTATATATTTTGGGATTTTACTAGCTACTACTGTGTCCATTTACTTTTTGCAGATCACCTGTAATTTCTAAAGAACCCTGTCCAGATAGGGAGGGCCTTTAAAAGCTGTTTAAAAAAGCTAGAAGAGATTGCAAGTGGTATTTTTGTTTATTGGCCTGCCTGAAGATCAATTTCAACAGCCAGCTGTGCGCTTAGGATGTATGAAGCCTTCACATGTAGTCTCAGGACCACCTAATGAGATAAATATTGTTATCCACCTATCGTTAAAAAAAAAAAAAAAAGGTTCAAGTGGCAATTAAGCGGCAGAGTTGGGAGGCATGCCCCAAAGCCCCTACTCTTGACCATTATACTACGCTGGATGTTGTTGTTGTTAGTTATCATTGAGTTGATTCCGACTCATGGCAACCTGGTGCGTACAGAGTGGAATTGCACTCCATAGGGTTTTCAAGGCTGTGACCTTTTGGAAGCAGATTGCTGGGCTTAATTTTGAGCACCTCTGGGTGGGTTTGAACCTCCAACCTTTGGGTTAGTAGTCCAGTGCTTAAACATTTGCACCACCCAGGGACTCCTATTATATTAATAGTTTGAACAAATTCAGTTTCGATACTCTGATGATAATAAAGACAGTAGCCACCAATTCAACCATTTTGTTTATATGACTGAGTCATTATCTGTAGTACTTACATCAATGTTAAAATTCTCTAGCAACCTAAGAAAGGCATGAATAATTTTTATAGTTACATATTTCTTATATTATTTTTTTCAGAAGGAATAGTTACCTTTTTAAAATTCATACTTTGGAGTTCACTATTAAGTTCATCTTTATCTTCTATTTTCCTAATTAACGATGTAAAATGAGAAACACAACAGCAGAATGATTATTTCTGTTACCCTTCCAATATTAATGATGGTGGTGCACTGTAATCAAATATTGACTTTAATCCAACCAACTCCTGTCCATCCCTGCTTTCTCATCTCGCCTCCAGACAGGAGCTGTCCTTTTGGTCTCGTGTATCTGCTTGAAATAAGAAACACACTCCTTATGAGTATCATTTTATTTTTTATAGTCCAGTCTAATCTTTGTCTGAAGAGTGAGCCTTGGGAATGGTTTTAGTTCTGGGTTAACAGAGCATCCAGGGGCCATGGACTCAGGGGTTCCTCCAGTTTCAGTCAAACCATTAAGTCTGGTCTTTTTAGCTGAATTTGAATTCCACTCCACACTTTTCTCCAACTCTGTCAGGTACTCTCTGTTGTGTTACCCATCAGGGCAGTCATTGTTGGTAGCCGGGAACCATCTAGTTCTTCTGGTCTCAGGCTAATGAAGGGTCTGGTTTATGTGGCCCCTTTGTATCTTGGGGTAATATCTTCCTTGTGTCTTTGGTGTTCTTCACTCTCCTTTACTCCAAGTGGGTTGGGACGAATTGATGCATGTTAGATGGGTGCTCGCATCTTGGCTATAATCTTTATGGAACCATATTTCCAGGACTTTCTTCCATGGTGCTGCTGGGTGGGTTCAAACTGCTAACTTTTAAGTTAGTAGTCCTGCTCAAACTGCTTTCACCACTCAGGGACCTTATCAGTTAACTATAAAACTCCTAAATTCTTTTTTTTTTTTTTTTCTGCTATATTCCCTTTTGCTTTTTTTTTCTTAATTGTGCTTTAGATAAAGGTTTACAGAGCAAATTAGTTTCTCATTAAACAATTGATACACATATTGTTTTGTGACATTGGTTGCCAACCCCTTGCCATGTCAACACTCTTGTCTTCTCAACCTTGGGTTTCCCATTTCCATTCGTCCAACTTTCCTGTCCCCTCCTTCCTTCTTGTCCTTGCCCCTGGGCTGGTATGCTCATTTAGTCTGATATACATGGTTGAACTACGTGTATTATTGTTTGTTTTATGGGCCTGTCTGATCGTTGACTGAAAGTGAACCTCTGGAGTGACTTCAGTAATAAATTAAAAAGGTGTCTGGGGGCCATACTCTTGGGGTTTCTCCAGTCTCTGTCAGACCAGCAGGTCTGGTGTTCTTTTGTGCAAAACTTCTAAATTCTTAATGTTTTCATTAAACAACTGCAATGATAACATCCAACAAAAACAAAAGCAGAATATCCAATACCTAGAGATTTCTTTGATTTCTGTCATATAGTACTAGGCGTAGAACCACAAACAAAAAATAATATTTAAAAAATACCAAGATTGCACAGTGAAGGCAAATCTTAAATGCCTCTTCAGTTCTTCCACCAATATTTAATGAGCAACTAATATGGGCTACGCAATGAGATAGATGCTGGATGTATTGTGGTCAACAAAACAAATGTATTCTCTGCATCCACAGAGCATAGAGTCCAGAGGGGACGCTGGTAATAACAAGTAAACTAACAGGTAATTAGAAAGTGCATTGATTGGTATGAAGGAAATAAACAGAGAAGGAGTCCAGAGACGACATGGAGGAATCTACTGAAATCAAGTAAGCAAGTAAGCAGTGAAGTCACGCATCCTTGAGACTGTGTTCTGAATACGAGCTGAGACCCTGAATAATGAAAAGGAGCTACCAGGGAAGAGCAGAGGGAACAATGTGAGTGGACGTTCTGAGCCGCTCTTGTTGAGAAAGTAACTGCAAGGAGGCAAGGATGATGTGGTGGAATGTGGTGGGCAGCAGGACAAATGAACTGAGTTCAGACCAGACAGCATCACATGGGCTATGATGAGGAGTTTGAAAGTATAAAGGGCTTTAGGTAGAGACTAACAGGGCCTTCTCTTGCTGTTATGTGGAGACAGGTCAGAGATAGACAAGATTAGGACAGGGAAACAAGAAAGGAAGATATTGCAATAGATAAAAGCTAAGTTTTACCATTAGAACAATTTGCTGTAAATGGACTATTGCTGTTATTGTTGTTTGTGGTTGAGTTGATTCCAACTCATAGCAACCTTATATGACAGGGTAGAATTGCCCCAGAGGGTTTCCTAGGCTGTAATCTTTATAATCTTCCACAGAGCAGCCGGGGGGTTCGAAGTGCTGACCTTTTGGCTAGTAGCTGAATGCTTAACTGTTGAGCCACCAGGGCTCCTTGTAAATGGACTAAAACCTGTTGCCATCGAGTCGATTCCAACTCATAGTGACTCTATAGGACAGAGTAGAACTGCCCCATAGGGTTTCCAAGGAGCAGCTGGGGGATTTGAACTGCCAACCTTTTGGTTAGCTGCTGTAACTGCACCACCAGAGCTCCTGTAAATGGACTAGACCTAAGGATAATGTCTTGGAGTATTCAATTGTCGTATTAATGCTAAAATAAAAGGTTTGTGTGGATTGAATTGAATTAAATACTGATTATACCAGGTAAAAAAATACATTGTCATATTACAATGACTTGAAATCTTGAGTCTGTTCTCTGCAATTAAGTAAAAATAAAATTGTATCGCTTTTAATTAAAGAGCAAGGAAGAAAACAAACAACAACAACAACATCTCTTGTCAGTCTTCGGAAAGAGTAGTGGAGAAACAAATTTTTCAAACGGTAAATTAAGGATGATTTTCCCTTATTATTATATTTATTATTATAAAGCACAACTCAAGTATCAAACAGTAATGAGTCAGTCTGGACATAAAGCCAAAACAACCAGTCACCAAGGAAAAATGAGTCAAGTCAGTTTTTTTGGCCCAAGGAAGAATTCAAATGGGTGGTTTTCTGTACTGAACACTTTATAACAAGCTGTTGGCCTCATGTAACTATAATTACTTTGTTCACTTAAATGTAAAATAGATATAATAATGCTTAACATAACAGGGTTTGGGGGAGAGATGGTATGAAAAGCTTCTTGCTTAGAGCCTGGCACATATTGCTGTTGTTTTTAGGTGTCATCGAGTTGATTTTTGACTCACAGTGACCTCATGTGACAGAATAGAACTACCCCAAAGAGTTTTCTCGGCTGTGATCTTTACGGGAGTAGATTGCCAAGTCTTCTCCCTCAGAGCCACTGGATGGTTTTGAACCACCGATATTCGGTTAGGATCTTAGAGGTTAACCGTGGCACCACCAGGGCTCCTTGGCACACAGTAGGCATATGGTTTATAACCAGAGTTTCATGCTTAGCTGTAAGAGAATATGAATCACAAATAGAATTAAGGGTTTGAGAAAGCTGTGCTGATTCATTAGAAGCTGGTAAACTAAAATATTTTAGGTATATTTTTTAAAAATTCTGTCAAACTAATCATAAACTAGGGAACTCTATTCTTCAAACATTCTGCAATTTGAAGAATAGAACAACATGAGAAAAATGCTGTAGATAGATTGGGAAGGTAAGAACATCAGTGGAATGCAAACATAACTTTAAGTGCTTTTGAAACTTTTCTCCTTGCTGGGATGTGTTTCTTATCCTCTTACATGAAAATATATCATCTAAAACTTATTAGCTAAGAAAAAATAATTGAGAGTATAGCCAGATGGAGATCTAGCATGTTGTAGTCATCCACTTACAGTTTTTTAATACCAGGAAAACAAGAGAATATAAAGACCACAAGGAATGAGAAGATACTAATTGCATTTCATTCTTAATCTTAATTTTTGTCTGGTCACCAGAAAGCTTTAGCAAAAATAGAACAAAACCAACCAAAAAAACAAGCAAACAAAGAACTCCTACCCCTCAAACACGCACTGTATCTTCTCTTCTGAGTCATTTGTGCGTCATTTAGTGGGAGACAAATTTTTATCACTACTGGACCCCCAGAAACTACACAACTGTGGAGAAATAAGGCCTATTTCATTACTTCATGCATCTTTAACAAAGGTGCCATCCGTGGTCGAGCACCAGAAATCTCTTTTATTGGTGATGATGTATAAGCCTGAAAGAACACAATCTGATTTTTTTTTCAAACCTAGGTACATGAAATTGAGCTTACAGTACTGCAAGTAAGGAAAACCTTGTTTTTAAGGCCTGTAAACTGCATATAACTTTGTGAATGTATTCATATGCATGATATTAAAATAGCTTGTGTGTGCCTAGAATCCTAGATTATAAAAATAGCATCGGCTGAAAAACTGGAGTTTTTCGTCGATGCTCTTTCTGTGACCATTATGGTTCCTTATGTCCTATCTTTCCTGCAGCCTTATTTACCATCAGTCTTAATCCATTCTCACAAACAAATTAAGGCAGAGAGCCAGATGAGGTATGCAACTCTCTTCACTATTGTTCACTTGCCTATGCCTCTGTCAAAACCAACAAATACTCATTCAAAGGAGCGGGGATTAAGTAACTCGTTAATCCTTCTGCTTACTGCTTCCAAAATATGAATGGCTTGTTATGTGCCCTCTGAAACCCACAGTGCAAAGTGTAGGTTTTGAGCACAATTAAAAACCTAGCAATACAGGTGTAGCTAGGGGGAAGAGAACTTACTAGTGATAATTACACCTGCGTATGTATGTTCTGCAGTTTGTCCACTCATGGCATTTTCCAAATAATGTCTTTTCTTTGTACAGGATATAGGTTGTCCTTGTTCTCAGACACTCGTCCAAGCCCAGTGTCTCCTCATTGTTTAAATCTGTCCTTGAACATAAACAACCCTCTGGAAATTTCCAGTTTTATGACACTTTGCAAAGCACATAGAAAGAAAGTTCTTCAAAGTCATACAAGTGAATAGTGATTGTTGACTTGTTTACAGAGAATGCTGAAGGAGATGCGGGGTAGAAACTCCTTCAACAATTCATCTGAGGAATATGGATATCAACACCATAGGAATTCACATGTAATATTGGGGGTTAAAGGAAACCAGGCAATATAGACTTTGAATGGATCTATATGCTTGGGTTTCTCATCTCCTTGACCTTAACATTAGAAGTGTGATATCTTGGACTTACTCTTCTAATTCTTTTGTTGCCTCAAGTTTGGGAGCTATTATTGTTATTCCTCGTGGATTTTCGAACTCTGAGAGAAGTGATGTGAAAAATAACATCAGCCTGAACTTGGTAACCTCTACTATATTTTATTTTTTTAGTTTGACTTGGCTAAAAGCCATTAGAGCTGCAGTTTATTATCTCAAAACACCATTAATACTTACTATGTGATTCATTTCCATGTAAATTTTTCTTTTAGAGAGGTTTGATTTAGAGCACTGTATGCATTAGGATGAAAACATCATATAATTATTTACTCAAAAAACAAGAGAGAGGAGGGTTGAAGAGAGCATATCCTGGGAGAGTTAAGACTGACAGATTAGCAGCAGAAAACCTTTTGTCTGGAAAGTAAGAAAATGATCCTAAGAACTAAGCACAATATACTTCTCAACTTGTCAAAACCAAAGAAGGTGCTTTACATGTGCAAAATGTCCAATTCTCTATTCTCATACAAGTAACTAACTTGCAAATCCATCTGACCTGGAAAATAACCAAACAGAAAATAAAACCTTAATCATAAATACGTTTTTATTGGTAAAAATGAAACCTTTGATTTTTAGAAGTAGGATTTTGTAGCTTCATAATTTCAAATGTTTATTTTAGTACATTAACTTATTAATAATGTATAAGAAGGTGATAGCCTATAAATTAGACAGTATAGAGTATTAATTTTTTAGGAGTAATGAAAATAATAGCTAACATACATTTCCAAAGTCCAATATATTTCCAATATTCCAAGCATGATGTTAAACTATTTAAAATCTTTGCTCTAATCCCTACAATTAATCTATGGATCCAACAGTATTATTTCCATCTAATAGATAAGGAATCTGAGAATTGTAGAGGTTAGGTACCTTGTCAAAGATCACGTAACTGAGAAGTTGCAGAGTTGGGGTTAGAACCAGGTTTGTCCTCCCTAAAGTAGTGGTTTTGTCTACTGTGTTTAAGCAGCAGTGCAGTTCAGATGTTAGAGGTGATTTTAAGTCTGACCAATTCACTAGATTTCTGGAATCAAAATTATTTTCCTCTACTGACATAATGGTCACAATAAACTTATATGGGGATTTAATTGCAATAAATTGTTTAGCACTGTGTTCTTTCTCACCCATCCCTCCCTCCCTCTCTCTCTTTTTCTTTCTTTCCTTCCCTCTTTCTTTCCTTCTTCCTCTCTTATTCCAAAAATGAATTGTGTGGCAACTTACAATGAACTACAAATATAATAGGACTGATAAAACACCCCAAAAGATTATATGTCCAAAAGCCTATGTGATGTCAATGATTAAGCATTGCAACAACTCTTTTTGAAAAACAGTAGTAATAAACAGTTCCCACACTGTATTTATTTAGTATTTACTCATTTGACAAAATCTGCTGAGCTGCTCCTATGTTCTAGGTATTGTGCTGGACCCTGGGAATGCAAAGATGAATAAATCATGGACCTTTCCTTCAGGACATGTGCTATATTAGAGTGATGTATAAAATTGGTGGGAATAGAGGACTTCAGTAAATGTGCATGGAAGAATTGAAAAGATCCTGCAGGAGAGTGGACATTTCAGGGCCATAAAAAAGAAGGTAGTATTTTCCAGGAAGAGAAAAGTGTTCTCAGAAAGGGATGAACAGAGGTTTTATGAGCTCTGCAATTAAAATATGTGGTGGTTACCAGAAAGTGGTAAGATACAGGGGACAAAATTATAAGGGTCATAGATATGTTATCTGGATGTGACACTAAGCCATGTGTAATTTTTTAAAATATAATTTGAAACAATTTGCAACTTACAAAAAAACTACAAGTATTGAACAAATATTTTTCCCCCTTAACTGGTTTAAAGCTAGTCACCAACCTGATGACCTGTCACCTCTGAATTCTTTAGTGTGCACCCACTATAAACAAAGACATCTTCCTACAGAACCACAACACAACTGTTAAAATCAGAAAGTCAGGCTGATACATCACAATCTTGTAATTATTGGACTCCATTCAAGTTCACTAATTGTCCTGATACTGTTCTTTATAGTTAACACACAAATTCAGAATCATATGCTGCGTTTAGTTGCCATGTCTTTTTAGCCCTGGTGGCACAGTGGTTAAGTGCTCAGCTGATAAGCAAAAAGTTGGTAGTTCAAACCCACCAGCTGCTCTGCAGGGGAAAGAGGAAGTGGTCTGCTTCTGTAAAGACTGCAGCCTTGGAAACCCTATGGGGCAGTTCTACTCTGTCCTATAGGGTCACTATGAATCAGAATTGACTCAGCGGCAATGGGTTTGGTTTGGTTTTTTTGGTCAATTTGGAAAAATCCTTCAGTCTCTCCTTGACTTTAATGACTTTGACCCTATTGAAGACTACAGGCCAGTTATTTTGTAGATTGGCCCACAATTTGGATGTATTTGATGCTTCTTCATGAGGAAGCTAAGATTCAAGTTATGTGTCTTTTGTAGGAATATCACAGAAGCGATGCTGTGATTTTTCTCATTTCACCCTATCATGTGGTGTATAATTTTGATTTGTCCCATTAATGATGATATTCACTTTGCTCACTTGATTAAGATGGTGTCTGCCAGTCTTCCCTACTTCTTCCTTTGTTAATAATAATATATGTGTGGAGAACATAATTTGAAACCATGTAACAATCCTACTCCTTATTAAAATTTCTATCTATTTGTTTAATTCAATGGGTTATAATCAGTTACTATCATTATTTATTTTGATGGTCATATGCTTTCATATTTGGCCAGTGGAGCTCCTTTAAGCTGGCTCCTGTATCTTTCTGGTCTGCCCCCATCATTCCATGCTTTCTGTTACAACAAGATGTTTCAGACTAATCTTGCGTGTCTTCTGCCGTAGCTCTGGAATCAGTCATTTCCCCAAGAAGGCCAGGTTCCTTTTACTGGAGTCACGGTTTTCAGAAGAAACAGGAGGAGTCAGGAGCCTAGTGATAATAATCAGAGTTGGGATCACCTTTAACTCTTAGCTGTTTCTCATGGTGGTGATGGTGTACTTCCATCTCTGTTAACACACAGACCATTTCTTGATTTATCTGTCTTAGATATCTATTAAATTTCTGAGATGCTAGATAAGGATTTAGTTGATACATGACCCAAACCTCTTCCCTCACCCATTCTTCTATATAGTCATTTTGTTGCTTTTAGTTTGACCAATGAAGAGTGTTTACATTATTAAACCTGTGAATATTATACACTGCAGATTCAAGTCTTTTATTTTCATTTCTTGTTTTACCTTTTGGTTTTCATGGTGTTTGTTCTTGCATGTCTTTTTTCTTACATTATTTTGCCTTTGTCATACGTCACTTTTTTTTCAAACTATCATATCAGAATTCTATCAAATTTCCCTTCTCCCCAAAATTTCCTTCCAATTTTCCTGCTTGGACAACTAAGCCCAAATACATGCATAACAAAATAATTGCTTTCCATAGCTCCTTTTTCGTAACTAGTTTGACTGAATACTGGGCAAAATACTGGGGAAACGGCTATAGCTGCTTTTCGAGACCATAGAAATCACTTGGAATCTTTTTTTAAAAACTATCTTGGTATTCAAATTTTGATTAATATTGAAGCTTTTTATTATATATCAGAATTAATTCTATCCAAAAATAGTTTGTATACTATACCTAGTGTGCATCAATCTATACTTGTATGTATCCACCTACAATACTAACTCTTAATTTAAAACTAATCTTTACTTAAAATTAGTTACCTCTGACTCATCCTCTTCTCATGGTTTCCAATACCACTGCCAAGGGAATGACTGTAGGAAATATTCTGGAGTTTTAAAAACTGTTCAGAAGGTAAGAAAGTCAACGAACTTTGAAAAGAAGAATTAATTTAGAAGAGCAAACCCAAGTGGCACCTGTATGTATGGTGGTCCTAAGTCACCTTAAAAACCAAAAAAAAAAAAAAAAAGAACAAACCGGTTGCCATCGAGATGATTCTGACTCATAGTAACCTTATAGGACAGAGTAGAACTGCCCCATAGGGTTTCGAAAGGAGCAGCTGGTGGATTCGAACTGTCAACATTCTGGTTAGCAGCCAAATGCTTAACCACTGTGCCACAAGGGCTCCAAGTCACCTTAGCAGAATTTAATTCACTTTATTACAGCTATATTGTACAAATTAAAATTTCATTTGTATTAACAAAAATTCTCCTTTAAAAATGTGAATATTTCTTATAGGATTTAGTAAGTCGTGTTAGTTTGCCACCCATTAATGAAAATTGGCTCCCACCTCTACCTCCCTGATGTTTCTCCTAACATCTAGCTGAGATTAGAGGCCTTGAGGCTGAGAAGGTAAGGGTAATTTTAGTGAATGGTTGAGAAGGCATCCAAAATGAGTATCAAAGTGAAGTGGCTCTGTCAGTATAAGGAGGTAAAAATTGTCAGATAAAACCAAAGGAAGTAGAAGATACTCTCATGGAGCAATTGATGGCAGCATCTGCTCCATCACAGTAGGATAACAGACAGTGGCTAGAGGTATAAGAAATGAGAAACCTGCTAAAAATGTGTTAAACTGCCTGTGAGTAGAGGCAGAACTACAACCCTAGCTAGAGACTGGGAAACTCCCACTTGACTCTGTTCTGCTGAAAACCCGCCAGTGAGTTCCTCCTGAAATAAAATCAAAATTTTCCAGGGTCTATGAGGCTATATGGGTGTTGCAAACTCTTTGCCTTCAATTATTAACCTAAAAGTTGGTGGTTCAATTCCACCCAGTGGCACCACAGAAGAAAGGCCTGGTGATCTGCTTCCATAAAGATTACATCCAAGAAAATCCTATGGAGCAGTTCTACTCTATAACACGAGGGGTTGTTGTGAGTTGAAACTGACTCCTGGTAATGGGTTTGGTTTGGTACAAGGCTCTAGAGGATCAGGTGCTTGCTCCTTTCATCAACCCATCTTCTACAATTACTTTCCTCTCAGCTCACTAAATTTTAGCCACATTGACATTCTAGCTATTCCTTAAATGCACTAAACTTGTTCCTGCATTAGATCTGTGTCAGAGGGAACTGGAACATCCCTCCCCAGATCATCTGGTGTCTCCTTCATATCATTCAATGTCCAGCTCAGATGTCACCTCCTCAGGAAGGTCTTCCAATTTAAAATAAACACTCCTCATTTTCAACCCTCCCCCCTCAATCTGGGCATTCTCTATCAGTTCACTGTTTATCTTCCCAGCACTTAACACTTTCTGACATTATCTTGTTTATGTCTTGTTGCCTGACTTTTCCCTGAGACGATAAATGCTTGAGAGCAGGGACTTTGTCTTGTTAACTCTTGTGTCTTCAATTCCTAAAATCATGCCTTGCTTGTAGGAGGTGTTCACTGTTTGTGCACTGAATGAATAACTAAAACAATGAACTGGAGAGATGATGAATTAAGACAGAACCTCAGCCTGCTTGCCCTAGAGGTGGAAAGAATGGGAGTGGGAATAAGCTTATGTAGTAGATGAGTGCTGTCAGGCTGGAGTAAAAGCTCAAGTCTGCCACTATGTGACAGCGGGAAACTTCCTTATTCTTGCTGAATCTCAGTTTCCTCGACTGTGAAATGAAGATAACTGTTTTATAGGGCCAGTGTGAAGATTTAATTAGGTGAGATAATGAATATATAAATGTATATATAAAGAGTAAGGCACAGAGGAGGTGCTTATTAAGTAGTAGCCATTAATTATCCTTGTTCTTGGGCCAAAAGAATTTTTGCATGCCTAGTATGTTTACAAGGAGCCCTGGTGGTGCAATGGTTAAGTGCTCCACTGCTAACCGAAAGGTCGGTCGTTAGAACCCACTCGGCAGCTCTGCGAGAAAAAAGACCTGGCGATCTGCTCCTGTAAATATTACATCTTAGGAAACCCTATGGGACAGTTCTACTTTGTCATAAAGGGTTGCCATTAGTCGGAATCGATTCGATGGCACACAACAAGAACAAGCATGTTGACATCAAGGATGGGAAAGCTTATTTAAGAACTCCCTATTCAATTTTCTTCTCTTTCTAAAGTATTCCTTTTTATATGACTTATTATATGTTTATGAAGGTAACAATAGCTTTAGTGCATTTTACATATTAATCAAATATTCACGTGGCTTGGTTTTCAGATGCAGCCGAATAATAAATTGGACCGTAAAGTATGAATACTTTACCTACAGATGAAATAGTAGTATACATCAACAGAAGAGACATAATAGTTGGTCATAAAATATGATTAACCTAGTTGAAAGGAAAGGCCTTAGTACCTCACAAGTGGTGAGCTCATTAGTGGGTTATAGGGCTTCCACATGAGTGAAGAAATCATGTATAATGGTTGCTCATTACATACCCTATTTATTTCTAGGGTGCCTTTTGTGAAGCTTGTTTTTCAATTAAGTGTAAGCAAGAGGAGAGAAAAATATGATTCAAGGATGTACTGACTGTACTTAAAAACTGTATTGTTACAGGAAACTGGTCTGTATTGAGTTAAAATAAACTTCTTAATAATAAAGCACATTTAGTGTATATTTTATTTAGCTATTTAGCATTGCTTTTAAATGAAAACTTTTACGAAGCAGAATCCTGTGAGGTTCTCCGCTGGCCTCTTCCCTCTCTCCTTTTAATTATTGCTATTACCGCTCTGTAGCCCCAGTTTCACCATCACTTCTGGGACTTTTGGGTAATATGTATAATTAGCCATGCTTGACCTCAGTTTCCACATTTGTAATATGGTAAGAAGGACGCTAATGCTGTCTACATCATAGCTCGGAACAAGACAATACTTGTGCGCACTGGAAGAAGTACAATATACACATAGGTGCTATTACAGAGTGCTCGGTGCAGTGCCTTTTGTATAGTAGGTGTTCAATAAATATTAACTGCAGGGACAAAACCATTGTGAAAATGGTCTGGTCTTTTTATACAGAGATTGGGGGACAGGAATCTGACCTACCTCTCTTACATATATTACGTATGTGGAAGTAGAAGGTGATAAAGATAGGAAACCTACAAATGTTTGTCTCAATCTTCTCCATTAAAATATTTTCAGGATTAAAATTTGGCTATCTTACACCAATTCTAAAGATTTTTTTCTTATCCTTTTTTTGTGCATAGTAGCAAATATTTTAAGCATTTCTTCATTTTAACATTTTGTACCCTCTAACTGGCTGTCATTGGGAAAGAGTAGCCTCTAAAATATGTCTCATGATATTTTAATATGCTATAATATCTGCTGAAAATGTTCACATTTGAATAAAATTTTGAGCATGCACTGTTAGGGTGTTATCAGAATGTCATGTACTCAAATTTTCAAGTTCAATTTTTGGACCCTGTTAAAATAATCACAGGAATAATATCTAGCAGTTTCTGACTCAAGGTCACAAATAATAGATTAAGATAATTAAATTAATCATCAATTCTTTATCTGGTGAAATAGATTAATACAGTCTACCCATCTGAATAATTCAGGTCAAAATATTTAATTTTTCTCAAGAACAAATTTAAACCTGACATATCCAGTTTCTTCAACTCTTCCTTTAATTTGCAGTTTGTTTGATCAGTCAATCCTTCATTTATCTTGTCAACAATTTTTTGAGTTCATGCCAGGTGTGTTCAGATGAACAGAAATGGTTAAGAATGGTCCCTTTGCTGCAAGAGATCACAGTCTCATGGGCAGTGCTAAAGAAAAAGAAAAGAAGAAGAATATACCTCTTTAAAAAAGATGAAAACCACTTTGAAGATTAATTTTCCAAGTAACTAACTAGACACCAAATATCTTCTTTGGGTTCCAGGCTGCGGGTTAAAATATGTACACTGACTGAATTATTGTAAATGGCTTCATTTTACGTAGCACTTTAGTAAAGACAAGATGGAATAAGGTTTAAGAGCGTGGACCCTGGAGCCAGAATATGTAATACTTACTAGCTGTGTGGCCTTGATCAAGTTACTTCACCTCCTAGGGCTTCAGTTTCCTCATCTGAAAAATATGGAGGTTGTGAGGTTTAATTGAGGCATTATATGCAAAGCACTTAGAACAGTTCCCAGTAGAGTGTGAAGTTATAGATGTGTTAACTATTACTACCAGAAATAAGGTATTTATTTAAATAAACCATGATTACTGTAAACATACATATATGTGTGTGTGTGTGTGTGTGTGTGTGTGTGTGTGTGTGTGTGTGTGTAAGAATCCCTGGTGGAGCCATGGTTAAGCCCTGGGTTGCTAGCCAAAAGGTTGGTGGTAGTTGGAATCCACCAGTCACTTAAGGAGAGAAATGTGGAAGTCTGCTTTCGTAAAGATTACAATCTTGGAAAGCCTATAATAGGGAAGTTCTACTCTGTCCTACAGGGTCACTACGAGTCGGACTCGACTCTAAGGGAAAGATGCAAATGAAATATAATAATTTCTAACCATATATATGTGTATTTTTAAAAACTTAATTCCGTAGGATTAATTGTCTAGTACTCCAACACTTAGATCTATTTATAGAACTTAAAAACAGCTTTGGAATTAATTTAGGGCATGTGAAAATTCTTAATGTTTTTAAAAACCTCAGAGAAATAGAGCAGCTTCTCTTATTGAATAAAATACTAAATCCCCCATGATTTGAATCAAGTAATGTTTTCATTTTAATGGAATTGGCCTTTGTTCTGGAGTGGGACAGAATAAACAGGTCAATTAGTTCCTGAGCCCCTACTACATACAGAAAAGTTTCTTGATACATAATTAGCCTTAAAGAAGGAGATGCAGGCGCCTCTTGCCGGTAGTGATGGTGGTAACCGAGCAACTCTAAGTAGGAGAAATAAAGGCATAAGCAAAAGCTGGAAAGGACTCCTTCTCACAAAGACATTCCTTCCTGGCTCATAATTGCTAAAACCTTATCAGGTGTTGTATTCTGCTTTCGTAAGAAAGAATGTCCTTAGTAATTTTTTTTTTTTACTTCTTTTTTTTTAACTGACATAACTTAGAAAAGTATTATTTGTGACATTCGTATATCTTTTGGCAGTTCTCAAAGAGGGTAATAAGACATTCTCTATTTATACATTCAACTGTAATTTTTCTTGCTATATGATATTGTTTGGGGAAAATATATCACGAGTTAATTATTTTTCCTCCAGGTGGATATTTGAATTGTTTCTAGTTTCATTATTAACTACTTTTTTTATTTTTAACCTTTACACACAAATTTTCTGTAACTGAAATGAACACATAATATTGAATGAATAAAAGTATGGTGTAGTAGATTAGATAATACCATTTTTATAAAAAGCTCAAAAAGAAGCAAAATTCCATCATCTCTTCTTTGGGGATATATGCATGCATAAATAAAACTATTTTTTAAGTAAGAATATATTAAAATCTATGATAGAAACTATTTCTGAGGATGAAATAGTTAGAAGCACTCTGAACAGTATTGGTAATCTTCAATTTAATGGAATTTACATTTATGTTGTGTTCAAGAAGGCTCATTTTAAAAATTATACTTCATAAATTACATAATATTTTTTAAAAAAATTTTACTGTTTTAGGTGAAAGTTTACACAGCAAAGTAGTCCCCATTCAACAATTTATACATTGTTTGTTCCGTGACATTGGTTATAATCTGCACAGTGTGTCAGCACTCTAACCGTTTCTACCCCGCCTTCCCCGTTGTTTCCATCTATCCAGTTTCCCTGCCCTTCCTTGCCTTCTCGTCTTTGCTTTTGGGTCAATGTTGACCATTTCGTCTTGTACAGCTGATTGTTTAAAGGAGTACATTCCTCATGGGTGTTATTGTTTATTTTTTAGGCCAATCTTTTCTTTGGCTGAAAAAGTAACCTCCGGGAGTGGCTTCAGTTCCAGGTTAAAAGGATATCTTAGGGCGATAGTCTTGGGGGTTCCTCTAGTCTCTATCACTCCAGTAAGTTTTTTTTTTTTTTTTTTATGAAGTCGAGTTTTGTTCTACATTTTTCTCCCACTCTAAACAGGACCATCTGTTGTGTCCTTGGTCAGAATGGTAGGTGTGCGCCATCTAGTTCTTCTTGTTTCAGGCTGTGGCTCACATGGGCCATTAGTCCTGTGGATTAATTGCTTCCCTGAGTCTTCGGTTTCCTTCACTCTGCTTTGTTTCAGACAGGGAGAGACCAATAGCTCTATCTTAGATGGCTGCTCTCAAGCTTTTAAAACCCCAGATGCTACTCACCAAACTAGTATGTAGAACATTATCTTTATGAACTAAGTTATGCCAATTGACCTAGTTGTCCTACAAGACTATGGTCCTGAGCCTTCAAACCCAGTACATCAACCCCATGACATGTTTGGATATGTCTAGGAAGTATCCCTAACTGTGCTCCTTATGTGCTTTATTGTATATATTAATATATATGCACCACATACAAACATGTATATACATATGCCCACAAATATATCTATATATGCATGTGCATATACTCCTTTATGCCTTCTTACACCCATATAGCATACATATCTACCTACATAACCACTCACGTATTTTTTGCTTGTTATTACTGTTGTTGCAAGATTGTATGTGTATTTACTGTAGTTGTCCTTTACTCTTGCATACCTCTCAGTGTCTTCATTCACCTTGATCAAGTTGTGCTGACTTCCCCATATTGTGTATTGCCTTTCCCATCACCAGAATTAACACACGTCTACTATCTATCTAGTAAGGGATTCGCCCTCTTCTCTCCTCCCATCCCTGGTAACCATCAAAGGAAGTTGCTTTCTATGTGTAGACCCATTCTGGACTTTTTATAAAAGTAATATCATGCAATATTTGTCCTTTTGTGTTAGACTTATTTCACAATGTCCTCCAGATTCACTCATGTTATGTTTCTCAGACTCATCATTATTCTTTACTGTTGCATAGTATTCCATTGTATGTATGAACCACAATTTGTTTATCCAGTCATCCACTGATGGGCACTTACATAATATTTTGTATGTGTAAATGTTAAATATTTAAAAATTGACAAATACTTTATTACCTTTGAATCCTTAAACCAACTCTGTAAATCAGGCAGAGTAGATAAAATTGTCCCTGCTGTACAGATGAGGAAAATGAGGCTGAAGTGATTTACCCAAGGTGTTATTGATGGTGAATTTTGGAAATGGACTAGAATCTTCATTAATCAATTAGTCAGTTAATTAATTTGATAAACGTTTCTCCATTACTCTTGTCTGTAAGAGAGGCTTCACCATCCGTCGACTCAAGCTAGAAAACCTGAAAGTCGTTTGTAATACTTCCCTCTCTCTAGTTCTACAACCAATTAGTCACCAGTTCCTACTAGTATTTTCTTCTTAATAGACTTAAGTAAATTCCTTTCTCATTATCACATTGCCGTGACCTTATAGATCAATTCACCTTTAATTTACCCTTAGATTGCAACAACCACTTTCTTACCTTGTCTCCAATCAATTACAATTAGGACAATCAGGCTTGTCCTAATCAAATCCATTGTCAAAGTGAAAACCAGAGTGTCCTTTTCAACATGTGACTCTAACTTCTACTCCTAATATTTTTTTAATGGCTCCACATTCCCTCCAGGATGAAGTTGACACTTCTTGTTATGACATTTCCAAGCCTACCACAGCCTGGCTCCTGCTGACACCTCCAGCTTCATTTCTTACTCTTCCACCCACTTGCACCATATATTCCAACTATTTTCTGGTTTCCAGGACACAGACCCTTTTAAAGACCCTCTCAGGCCCTAGAACTCTTCCTTTTAGAGATCCATATATTATCAAACATATTACAGTAAAACCATATTTCACAGTAAAATAATTTATGAATAACTATATGCAATTTGAGTGGAGTTGCCTCTGGTTGACATAACGCTACATTTTGTAGAATTGAATTAAATACATTCATTCAGTAAATATTTATTAGATGGCTACAGCAGGCCAAGCACTTTTCTTAGGTATTGAAATACCTCAGTGTACAAAACAGTTAATATCCTGCTTTTGTAGAGCTTATACTCTATTTTTAACTATAGTTTATATAATTATTGATCGATTATATTTCAGAATTTCCTTTTATATCTCAGAACCAATAAATTATCTTTTTAGGTCTCAAACATTTTTCTCAGCCTTTGAAAGCTCAGGTCCTCAGCACTGTGCCTCTAGTACTGCCTACTGGGTAAAACAGCCCTCCTGTTGTTCCCAAGTTTTGCATATGCTGATCCCTCTGCCTAGCATACTTGCCCATCTTAATCGCTACTCCCTGCAACCCAGCTGAATTTATTTATCTGGCTAAATTGTACATGTCTTTCTAGATGAAACTCTGATTCCTCCATCTCTGAAAATCTTTTCCTATCTAATCTACCAGCCCCACCTCAGTGCTGAGCAAATCCAAAAAACATATATTGCTTCCAATTCAAAACCTTCCATTTATATCGCCATGTTTAAAATCTTCCATTTATATCCCTTCATGATCAGAATAAAACCCAGAGTCTTTGTCATGGCTCTTATGAGGTTTTATTTAATCTGGGCCTTGGAACTGTCCTAGTTCATTTCCTTCTAGACTTCCTCATTCTCTCTGCTCTAGTCCCACTGTTACTGCTTTGACATATGCCAAATATACTCCTGCCCCAGGACCTTTGCACTTACTGTTGCTCTTCTCCACCTACTGGCATGACTTGTTTCTTTCTTTCATTCTAATATCTACCTCTTTGAGAAGTCTTCCCTGATCACCCTATATAAAATAGGACTTATCTTTCACTCTCTTTCTCCCTCCCAGGATTTAATTTTATTCATTTACCCTTTCCTTTACTCATTCAAACATATTTTTAAGTGATTACTTAGTAAAGATAGACCAGATAAATTGTTTCTGGATCTCTGGAGATTTACTGTCTGTAGCTAATCCACAGCCTGTCTTTGTCCCCTGAGATGCTGTCATTTTCTTTTTTCTTTTCTCTTCTACTGCAAGAGAGCTATCTAACTAACTGCAACATACTATCATATGTCTTCCTTCTCCCTTCAGTTTCTGCTGCTCTGCGATGTATTGGGGAGCTTTTTTTTTTTTTTTTTCTTTTATTAAAGCATGTATCAAACTTGAGTCACGAATAGACCTCTTTTTAAAGGAGAGGGGGAAACAAACTTCTCACAGACCACCAAATTTATGAAAACATCTTTCTATTTAAAATCTATACGTCAAAGAAGAACTTGTATAACTGGCAAAATGTTTTTATGATTATTATCAAAATGAAAGTACAAATTTGATATATTATCATATCTGCCTTAAAATGTGCATCTGCCTCTTACTCCAAGTTTTCTAGGGATGCTAGGAAGCCAGTTTGAGAAACTCTGTTAGAAATTTGACTCACACTACTACTGGAGAAAAAGTTATCTAAAATACATGGTAACTGTATACCTTGAATTTGGTTTTAACTTTCTATTTTAAAGGAACAGTGCTTCTAAGAGCCCAATAAATGGACAGGAAGAATCACTGACCTGCAAGGGGAATTTTCTATTTAAAAACTCTGACCTTTAACATCTAAGCTATAATTTAAAATTTTCTTCATTTGCTCTCTGTTGTCCATATTTAAAGCCCAATAATTTTACCCACTAAATGTCTGAACTTAGCCATTGATGCAAATGTCCATCAACCTCTCTGTTTTCTTTTTAGAAAGGACTGTCTGTCAACTGCCTGATGAGAGCCTGGGGTTGCTTCATCCAGTTTAAACAAATGATTCATCTATATAGCCATTGACTCAGGGACTCACACTTTTAAGTTGGGAATATTTACTTGAATAATAGAAAAATAATCTATTAATAAGTTGATTTTGCTCATAGCAAATTTAAAAAATTTAAAAAAACTACTTTTTACAAACAAAAGTGGCATACTGTGTCTTAATTAGTATACCTTTACTAATATTAGGCCATTTATTTTATTATCTGTGTATAATATATTATTAATATATCTGAATATTTACTAGGATGTATTGTATAGCATATCATAGGAATACATAAAACAAAGGTATAAAATCAAATTCCTTATAGACCTTTCGTTCCCCCGATACATGTCACACCTGTACAAAGCAAATTACTCAGATATGTCCTGAACAACCCAATATACATAGCTCTTTAATATTTGTCAGCTAGTGCTTAATAATTTATAACTAAAAAAATAAAGTAAAATTCATGTACTCTTTCTAGCAAACTTGGGCATATAAAATATATATATATATAAAAGCGTATCCAACACTTAGAACTTCTTACCAAAGAAGAGGAAGAAGCAATGAGAGGGATGCAGGTGGGTTAGGAGGAGAACTTGGCCACAGGAAAACAAAAGCAATTAAAATACGTACTCTGTTTAAGGCTGTAAAAGCCAAGAATGTACAGCTGAAGAAATTCCAGAGATGTAAACTCTTGAAAGATTGGTGGATTTCAGGTTGTTGATATCAAATCTAAATAAGATAGGAGGAAATCATTGGTGAATATTATTTTTCCCTCTAATTTATCCATTTGTTCACTCTTTGCTGATGTACACATATCACATGGCCCATAAACATGGATTAACCAAAACTGAAGAATTACCTGTCCCTAGCTCCACTGGAAAGGACACACGTGTAAGCTTTCTGACTCTAAAGAGAAAGGTAAAATCAGCATCCTTCAAGGCAGCAGTGGCTTTTAATGAGAGTCACGGCACTCAGGGAGGCAAACCTATTTATTTTTATTACACAACACTTTTAACTGGGGCCATTTTAAAAAGGCAAAATGACAGACAGGGGTCAAGATTAGATGCATCCTCAGTAGACAGCTGGCATGCCCCTGCCAGAAGTAGGATTTAGCTAAGTGCAGCTGGTGAGAAATAACCATCAATCGGGAGAAAGGGAAGGCAGAGAAAAATAAACTCCCTGAAGAAAGTAGAAAAACAGGTCACAGTAATTTCCCTCAGGACTAAAATGTGTGACATGAGCTTTTGCATTAAGTCAGAAATTTCAGATTAAGAGAAACTAGGAAAGAACCGAAGCCAAGGCAAATAATGTTGCTATTGTATTTGGGAGTGCTCAAATAAAAAGTAACTGAGTCCTTTTGCAAGAGGTAGATGAGGTGCTATTTCTCAAAAAGAAGTTGCTTCTCGGAAAAAGGAATTAGACTTGTTTTCTTATTTCACATTCAACTACTGTAGTGGATTTAGTAACTAGTCAACTAAGGTGCATGTGGTGGAGAGAAATTTTCTTGCATTGCCACAAAAATGTATTCCAAGACTTATCAAGGGACAATGTCCTAAATTGGACGCATGATATCATGAAGCAAACTCATTGTTGACCATTATCCAAAGTTACGATCCTGTTTCAAGCTTCTAAAAATGACTCTGCTGTCTATATTTAGCCTTCCCAAAGATGTCATTTTCTGGCATTTAAACAATTAAACAATAATTTAATGCATAAATTTGCATTTGGGTTTAGGGGTCTTCAGTGGAATACATTTTACTCTTCTTCTGAAAGCAGTATAAAAACCAAGCCTAAACTAAATCAACAGCTCCCCAGAAGTAAAGATTGTACTTCTCTGGGATAAGTGAATTCCAGGAGAGTCAAGGGTTTCATGCACTAAGTAAGCATAGTAAAGAATCAACAGCGTCTCCTTGATCCGATCTGCAGAATGTGCAGGTGAAACGGGAGTTGTATTTATGAGCTGTGCCCCCTTGGAAAGAGACAAGACTCAGCCAAGAGATCCTAAGGGATGTAGGGGGAAGAAGCGATACTCTACTATCACCAGAAACTAATACATTGCCTAGAATTCAATAATTCTTTGTTGAATTAATAAAGGATGATTTGTGATATGGCGGTTGTGACTAATTCTGCATGGTATAAAAATTTGCTAAATAATAAACAACTATAAAGTCATATAAAAGTTTTCCAGTAGATTGAAACTTGTGTAGTTGTAAGGCCTCAATAAAGATTTTGGGGGCAGGATGAGGGAAGGAAATGGTGAAAACAATTTAAAGTGATTTTTCCCCAAAAATTAAAGTATAAGAGATAAGAATACTTTTTAAAATGTTTTCTTGCTCTGTGATGATTTTCTAATTCAGAAGTACTTAAAGATAATACTTTCTGTCATCATATACACATTCTGTCATAGAGCCCTGGTGGCTCAGTCATTAGGAACTCAGGCTGTTAACCAAAATGTTGGCCATTTGAATTCACCAGCTGCTCCTTGGAAACCCTGTGGGGCAGTTCTACTCTGTTGCTATGAGTCGAAACCAACTGTACCAAACAGGTTTAGTTTTATATTCTTATATATACATCGTCTATTCTTATGTATATCTTCTGATATGTATATTTTTTCTTTACAGCAAACAAAAAGTCTTCATGTGTTAAAGAAATTAAATAAAAACAGTACAATCCATTCCTAACAAATTGATTCTCTGATATATGAATTGTGTAAGTTAATGACCACATCAAAAGACTAAGATGTATGAGAACATACATCTATTTAATAAACAAAGCATTTAACATATAGCCCAGGGGGATTGATTTAACTCTGGCAGAGACTTCCTTAAAAGAAACAATTTCATAGTCCTCTTGTGTGGAAAGGTGGTTCTCAGCGTTGTTCCCCAGTTAGCAAGGAGAGAAAAATAGAATTAAAGTGTACTGAACTTTTTTAGTTTTCTAGGACAGCTGCTGAGAGAGGGGATGTTAAGGCCCAGAGAAGAGTAAAAAAAAAAAAGAGGAAAGGAAAGAGAAGAACTAGGAGGAGGAAGAGAAGAGAGGGCCTAGGGAATGTCTTAGTCATGGGCTCTTAACGACTTGAAAGAACATGGGTGTCTGATATTGAGCTAAAAAATTGTTTATTACGCAGTCCTGAAAAATAAACCTTCATCTTTGTCCTTAGATTTATAGAATTTGGTACAGACATCATCTTTTTTATTGAAATTGAAAATATTTTGAGGTAGACCCCAGTAAATTGAGATTCCTGTGGACAACTATGTTTATTTTTAGCACATATTGCTTTGACGTTCTTTTGAAAACTTTTTTATTATGAAAAATTTCAGTGATATACAAAAGTAGAGATTAATATAAATACATTCTTGCCTGCATAAACAATGATCAACTCATAGTCAGTTCTGTTTTATAAACAATACCATCTCCTGCTGCTGGCTTGCCCTGGATTATTTTGAACCAAATACCAAACATCATATTATTTTATTCATAAATATTTCAGTGTCTTTCTTTAAAATATAAGGACTTGTAAAAAAGCTAAACCACGATAGCGTTATCACACACAAGTATCAACAATAATTTCCTTTCGTACTTAACTCTCTCGTCAGTGTTCAAATTTTCCTGATGGTTTCATAAATATTTTTAACTGTTCTTCAAATCAAGATACAAATATCACAATTGATAGACACACATTTTAAATTCCTTTTTTTCTAAAGCTTCCCCTTCAACCTCTCTTTTTTTTTCCCCGAAAATTTTATTTGCTTATGAAATTGGGTTGTTTTTCCTTCAGAGTATGGATTTTGCACCACTAACGGACTATGATAAAAAATATTGAATTTTGCTAGTCTACTAGATCATGACTGGTAAAGCAGAGGGTCAGTGAAAAACAGGAAGACTCTCTCAGTGAGATGGATTGACACAGTAGCAGCAACTATGGGCTCAATCATAACAGTGATTGTGAGGATGGCACAGGACCAGGCAGTGTTTTGTTCTGTTGTACACGGGGTTGCTATGAGTCAGAACTGACTTGATAGCACCTAACAACAACATTAGATGAGAAACCATATCTCAATGAGTTTCAATTCAACTTATTATGCACAATACTGAGCATTTTTTCATATGTTTGAGAGACGCATGCATTTCTTATTCTATAAACGCACTGCTAATATCTCTTGCCCATTATTCTATCCTGTTATTGATTGATTACTTCCGAGGCACTTCTGGGTGAGTTTGAACAGCAAACCTTTCGGTTGGTAGTCCAGCGCTTAGTCATTTGCATCACCCAGGACCTCCTGAGTAGTATTAAGTGTATTCGTTAGTATTATCATCAAAATGCTTTTTAGAATTTTTACTGTAGGGACACGTACACAGGCACAATACTTAATATCAGGCACACCTATAATCATACTACTTATGAAGAAGAGAATCAAAAATAATCTAAAATT
This sequence comes from Dugong dugon, assembly GCA_030035585.1. Lineage (NCBI taxonomy): Eukaryota > Metazoa > Chordata > Mammalia > Sirenia > Dugongidae > Dugong > Dugong dugon. The sequence goes on along the minus strand of CM057468.1, from coordinate 100,449,450 downwards.
TAAAATTTCATTTGAAAGTAGTATAATTTCTCTTTAATGCAAGTGACATATAAATCATACATCAAATTGTTACGATTCAAACCATGACCTGTTAGAAAATTTACCTTGGAAAAACATGAGGGGTTAGTTATTATCTCAACAATCCTCTAAAACTACCTCTTTCTTCCCTTGGTCTATTAACCAAAGGGCATGTTATCACTTGAAAACAAAATCTTTGAAAGATTATAATCATAACTGCGCAATGCCCACTACTTTGGAGTCTGCATAGTGAAATGAGCATGGCTCCAATCTTTGTTTTCCCTAAAGCCAAGTTTATTTTTCTCTCTGAACTTTGATTTCTTTACTTGTTGAATGGAGTTGATAAACTAACACTATACCTGGAAGGATCTTTGCAAGGAAGTGATAAGAATATCAGTAAAGTTCCTATCACTTGTTGGCTACATAATAGCTAGTCAATAAATGCTAGTTCCTTCCCACCAACACTCTGTCCTATATAATGTGGAAACACATCTTAATGATTCAGAATGAATTGCATACTTGCCTTAAGATTCTAGGAAGAATAGCTTTTCCTTGGTTAAGGTTAATGTATGTCAAATACTGTCCTAGGAACCTGAGCTGCATCTCTTAACCTTTTTCAGTTTGTAAAAATCTCCTTGGATTGCCAAAATGAACTGGGATATTTTCTGGCTCTTAAGAAGTATGAGTTATCAGGTTAATTTAAGAGCTCAAGTGTTTCAGAGTACATTTGTCAGTTGGATTAAAAACTTCTCTAGTGACCAGCAGAACTTCTCATTGCCTTACTTGGCTCTACACTCAAGGATAAATGGGGAAAATTAACAAGGCAACAATACAAATAAAGTGAAGATTGCTCTTCTAAGGGATGCAAAAATAGATGGATGCCCCTTTCAAGGCATCAAGAAGCTCTGGTACATTATGTTACTAAGTCTGCTTGTAAGGAGACATAAATACAATTGTCCGTCATCTACTATGTGTTCCAAAGCCATTCATGAGTGATGAAAATTGGGTTAACCTGGCAATTTCCTGGACAGTATCTATAAAGAAAAATCCAACTTTCTGATGAAACAAATTAAGAAGTGAATCATGTGTATTTAGCTTCTGAGAATATTTGTTTAGAGACAGTTGTGAGCCCATATTTACAGATTATAGAGCTAATTACAAATGAATCCCTTTTCATTAAATTAGGTTGTGAAGGACCTTTACTTAAAATCCTCTTGTTAACAGTTAGATGGTGGTCTTCGTTTTTGCCATTTCATTGATTACCATGGAATTAACCCCTCAGATTAGTCTGGATCAGTGTGGATTTATGTTATAAACTACAAAAATTGGTCCACAGGCACGATAGACCTGGCAAAACAAATTAACTCTTCAAATCACTACCAATTTAGGGGCCTACTTTTAGATGAGATTAACCTGTAGTGAGGATGTGAAACTAAACTCCAGTTAAATTCAAATATTTTTCTTCACATACTGAGTCATTTGATTTAGACCCTGCAGGGTGCAGTGTTACTTTGCTTGGTGAACTGCATAATTATTTATAGATTTTCTCAACATTAAGCTTACTCCTTATCTAACTTTACACAGACAGTCTAGTTAGTGACTCTTACAGAGATAACCTGCAGTACAATATGGTCCCACATGGTAGGTCAGGGTCCAGCTGCCCCTTTTTTCATTCTTGTTGATAGTTGGAAAATATCAGGACAATGACTTCATACCACATTGGTTTTATAATTCCTAATCTAATGTCTCTACAGGGGGCTGTAATTTCATATAACGTGCGTAAAACAAAGAGATAAATGTTACTTATTATTGAAAATGGAGGTTCAAGGGCCTATTGTGAAGCTTTGTACTTATTGATGGAATTCTAAAATTAGGTTGTAAGAAAAGTCATTTCTTGATGAAGCACTAATGATAAATAGCAAGCCTTCAGAAAGCTAAACTACTTAACACTTAAAGACACTTCTATTTGAAGCATTTTAAGAATATGAACTAATAGAATGCAAATTGTATTTCTCATAGTGTACAATATTTGTTCTACAATGAAACTGATTCAGTGTTGAGTGAATTCTTTAAGTATTTAAAAGTAACAATTGTGTGCATGTGTTTTAAAGAGAATATTTTTTATTTAGATGATGCATATGGTTGACTTTAGGCCAATTAGATGTTTCTCTTGTTTAAGAATAGAGAGAAAAACTGCATAGAAATATACTGATGAGAACATTTTCTTACTACTCAATGTAGTAAAAAATAGGAAAAGAGAAGGAAGTGATAATGGTATCATCTAAGAGAAAATTTCCTGGAGCTGGGCAAAATCAGATAAAGTCCGGATTAAGTTGCCCATTCCCTTTGAAGGCCATAACAATACCCTTAAGATAGCCTTAAGAAAATTCCTTATGATAACTAGATTGCCTAAAAGACTGAAGGGCAAATGCCAGAATGTCAATGCATTAATCTGCAGTTAGAACTAGGACAATCATATGGACTAGAATACTCTTGGCTTGATTAGCATATTTTCTGTCCACAGTCAAGTTACATAGGGAACTAAAAATCATAATCAGGAGGATACTTTTTGAAAGTAGAATCAAACAAAAGGAGTTAAATGAATTAAATATTTAATGGCCTCATTCTAAGATGGTTTCATGCATCCCTCTTACAAAATAAGGGACTTGCCAATTGGACCAGAAATTGCTGAAGTCCAGAATCATCTCCATCCATCTCCACTGGAGGGAGAACCTGGGCATATGGACTGGAAATACATCACGGCTGCAACTGAGTCTCTCTACCCTAGAGTATTTGAAGGGACACTGTTAAAAGCTGCCTCTATGACTCTTTATTTTTAGTCCTATGTTGACCATTTGCCTTGATGATAGACATAGTCCTTTTGAATGTGTGCGTGTGTGTATTTAATTGGATTAGAGTTAAACTCGATTGTGCGTCCTGTCTCTTTCCAGAGACTGCATATCTCTTCTCTGGGGTCTATTACTTGTTGCTCTTACAATTTACTTCTCTATGGACAAGCTCATTTTCCTGAATTCTAGGTTCTTTGACGCCTCTGTGTAGCCTCATGGTTGCTAAGAAATGTTATTATATACTTCCTCTCAATGAAAAAAATAGAAAGATAAATGGCATTGGCCTAACATTCCTGACAACTACTAAAACTGTTCTACTTCTGCAAGTACTGAAGTCTTTTTAGTAGAGCTAAATCCTTTTGATGGTGCCATGATTTATTATAATGAATAATCTGGATTTTCTGTGACTCCAGCTATCTACTGACTAGTTTACACCATCAGAGCATTGCACATAAAATCCTGTATTAGCCATCATCTGAGCTGATATATGGCATCAGGGGAAGGGAGCTTGAGAAAATTTGTTCCCAAGCCTAGGCTCCATATTCTCTCCACCCAGCCCTTGTCTTGGTTTGTTTTGGATGCTATGATTTTAACCTTATAATCTTATTATGAAAACAGAATAATGCATCTGTCTTCTTACTGCTCAGAAAAAAAAAAAAAAATGGATTTGTAGCCAGAAAAAAACCAAAAATAAACAAAACAACAACAGAGAAAAATATGCTATCTAAACTTTTTACAAACTATGCTCCTGGGATTTGCTTAAAAGTATACACTGAATATTGCTGAGTAAATACTGCGTGACAAGTGAGTACTTTGAATTATCTCACAATGTTAGTTTTTAGAGGAGTAACTCTACTTTCTAAATTCTATTAAACATCAATTTGGTTTCTAAAAACAGTACACTAATTAAAAAAATTTCTCAAGACATCAGTCAACCCCTCTTCTAATAACTGGTTCCTTATGGGCGGTATCAGAGCATTAGACACTATCGTATTGAAATCACAATGCTGACTGAAAATAGAGTGCTTTCTGGTATCACCTCTAGTAGAGTAGGCAGAGTTCTGGATTAGGAGTTAATAGGCCTAGATTTTAATCCTGACTAGCTCTGTGGTTTCAAACAAGTTTAAGCCTTAGCATTTGTTCTCTTGTGCCAAAAAGTGATAGTTAGGTCCTTCTGTTACAGCCCTCTAGAGCCTCATTATTTTTCTTTCGCATTACTGAACTTATCCATTCTCTATATTGTTGTAATTACTTTTCTGAAATAGAGATCTGATCCTGTCAATGCCCTGCTTAAAGCCATTCAGTAGAACACCTACAGGGTATATTTCACACTCATTTGGTTGGCTCCAAAGCCACGTCTTTAAGTAACCTATCTACCCTCCAATTACTGTAGTTGTCCATATTCCCTTTTCCTCCCTGGACAGTCTTGCCCCTTCTTTTAGTTTGAGAGATCATTCTTCAAGATGAAGTGCAAGGGAGTTGAGGGAAGAGGATTCTGGACAGTCTTAGAGATAATTAAAAGGGAGAGGAGATGGTAAATGGAAAAGAGAATTTTTTTTCTATTCACTGTACATAGTACATAACGACACTTGGTAAATAATAATAAATAAAAAACAAACAAATAAACAAAAACACAAAATGTGTTGAGTGACTTTGAACTCTTTAAGACTTACTTTATTCTCCAGGCATTTACACTGATTCTTTCCCAGAAATATTTTGGTCAAAACGTGAAACAATATAAAGGTATCCATTCACCACACTTTGAAAATAGAGTATAAATAGTTTTATTTTAGAAAGTTAGTTACAATATGGCATTGTCTTATACCAGCTAATTATAAAGGACTAGAAGTGCTTAGATGTATTAAAAAAATGATCATTAAATGTATAAATACCTGCTGTTACTCATCTATGGGAATGTTCACAAAGAAGCAGCCCAATTGCAAGTCAACCCCTGCTTTTTGGGGATCATATTTGAAACCACTGTTTTCTCTTTCCATAGCAGCCCCAAGGGTTTCACTTTCAGCTACACCTATGGATGACTGCCCACTCTTTGAGGTGACCTCTATCACCATTAACAGCCAAGATCGTCCAAGATGAATTTTGTGTGTATTATCCTGTCATGGATTAAATTGTGTCACCCAAAAATATGTGCCAGCTTGGCTAGGCCATGATTCCCAGTATTGTGTGGTTGCTCTCCATTTCATGATTTGATGTGATTATCCTGTGTGTTGTAAATCCTAATCTCTATGGTGTTAATGAGGCAGGATTAGAGGCAGTTATGTTAATGAGGCAGGACTCAATATATAGGATTAGGTTATATCTTGAGTCAATTTCTTTTGAGATGTAAAAGAAAGAAGTGAGCAGAGAGGAGAGGGACCTCGTGCTACCAAGAAAGAAGCGCCAGAAGCAGAGCGCATCCTTTGGACCCAGGGTCCCTTTGCTGAGAAGCTCCTAGACCAGGGGAAGATTAATGAAAAGGACCTTCCCCAGAGCTGACAGAGACAGCCTTCTCCTGGAGCTGGCACCCTGAATTCGGACTTCTAGCTTCCTAGACTGTGAAAGAATAAATTTCTGTTTGTTAAAGCCACCTACTTGTGGTACTTTTGTTATAGCAGCACTAGATAACTAAGACACATTCCAGACACACCTTCCAAATCTATCCCATCATTCTCATGTGAGCCAATAAGCAGTATAGACAGAAATTTGGTTTTAATAGATGAATATGATAACCAGTTTATTTAGGAAGAAAAATAGCTTCTAACACAGTCTACCAAGTTGTTTACTATTAGCATTTTGTGACAATGAATTTGGGCTTTTAGTAGACCTAGTTAATATGTAATTAGATTAAATTAAAACGATTTTCAAGGAGCTCTGGTGGTGCAATGGTTAAGAGCTCAGCTGCTAGCCAAAAGATTGCTGATTCTAACCCACTCAGCAGCTTCATGGGAGAAAGATCTGGTGATTTGCTTCCCTAAATATTACAGCCAAGAAAACCCTATGGAGCAGTTCTAGTATATCATATGGGGTCGTTATGAGTCTGAAATCAACTCGATGGCACCCAGACAACAAAATGATTATCTGTAGCAAAAAGTGACTTAGAGAATAGACCAAAGGATAGGATTGTGGAAGGCAAAATGGATGGAGGCTGTAAATGGAAAAAAGAAAAACAAAAATTGCAAAGGCTCTCAATTTACCCAGGTCCTGTGTGTGTAATTCTTGGCTGCTCAGATGAAAATTGAACTATGGGAGGTTTTATATTGAATCCAAACTTTAGCAGCTTAATTGGTGGGTTTTAAAAACTATAGAAGATTTTAAAATTACAATTCCAAATTCTATGAAATTGAGCCATTTTAGTGCTTCTAGACCCTATTATTTTAAGCTTTAAGATTTTTCCTGAATTAAGTGGGGAAGATTAAGGTAACATAATTTGGCTCCTGGGTCAGCCTTGGCATCTTCACCCTATACAGATGTATACGATCTCAGTTTCTATTATGAGAGCTATTGGGACATATGGTATTTTCATCAAAGGGCTATGAAATAAAACATCTTTAGGAAAGCTGAAAATATTGCTTAAGTTAGGAAACAAGCTTCTTAAACTGAGAAATTTTTTCTGCTTGGCTATCCAGCAGTCTAAGTGTGTGCGTGGGGAGTGTTGAGGTGTGGGGTATGGATGGACAAGAAGCATGCAAACAAGTAAACCAAAGAGAATATGTGAGCTACAAGATTTAGTCAAATTCTAGATTATTCATGGTTTATAATTAAAAAAAAAAATCAGTGATACATGTAGAAATTGATAAATTTTACTTCTGAAGAACTCCAACAAATCGTAAAGATAATTGCTAAAAATTAATAAGACAGCTTGTTCGTTTTCTAGTGTTTCAAGACTTAACCCTTGATTAACTGGAAAAAAGGCTGAAGAATGTGCAGCCATTCTCCTATTTGCATTTTGATGGAACAAAAATTATACTTAAATTTCCTCCTCTACCTGATGAGTTAGGAATATAAAATAGTAGTGACTAACAAGGCCTTACAGTGAAGTTTGAGTTTAGCCTTGACTACCCACCCCATAAGTGCTTTTGTGAGCTGAACACTCAGCATGTAAATTTTTGTCATATGAAGAATCACTACATCCTTGTAAAATGTTTATCTTCCCTTTGGGGTTTTTAGTGCCTCTTGGATTAAACATCCATGCTCACACTGTAGGAACTATAAACCATATAATTTAATCAAAACCATCTAAATAATTAGGTTACTAAGGGGCAGTTTTGAGGATATTCTGACAACCAAAAAAATAAACTCTTGCCGTCGAGTGGATTCCAACTCATAGCAATCCTATAGAGCAGAGCAGAATTGCCCGATAGGGTTTCCAAGGAGAGGCTGGTGAATTCAAACTGCCCATCGTTTTGTTAGCAGCCATATCTCTTAACCACTGTGCCACTAGGGCTCCATTCTAACCACATGTTGTTGTTTTTTTAGTCCCTTCACCTGCCAGGAATATTTTTTCCTGAAATTGAAATGCAACTAAAAGTTGTATCAATCTGGTACCTATTTACAAAATTGTCAAGGACCAAAGCGATGATGATATCGTTTTCTAGGAAATAGAGCCTTCGTTGAGAACATGTTTTAAAGGACTGATACTAAAGTTGTTCTAAAGCTGTTCTTCAAGGTAGAGTTAGTGCCAAGACTTTACATAGGAAATTTATCTTGATATGAAAGCATTCAAGAAATCCAGATTTTTTGCTTTGAAATTAAGCGTTTTCCTATGTAGGAGACAATCATTAAGTACAAGAATGTAGCTGAAGATCTATTATCTTAGCAATTATCATTATGCCCTTATGTTAGCTATGAATATCAGTCAAGCACATTATCATTTGAATTTATTTATTAAAATCACTGCAAGAATCGACCTTCAGTACTTTCATATTCAGGAGCCATTTCTAAATAGAAAGTTGGGTCGTTCAAATGGAGATGTTTTTCTCTTACACAGACCACTCTGTTTCATTGCTTCTGAAATGATAAAGTAATTAGAAGTCCAGCCCCATATAAATATTAGAATGTACATCAAAGTAAGCACTTACTTCAAATTGATGTGTTCTTAGGAATATTTTTCACCTTTTCTTTTAAGTGCTTTTCCTTTGCTAAGAAGCAAAATGCTAGAAAATAACTTTGGCTAGAAAATGTGTACTGACCCAAGAAATGCAAAATGGGGAAAAATTTTAGAAGATTTAGAAAAATGTAAATTTAAAAATAACAACCAAGTAGTAATGATCATGATAATAATGGTGATAGAGGAAAATACTTTTCAAAACAACAGTAAAGAAAAGAGATGAAGGAATTTAATAGTAAAAATAATTACACTGAAAAAACAATAACCATCCTCTGTGTCATTGTTTATTTGTCCTTAATGTATATGTTTTAGTGACAGTTCTCTCTTTAGTACTTTACAAAGGGCTTATGTTCTTATATTCTGTATCTAAATGTTTGAGTTAATTTCTTGATGACAGCAAGCGATGCTTATAAGCATATGTAACTCCTCTGTATTGGTCTCATTAATTACTTGGTAGAAATGATGCATCTGTTTTGATCTAATCATAATTTTGAAATCACTGGCTTATGATTATTGCTTACTTTTCTATTCAAATGCACTTTTATATTTGTGATAAAGTTCTCATACCATTCCTCTTGAGTAACTTAATTCAAGGCACAAAATAGGAAACACTATAAAATATGTAAGTTTAGTAGGATCTGCTCTTTATATGAAAGTGGTTTGCTTTAAGAAGGGATAGTTAAGAATTTGACAGTAACATTAGAGGAATAGATTACAAAATACAGTGATTTTTTTCAGCGTAAAATGAAATGGGAATTGGTATTTTTCTGGTAAATTTGACATACATAGGCATAAATATTTGCAAATCTCCCTCCTCCACATGTGTAGTCAATAACTGGTTTTAGAATGTATTTCAATTGTTCTCTTTATCTCACTTTACTCACTGGTTAAAATATCATTCTAGAGAATATTTCACCAAGAAGTCTTTTCAGAGTATAAATACTTACAGTACAGATACTTGATTATTTTCTTGAGGGACATTCTGCAAACCCAGTGAAAATTAAAACTGCAGTGTGTTACATATAGCTAGTAAATGTCCAACGCAAACAGATATCATTAATAAATCTAATAGCCGTTTTTTAAAATGTTTATCCTATTCAACTGTCTATAGCCTTTGCCTCAATTTATCTGTTCTTGCCTTTGTGAAATTCTGGCTTCTACGACACTAAAACCCTTCTGTTTTTCTTATCAGTGTTTGTTTCTCCTCAGCCACCTTCCCTCTTTTGTGAAACACACTGTTCACCCCTCTTTTTCTCCTACTGCTCTGCACATTCTGTCTCTGTTACCTTGGTGGCTCCTCTTCCTCTTCTGATCTATTTGTGTCCTAAGGGTGAAGCCTTGTCTTCTTCCTTTCACACAACTCACTCTTCCTGAGCAATCTCATTACTCCTCTCGTTATTAGATGCTGTTGAGTCAATTTTGACTCATAGTAACCCCATGTGACAGAGTAGAACTGCCCAGTAGAGTTTTCTTGGCTGTAATCTTTACGGAAGCAGATTGCCAGGTCTTCCTCTTGCAGAGCTGCTGGGTGGGTTCAAACCTCCAATCTTTTGGTTAGTGGCTGAGCTGCTTAACCATTTGAGACATCAGGGCTCCTAAACATTTAACTATCAACTCTACATCTTCTATCTAAAGTAGATGCAAGCAAGAAAACAAATAATTTAGGCTTTGTGGACCATATGGTCTCTTTTGCAACTACTCAATTCTGCTACTCCAGTGTGAAAGTAGCCATACTTCCCCCACCCCCCACCCACCAAAAACAAACCCATTGCCATCGGGTTGATTCAGACTCAGAGCAACTATAGGGTTTCCAACGAGCGGCTGGTAGATTCGAACTGCTGACATTTTGGCTAGCAGCCGAGCTCTAAACCACTGCACCATCAGCGTTCCAAAAGTAGCCATAGACCATGTTAAACCAAAAAGCGTGGCTGTGTTGCAATAAAACTTTATTTGTGGACACAGAAATTTGAATTTCATGTAATTTTCACTTGTCATGAAATATTATTCTTCTTTTGATTTTTTTTTTTTGATCATTAAAATATAAAAAACTATACTTAGCTTGCAGACCATAAAAATAGGTTAGGAGCTGGATTCACACTGTTAATTATAGATGCTGTCCCCTGATCTAGAGCCTTTGAGTTCCATTTTATAAAGGAGACTACAGTATTTTTATGCAAATAATGTGCACCTTCTATGTTTGTTTGCCAACAGCACCCTCCTCCAATGATGTATTTTTATAAGTGCTGCTATGCCAATTTTTTTTATATGTTGCTGTTAAAAAAAAAAAATTACCATAGCACATGTACAAAAATACCTTGCAGGGGGAGGGTGTGGTTGGCAAAGAAACATACAAGGCACATGCTATTTGCGTAAAAATACAGTATTCAGCATCTCCACTTAGATATTCCTCAGACTCTTCAAATGCAAGATGTAAATTTATTACAATTTTGCTCATACCTTTTTCCCCTTATTTAGTGTAGGGTCTCTATGAGTCAGAATCGACTGGACTGCAATGGGTTTGGTTTTTGGTTTTTTATCATCTGCTTAGTCACCCAAACCTTAAACCTGGTAGTTATCCTAGACCTTCTCTCACATCTCACATCTACTAAGTGACCAGTTCTTTATAATTTTATCTCCCTTGTCTATGTGACATTTTCTATAACTTAATCTATTGTAATACTCTGCAAATTTGTTCTGATCTTTACTCTTGCCCACTCAAAACCACTGTCCACATTGTTGCCAGAGAGATTTTCTAAAACTCAGGCCGAATCCTATCCCTCCTTTGTTTAAAACCTTTTAATGCTTCCCTGATATCCAAAATATAAACTTCTGTGCATGATACAGATAGTTTTTCAAGAGGTCTAACTTTATCAAATTCATTTCTTGCTGCACCCCTCTTTCTCTGAACATCAGCTCAGATGAAATACTTGCCATTCCCAGAAAGGGCCACAGTTACCCACTTTCCTGCCTCTGCTTATGCTACTCTCTTTGCAAGGCTTCTTTTCTCCTTCTCCACCTGATGGACATTTGCTCCTTGACAACAGAAGTCATTTTTCATCTTTAGTTCCTACACAAGGCTTAGCAAAAAGTAGGCTCTTAATAAATTCACAACTTAATAAACTGTGATCAAAAGAGAAGAGCTGTGTGAGAGAAGTTAATGTGTGTGTCTGTGTCTATGTGTGTATTTGCTCACACAAAACATCTGCTGTGTGGTCGAGTCAGCAGTGGTGTAACATATGTAGCAACTTTTGGGGCTGGGTTGAAGGACATTTGGGCTCCAAAGAAACTAGCTCAAAAACACCGTCCAGGCAGCATCCAGAGGAGCCATGATCTCTGTATATGCCCTGCGCAGTCCCTCCTCTGTAGCTTGGTTGATGCTGTCTCCCCAAACCAGGCACGCACTGTCTTCTGTTTCCAAGTACCCAATCCCTACATCTTCTTCAAAGCTGGTTCCCTTCAGAAATCTAAAAGCCTGTACCCCCAGTTCCACGATTTTCTGCCTGTTCTCTTCCCTCCTATAACATTTAATGTTCTAGTTTAGCCATAACTTTTTAAAATTGCCTTCTAATTCTGAGACCTGTCTGTCTGCCTTAGCTTTGTAAAGTACTTCTTTAATGGTCCTCTCAGCATATCGCCCAATCCCAAGCACCACGTAAATCCTTTGGTTGGCTCTCCCCTAAGCTCTGAGAGTCTACCCTACACTGCACAAATGAGTTTTAATGTTTTTCGGTCACTGATTTTCTTGAGAGTCCAGAAGATAGTGCCCCTCTCCTCAGGAAAAATACACTTGAGTGTACACACCTACATGCCACCTACACACATAATTTTGCATGCAATTTTGAAGATTCACCAGACCCAACCTACAAGATGGCACACTCCTTTGTGTTGTATATTTCAGTGCTTAGCACAGTACCTAGATGCTCAATAAATCTTGGCTGAAATAAAGAGAACTGAAGTCAAGCCTCTTTTAGACTACATTTCCTGTATTTGTGTTCCATGTGGTACTTAGCACAGTGTCTTGGTCATAATAGTAATTTAATAAATATTTGTTGAATTGAATTGAACTCTACTTTCTTTGCATCTTGGAGAAACACCAATTAGAGTGATATAGGTAGATGGGCTAAATAAATATTTAGAATGACTCTTTCAACACTTAATCTTATTGTTTTAACATTCTACAGACTTGAACCCACTAAATTAAGTATATTTGTGTTAATGGGTACGTTCTTTTAATCTTTTTTTCATGAAGTGTTTAAGTTTTAAAGCATTTGGGCTATAAAGAAACAAAGTAGAACTCATTCCTCCTTTTATAAATGTCACTACATTCTATTTTGGGAATAATGTGAATAAGGACCAGGTCTGAGAATTCTAAAATAAAGCATTTCTACAAGTGAAGGGAAGGCATGAAGCACTTTTTTCTTCCACCATCAACCCAAATGTCTCACCGCTTAAAACAGATTCTCTTCTGCAGGGATAGCAGTCCTGTTCTTAGCACTTTTTGGAATAATGAACAACCCTCTTTATGATGACAGAAGTTTGAGACTAAAAAAATAAAAAATTAAAAAGGAGAAGGGAGAGCTGATTGATTGGAACGACACCAAATTTTTATCTTCAATGGCATCTGTAGCTGCTAGAAGTGACACAATTTGTGTCAGTCTAGGGACTTGAAGCAACCAAACACAAATCGTAATTGACCAGATTAAGTCAGAAGAATTGCAATTAGTTCAGTAAATAAATGATGTGGAGAATTTCCGAAGTTAATGGTGAGATACAAAACAACAAACCATCTACTCCAGAGAAAATGAGATGAAAAGGAACAAAATGAGACTAAAAACCTAAGTTTCTCTTCAAAGAAAGCAAAGACAAGACAATGGAAAGACACATTAAAAAAGGAACGTTCAATTAGCAAGGCAAGGGAAAAGGAGAGAAATCCAAGTGGGATTCTCTGGGAAGGAAAAGAACGTGTTGAGAGTTTAGATCATAATCTATAAATAGCCTTTTATTTTATAAATCCTTCATGTGATGCATACACTACACGGTGAGCCTCTCTTATCCTTTAATATGCACAGTCTCATGGCACACGCCTTTTAAGGCAATCTGCGATACTAAGCACAAAGAACTGGGTTTGGAAAATGACTTGGGTTTCTCTCTTTTAAAACCCAAGAAAGAAATTGATGAGGAGAGAATCTGGGAACACTGCAAAAATTGTCAGAAGGGTGCAGGAGGGATAAGTCTTAGTAGACTATAAAATAATTCAGGGAAATAGCACATCCGTCCTCTCTAACTTAACCAATGTGAGGGATAATTTTAATTACCATCCTATAATGAACCTTTCTCCAAATACCACAGGCAACCACTTTACCTGTCATGCTTCTTCACAGACCTGTCAGATCCTATGTTCTGTTTGTCTCCTCTCACCCCTTTGTTCTGATTTTCAACTCTTACTCTTTCACCAGGTAAGATACCGATGGTGGTGGTGGAAGGGGACCGGGGATAGAAAAGGGGAGCCTCTGAGCGCTGAGATTTCACAATTAATTTTTGAAATTTTTTGTTGTATTATCAAGGGTTCCTTTCCATAACATTTCCAAACACTTGAATCAAAGAAGTGGTCTTTGAAATACTATACCAACTACAACACCCTTTTCCAGTTTTTTTAGCAGGGCAAAGAATTGGCAAATATAACCTCCATGATAGCTGACACTTCTGTGGAATGTTCTTTATTACTGACTATTATATCTTAGAAGGACCCTTAGTTCTAAATAAAAATTAAAATAGATTTGTTTATGGTGATGGAAAATTTGATGACAGATATGATGATGGTTGCAAAACATGGTTGGTGTAATTGGTTTCACCGAATTGTCCACACAGAAAATATTGAATTGGCAAATGCTGTGTTACCCATATTTTTGCAACAACAACAAAAAAAGAAAAAACATTCTGAGACTCCTGAGGCAGGGGTGGGTGGCTGTAAACATCTGCATTCTTTTTTTTGCTGTTGTTGTTATTTGTCTATGTGTTGTTGAATTGCAAGATGGAACATCTTTTTTTTTATTGCAGTTAGAACATATATATATATATAAGCAAAACATTTGTCAATACAACATTTTTTATATGTACTGTTCAGTGCACATCTGCATTTTTAGCCCGCTCTTCCATCTGGGCCGGAAAATCAGAGTTGCTCAGAACAAGCACTAATCCAGTGGTTTGATGGGCTTGGTCAATGGATCTCCTTTTCTGTCAGACACTTTTCAGGTATTCAAAAATCTATGCCATCTTTTTTTTAGGAAAATAAAGATATCACACCTTCCTTGAGTCACTTATCTTGAGAAGCACTGTCTTGCACATTCTTTCTTTCCAAAGAAATTATAGAGAGCTTCATTTTTAGTATTTTTTATTACAAAAGAAATATGTTGTATTTTAAGAAAAAGTAATCTATATCTGCCATTGCTATTTTTTCACTCTAAATCTCTTTGTGTTCTCACTGAGCTTTCAAAGAAGTCCATGGAAACCACTGTTTAATATAATAACTCGTGCCTAAGGAGCCCTGGTGGTACAATGATTAAAGCGCTCAGCTGCTAACTGAAAGGTCAGTGGTTCGAACCCACTGGCTGCTCTGTGGAAGAAAGATATGGCAGTTTGCTTCCATAATGATTTAAAGCCTTGGAAACCCTATTGGGCAGTTCTGCTCTATCCTATATGGTTGCTATGAGTCAGAATCGATTCCAGGGCAATGGGTTTGGTTTGATTTTAACTTGTGCCAGTAAGAGAGGTTGTATTTCTCTAGTGAGTATCTCCCCTTTTCTTAAAAAAAAAAAAAAAATCATTCTAAGAGTCTAGATTCAATATCCCTGCTTTCATTTCATAAACTTCTTTCACTAACTGCAAACATGTTGTTTTGAACATTCCTATCCTTGACACTTTTGTCATATTCTCTACGCTCTCTGGGGCCAATCTCATTCCCCATCATAACTTAAAATATGTTTTTTATACCAGCACCCGAATCTACACCTCTAGTCCAGAACTCACTCCTGCGCTTTAATACTATAGGTCATATTCAGCTGCTTGGTCAACATGCTCAGAAAGGTCATTATTTCCTGATAACCTGACCCACACTAGCTCATCCTCCTAGATTCCATCTCTCAATTAAGATATCACAATTGACTGGGGGGTTATTTTTAACACTTTCTTCTCTTTCAAATTTTCCTTTCATTCCTGCATCACACAGCTAGTGGCATTCAATGATTCATCAAATTCTGTTAATTTTCCTTTGATATGTCTGCTGATGTCATCTCATCTTTGCCATTCACATTGCCAAGTTCTATTACAGTGTTTTACCACCTCTTGCCTAGACTCCTGTAAGAACCTCCTAAATGGTCTTTGTGATTCTAATCCAACCTTTATATGCATCCAGATTTTTCATTCTAAAGTAAAATTCTCATCATCCATCCCATTCTCTTCAAAATAGTTCTGTGATATATCCTTATAAGTTCCTTTTAGAGCTATCCCATCTACCTATTCAGGCTCATCTCTTGCTGTTCATTGTCTCATTTAACTACTTAGTTCCGTATCAGATAAATACTTATGTCTTAACAACTCATATTAATAGCTACCTCGTTTGCATTGTATATATGGGTCACAATATATTTTAGTAGTGTTTAATTCATATGTATTTCTAATATTTACCCTTGTAAACAATGCTGCACACATAACCCTACATATTTGCATTCCATGTGATTATCTCCTTAAGAAATAATCTTAATTATTTTATGATAAATTCTGAGCCTCAAATGCACAGGGTGAACACAGACTGAGTCAGATTATCCTGCACATACAAGGGTTGTTCTAGAGGAGAGAAACCATCAGGTTATAGTCCAGATCTTTTAAAATGGGATCTGGGATCTTTTAAAATAAGCAGGCCTGCTCACTGCCCTGGAGGAAGGCATTATCTTCCAAGACTGTAGGCAAATCTGCTTTTTGTTCTGGATGGAGGCATTATCTCCGTCTTTCCAATGTGTTCACCAGACAAGCATTCTTTAAAAGATAGTCTGGAACAAAGAGCAGTCAGTTCCTCACTTCGCAAGACCAGCAGAAACCCCAGAGACCCGTGCATAATTGTCCCTTAACAATAGCTGCACCTTGTTTCTGAAGCATCCTGGCTTCTGGTGAATTTTCCCATGAGTAGCCACCCTGCAGCCACTCTGAACGATCTGACTGACAGAGGCTGGGACCAAATGTATTAAATTGGTCTCATCTAGAATTTAATCAAGGCCACTATCCACAGGACTCCAGGCAGCACGATGAGGACAACTTACAGAATTGATCTAAACCAGGGCCCCCAGGGTCCCATGCCTAACCAGCTGAACAAATCTTATAAACCACCATGGCCTACCTTAGAAAGCTGGGGCTTGCTTCTGAAGTCTTTGTTTTCACCTTTCCACTAGTCTTGAGTTATGAGTCCATGTACAAAAGGATGTGCTGGGCTGTGTAAAGGAAATCTAGGGCAAATTTTATCTTCCCTAACAACCCTGGCCAGTGAGTTGAGGACAAGGTGATGTCACTAATCACTTCAGTTGATGTTATGAACAAATTTTATACCATCTTTTCTAATTAGATGACTTACATTATATGGATAAGTGCCCACAGGTACACATAAATAATGAAGTAGCTATCAGAGCCCTGGCGGCACAGTGGTTAAGAGCTACGGCTGCTAACCAGAAGGTCAGCAGTTCAAACCAACTGCTACTCCTAGGAAACCCTATAGTACATTTCTACTGTGTCCTATAGGGTCGCTATGAGTTGGAATCCACTTGATGGCAAAAGGGTTTTTTTTGTTTGTTTATCCCTCCTAAAGCAATTAAAACACCAAAAACCAAGCCATTGTGGAGTCAGTTCTCATGGTAGAACTCAGAGTAGACCCACCCCGTAAGAGTTCCAAGGCAGACTGTGAATCTTTCTCCCATAGAGCAGCTGGTGGGTTCGAAATACGGACCTTCTGGTTAGCAGCTGAGCGCTTAACCACTGCACCACCTTGGCTCCTTGAAACAAGGAAAGGTACCCTGATTTCTGAGAGTTCTTCGCAGTCATCTAAGGGCTGCATGATTATTGACGGTGTTACCAAATGCAATGGGTTCAGCGCTTTTCGTTAAGAATAACTAAGAGTCAAGTGGATTTAAAGCAAGGCATAATTTATTACTTTCAGTGAGTAATGAGACAGGGGGTCAGCTGCAAAGCACTCTCTCACCCAACAAATGGCTGGAGGAAGTTTTGCATAACTTGGGAAAGGGGAAATCATACACATTCTTTAACTTCATACACGTTCAAAAAGGGGTAGGGGTAGGATTTGGCACAGAAGTGGCTGACGGACTTCTCGCTTCTGAAATGTGCTCGGTCATGGCTCGATGATGTACGTCCAGCGATTCTGTTTCCTTGGCACGGGTCCTTTAGTTCCTAAGTAATGCTTGTCAGGGGATGGGGCCAACTGGCGGTCAACCTGGTCTCTTACTGCGCGTGCCCAGGATTCTAGTTCTAATTGGCTGATCTGAAAGACAGCTGCAAGCGGTAAGATTAGGAGGAAGCAGCTTAAACTTTAACCGGAAGTGAGGTAAACAATGTTTTGTGGTTGACACCATTCTTCTAGAAAATTTTTTAACTGACATAACTTGTTATTTAAGGCCTTTTCTGTCCCCAGCTAGTCTCAATGGTGCTTCCTTAAACACTTAAAAGTCTTTTTTCCCCCCTCACTCCTCAAGTGTAAATCGCTGTATTTTTTGGAGGAAGGCAAGGTAATGACTGGCTTCAACACAAGGTGTATAGTCCTCAGGGTGCACGTGGTGCCTGTAGAAGAACGTGTTGTTACAATTATTGGGCCCACCACTGGCACCTTCATCTCTTGGGAGCACACCTTGGCAGTAATTCCAAAGTGGCCTTTCACTCACTGATAGGGCTTAGAAGTCTCTGATTCTGATTGAATTATTGAATCTAATTTTCAGGCAGTCTCTCCAAACTGTCTTGTTTGTCCATGGCACCAGCCAGGTTGCATTCATCTGCCCCATGGAATGACTAAATGACAGCTACAGGAACGAGGATAGTCAAGATACTGGAGGTATTGTCAAATGTTTTGTGTGGGAGGTACATGAGCCAGGACCATAATCTTCTCTTTCTGGGGGAAGGTATGACGAATGGCAATCAAAGTATGGTCAGGTCCACCTGGAGGATCCAGCGGTCAGTTATATTCAAGGTGCTTACAACAGTTTAGAGAGCCACACCAGGATTATTTTCCTTCATGAAGAAGGCTGCAGGGGTGATTCTGAAATCATTAGTGCTCTCTCCCCACCAACATTCTGGGATTGGAGGTGCTCCTTCCTCAAGAGCCAGCCAGGGTTGCTGTTTTCTCTCAACCACCACAAAATCGGTGTGTAGCTATAAGTTCATCTTACCTCCAGTCATTTCCTACTCATGTCCATACCTATCATACAAAAACGTCAGGTGCAAGAGGAACACAGGCATTTTTATAAAACTTATACAGACCCATTATGTCCCACACATTGGTGCATGTTGGCCAACATGGGGCTCTGTCCATACTGTTCATGAATTTTCCTCTTTCAGCTCAGAGTAGTGCACATTTCTGTAGCTGATGTCTGAAATGAGCTGGAAACCTCTATACACACATGATGAGTTTTTCTATTAGTTGTTACAATGGTGGCAGACCTGAAGGTGACCACCTTTTTGTGAGGTAGTCCCCTGCCCTGAGGAGAGTTAGCAACAACAAGGAAGCATTCATGCAGCCATCTCTGAACCTACTTTCTGGTACTTGGTCTGCAACTACCTCCGTAATACTTCCTCATTAATAGTCAATAAAATGGAGACCCAATTATTGCCAGGTTGGCCAATATACTGATTCTTATGGACTTCCTTCATATCCCATTAATTGCCCCATGAGGCCCTCATCTCCCTTCTTCCACAAAGCACGTCTTTGTTAGCATCCTATATCCAATACCAAAACTATCCAGAACCATAGAGGGCCTGAGATTTTACTTTATTTGAGAACTAACAAGTTAGCCTGCCATGATTCTATGGATCTTTTCAGTAGACATGAGACTCTTGTCAACGTCAAAAGATTTCATCACTCATGGCACAGCAACTAGTGTGAGAATCAGCCTATATTGTGCTGGATCTCTGAAT
The DNA here is from genome assembly GCA_030035585.1 of Dugong dugon. Classification (NCBI taxonomy): domain Eukaryota; kingdom Metazoa; phylum Chordata; class Mammalia; order Sirenia; family Dugongidae; genus Dugong; species Dugong dugon. The sequence goes on along the minus strand of CM057468.1, from coordinate 100,430,295 downwards.
CCCAGTTCCCACAGGGTGACCTGAAAAGCGACAGATGATAATGGCACGTGCACTGGGTTGTGCACTGGGTTGTACTCAAGAGATGAACTCTGAGCTTGGGAACAATAATTTTTTATAATGGGCAGTAGGCATGTTTGACTTTACCCTGGAGAGAGACAAAATCATTATTTTACTGGACAGTAAGCAAACCTGCCTCTTCTTCTAGAGGGAGACACCTATTTTCCATGGCTGTTTCCTATACAAATATCCTTGAAAGGACAGTTTGGAACAAAGGGCAGTCAGGGGCTCTTCTAGCAAGCAAGACATGCAGAACTGTGAGAGACTCATGAAGATTTTCTCCAGTCAGTATCGTCTCTACAAATCCTGCGGCAGCCCAGGAACCAGCTGCTGGATTCCAGGATTTAGAATGTTTAAATCTGTCATACCTCACCATAGTTAACATAGTCCTTAGATCATAAATATTTCCTGCCCTAAAATTCTCATTATATTGGGGCATATAACCGAATCAACCCAACCCGTTGCCGTCGAGTCAATTCTGACTCATAGTGACCCTACAGGACAGAGTAGAGTTGCCCCATAGGGTTTCCAAGGAGTGGCTGGTGGATTCAAACTGCTGACCTTTTGGTTAGCAGCTGTAGCACTTAACCATTTGGGACCTACAGCAGTTTAAAAATAAAGCCGTTCAAAGAAGAGTTATACTACACAACATGAATCCTTACTGACTTTTCTAGTTTTCCCAACTTCCTCTTTACCTTTCCTTTTATTCTTTCCCAGCAAAACAATGTTTACTTGATGGATTATATACTTGAAAATATAAGTACTGTTTTAATAAATGAAAGATTTTTAAAAAAAATTTTGTTAAGCATTATACTAAGCATGTTTTGAATATGACCAAGGAGAAAGAAACTACTTTGTTCTGAATAGCAATTCAAAAACCTAGAAAAACAAAGCCCGTACTCAAATTAAATAAAGATGAAGACAGTGTTGTTAAATTATGAACAAATGAAGGTTTACACCCTGCACAAGATTTAGTGTTTGCTATTTCTTACTAAATATGAGATTTGCATTTTAGAATGGGGCTGAGTGTGAAGAATCTGGGTCATATTTCATCTAGTCGGCTAAGTTTTTATAGATGAGATAGGATTTCATTCAACAACTCCAAGATACCTTGCTTCAGCCTGTTCCCTTAATATTTTCAGTCAAGTTCTATATCAAATGTTTATACAAAGGGATTATGGAAAACCAGGACTTTGGTAAAAGAGCAGAGTAAGTGTTAGGATTTCTAAAAGCACGAAGATATCTATAGCAGAAAGTACTAATGATTCAAATGAATTCATTCTGTTGGGATGTACTTGAACTGGGTCTAGCTCAGTCATAGGAAGACAAGAGAAGTCTGGAATATATCTACATATGCAGCAGTGCATGGCCATAAACAATGTTCTTTCTTTATAAAATACGTAGTTAAGGGAAAGTTAGCCTTCATCGTGCAAAAAGTGTGTTGTAATTTAGAGAATTTAAAAAACCTAACTAACCAAAACGAAATCCACTGCCAACGAGTTGATTCCAACTGACAGTGACCCTGTAGGACAGAGCAGAACTGCCTCATAGGGTTTCCAAGGAGTGGCTGGAGGATTCAAACTGCCGACCTTTTGGCTAGCAGCTGAGCTCTTAATCACTGAACCACAAGGGCTCCAAAAACCTAGCTAGCTAATAGCAATCCCTTGTCTTTGTCAAACTACCTGTGATAGGTTGACCATTTACAAAAAGGCTCTGGAATATCTTTGTTGCACTTCTCTTTTTAATGACATATTATTGTTTATGAGATGCATTTCTGACTTTTGAAACCCTTAAAAGAACATTTCTTTAATGATGAGAAATCTCAGCATTTACTGGCAGTGAGATGGAAGGAATTAACATTTTGCACCATAAAATTTTCTTTCTTTTCCAACAAACAAGTGATAAAAAAGGTGAGGCCCATGACATGTCCGTTAAAGATACAAGGACAGAAAGTTATGCCATTTGCTTCTAATTTTAATCTTTCTAGTGAGCAATACTTTTCCAACTCCTTGTCAAGGAACAGAAAAATGGTAAATTGAGTTCTTATCTACAAGTCTATCCCAAGACCGGGATTCTTCTGCCTTCCTGTAGAAACCAGTAGATCATCACAGAGTTTATCTGAGTCTCATGGAGTAAACTATTCAAACTCATGTCTGGATTTCCCAGAGGATCCCATCTGTCAGTCTTTTGAGACTAGTTCTGCTCTCTCTGTCGTTCTCTGTTTTCAAGGAGTTCTCTTGCAAGACAGCAGCAACCAAGGCAAGCTGGGAGCCAGAGTGTTATCAACTTGCTTCTGTATGCTTTCGTGCCCAGCTTCCTGCACAGCTTTAAAAACAAGAAAAGGTGGGATTGGCCTCTTAATAATTAATAGCACCAAGAGCAAATGAAGCACTTCTGTCATAGGGCTTCATCGGTAAGGTCATGGTACAATAGGGGTTGCAGGCTCTGTAAGCATGAGTGGTATTTGCATATGTCAGAACAGACCGTGCATGCTAACAGCACAAACACTTCACATCTGCTTCTGTTTACTCCAATGCCAACACCCAAAAGGACAGAAGTCCTGTGTTAATTGCTCAGTTACATACTGACTGTTGATGTGTTCTCCACAGAGCTTTTCGTAAGTGCGCTGTTGCAAATAAACTGCTAATGACTTTGCTTATTCCAGTCACCCTTTTAAGGAAATCTACAACATACACAGATTAATGATTCCTCTATTTAGCAGTGTGTCTTGTGACTAGGTTTGCGCGGAGGCAGTTATCAATTAAGTAGCAATTATCTGCAAAGTGGAAAAAAGAGGGAAGATATAAATAAGTAATGAGCATGATGCTCAAATCTCTGAGAACAACTGGAATTGAACTCTGAAGCAAGGGCACCGACTAGTGAACATTTTTTTCCAGCATTTATTCTTATACCTAAAATTCATACAGGCCCCATGAAAACTAGAACAAGCATAAATGCTCAAGTTCTCACGTGATTTTTTTTTATTTGGTTTTCAAGGTGACCACTATTTTGAAACAGCAAAGAAATGAGAAAAATCACTACACTTGCACACCATGAATAAAACAGGTTACCAAAAAATATTGGTCCTATAAATGTTTATTTTATGTAAGGGTCTGACCAAAACATATCAGAGTTTCCTTGTGTCTTTAGTAACAGGGGTCAGCACAGAATCCCAGTTTCTCTCTCTATTCCTGTGAAGAGTATGGCCTTTATGAGTACTTCATAAGACTTATCTTGAGAACTCTGTATTACCTGGCTATAAAGTAAAAGACCAGGTGGAGTTTGGAGGATATGCAATATGTTCAAATCGATAGATTTGGTAACAAACTTTATAAGATCTATTTTTGTTTGCTTACTTTGCTTGTAACAGCTAGGGCTCCCCTCAGGGTATATTCAGAGAGGTGGAGGCAGTTGGCATTCCTACAGGGGAAATGGGAGTCAGAGGATTGGGGCCAGTTGGCTTCGGCTCTTGTCAACCAAGATGTTGTCCACAGAATCTTCCATCAACAATGATGGGCCAGTCAGACTGAATCAGAGAGGTTAGCCAAAAGTTTTAAGGTTTCCCGAGAGGAGCCACCCGTTGCCGTCAAGTTGATTCTGAGTCATGGTGACCCTATAGGACAGAGTAGAACTGCCTAGGGTTTCCAGGAGGGGCTGGTGGATTCAAACTGCTGACTTTTTAGTTAGTAGCCGAGCTCTTAAACACTGCGCTGCCAGGGCTCCCCAAAGGATCTAAAGCCCAGTATTTCCTTTGACAGCTTTTTTTCTCAAGGCTGAACCACTATTATAGGCCAAAAAATGTTTCATATTTTACCTGTAATGATCGTATTATCCAAATCCTAAATTAAGGCATATAGTTTGACAAAGATATGTAGAGAAAGGCAATTAGAAATGTGGACTGTATTAGTGAAAATAAGGTTAGGCTGATGTAACAAAGAGAGCCAATAAAAAAGATGTTTACAGAACAAGGAAGTGTATTTCTCTCTAATATTCCAATCCAAAGCAAAGCTGCCGGCTGCTTGGTTGCTCTGCTCCATGTGGTTAAGTAAGAGTCTGTGATAAACAAGGAGGTTGTTGTTAGTTGCTGTAGAATAAATTCTGACTCATGGCAACCTCATGTGTTACAGAGTAGAACTGCTCCATATGGTTTTTTTGGAGGCAATCTTAACAGAAGCAGATCAGTGGCTTTTCTTCTGTGGTGCTGCTGGGTAGGTTCAAACTGCCCACCTTTAGGTTAGTAGTCAAGTGAAAATCATTTGCACTACCTAGGGACCTTGCCAAAGAGGTACATTACTCAAATTTCCCTATAGAGCACCAGCTATGAGAAGTGAGGTTTGCTGGAGCACGTTCAGATCCACTATAACATCATGCCAAGGCCATACTACCCCAGGGTTGCTCTCAGCCAATGGCTGAGCATGGCAGGGGTACCAGACCCAGGACTCCTCTAACAGGAAATCTTGCTCAGGGACTCTATGTCGGCCCTGGTGATACTTCTCAGAGATGCTCTGAAGTCTGGGCTCGCCTTGCCCAACTGTCCTTCCTTCATGCTCACCCAGGGCCAGATGAAGGCATGTGAGGGCCCTAAAACCAAAAACCAAACCCATTGCCTGCGAGTCGATTCTGAGTCATAGCGATGCTATAGGGCAGAGTAGAACTGCCCCATAAGGCTTCCAAGGAGTGGCTGGTGGATTCGAACTGCCAACGTTTTGGTTAGCAGCTGAGTTCTTAACCACTGTGCCAACAGGACATACACGTATACACACACACACACACACACACACACACATACCCATGTGTGTCTTAGCTATCCATGATGTAACTTCTCTTTAAATGTGACTATAGCATTAGCTATTGAATGCAAAAGTGGCATATGACATTTTAACGAAATGAGATGAACTGGATTATAAAATTTTTAGTGGATGCCGGGTACTAAGATTTTTACTATATACCACATTTTCTGCAAAAAGAATGTTCCATGTATTCTACAACAAAGAAAATGAGTTGGTCAATGTAGTTGTTTCAACAATCAATGTAAAATTCTGTTCTCTCAAAATGAAAAATTGACTTTCACCAATTTTGCTTTAAATGGCTCATACTTGAGTTTTGATGCTTGTTTTGTAATAAATGCTGTAATTATAAATGAACAAACAAAAAGATGTTATAAAAGGAAATTTAATGATTAGAAAACACATATTACAACAAATTACTGTATTTTATTTTTAGATAGATCTTTCATCTATAACGTATTATAATTAAAAACATTTCTTTCTATTCTTTGCTCTTACAAATTCTTCAATGATTTTGTTACCGTCAAGCTGTCAAAACAATGTGTACTTCCATACATAATAAGGATAATGAATTGAGTCTTTCTTGAATCACTGTTGTACACTGAGGGTTTATGAGTCTCTTTAAGGACAAAAATGAACTTTCTCTTGTGCATTTGTGATAATTAAAGTTAGGAGTATGTGTAAAGCTATTTCAACATCGGGAAATTTGCATTGTATTTTATCTTCTATTCTGGAATCATACATGCCCACCTGAGTAAAAATTGTCTTTCCTGAATCTGTGAACTAAGTTCTCATGTAAGAATGAATTTGTAGCACTTCTCTGTAAAGGTTTGTATTTAAGTCATCAGGGTAAGCTTGCACTAATTTATTGGATACCTTCATGCATTCTTCATCAGGTATAGCCACATTGTGTTTAAGAAGAAAAATCTATTTGAAAGAACTTCACACACTTTTGCCCTTCTTTTCGTGCAAGATTCAAGTTTGTCAATGATGGTGGTTGCACGAAATTGATCTCTGGCACTCAGTACTTCTGGAACACTTCTGTCATTTACTTCTTTCTAATGTTTCTATGATGGTGAACTGCTTCATAATCAGTATTTGACAATATTTGTTTTGTTGTGTTTTCAAATTTTTCAAAATCTTACCTTAAATTATGTAAATACTCTGTTAATGACTGGTAGAGATCTGTGCATGTCTTTAAATTTACTTCTGAATCTTTGAGAACTTGACTCATCCAAAGAAAATGCTGCAATATATTATTCCACATAACCAACATGAATACATACTCTAGTGTTTGCATTTCATTGGCAATGTTTTCAGCTTTGCTTTTGGTATCTTCTTTTTATGTCTGGTGTTCAGCAATATTTTCTAAGGCATCTAGAATTTGAGTGTATGATTCCAGGATTGCACTCATTGTTATAGCATGTGCTTCCCAACATGTATTAGAAAGACATTTTAATACTCGATCATTGCCTAAATATGTTTTAAGAACTGCCCATTGGTGAGTAAAGGCAGCAAATAATGTGTAGAGTAACTGAACAGTAGAAAAAAAATTAACTGCTTCTGGACAACAACCTAAACTGCGCTATGTCCTACAAGATTAAATGAATGCACAGCACCTGGTATGAAAATGGCATATTCATTATGTTCTAAAATTTTCTGTTGCAAGTTTTTATAATGCCCTGATATATTGGCAGCATTGTTATAGGCCTGGCCTCTGGACTTAGAAAAACCAGTTTTGCAAACTTCACATAAATAGTGAGGTACCTGATTTGCAATTTCTTCACCAGTATGACTTTTTAAGCTAGTAAATGTGATAAATCACTTAACAGGTTTTCCATCTGTTGGAGATACGTATCTTAAATACTAGGCTGATTTGTATGAGAAAGATCAGGAGTGGAATCTACAGACAAACTGAAATATTGAGCTATACTTATTTCACTGAAAATAGTTGATTGAACTTTATCACTTACAAGTTTATTAATTCTTCACATATTATTTTAGATATATACGATGGGTTGCCCTTTCCTGTGTTAACCATATTTTGAGAAGTGACCTGCTAAAAATGGGTCAAACTCAGCAACAAGTTCAAGTAAACCAAAAAAGTTTCCATTTTGGGGGAACCCAAATATTTCATTTCTTCCTCGAAAAGATAGTCCACGTTCAACGATTGTTACAATGGCAGCAACAATGCATTACAAAATGGCTTTCCACTACTGATGTTCTACCATTAATTTGTGTTTCCAGTTCATTAGTTAAGCCAAAACCATAGCTTCAGTTTAAATATGATAACATACAATCTCTGTAAATGGAACTGTTTTCATGTTTATCAATCATATTTCTAGTTGTGCCAATTGCTAAATCCATCTGTAGCAAATTGAGAATTAAATTATTTAGGACTGAATAGTTAGCAAACAAAACAATATACAGAGCTGACTGATGGAGAATACAGTAGCAGCTCCCTTTTATAATTTTCATCGTTATCTTTGAACCGTGGAAATATATTCTGGCGATAGAATCTTGTTTGTTTACCATCCAGAAATTTTGATACAAATTTTCAAATGGTCCACCGTGATGTTGACAATCACTTGGCCCTCTTTCGATCCAATAATTTACATAATTAGAAGAAAAATTATTCCATAAACCATGATCTGTATTTCTGTTATTTAAGGGGTTGGCAGATGTGACAATTTCAGATCCTAAAATAGTTTCACTTTCCACACCATTATTATTTTTTTACTACATCAAGGGATGGATGCAGATTTTGGAACAAATTTTGTTATTGCTATTAGTAATTTCAGCACTAGCGGTACTAGTACAATGATTTGCACCTATTAAAATCAAGCATTCAGTGGATGAAGTCTCTTCTGATTTATTACATTTTAAAAAGGAAGTTAATTTTAGAATTGTCTTCAGGGATTCCTAAATCCCTTTCTTTTTATCTTCTATGAGCTTTCTTTTTTTGCACTCCACTTAGTTGTGCTGTTTCATTTTACCTAGATATAAAATTGTGTCACTTTATAAATTTGGTTCTATCATAGCAAATAAATTTGAATAATTAAAAATAAATAAAATTTATAAAACAAATTTATAAAATAAAATTTACATTTGAATTTGGACCTTAACACAAAAATTTATATTTGAAAATTAGTAAGTAAAGAAAATTGACTTGGAACATGTAATTTTATTCATCAGGTCTGAGATAGTCAAAATAAATAGAACTTGCAAGGCAGTTGGAAATAATTTCATTCATTTGTCATCTGACGGTTGTGGCTCTATGAAGATTTCCACCCGTGTTTTTCATCTTGAAATAATTCTTGAAGACTTGTGTGCTCACTTTCTGTCCTTTGATGCTGCGTCTTCACAGTTCATTGGACTACTGCTAACACCTGACAGAGGCTACAGCAATCACAAAGAGCATGATACAAATACAAGGACATGCTCAATCTGAAGATGTGTTTTGGTTTGCTTTGAGCAGGACCAGATATGTCACGAATCACATGCTTATAGTGAACAGTGCTGCTGGCGCATTCTTATGTGGTCGATGAGAGAGAACTGGATGTGAGGTTATACCTGACGGGTCCAAAGTGAAAAGGAAAATATAATTGTTAATTGTTATCATATACAAAATTTATAAAATGTACATTTTATTTCTTTGTGGAATTGTTCAACTCCCATATTTGGAGATATGTATGTAATTTAATAATAGCACCACTTCTCAAAGAGCAAGTTTGTTTTATGAGTCATACAGTATCAGTCAATTTCTTAAAAGAAAGTCAGACTGTAGGGAAATTGAAAATACATTTATATAGGTTTTATTATCTAAATATTCATTTAATTTATTTCCTCGAGGAATTGTTCAATTTCCTTACATGAAGATACAAAAATATTCTGATAAAATATGAATGTAATGTTCTGATAAATGCTCTTCATTGCTTTCTTGGAAGACAAATTTAGAGACACACATAAACATTTTACATGATAAATATTGAATTTTATACCCTTTTAATGTGCCTAATACCTCATTTATTAGCTTATATAGAGTAATATCTGCACTGAGTCCCATGAAACTGACAATAAAAAATGAAACTCAGTTGATGCATAAATTAAAAGTTTTCCTGTTATATAAATATTAATATTTACAATATTTTTTGTATTATATTAAATTATTACTCATGTTAGTATTAAATTAAATTATGCTATATTGCATCTGTGTGTATGCCAAGATATTTTAAAGTTATAAATATTATTGTTTAGAAAACTTGGAACATAACTCTGTACATAAATGCTATGCAGTTAAAAAGTAACTTGATTGAATTCATTGCAATGGTCAATTTATTCAAGTTCACTCACTTTTGTGCATCATCTGGGACTGGAGTTCCCATTGGGTGCTTATCAAGATGTGCCTAAAAGCATACCCTTGTGTTTGTATCATGGCAAACAGCATTGCTGACCTCTTGGCTGGAGTTGCTGGATCAGCAGACATGGATGTACAAGGCAATTTTCTCAAAATGGATCAGAGATCTGTTAATCTATTAACATAATCCATCCTTGCCTAGTAACTACTCATGTTGGATACAGTCGAATATTGTGTGAATGTAGCAAGAGTTAGACTCATCAACCCACCCCCACCTCTTGTTTATTAGAAAGAAATAGTATACTCCCAAGAGACCTGCTGAGATAAGGAGTTTCAATTACTCGAAAGCAGACCTTAGGAGACAGATGTCAAAGAAGGTGTTAAAGTGGTAGGGGCCTCATAGCTTAAACAGTCTTGCACGTGGGCACCCTTGTTGACCCTGCATGAACTTTATTTCCTGCCGGCACATTCTTACACACTGGAGCTGGTATCAATTCTATTTAGTGCCCTGCCAGTTCCCTTCCTCTTTGGTACTCGCTTTCCCTTGTGTCCTATCTGCTTGATATCTATGAGTCTTTGCTTTGGACAACTGGTGTCCCTGTTTTGTTTACACCTTAAGCACATGCTTACCTTGCTTACTGGGTAATCTGTCCCTGTCCTCACCTTTTACAGGTGCCAGAGCTGCATTGCAGCATGAACACTCTCCCCAACTTTTCCTCTTTACCTTTAATAGAGGTTTCCCCCAATATTTTCTTAGGTCCTAGCTCATTTAGGTGCATTATTTTCTTGCAACTGAAAATTCTTGAAAGAGCAGCAGGCGTCCAAACCCTTGTCTGAATCACTTTGGACCAAATATGCTTCTGAATTCAGAATATGGTACATGTACCTTATGTTATATAATAACCCTATTTGGGATATTAAACAATGAATATGCAGTGAAATCTGCACGCTCCCACAATGTAGGATAAGTAGACTACACATGACATAAATACAGGTCACTTTTTTGCCAGCAACTAAGTTCAGATCAGGTTGGGCATTGCCTCTACATAAATTACCAAAACAAAACAAACAACTTTTTGCTTTTCAGAGCTTTATGGATTTCAAAATTGTGGATAAGAGATAGTAAACTGTTTATCTTTCACACTTTTGTTAACTATTTGGTCTCAGATCCATGATTTCCCTCTGCTTATATTATTGATCTATTAGATCCTAATCCAGTGGTTCTCAAGCTTCAACATCGATAAAGATCACTTGGGTGGCAGTTTTCTACAACATAACTCTCAAATATTTATTCAGTAGGTGTAGTGTGAGGCCTACAAATTTGCATTTAAATGTGCTGGGCACTCCCTCCCCCAACTTAGATTCTGGATGTCGAAGGTTTTAGGATTACACTCTTTGAAAATACTGTCCTAGACTTTGTGTTTACTTTTCACTATGCTGAACAACTAATATCCTTAGTTCCAGGTTTCATCTCCTGTATTTTGAGGCTTTTTGCTTTTTAAACTTAGAACCAGCTAACTGGCTTATTCTCTTGCTCTTCTTCTATGACTCTTCCTGCTTTTTGCAGCTAGGCCTTATGACAGCTCGCTTCCCAGCAGGATATTAACTTCGCCAATAACTCTTCAGGAATGTTTATCTTTCAATGGCAGGAGTTAGCTTTTTGAACTGAAAGAGGGCTGAATAGTTTCCACTTATCTTTAAGCATCTGTATCACTGGGAATCAGCTTTGAGCTTAAAAAAGTTGTGCAAGGAGTCCTCCTATTTCCATTAGAGTAGTAGTTATGCATAGAAAAACTACAGATAACTCTAATGGGCAAATGATCCACAACAGGCGTAGCAGGACAACTGGCATGAAATGAATTTGTAAGTGGATTCTCAACTCAGCCCTACTTGTAACTTGGTTGTTTTGCAGGACCAGTTTCCTTTTGAATGAATAAAAAAGTTAAGTTTCTAAGGTTTCCTTTCTCTTTCCAATGATATTGCTGATTTCTATTTTAAGCCAGCCTCCTGAGAGCTTCCTGCAATTGGAGAATAATCAGATTGTAAGAGGATATGTTAAGAGAAGTGAAGGGAAAAAAAACAGTCTGGAAAAGGACCCAGGTATTTATTTGGTTAATAGATTTCTTGTAAACAAGTGTTTGCTTCTCTCTAAGTAGAACTTTAAACAACTCTGCTAAGAACAGCTTAAATGGTCATTCACTAATAAGGGGAACAAAGAATACGTAAGTCTAAAAGTGCTCTTTCGAACTACATGAATAACATTATGTCTATAGATTCATGATTATCAAACTGGGCCATATGCCATTTTACCAAGATTTAACTGGAATTAGAAAGTAAATGTGGTGCATGATCCTTATGTTAAAAGAAATAGTGACGTAGTGGTGTAGAATACAAGATTTGTGTGTTTTAATTAATAAAACACAAGCCTGTAATAAATACGAGGCATTTGGTGCTTCTTTAGATTAAGAACTCATTTCCTACAGGGGTCTGTCTTCATTCTCAGTGATTTAGGGTAAATTGGTGGGAATATTTGGGAAACACTGCAGATGATTGTGACATGTGTGGTTAGGTATTTCCTGTAAAGAGCCCAAACGTGCCCACTTTGTTATTCTAGTGCCTGCCCTTGAATTCTCTGTCTCCACTTGCAATGTATGGAGTTGAAAGCTGTATGAAAATCACAGGTCTCAGTTGTGCTACCACGGATATGCAACAGGATGTTAAAATTGAACTATTTCTGTCTCTGTTTTGGCTGAAGCCCCAAGACAATATTTGCCAACTATTCCCACATTCTAATGTTAGACCACCTATGTAGGACTTATAAAGAAATAGAGAAGGAACCCACAAAACTTCTTTCCACCTGGCAGGTAACAACCTACAGCTGGCCAACTGGGGCAGAGGAGAAGCTTTAACTTTAAATGAAGTTTGATATTACATGGACTGGACATTTTAATTGCTGAAATGAGGCTTTCTTTCTTTTTTTATGTGTGTGATGAGGTCTGATCAGAGGAATTCTTATTACCAATGAATGACCAAAAAGTCATGGGACTTTTTCTAGATTTCATCTGGGTAGCAAAGAAAACAATACCACCAAGTGGGATCAGATGGGCAGTGGGGGAAACAAAGATTAAAAAATATATATATCTATACACACACACACACACACACACACACACATATACACCTATGACTGGGAATGAATCATGAAGAAAGAAGCACATAAGGAAACATCTAGAGATTTCTACCAACTCTTCTTATTTGTTTGTTTTAAAGGGTTATGTTGCTTACATTTATGACTCTTAAGCTTCCACCAAAAAAAGGATTTTTTCTTTTCCCTTTACAACACATTCTTTACCTACCTCTGCTACATATCTTGAAGTCTTTCCTCATTCAGTGCTGCTCATAGTGTTTATTTTATCCACTTTTCACTTGCTTTAAAATATTGGGACAATATAGTTTATCATCTTCTATAGGATCTGCATTCTCCTATTTGATGATGTTGGAATGACTTTCTGATTTCTTGGGGAGTACTTTCCAATTTCCAGAAACACTTAAGGCTGCAAACGGAAAAGGAGAATAACATTGTAAAAATAAATAAATAATGGTTGTAACTTCACAAAAAGCTTTTTAGCACCTGATTTACAAATTCTTGAGCTGCTTACCAGTTTTATCTAATCAGGAGGACTGGGCTGGGATCCAGGGTATATAAATCGATCCAAATATATTATTATGAGAACTCTATCTTCCAGATCGCTGTGAGTTGGAATAGACTCGGCAGCAGTGGGTGGTGGGTGGTCTTCCAAATCACAGGATGTTTTTCCAAGGTGAGCAGAGAAAGAATTCTTTTTATCAAGGAAAATATTTTTTTTAAAAAGTCTTATTAACTATATGAGAATTGTTTTACTTTGTAAAGTCAGAGACACTTGTTAAAGGTTAGGAATTCAAAGACACAGATGTTCAAAAGTGGATCTTGAGAAGATACTGGTGAGAGATATGAATATGAAACAGATATTTTTTGAGCATCTATTACATGTCAGGCATTGTGCTATGTTCTGGCCACACAAAGGCAAATAATGGGTGGTTCCTGATCTCTTGATGCTCACAAGTGTAGAAAAGAAAAACACATAAATAATTAATACTTAGAATAATACCTGAAATAAGATGAAGTGTAAAAGATAAAATGGGAAACGACCACAGAAGGAGGGTTACCTCTGTTAGAGAAGTCAGGGGAGCCTTCTTTTCAAAGGTCAAATCAGCGCTGGGTTTTGAAGAATAGCCCAGGAAACATGAGCACTCAAAGCAGAGGAGCAGGAAGTGCAGATGCCTGGGTGTAACACAGCATGGTGCATTTGGGACACACATTAGCAAGTAGTCTCATTGGAGCATTTTAAGTACATGTGGGTAGGGATTGGTAAGCGCCCTAAAGTGGTGGGAAGGGACAGGGGATAAAAGGACTTTGCTAAGGACCTTCATCTTGAGGACAATGGGAAGTCAGTGAAAGATTTTTTGCCATTGAGAGACATATGAATAGATCAGCCTTTTAAAAGAGTTCATGTGGTTCAAAATATAAAATGAAATGGAGGAATAGGGGAGCCTACAAACAGTAAGAAAACAGATTTCTGTGACAGAGGGAGAAGGGCAGTTATAGAGGGAACAAGAGAGACATTATTTTAGAGATAGAGTACTCAGGAAGAGAAAGAGGGAGGAAGGGAAGGAGGGAGACAGACAGGAGAGAAGAGAAGAGATAATCAAGAAAAGAGATCAGAAATTATGGTGCAATTAAAGAAGTAATTTGCTTAAAATTTTGGAGTCTAGATGTATTGCTGTTAGGTGCTGGTGAGTCGGTTCCGAATCATAGCGAACCTATGTACAACAGAATGAAACACTACCCGGACCTGTACCATTCTCACAATCGTTATGCTTAGTCCGTTGTTGCAGCCACTGTGTCAGTCCATTTCATTGAGGGTCTTCCTCTTTCGTGCTAACCCTCTACTAAGCATGATGTCCTTCTCCAGAGACTGGTCCCTGCTGATAACATGTCTAAAGTGTGTGAGAAGTCTTGCCATCCTTGCTTCTAAGGCATGTTCTAGCTATATTTCTTCCAAGACAGATTTGTTCATTCTTCTGGCAGTCCATGGTATATTCAATATTCTTCTCAATCACTGTAATCCAAAGACATCAATTCTTCTGTCTTCCTTATTCACTGTCCAGCTTTCACATGCATATGAGGCGATTGAAAATACCATGCCTTGGGTCAGGCTTACGTTAGTCCTTTAAGTGAAATCTTTGCTTTTTAATGCTTTAAGAAGTCTTTTGCAGCAGATTTGCCCAATGCAATGCATTGTTTGATTTCCTGAGTGCTGCTTCCGTGGGTGTTGATTATAGATCTAAGTAAAATGAAATCCTTGACAACTTTAATCTTTTATCCGTTTATCATGATGTTGCTTATTGGTTCAGTTGTGAAGATTATTGTTTTCTTGATGTTGAGGTGTAATGCATACTGAAGGCTGTAATCTTTGATCTTTACCAGTAAGTGCTTCAAATCCTCTTCACGTTCAGCAGACAAGGTTGTCTCACCTACGTATCACAGGTTGTTAATGAGTCTTCCTCTAATCCTGATGCCCCATTCTTTTTCATATAGTCCAGCTTCTCAGGTTAGTTGCTCAGCACACAGATTGAATAAATTTTGTGAAAGGATACAACCCTGACACACACCATTCCTGACTTTACACCATGCAGTATCCCCTTGTTCCGATCGAATGACTGCCTCTTGGTCTATGTACAGGTTCCTCATGAGCACCGTTAGTGTTCAGGATGATGTTATCCATAATTTGGTATGATTCCACACAACTGAATGCCTTTGCATAGTCAATAAAACACAGGTAAACATCTTTCTGGTGTTCTCTGCTTTCAACCAAGATCCATCTGACATCGGCAATGATATATACCTCATTCCATGTCCTCTTCTGAATCCGGCTTGAATTTCTGGCAGTTCCCTGTCAATGTACTGCTGCAACCACTTTTGAATGACCTTCAGCAAAATTTTACTTCATGTGATATTAATAATATTGTTCCATAATTTCTGCATTCGCTTGGATCACCTTTCTTTGAAATGGGCACAAATGTGAATCTCTTCCAGTCGGTTGGTCAGGTAGCTGTCTTCCGAATTTTTTGGCATAGATGAATGAGCGCCCTCAGTGCTGCATCTGTTTGTTAAAACATCTCAATTGGTATTCCATCAATTCCTGGAGCCTTGTTTTTCTCCAGTGCCTTCAGTGCAGCTTGGACTTCTTCCTTCAGTACCATCATTTCTCGATCATATGATACCTCCTGAAATGGTTGAAGGTCAACCAATTCTTTTTGGTACAGTGACTCTGTGTGTTTCTTTCATCTTCTTTTGATGCTTCCTACATTAATATTTTTCCCCCTAGAATTCTTCAATATTGCAACTCAAGGCTTGAATTTTCTCTTCAGTTCTTTCAGCTTGAGAAATGCTGAAAGTGTTCTTCCCTTATGATTTTCTAACTCCAGGTCTTTTCACATTTTATTGTAATACTTTAGTTTGTCTTCTCGAGCTGCCCTTTGAAATCTTCTGCACAGCTCTTTTACTTCATCATTTCTTCCTTTCACTTTAGCTACTCCACATTCAAGAACAAGTTTCAGAGTTTTTTCTGACATTCATTTTGGTATTTTCTTTCTTTTCTGTCTTTTTAATGACCTCTTTCTTTATTTATGATGTCCTTGATGTCATTCCACAACTCATCTGGTCTTCGGTCATTAGTGTTCAATGCATCAAATCTGTTCTCGAGATAGTCTCTAAATTCAGATGGGATATACTTAAGGTCACATTTTGGCTCTAGTGGACTTGTTCTAATTTTCTTCAGCTTCAGGTTGAACTTGCATATGAGCAATTAATACTCTGTTCTGCAGTCAGCCCCTGGATTTGTTCTGACTGATCATATTAAGATTTTCCATCATCTCTTTCCACAGATGTAGTCAATTTGACTCCTGTGTATTCTATCTGGTAAAGTTCACATGTATAGTTGCCCTTTATGTTGTTGAAAAAAGGTATTTTCAATGAATAAGTTGTTGGTCTTGCAAAATTCTATCATGTGATCTTTGGAGTAGTTTCTATCACCAAGGCCATATTTTCCAACTAGTCATCCTTCTTCTTTGTTTCCAACTTCTGCATTCCAATTGCCAGTAATTACCAATGCATCTTGATTGCATATTTAATCAATCTGAGACTGCATAAGTTGATAAAAATATTCAATTTCTCCATCTTTTGCCTCAGTGGTTGGTTCATAAATTTAAATAATAGTCATATTAACTGGTCTTCCTTGTAGGCATATGGATATTATCATATCACTGACAGCATTGTACTTCAGGATAGATCTTGAAATGTTCTTTCTGACTATGAATGCAATGCCATTCCTGTTCAATTTGTCATTCCTGGTGTAGTAAACCATATGATTTTCTGATTTAAAATGGCCAATTTCAGTCCATTTCAGGTCACTTATGCCAAGGATATCAATGTTTATGCATTCCATTTCATTTTTGATGACTTCCAATTTTCTTATATTCATACCACCTTCTAATTATTAATGGATGTTTGCAGCTGTTTCTTCTCATTTTGAGTCTTGCTGCATCAGCAAATGAAGGTCCCAAAAGCTTGACTTCATCCCCGACATTAAGGTCAACTCTACTTTAAGGAGCCAACTCTTCCCTAGTTGTATTTTGAGTGGCTTCCAACCTGATGGGCTCATCTTCTGGTACTATATCAGACAGTGTTCCTCTGCTATTCATAAGGTTTTCGCTGCTTAATTTTTTCAGAGGTAGACTGCCAGGTCCTTCTTCCTAGTGTGAGACAGACTAGGTGTATTAGACAGAATAATGCCTCCCCCTTCCCCAAGATGTCCACATTCTAATACTTGGAGCCCATACATATGTTAACTTACATGGCAAGGGGACTTACCTATGTGATTAAGTGAATGCTTTTAAGATTGAAAGATTAGCCTGTATTATCTAGGTGGGCACAATGTAATCACAAGGGTACTTACAAACGAAGGAGGCAGGAGATTCAGAGGGAGATTTGGAGATGGAAGAAGGAAGCCACAAACCAAGCAATGCAGGTGGCATCTTGAAGTTGGAAAAGGCAAATAAATTGACTAAAGACTGAAATATTTCAGATTAAAAGACTCGTACTTTTGACAGTGGAAAGAATACCAGCTTAGAATAAGCCATCTTGAGTTCCAGTAGCAGAAATTACTCCAACCAGCAGAGTGAGTGAGTGAGTGACTTCATTTCTCTTAATCTCCAAAAACGTAAAGAGTTTGGACTCCGTGTACCTGGCTATTTAAAGCTCAACTATTATATAATTCTATCAGGCACTGTTCAAGAAAGATTAATTATAAAAAATTAAAGGGAATGGTGCACTCTAGAATTAAAGACTTTAAAATGATGTCCCATTACTCTAATGGAGATATGCTGGGCCCCTTGCATTACAAGGACTTGCTTATGTTTCACACTTTAACTTAACAAGATAAACAAGACCAGAGACCAATATGGTTGATTAAATTGTTCTCACATTTTTTTTCTTTCTTTTGTCCAAGCTTTCGTTAGTTTTGTTAAAGAAGATATTTCTCCTATTTTACTTTTCACTACTCCTTTCTGGTGAGCATCTAATGAAATCACAATTGCCAGGCACTCAGAATTTCAGAGTTCGTATTCTGTAATACCGTCTGCAAGCTGTAGTAGCGATGAACACCTGTTTGGGCCAGCATCACACACATAGAGTTCCTTTTTGATGGCCTTAAGGCCATTGTTGCTGAGGATGACCAAGTTGACTTTGTCTTGGAAAATTGTTTACAGAGTCTGCTTGATCTTTTACTACTAGGGTTTTCACTACTAAAGTTTTCTGTTTTGTTTAATTTTTACTATTGAGGTATTGTTTACATACAATAAAATTCACCCTTTATAATTTCAATAAATCTTGAAAAATGTTCACATTCAGGTAATGTCATGGTTTGAATTATGTCCCCCCAAAAATGTGTGTATCAATTTGGCTGGGCCATGATTCCCAGAATTGTGTGGTTGGCCTCCATTTTGTGATGGTAATTTTGTGTTAAAAAGGATTAGGGTGGGATTGTAAAACCACCATTACCCTGTCACCTCCATTGTAAAGGGAGTTTCCCTGGGGTGTGGCCTGCACCACCTTTTATCTCTCAAGAGTTGAAAGGAAAGGGAAGCAAGCAGAGAATTGGGGACCTCATACCATCAAGAAAGCAGTGCTGGGAGCAGAGCGCGTCCTTTGGACCGGGGTCCCTGCACAGAGAATCTCCTAGTCCGGGGGAACAGCGAAGAGAAGAAGGCCGACAGAGAGAAATAACTTTCCCCTGGAGCTGATGCTCTGAATTTGGACTTTTAACCTACTTTGACTGTGAGGAAATAAACTTCTCTTCGTTAAAACCATCCACTTGTGGTATTTCTGTTATAGCAGCACTAGATAACTAAGACAGGTAATCATTATTACAACCAAGATATAGAACATTTCCTTCACCTCAAAAAGTTCCTTTATACAACCTTGCACTCAATCTCCTCCCCCTATCCCTAGCCAGTGAGCTGTGCTTTATCCCTTTATTTTTGCCTTATCTAGAATTGCACAAAAATGGAATCATTCACTGTGCAGTATTGTATATCTGACTCCTCTCACTTGGCATGATACTTCCGAGCTTCATTCAGGTCTTGCGTTGTGTGTGTTATCGCTGAGTAGTAGTCCACTGTATGGATATACCATAATTGATTTATCCATTTACCTAGTGATGGACATTTGGGATGATTATAGCTTGGGGCTGCTATGGACAAAGTGGCTATGAACATTTACATACAGGTCTTTGCATGGACGTGTATTTTCATTCATTTTTGGTAAATATGTTTGGAGATGAATTGCTAGGTTGTATAGTAAGTCAATGTTTAATTTTATAAAGAACCACCAAACTGTAGCAGACTTCCGTTTGCTCCACATCCTTCCTAGAACTAATGTGTTGAGCAACTTATGTGGTTATTTGCCATCTGTACATCTTCTCTGGTGATGTGTCTATTCAAATATTTTCCCATTTTTTAATGGGTAATTTTTTTTCTCTTGCTATTGCGTTGTAAGAGTTCGTTGTATATTCTGAACACAAACCCTTTATCAGCTATATACTATGCAAATACTTTTTCCTAGTCTGTGGCTTGCCTTTTAGTTTTGTTAACTATCTTTCAAAGAGCAAAAGTTTTTAATATTCATAAAGTTCATTTTATAATTTTTCTCCTTTATGCTTTATGCTTTTAATATCCTGTTTAAGAAATCCTTGACTAACCTTAGGTCACTAAAATTTTTCTTCTACAATTTCTTTTAGAAGTTTTTAGTTTTAATTTTTATGTTTATTTTTATGAGCTATTTCAAACTATTGTGTGTTTTATGTGGTAAATGTCAGGGATAATTTTTTGCTTACAGATATCAGTTGTTCCAGAATTATTAGTTGAAAATAACTGCAAAACTGCCTGTTGGAATTTTTATTGGTATTGTATTGAATCGATAAATTAATTTGTGGAAGATAGTCATCTTCAATAATATTGATTCTTACGATCCATAAACATAGTATCTCTTTCCATGTATTTAGATCTTTAATTTCATTCATCAGTATTTCCTAGTTTTCAGTATACAGATTTTGAATATGTTTTGTTAACTTTATACCTAAAGATTTCATGTTTTTAGTGCTAGTATAAGCCGTATTGTTTTATTCCACTTCTTCATTGCTCATGTACAGAAATATAATTAATTTTTTTATATTGACTTTGTGTATACTGCAACATCTCATTTATTAGTTTTGGTAGATTTGGTAGATATCTTTGGATTTTCTACATAGACAATCATATCATCTGTAAAGAGTGATTTATTTCTTCTTTCCAACTGATCCCTTTATTTGTTCTTTCTTTCCATAGTCAGCTAGCTAGAACTCCAGTACAATGTTGAATAGAAGTGGTGAGAGTAGCTACCATAATCTTTTTCCTAGTCTTAGAAAGTGTTAACATCTTTCATCACGAAGTATGATGTGAGCTGTAGGCTTTTTTTTTTTTTTTTGACTTTATTTACTTTTTTATTGTTGTAGTTTAAATGAATTTTACATTTCAAGTTAGTCTCCCTTAAAAAAATGTATACATACATTGTTATGTGACCGTAATTCCTTTCCCCATACTGTGATAGCACACTCCTCCTTTCCACCCCTGATTCCCCATGTCCATTCAACCAGCTCCTAACCCTCTCTGCCTTCCCATCTCACTTCCGGACAGAAGCTGCCCGTTTAGTCTCTTGTATCTACTTGAGCTAAAAGGCACACTCCTCACAAGTATCACTTTATGTCCCCCAGTCCCGTCCAGTCCCTGTCTGAAGAGCTGGCCTCGGAAATTGTTTTAGTTCTGGGCTGATAGAGAATCTGGGGGCCATGCTTTCTGGGGTTCCTCCAGTCTCAGTCAGACCATTAAGTCTGGTCTTCTTACTAGAATTTGAGTTCTGCACACCACCTTTCTCCTGCTCCATCTGGGACTCTGTTGTGTTCCTTGTCAGGGCAGTCATTGGTGGTAGCCGGGCACCATCTAGTTCTTCTTGTCTCAGGCTGATGAAGTCTCTGGTTTATGTGGCCCTTTCTGTCTCATGGGCTAATACTTTCCTTGTGTCTTTGGTGTTCTTCATTCTCCTTTACTCCAGGTGGTTGGGACCAATTGATGCATCTTAGATGGCCGCTTGCAAGCTTTTAAGACCTCAGACGCCACTCACTGAAGTAGAATGCAGAACATTGTTTTAATAAGCTTTGTTATGTCAATTGAACTAGATGTCCCCTGAAAGCATGGTCCCCAGATCCCTACCCCTGCTACTCTGTCCCTCAAAGTGTTTGATTTATTCAGGACACTTCTTAGCTTTGGTTAAGTCCAGTTGTGCTGACTTCCCCTGTAGATTGTGCTGTCCTTCTCTTCACCTAAGATAATGCTTGTCTACTATCTAGTTAGTAAATAATCCTCACCCTCCCTCCCCACTCTCATAACCATCAAAGAATGTTTTCTTCTGTGTTTAAACCTTTTCTTGAGTTCTTACAATAGTGGTCTTATACAGTATTTGTCCTTTTGTGACTGACTAAATTCACTCATAATAATGCCCTCCAGCTTCCTGCATGTTATGTTTCACAGCTTCATCCTTCTTCTTTATCATTGCATAGTATTCCATTGTGTGGATATACCATAATTTGTTTACCCATGAATCCATTGATGGGCACCTAGATTTTTTCCATCTTTTTGCTATCGTGAACAGTGATGCAATGAACATGGGTGTGTATATATCTATTTGTGTGATGACTCTTATTTCTCTAGGATATATTCCAAGGAGCGGGATAGCTGGATCGTATGGTACTTCTATTTCTAGCTTTTTAAGGAAGCACCAAATCGATTTCCAAAGTACTGTACCATTTTACCCACCAACACTGTATAAGTGTTCCAGTTTCTCCACAACCTCTCCAGCGTTTATTATTTTGTGTTTTTTGGATTAATGCTAGCTTTGCTGGGGTGAGATGATATCTCATTGTAGTTTTGATCTGCATTTCTCTAATGGCTAATGATTGTCAGCATTTCTTCATGTGTCTGTTAGCTGCCTGAATATCTTCTTTGGTGAGGTGCCTGTTCATATCCTTTGCCCATTTTTTAATTGGGTTCTTTGTCTTTTTGTTGTTGAGGTTATGCAGTATCTTGTAGATTTTAGAGATTAGAAGCTGATCGGATTTGTCGTAGCCAAAAATTTTTTCCCAGTCTGTAGGTTGTCTTTTTACTCTTTTGGTGAAGTCTTTTGATGAGCATAAGTGTTTGATTTTTAGGAGCTCCCAGTTATCTAGTTTCTCTTCTGGTGCTTGTGCATTGTTACTTATGGTTTGTGCTGCGTTTATGCCATGTGTTAGGGCTCCTAGCATTGTCACTATTTTACTTCCATGATATTTATTGTTTTTGATTTTATACTTAAGTCTTTGATCCATTTTGAGTTAGTTTTTGTGCATGTTGTGAGGTATGGGTCTTGTTTCAGTTTTTTGCAGATGGATAGCCAGTTACGCCAGCACCATTTGCTAAAGAGACTGTCTTTTCCCCAGTTAACAGACTTTGGGCCTTTGTCAAATATCACCTGCTTGTAGGTGGATGAATTTATGTCTGGATTCTCAATTCTGCTCCATTGGTCTATGTATCTGTTATTGTACCAGTACCAGGCTGTTTTGACTACCGTGGCAGTATAATAGGTTCTAAAATCAGGTAGTGTGAGGCCTCCCACTTTATTCTTCTTGAGTAATGCTTTACTTATTCAGGGCCTCTTCCCTTTCCATAAGAAGTTGATGATTTGTTTCTCCATCTTATTAAAAAATTCCATTGGAATTTGGATCAGTATTGCATTGTATCTGTAGATCGCTTTGGGTAGAATTGACACTTTCACAATGTTGAGTCTTCCTATCCATGAGAAGGGTATGTTTTTCCACTTATGCAGGTCTCTTTTGCTTTCTTGCAGTAGTGTCTTGTAGTTTTCATTGTATAGGTCTTTTCTGTCTCTGGTTAGATTTATCCCTAAGTATTTTATCTTCTTGGGGGCTATTGTAAATGGTATTGATTTGGTGATTTCCTCTTTGAGGTTCTCTTTGTTGATGTAAAGGAATCCAACTGATTTTTATATGTTTATCTTGTATTCTGAAACTTTGATGAAGTCTTCTATTAGTTCCAGTAGTTTTCTTGTGGATTCTTTAGGGTTTTCTGTGTATAAGATCATATCATCTGCAAATAGAGTTACTTTGACTTCTTCCTACCAATTTGGATGCCCTTTATTTCTTTTTATAGCCTAATTGTTCTGGCTAGGACTTCCAGCACAATGTTGAATAAGAGTAGCAATAAAGGACATCCTTGTCTGGTTCCTGTTCTCATGGGCAATGCTTTCAAAGTCTGTCCATTTGGGATGATGTTGGCTGTTGGCTTTATATAAATGCCTTTAATTATATTGAGGAATTTCCCTTCTACTCCCATTTTGTTGAGAGTTTTTTTTTTTTATCATGAATGGGTGTTGGACTTTGTCAAATGCCTTTTCTGTATTGATTGATAAGATCATGTGGTTCTTGTCTTTTGTTTTATTTATGTGATGGATTATATTGATTGTTTTTCTAATGTTGAACCATCCCTGCATACCTGGTATAAATCCCACTTGATCCTTGTGAATTACTTTTTTGATATGTTACTGAATTTTATTCGCTAGAATTTTGTTGAGAATTTTTGTGACAATGTTTATGAGGGATGTTTGTCTGTAATTTTCTTTTTTTGTGGTGTCTTTACCTGGTTTTGGTATCAGGGTTATGCTGGCTTCATAGAATGAATTTAGGAGTATTCCATACTTTTCTATGCTCTGAAATACCTTTAGTAGTAGTGATGTTAACTTTTCTTTGAAAGTTTGGTAGAATTCTCCAATGAAGCCATCCGGGCCAGGGCTTTTTTTTGTTGGGAGTTTTTTAATTGCCTTTTCAATCTCTTCTTTTGTTATGGCTTTATTTAGTTGTTCTACCTCTGTTTGTGTTACTTTAGGTAGGCAATGAGTTTCTAGAAACTTGTCCATTTCCTCTAGGTTGTCAAATTTGTTAGAGAATAGTTTTTCATAGTATTCTGTTACGATTCTTTTAATTTCAGTTGGGTTTGTTGTGATATCACCCGTCTCATTTCTCATACGGGTTATCTGCTTCCTCTCGTTTTTTTCTTTTGTCAGTTTAGCCAATGGTTTATCAATTTTGTTGGTCTTTTCAAAGAACCAGCTTTTAGTCTTGTTAACTATTTCAATTGTTTTTCTATTCTCTATTTCATTTAATTCTGTTCTAATTCTCATTATTTCCTTTCTTCTGGCACCTGAGGTCTTCTTTTGCTGCTCTCTTTCTGCTTGTTCCAGTTGTAGAGTTAATGTTTTGATTATGGCCCTTTCTTCTTTTTGGATGTGTGCATTTATTGCTATCAACTGACCTCTGAGCACTGCTTTTGCTGTATCCCAAAGGTTCTGGTAGGATATGTTTTCATTCTTGTTTGATTCTGTAAATTTCTTTATTCCATCCTTAATTTCTTCTATAACCCAGTAGTTTTTTAGCAAGTTGTTGTTCAGTTTCCATGTGTTTGATTTTTTTTTTTTTCCTTGCTTTTTCTGTTGTTGATTTCTACTTTTATGGCTTTGTGGTCAGAAAAGATACCTTGTAATATTTGGATGCTTTGGATTTTGTTAAGGCTTGCTTTATGGCCTAATATGTGGTCTATTCTGGAGAATGTTCCATGTGCATTGGAAAAGAAAGTATAGTTGGCTGCTATTGGGTGCAGTGTTCTGTATATGCCTATGAGATCAAGTAGGTTGATTGTAGCATTTAGCTCTTCTGTGTCTTTGTTGAGCTGCTTTCTGGATGTTCTGTCCTTCACCGAAAGTGGTGTGTTAAAGTCTTCTACTCAGCTCTGTGCTGAGTCTTTTTTCTTTATGTGTTTTCTTTCTAACTTTTTCATTGTTGTTGATTTTGTGTTTGTCAACTCTTTATATTTTTCTAGCTTTTTATTTTGAGTTGTAGGATTGTTATTTTTCTTTGCGGTTAACTTAATATTTACCCCTATTTTTCTAAGTTTATACAGGTCTTTTATTTCTTTATATCTCCTTGACTTCCTCTCCATATGAAAAATCTATGCCCACATTTTTTAAGTCCCTCTTTTTTGTTTTAATTTTGTCATTTTTTACATATTGACGTCTGTTTCCCCATTTTCAGTGTTTTAGCTTTGATTCATTTTTGTGACTTCCCTATCAGGGTTGATATCTGGTTGCTCTGTCCTGGATTCTAGGGTAGTTATTTGATGTTAGTGATTTTCTAACCAGAGGACTCCCTTTAGTATTTCTTGTAATTTTGGTTTGGTCTTTTGCAAATTCCCTAAACTTCTGTTTATCTGGAAATGCCCTGATTTCACCATCATATCTGAGAGACAGTTTTGCTGGCTATGTAATTCTTGGCTGGCAGTTTTTTTCCTTCAAGGTTTTATATATGTTATCCCATTGCCTTCTTGCCTGCATGGTTTCTGCTGAGTAGTCCTAGCTTATTCTAATTGACTCTCCTTTGTAGATGACTTTTCTTTTATCCCTAGCCACTCTTAAAATTCTCTCTTTATCTTTGGTTTTGGCAAGTTTGATTATAATGTGTCTTGGTGACTTTCTTTTGGGATCTACCTTATGTGGGATTCAATGATTGTGTTGGATAGATATCTTGTCACCTTTCACAATATCAGGGAAGTTTTCTGCCAACAAATCTTCAACAATTTTCTCTGTATTTTGTGTTATCCCTCCCTGTTCTGGTACTCCAATCACTCATAGGTTATTCCTCTTGATAGAGTCCCACATAATTCATAGGGTTTGTTCACTTTTTAAAAATTCTTTTATCTGATTTTTCCTCAAATATGTTGATGTCAAGTGCTTTATCTTCAATCTCACTAATTCTGACTTCTGTTGCCTCAATTCTGCTCCTATGAGTTTCTATTGGGTTGTCTAATTCTGACATTTTATTGTTAATCTTCTGGATTTCTGATTGCTGTCTGTCTATGGATTCTTGCAGCCTGTTAAATTTGTCATTATGCTATTCACTAATCTTTTTCAATTTCCTCTATTGCATGTTCTGCATTTTGCTTAATTTCCTGTCTAATTTCTTGAAGAGTTCTGTATATTTATCTTTTGTATTCTGCCTCTGGTAATTCCAAGAAATTTTCCTCCTCTGGAAAATTCCTAGATTCTTTATTTTGGGAGCTTATTGAAGCCATCGTTGATTGCCTCTTTATGTGATTTGATATTGACTGTTGTCTCTGAGCCATCAATAAGTTATTATATTTATTTATTTTATGTTTGCTTACTGTATTCTAGCTTCTTGTTTTGTTTTGATATGCTCAAATAGGCTGCTCGTATGAGCTAGTTTGATTATTGACACCTTTGAAGCTCTAATGTCCTGTCACCAGGTGGTTAGATTTGATACTAGGTATGTGAGCTCTGGAGTTTGCCCATTCCTCCTGTATGGACTCAGCTTAGGTGCCCAGAGAGATAGCCACCAAGTGTGTGGTGTAGGCTCTCACCTACAGTCCTAGACAAGAATGGGTGATTGGTGTAGGCAGAGGCATCTGGCTGCAGCAGGGGGACACACTCTGAGCAAGGCAGGGGGCTGACGGCCACCCCTCTGTGTCTAAGAGGAAGGCGTGTCCTTGTTCCCTAGAGTGCGTAAGTGGATGAGTTTTGCAGTCTGACTATGAGTACCCAGTGCTGTTGGCTGTAAGGACTGAGGTCACATCTTATTCTAGGGCCCCTATCCCAGGTGGCTAGGTGGTGTGGGTGGAGCCACCAGTCCTCAGGCCCCAGATGTGGGTAGGTGAAGTCCCTGCTTAATGGGCAGAGCAGTGTCAAATGTCATGAACCTGCCACGTCACAGCTTAAACAGTTCAAGTTAGACTTCTGGTATATACCCTGTTGTACTGCAGTAATGCGGGCCTGTACTGTTAAAATAGGCCCACACAAGTCTCTGCAAGGGGAAAGGCACTCAGTGTCCGTGGATCCCTTATGCCTGTGCGTAGGCAAAGGAGCTGTGCCTATCCTGTGTTCTTGGCTTAGGAGAACTGGCAGTTTATTTTTTTCCCCTGTTTGTTAATTTGTTCACTCTCCAAGGCTGGGAGAATGGTTCAGGGCATGTGACGGATCCTTCTTCTGGCCCAGGGGACTCAGCAATTGCTGAAGCTTGTCCAGGACCCAGTGCAGAGCAGGGGCCCGGAGGTAAATTGGAGAGAGTTTTTTCCCTAAGAGGGGTGTTTTTGATCTGTGCGGTAGGCCATATGCATGTACTTATCTTTCGCTGATCGTGAGCTGCTTCTCACTGGTTTTGGGTGGTTAAGTAGACTCTCTGGCACTGGGTCTGTCCCGGTGCGGAAAACGCGCCTCCCGAGCACTGCTGCTTGCCTGCCTCACTGCTCACCTCCGAGCTGATTAGGTCTGAAGGGCTCAGGCTCTTGCCGGGTCAGTTCTGGCAACTCCTCATTGCTTCTGAACTGTCTCTCCCTCCCCCGCCACTCAGTCTGGTTCCTCAATTTTGCCTTAGATGTTCAGGGCTCCTGACTGTCATATATAATTGATTCACTTGTGTTTTGGGGTCTTTGTTGAAAGAGGGTCCACGGGAAGCATTTGACTTCTCTGCCATCTTGGCCCTGCCTCAGCTGTAGGCTTTTTGTAGATGCTGAGTCTCTTATTCTTTTTAATCATAAATTGATGTTGAGTTATTCAATTATTCCTTTTTCATTATTGAGATCCTCAGATAACTTTTCTCCTTTTAGTCTGTCAGTATGGATAACTTTACGACCGAGTTTTCAATGTTGAATCAACCTTCCCTTCCCAGGATAATCTCCACTTGATCACAATATTTATCTTTTTACATATTTCTAGATTGGTTTACTAACATTTTGTAAAGGTCTTTGCATCCATGTTCAAGAAATATATTAATTTCTAGCTTTTTTTTTTTCATATAATGTCTTTGGTTTTGGTATCAGAGTAATGCTGGCCTCAGAAAATAAGTTAGGAAACTTATTTTCCTAATTATTTTATTTTCTGGAAGAGGTTGTGTGGAATTGGTGTCATAGCTTCTTTAAATGTTTAGTAGAATTCTTCAGTGAAGGCTTATGTTTTGTTCTCTTATACATAAGGTTGTCACAAGTTGGAGCTTACTAGACAGCAGCTAACAACAACAACAATGCAGACCGTACTCTGGACCATAATGTATCAATCAATTTAAAAGAATTGACAGCATACAAAATATGATCTCAGACCACAACAGATTTAACCTGTAAATCAATAATAGATATCTGGAATATCCCAAAATATTGGGAGCTTTTCAAAATACTGAGAAGGAGGTATTGTCCAGTTAGTGCTGATACCAATCTTGGCATCACAAAGCAGAGTACAGAAGGTTAGGTTTTGAGCTGAGAGAGGAGTTTAATAACCAGTCTATTGACTTATATGTTTAGAGCCCTTTAGAAAAATATCCATTGCCATCGAGTTGATTCCAACTCATAGCCACCCTTTAGGACAGAGTACAACTGACCCATAGGGTTTCCAAGGCTGTAATCTTCACGAAAGCAGACTGCCAAATGTTTCTGCTGTGGAGCGGCTAGTTGGTTCAAACTGCCGACCTTTTGGTTAGCAGCCCAATGCTTAATCACTGCACCACCAGGGATCCTGCATTTGGGGATGGTTCTCTCAAGCTTCTCAGAAGGTGCTGATTTTATCAGCAACACAGGACTTCATTATTTGTCTGAAGCACTTTTAAGCAATTTAAACTCTTAATTTTTTTTTTTTTAACCCTTAAACAACTAGTGATTTTAGTTTACTCATTCGTCAAACTTTTTCTGAATATCTTTTCTGACTCCTGCACTATGCCTGCTTCTGCTTACTAAGCCAAAGGTGGGACAGACTCAACAAGTGAAACATGGTGCAGGTGTAAAGCAGGTTCATTGGTGAAATTTATAGGCAGAGTGTCAACAACACACAGGTAGTCTCCCTAGGTCTCACTTCCTAACAGAGAGATGTACTTGGCCCTGGTGTGGCTGAATGTATAGTGAGGTGCTCCTGGAGAGGGTTCTTCCCCTGCCACCCCCCACCCTCGTACTACACACACAGATTTTCATGGGGAAGTTGGAAAGAGGCAGAAAGGATCATTAGACTGACAGCACAACAATGGTTTACACGTCAGGGTTCAGTGAGGAAAAAGAAACCACTTTAGTTATTTGAACAGAAGAATTTAACATAAGATTTGTTAACTAGGTTTCACATCGTTAGCTAGGTAAACTAGAGAGTAAAGAGAATTCTAAGAAGTCACTTAGACAGCGACGGTAGGAAGCAGTGACCACCCCTAAGGCTGAGAAGGGAAGAAAGGAAAGTGGTTGAAAGTGTTAAAACATAGAAGAGGAGTCCCATGAAAGTTAAATTCAGACTATAGAGAAGGTGCCTCATGAGCCTGGGACCCAGACCTCTGAGGAAGGGGTGCCAGACTGCTGGTGTCGGTGTCTTGCGGTAAGTTTTGGTGAAGCTGGTTTTGCAAATGTTAGAAAATCTGCAAAGTAGTTTCTACAGGAAGGAGCTGCTGGGGATGATACTCAAAGGAACAGCAGACAGGAAGCAAAACAGGAGAGAACAGGACTCTTTTTTCTCCTTTATCCTACAAGTCCCTCTAGCGCTCCCTATTGGCAGAGCCTAACAGAGGGATCCCATGGAAGTGCAATGCAGAAATGTGTTTGCAGAGTCCCTGCAGTAGCACCACAAAGCCAAGAATAGAACGGTGGGTTTGGAGCTAAGCGATAATAGCTTAATAAGCAACACAAATGGTAAAAAGGAAGATCCAGGGGTCTTGGGCTCTATGTTTGAAGGAATGGGCTTGCTTGATAAAGAAACCTCCTAATTTCATGCATAAGTCAGTCATCTGACGAGGTTTCCTAGCAGTCTAGGTTTCAGTCAGACACTGCAGTACCCCCTGAGGAGCCAGCTGCTCTGGAGGCTACCCTAGGTGCACCATTTAGCAGAAGAGGCTCGTCTCCTGAAAGCTTCTGTAAATCTCAAAACTAAGGTAAGTGTGGGATGGTGAAAAATGCATTCTCTCAAACCCCAGGGTGTGTTCCTGGTGGATGGGGAGCTCTCGCTGAGATGCAGAGAGTGGAAGAGCTTGGCTACTGTTTGGCACACAAGTGGTCTCTCGGTGGGGTGGGATGATTGTACACCTGAACCATCTTTGGACCTGGTCTCAAGAGATCTTCTCCCAGTTCCTCCAGAAAAGGAGCCTTAAAGAAACTATATGTATACATTATTTTTTGTTCTTGCTAAGTGAGGGACTGATATGATTAAAGCAGTCTATGAGTTCTACTCTGACATACATGGTGTTGCCATGAGTTGGAATCAACGGGAACTGGTTTTTTTTTTTTTTTTTTTTTGGTAAAGATTTATCTAGTAGTGACATGTTGCATAAAGTGGAGGAGAGAGGCTCTAGAGATAGGAAGGCCAATTAGGCAACAATCTGACCTATAGTAATGATAGGGGAACTGGAAAGACAGGAATATAAACATCATGTGAGAGAGAAAAGAGAAGCAAGTGAGATTACAGCAAATGAAATGTATCCCATTGTTTTATAGCCTGATGATGATATGTCCATTTTCTTTGTTAGATTCTGAGCAGTGTGCATACATTTACCATTGTTATAGGGGATGGGGTGGGGGGGAGGCAGACTCTAATAGAAGAGCTATAACATTGTTAAAAACCAAGAGAGCAAGACTTCTCTGAGAGCACCTTAGTGAGAAGAATGTCACAGGTGGAGAATTAGAGGTGGCCCGTCAAAATAACTGTGACCAGTGTTGGCAGCTGCATAACAGTAACCTGAGTGACACTGGCCAGCTACACCTATGGCAATTGGCAGAGTCACGAGCCAATTAGCAAACTGGCATGCAATAATAGTTGAGGCCAAAAGACTGTGGAATGAACAGAGGAGGGCACATATTTCTGCAGAGTGCTTGTAATGGCTGCCAAGGAGAATGTATATGTCTCTCCAAAATCCTCTTACTAGAAGGGACCACCTTGAGGATAGGGCAATTACAGGGATGATGATGGTGACAGTGTAGTTACTAAACTTTAGTAAGTCTTTTCTAGGTGCCTTGCTAAACGTTATACATACATTATCTTGTTTAATCATTATAGACTTAATAATAATCCACCACCACCAGTTGCTGTTGAGTTGATTCCAACTCATGGCAACCCCATGTGTGTTAGAGTAGAACTCTGCATCACAGGGTTTTCAATCGTTGATTTTTCGGAAGTAGATCATCAGACTTTTCTTCCGAGATGCGTCTGGGTGGACTCCAACCTCCATCCTTTTGGTTAGAAACCCAGCCTGTTAGCCGTTTGCACCACACATGGAAACTGGGCTTGGAAAATTAAAATGAGTTGGTCAAGGTCACATCAATATAAATGTCAGATCCAAGAATAAAACCCAGGTCTTTTATCTCAAGAGCCTATAATGTGAACTACCAGGTTTAGGGAAGAAGCTCAGGATCAATGATAACTTTCATTTCTGTAATTAATGCTGTTAATACTCATTGCTTGTCTTCTTGCCAGGCTCACTGGCTGGAAATCAGGGGTTGTACTTAATAGCTGCTATTCATAAGGTTTTCACTGGCTAATTTTTTTTGAGAAGTAGACCACCAGGTCCTTCTTCCTAGTCTGTATTAGCCTGGAAGCTCTGCAGAAACCTGTTCACCATGGGTGACCCTGCTGGTGTTTGAAATACCAGTGGCATAGCTTTCAGCATCACAGCAACATGCGAGCCACCACAGTACCACAAACTGACAGATGCATGGGGCGTTTCAGGAGGTATCGTATGATCAAGAACCCATGGTACTGAAGGAAGAAGTCCAAGCTGTGCTGAAGGGAATGGCAAAAAACAAGGCTCCAGGAATTGATGTTTCAACAAATGAATGCAGCATTGGAAGTGCTCACTCTTCTATATCAAGAAATTTGGCAGACAGTTTCCTGGCCAACTGACTGGAAGAGATCCATATCTGTGCCCATTACAACGAAAGGTGATCCAACAGAAAGTGGAAATTATTGAACAATATTATGAATATCACACACAAGTAAAATTTTGCTGAAGATCATTCAAAAAGCGGTTGCAGCAGTACATCGACAGGGAACTGCCAGAAGTTCAAGCTGGATTCAGGAAAGAACATGGTAGGAGGGATATCATTGCTGATGTCCGATGGATCTTGGCTTAAAGCAGAGAACACCAGAAAGATGTTTACCTGTGTTTTACTGACTATGTAAAGACATTTGACTTGGTGGATCACACCAAATTATGGATAACATTGTGAAGAATGGGAATTCCAGAACACTTAATTGTGCTGATGAGGAACCTGAACATAGACCAAGAGGCAGTCATTCGAACAGAAAAAGGGGATACTGCATGGTTTAAAATCAGGAAAGGTGTAGTCAGAGTTGTATCCTTTTACAATACTTATTCAATCTGTATGCTGAGCAAATACTCTAAGAAGCTGGACTTGAAGCACTTACTGATGACGATCAAAGACTATATAGCCTTCAGTATGGATTGCACCTCAACATAAAGAAAACAAAAATCCTCACAACTGGACCAATAAGCAACATCATGATAAATGGAGAAAAGATTGAAGTTGTCAAGAATTTCATTTTACTTGGATCAAATGAATGCTCATGGACACAGCAATCAAGACATCAAATGATATATTGCATTAGACAAATCTGTGCAAAAGACCTCTTTAAAGTGTTCAAAAAGCAAAGATATTACTTTGAGGACTAACGTGCGCCTGACCCAAGGCATGGTTTTTCAGTTATCTCATATGCATGCGAAAGCTGGACAATGAATACGGAAGACTGAAGAAGACTTCATGCCTTTGAGTTATGGTGTTGGTGAAGAATATTGAATATACCATGGACTTCCAGAAGAATCAACAAATCTGTTTTAGAAGATGTACAGACAGAATGCTCCTTAGAAGCAAGGATGGCAACACTTCATCTCACATACTTTGGACATGTTATCAGGAGGGACCAGTCCCTGGAGATGTACCTTATGCTTGGTAAGGTCAGCAAAAAAGAGGAAGACCTTCAACGAGATGTATTGACACAGTGGCTGCAACAATAGGCTCAAGCATAACAACGATTGTGAGCATGGCACAGGACCGGGCAGTGTTTTGTTCTGTTGTACACAGGGTCGCTATGAGTTGGAACTGACTCGATGACACCTAACAACAACACCTAATGGCTGGTAAGGATGATGGGTCAGGCTAAATAAAACCCAAATTCCTAAATAGATTTGAAACTGTAGTCAAAAAGAGTGCTTAGAATTTGTCAGAAAAGTTATGATAGGTATTTTGAAACCCAATAAATTATTTAACAAATGAAAATAAATTATCATTGTTTGATTTTACATGTAGATATGTGTTATGTATGTTATGAGGTGCAAAATACTTGAACAGAACTACACTTGTATCTTACAGAGTAAATTAATTGGACATAAGTTAGAAAATAACTTTGGCCTCTTTCTTTTGACCTCATAATTACTTGTGACTCTGTGGTGGCACTAAATCTTCAAATATAAACTGATTCTCTCTGGTGTCTGATTGCAAGCTGCATGCCTTCATTATGAATATAGCATTCAATATATCACTTCCTGCCCTCATCTGCCAAGGATAAAAAGCAAAGTAAGGATTAAGGAGGTCCTTAATGGATAAGCTTAGCACTGATCATATTTTTTACTGCCTCAGATTTTCTTTGTACAGCATTATACATACTGCAAAATGTTACCTTAAGACTCCAAAGAACGCAGGCAATAGAACTGGGAAGAATACTAAGTAATGATAGGGAATATAAGTGGCACTTAAGCTTGAGAACCAACAAATCACGTTAGTCATTGCTTAACAAAGAGAAGAATACCTTTCTTAACTGGAAATCACATCCTTTCCCACAAGTGGACCTCCGCTTACTTAAGAATTGTAGAAATAGTTCTCCTATAGTTTTGGAGACTTCAACTGGGGTGGTAGAGAAACGAATGAGAGGAAGTGATGCCCTCTACTACTTTCCTTCTTTTTTTCTTCTTTTTTCATTTTTTCTATCTTTGCTCCGTACGAGGTATTGTGTGACTTTAGACAAATTACTCACTCTTGATTTTAATTTCCTCATCTGTAAAGCTGAGATAGGGCATCACTTTGTTCTGTTGCTATGAGTTGGAGCTTACTTGATGGCACCCAACAACAACAAGAACGCCAAGATGGTTAGATTTGTACTTTCATTCTCTAACTCTTCTAACATTCTGTGATTCCTTTTTTTTTTTTTAATATATATTTTATTGTACTTCAGGTGAAGGCTTAAAGAACAAATAGTTTCTTATGAAACAGTAGTACACATGTTGTTTTATGATATTGGTTAACAACCCCACAACATATTAACCCTCTAAATTCTCAACTTTTTTTTTTTTTTGTGAAAATACACATAGCCAAAGATACACCGTTTCAAAAATTTCTACGTACACAGTTCAGTGACATTGACCACGGTCTTCCAATTGTGCTGCTATTTTCACTTAAGATGAAGGCTTACAAAACAAAGTAGTTTCTCATTTAACAGTTACTACAAATGTTGCCCTATGACAATGGTCAACAATCTCACAACACATCAAGAATATCCTTACTCCATCTTGTGTTCCCTATCTGTGATTCCTTTTTATTTCCCAATCTGCAAAGCTAAAATTGGTAAAAGAGCAACAGAGGCACAAATGAGAGAAAGTAAAGGAAATATTGCAGATCTTTAGTTCAGGGAAAGATTTTGTTTTTTGTTAAGCAATATTTGCTTAAAATGTTAGAATATTTTATATAAAATATAAAAGACAAAGTTTGCTTCTAAATTTTTAAAAAATATTAAATGGCTGTTCTTGTTTAACTGTTTATTCGTCTTTTACATTGTAAGACTCTCTCATCACTTGAAGCATATTAATTTTACTTACTTTAAAGTATTATATGAACTATTTCTTCAGGTGTAAATTCAGCCTGTTGATTTTATTGCTCCTTTCTTGCTGGTATTGGAGCTTCTCAAATCTTTATGATTCTTGATTGTGAACTCGAGTTTGAAATTAATATTTCCCACAAGATGGTCCATTGCCTTCTTAATTTTGCTGTAGATTTTTGGTAGATGTACCTTACCATGTTAAGAAGCTCCTGTCTATTCTTAGATTACTAGGAATTTTTTCATGAATTGGTTTCATCAGTCCACTGTATTTTTAATATCCTTGATAATATTGTCATTTTTAGAAGTTCTGTTTGGTTCTTTATCAATTCTGGCTGTTCTTTTCATTCTGATACTTCATTAGCATTTTTATTTCTTCAAATACTTTTCAATCATTTTAAAATTCAGCATTCAGTAAGATACTTTACAAATGTCTCCTGTTGTGTTGTGTTTTCTATGGTGCCTTTATATCAATGTGGCAGCCTTCAAGGCTCTGAGGTTTCTGCAGGAGATTCAGTTACAACTCTAGTCCTTGCACTGATTTCAGGGTCTTTTCTTATTTCCAGCTGAGTGTGAACAACTCATTCCCCAGTTCTTAGAGCCTGTCTTGTATCTGATACCCCTTTGGCCAGCTAAGGTTTTAGTTCCATCGTTATGGCTTTGAGTACTCTCTTCATTTTTGGCATTAGGAAATTTTCCTTTCTTTTATTCTTTCCTTTCTTTCTTTTTCTTTTTCTTTTTTTTTTTAATTCTTGACTATGATTTGTGTGCTTTTGTTTTATTTTGTCTAGTATACCTGTATGTTTGTGGGAGGGGGGCCTTTTGGGTCAGTTCAGTTCACCATGTTGATGGGAAACTTCACAAGATATAATAAACATTTTAATATGTGTTCATTATAGACTAGTTGAATTTGTTTTTCTTGGAATAAATTCATAGATGTGAATCTTCCGGTTAAAAAAACAGCAATCTGTAAAAAAAAAAGTCTTCCACTAAGTTTGTATCAGTTTATACTGATATCAGTAGTGTATAAGAATGTCCATTCTCTAGAGTCATGCTGAATCTTGAGGAATGACTAAAAATTCACCAAGGGAAGAAGAGGAGATACACTTTCTAAGCAGAGGGAACTGTGCAAATGTGCAAAGAAATATTCAAAAAATGTATTTGTAGAGTTACAAGAGGTTCATCAGGGTATAATCTAAAATCAAGGATTTAGGAAATAGAAAGGATTAAAAATCCATGCTCTATCACTTCCTTGTCTATATCCTGGGAATGTAGATATGTTAATTAACCTCTTTGTTATTGGATGCAGTCAGTTGATTTCCTGCTCATAGCAATCCCATGTTACAGAGTAGAACTGCTCTATAGGGTTTTTCTGGCTATAATCTTTATGGAAACAGATTGCCAGGTCTTTCTCCCACAGAGCAGTGGTTAAGCGAAGTGCTTAACCATTGTGCAACCAAGGCTCCTAATTAATCTCTTAGACCCTGATTTTTGTCTCCTGTGAAGAGATTAAAATCCTCTGTTTAGGTTTCCTGTGAGTATTAAATAAGGTAATGTTAGTAGAGTACCTAGCAGTTGCTCATTTGATAGTAAATTATATTTCATATTATTATATCTAGAACACTAAGTCTGTGCTATCAAAGAGTTGATGGGAAAGATGAAAAATAATTCTGAATCCATAATATGAAGCTATCCTTATGTTGGAGAGAGAGAGAGAAAAAAAAAAAAAGCTTTAGATCGTGTCTTCTAAGCCATCTATGATGAACAAGAAAAGCCCTTTTGCCTTCTTAATGGTGTTTTCTTTCATGGTTCTTTGAAAATTAAAAAAAAGTGATAATGAGGCAGCAAGACTGTTCAAAAAGAAGAACATAAACATAAAGGAGAACATATTTTGGTATGAATTAAAACTTGTGAAATTTATTAAGTCTCGTGGTTAAGAGTTCAGCTGCTAAGCAAAAGGTCAGCAATTTGAATCCACCAGCCACTCCCTGGAAACCTTCTGGGGCAGTTCTACTCTGCCCTGTAGGGTCACTATGAGCTGGAATGGAGTCGATGGCAATGGGTTTGTTTGTTTGTTTTTTACAGGTTAATGTGGTTAATTTTTTTTTTCCATTGCCTGAGACTTGTAGCATCTCTTTAGCATCTGTGATGCTAAGATTGTGTTTCCTCTAAGTAGCCTGACCCTCTCCTGCTTCCTCCAATGTACATGAGCCCCATCAAGGTTCTTGCTAGGGTTTCCAGACATTGGCTTCCAGCACACCAGCTCTTCTTGGTTCTTCACCCTCTCGGACTTGGTCTCGGTTGCCTTCAGTAGCTCCTCCCCGTAAATGGTGGTATTCCTCACAGCTCTCTCTTCTTTCACCTTTATCTCTGTCATTTTCATGTCATCGCTTACGCATGATGTGTAATGACTCCCAAATGACTGACTCTGGCCCTGTTTCCTAGGCCTTTCTGCTTGATTGCCTTCCAGTATCTCTGACAAGATAACTCTGAAGGCACTTCAACCTTAGCATGTCCAACTACTGAACTTACTTTCTCTTCAGTCACCTCCTTTATGGACCTTCTATTAGTTCTTGACTTGGTTTATAACGGTTGTGGTTAATTTTTGTAAGAGTTTAGTGTATACTTGAAAATAATGGGCATTCTGAAGTTGATGGATGCAGTGTTATATATTTGTCAATTAAGTATACTTTGTTAAATATTGTGAATTCTTGTCAATTTTCTATTTGCCGCTTCTATTAGTAACAAAGAAAAGTGTGTTAAAATTTCCCAATGTGATTGTAAATTAGTCTATTTCTACTTTTGGTTCTACCAAAATTTAGTTTATAGATTTTAAAACCATGTTATTGTATCATAGAAGCTTAGAATTGTTGCATCTCCTGGAAAAATTTAATTCTTTAATATGGAGAATATTGCATGATAGCAAGACCCCATTGTTCTATAATCTCCAACTGAGTAGTGCACATAGGTAATAAAGCAGTGGTTGTATATTAAACCTATACTATATGCTTCATCTCATAACAAGAGATAGTTGTTGTTTTTTTTTTCCATTTCTTCCATCTATTCAGACTAGAATACCTACCATATCCTGAGACTGACATCCTGACATGATAGTGGAAAGAATCAGCTTATGGGAATTAGACATGCCACCAATCCTTTCTTATTTCATTTAGGATCTTCATCTGTATCAGAAATTACGCCAGGCATTTCGTATTCAAAGTTAAGTAGAATGCTATTCCTAATTTTTAAGATCTTAATGTCTAGTAGAAGGACAGACACGTAAATAATGTATGTCCACTATATATTCCTAGCACCTAGGTCAGAACCTGGCATATGGACGGCACTTTAATAGTAATAGTGATGATAATAATAATAATGCTGGATATTTATTGAGTACTTACTATCTATAGGCACTTTTGTAAGGACTTTATTTATTGCTCTTAAAAAAATACAATGAAGTAGATACATTATGTACCCATTTTATGATGAAGAAAGTAAGATCCAAATGCCCATAGTGTCAAGGTATTGTTTTGATACTATGGCCAGATCTATCCAGTGATATCAAGGAAAGCTCCACAGATTCACTAAACTTTGAAGAGAGACAAGAATTCAACAGGCAAAGTATCAAGACAGTAAGTTATAGGCAAAGGGAAGTCTGTGTAAAGAGCCAGGAAAAGAAGAAAAGGAGAACTGTGAATATTTCAGTCAACCTTAAGTTTAGTGTTAAGACAGAGAATGAAGATGAGGTTGGATAGGCAGGTGTGATCGAAACCAAGGACGGAAAATGCTACAATACTTGCAATGCTAAAAATTTAAATGAGATAAAGAGAAAGCGTTATATGTAGGAGATATTTAAAAGATAAGTGCAATAGGACTTAGTAATATGAGAGGTGAAGGAGGGAAAGGAGACTGAGGAATCTCAGGTTTTTGGCTTGGGTGTGTGGATGAGTCATTCAAAAGATGGGCTAGGTTTGAGTGGGAAGATAAAAGTTTCAGTTTTGGATATGCTAATTCTGAGTTGTCTATCAAGTATCAGGGAGCCCTAGTGGCTCAGTGGTTAAGAACTCAGCTGCTAACCAAAAAGTTGGCAGTTCGAATTCACCATGTACTCCTTGGAAACCCTATGGGGCAGTTCTACTCTGTCCTGTAGGGTTGCTATGAGTTGGAATCAACTTGACTGCAACATTTTTTTTTTTAAATCAAGTATCTGGTGGTGCAATGGTAAGTGCTTGGTTGCTAATTGAAAGGTCAGTGATTTGAATGCACCAAAGGTATTGAGAGTGGAAAGACCTGGCAATCTGCTCCCATAAACATTTACAGCCTAGAAAACCCCATGGGGCAGTTTTACTCCGTCATATAGGGTTGCTCTGAGTCAGTATCTACTCAACAGCACACAACAGCAATCAAGTATCTGGGAGTCCCTGGGTGGCACAAGTGGTAAAGCACTCAACCACTCACTGAGAGATTGATGGTTTAAGCCCTTCCAGAGGTATCTCCAAAGAAAGGCCTGGCAACCTACTTCCAAAAGATCGTAACCCAGGAAACCCTATAGAGAGCAGTTCTACTCTGCAAAACATGGGGTCACCTTGAATGGGAACCAACGCAAGGATGACTGGTTTGGTTTTTGCTTTTATCAAATGTCTAGGTGGTATATCCAGTAAACAAATATGCATTCCAATCTGGAGCTAAGTAGAGAAAGCTAAACAGGAATATCACTAGTGAACATGCTATCAGTGAAGCCATGGGACTAGATGAGAGCATGATGGGAAAATGTGTGGAGTGAGAAGAGAGCTGTCAAAGCAAATGAGACAGGAAAGTAGAATGAGAAAGAAAGACGAGAAATATGGAAGGAAGAAAAATGAGACAGCAAGAGAAAGTGGTATCTTTCAAGTCAAGAAGATCTCTTTTCCTTGGCCATAAACTAAACCATCCCTCAGTACAAAGATATATGACCATGTGAAAAAAGATACACATCTTCCCCTCAGCTATACTGGAAATATTTTTCAAAAACTGTGTCCTTGTTTTACCCTAAAGATTATTTCTTTTAATCTAATTCTTATTTTTCTGAATTCATGGATAAATCTTTAATCCCATAAATGCTACCTATCTCTGAGGTAATTAGGCATTTAACATGCATCTGAATGGTAGTGTTTATTTTTATTTTTCTTTCTTATCTCATAGTGAAGTAACAGAGAAGTGTTACATGTCCATGCAGGATTAATTTTTGCTCTGTCAGAACTGACCTGATGCTATAGTTATTTTAAGCTCTAGAAATAAAGAAGTGTTACAGTTGCCAAATACTAGGTGCCATCTAGTGGCCATTGGGTGTTAAGACAAATGTTCAGAAGAATTAAAAATTACTCTGATTATTTTCTCCATTTTTTATCATGGTGAGTTATTTTCGTCGTTTTCTGAATGATCCAATCTAATTTTTACCAGGTTTTAAATTCCTCAAATTTATATAACTACAAGTGAAATATCCTTCAGGGCTATTGCTGTCTCTGTTAGAATCTTGATTCATTTAACATTTCAACATTGTGTCAAGAAATTATCTTACCTGACATTGGCAGAAGAACTATTACTCATCTATGAAATTCTAATTAAAATAAGTGTTAGAGATTGTATTGTTTTCCGAAGATCTCAAATTTATGTTTTGCCTTTCTTCCTCAAAATTACAGTTGTTTATAATTTGGGGATGATATATCAAGTTACACTAGGGGTCAAATATATATATTTAAGTAATATAAATAATTCTCATAGTAATGTTGAAAGTAGAAAATTGATAGCTTTCACTTCGTACAAAAAGTAAATATAGAGGCTCATGAATATCCTTACATTTTAGAATTCCTAAGTAGGACAAATATAAGTCTAGAGAGAAATTTGGACAAAATACAGTTATGGTGCAAGTTAAGCATTCTTGTTTGAAATACAGATTAATAAATTATAGTGCATCAAATGTTGTGTCTTTGATAAGCATAATAATGTGATGTGTTATAGTTCTTCTGATGTTCCTTGGAAACCCTATGGGTCAATTCTACTCTGTCCTGTAGGATTGCTATGAGTCGGAATCAACTTGACAGCAATGGGTCATGGGTTAATACTAACAAAAATCCAGAAAGAAATAGTGAAATTAAAGCTCATTCACTAGATCAGAGTGAAAATTAAGGAATGTTAACATTATAATAATCTTGACATCTGGCATTTATATGCATTTACTATATAATTTTGAAATGCCACATTTATTTATTTTTGCAACAGTTCATCAATTTCTTTTTACAAGTAATTTCCAACTTGGTAAACTGTACATTAACTCCATGATAAAGCAAAGGCGTTATTATGGTTCTATAATCTGGCCTAGAAGGACATAGTTTCAGTGTAGCAATCCGGGTCAGTTTATGGGAAAAGGAAATGATTATGAAGTACCATTTGTTTGGTAGAGATTATATACTGTATTTTTACACAAATAACATGCATCCTCTACATTTTGTTTGCCAGCAGCACTTCCCCACATCCCCCGGCCTCACGAGTGCCACCATGCCAATCCTCTTCACATGTTGCTGTAAAAAAAAATTAGCATAGTGTGCTTAAGAAATACCTGGGGGGAACGTTATTTGCATAAAAATATGGTCTAAATTGCATGGGTGATGGTTACATTTAGTCAATCAGCAAATATTTATTTAGCATCCACTATGATCAAGTTGCTAGGAATGTATCTGTGCACAAGATAATATTATCACCTTTAAGGGGATAATGTTTTAGGAGTGATCTTTAGGAGAGATATTTGATAGATAAGTAAACATTTAAATAACTAACAAAATTTCAGATAGTGAAAAAATAAACTCACTGTGGATTAGAGAGTGGGAGGTCATTTAGATCCAAAGTAGAAAAATAATTAAGGGGGTCCTTAATTTATTTGATTTAAAAAGATTGCCAACTGCTTGTCTAGGAATTTCTACAAGCACGTAGAGATTTATATTCAGACAGTAGTTTGGTGCAAAATTCTTTTCCATCCTGGCCTGTGCTGTTATAATGAGTTAACATCTGCCTCTGAGTTTTAAAAATCAAATACTAACGATAGTAGTAACCCATCACTGTAACTCTGTGCCTTGCTATGTAAACCTTTGAAGAGATTTGTGTAACCAGGTTATTGAAATATTTAATTCAGTAGGACACAACATGAAATTATTTTATTTTCCCACCAGTTTCTGCCCCAACTAGGGATATGTTAAATTTTATTTCCCAGATGGGTAGCAGATCTCCTAAGAATATCTGAACAGAATTCCACAGCTTTCCAGTCATTTACAGTTATTAAAATCTCAGCCAGTCTTAGTCTAGTTTATCTCCTCCCAGCTGGAGTCTGAGTCAGGAAGGGAGGAGGAAAATTGGCCTTCTATTTTACTCTGTATCCTACCTCTGATCTTATCTTCATAGATTTGGGAGCAGGGAGAAAGGATGGAGGAAGTGCAAAAATCTCCTTAGTTAACTGGACATGTGGTTGGAATGCTCTGCTGGATATCACTGGTTAGCACTGCATGGGAAGCGGCCAGTGCTCTTCTTTTCTAGACTATGTGCATAAGCCCTGCATCTGTTTCAATTTAGCCTTAACCAAACTTCCTGCCTACTTCCCTGATACAATTTTACTCCACTTCCAGAAGTCCACACCTCACCTTTTTGTTGCTGGGGGTCCCAGCAAAATGATTCAAGTCTAGTTACGGTCAGCCATGTTTATTTTATCATCAGGAAACTGGTGCATCCTTGCCTTGCCAAATTGTGGGAGGGGCAGTTTTGATAGTTGCGGAGAATACAGGGCACTACAAATGCTAAATTTAGAGAGTGCAGTGGAGGCCTGACTTGAATACTAATAATGCCTGAGTTAAGAGGAGAATAGCGGTAGTTTCAATATTAGGTATTGGGGTTGAGATTAGTATGTGAGACACATGAAATCATTACCTAACATGATCAAAGTGGATTTTGACTCCCTGATATTTAGGCCTAATTATTGTTCAGCATAGCCCAAGGAACACAATACAAAGTAAATCTTAATTTTTTAAGTTGAAGACCCACCGTTTACCAGGTTCAAAATACAAGATATTTAAGGAGGGGAGGGATTGGGAAAGGTTGAGAGGAAAAGGGATTCAGTCAAACAACCGATTACAGTGTGTCAGTAACTTACTAATAGCTGGTTATTGTAAACAAATTTGTTATATAGATGCCACTTTAGATAACATTACAAATCATTTACAACCATTTATGTTGTTGTTGTTGCGTGCCCTGGAGCTGATCCCAGCTCATACCAACCCTATAGGACAGAGTAGAACTGCCCCATAAGATTTCCTGGGCTGTAATCTTTATGGGAGCAGATTGCCTGGTCTTTTCTCCTGTGAAAATCGTTTCTAGAATACCTTATATTTTTGTTACAAAGATAGCATTTCCTTTTAAAAAAGAGGTGCTGAATAAATTAAATTGCTTTTTGAAACTGTACGTTTTTATTTTTTCCCCGCATTGTATTTCTGAAACATGCACATTGAAACTATGTCTAGAAAGTCTTTTGAATTCTTCTTGTTGTTAGGTGCCATTGAGTCTATTCTGTCTCATAGTGACCCTATGTACAACAGAAGGAAATGGTGCCTA
Source organism: Dugong dugon (assembly GCA_030035585.1). Taxonomy (NCBI): domain Eukaryota; kingdom Metazoa; phylum Chordata; class Mammalia; order Sirenia; family Dugongidae; genus Dugong; species Dugong dugon. Next base: position 100,386,821 of record CM057468.1, on the reverse strand, counting down.
GTCCTGCACCTTCCTCATAAATCATTGCTGTGTTTGAGCCCATTATTGCAATAACTATGTTAATCCATCTCCTTGAGGGTCTTTCTCTTTTTTACTGACCCTGTACTTTACCAAGCATAATGTCCTTCTCCAGAGAGAAGCCTTCAGTATGGATTACACCTCAACATGAGGAAAACAAAAATCCTTACAACTTGACCGGTAAGCAACATCATGATAAACTTAGAAAAGACTGGAAGTTGTCAAGGATTTCATTTTACTTGGATCCACAATCAATGCCCATGGAAGCAGCAGTCAAGAAATCAAACGATGCATTGCATTGGGCAAATCTGCTTCGTTGCAGTCAAGTGGATTCTGACTCATAGCAACCCAAAAGACAGAGTAGAACTGCCCCATAGGGTTTCCAAGGAGCTGCTGGTGGATTCAGAACTCTGACCTTTTAGTTAGTGACTGAGCTCTTAACCACTATGCCACCAGGGCTCCCTAAGTTGGGGAGTACCTGTATAAATGTTAATACAATTTTATTTTTGTAAGAAGTGTTGGCTCTAAGTATTTAACCTCATGTTTGTTCTCTTATGATGGAAGCAAAGGAAAAGAAAATTGGGTGTGGTTGAGATTGATTTTGGAAATTCTGTAGGTAAAATAATTAAATTTCTATTTTCGTCATTACTATACTACCTGGTCAGGTAAGAAAACAAAATTGGCCTTTTTATTCTGATACGTCTCATCTCATTTGGGAATAGGAAATGAGGAGCCCAGTTAAATTATATTTATAAGTATACTATAAAATATTACTAATTTTATCTTTTGTGGTATATACCCTCCTAAAGTAGATTATACACATTCCAATATTCTTAAAATTAAATATGATAACATTTGCTTGAGAAAAAAGAAATATAAAGTAAAATTACTAGAGGTGGTTTTGGGAAGAGGAAAATATATGCCAGAAAGTAAAAAGAGGTGCAATAAAATTATTTAAAACAAAAGCAATATAAATTAAATTTATTGGAAATAGCTGCTAGAAAGAGAAAGGCATACACAAAGAAGTACAGGAGCAGTAGGGAAAGAATGGTAGTTGGTATGGGAGAAAGACTTCTTTTAAAAATTTCTGTAGAATTGCCCTTTATTTTCTTCTTTATTTGAGGACTAAAACGAAAGAATCTTAAGGCTGGCATTAGGAAGGTTTACGTTTATTGAGTTTCCACTTTTAAAAATTACATTGGGTCTTCTGCTTAAACATAATTGACTTGCTTGTTGTGTTTATCTCCTATTTCCTCTTAAACATCATGAAAATAACAGTAAAGAAATAAATAGTATTGACTAATAAGGAAAAGTAAAGTTGGAGGGAATCGGTGAACAATGAATGAAAGCTTTCAGCACATTTTTCAAAGACGGAAAGAAGAGGGGCATTGGACATATAGGAATATACATAAGGAATGAAAATAGACCCATGACAAGGCACATCATTAATACATTTCAGAACACCAGGAAGAAAAAGAAGATCCAAAAACTGACAGACACGACACAGGTCACAAACAATGACTGGAAACCAGAATGCAGTTGGAATTCTCAAGAATAGTACTGAAAATTAGAAAACAATGGAGCAATGTTTTCAAATTTCTGAGAACAAATAATTTTCAATCTAAAATACCCAGGCAAATTATCACTCAAGTGTAAGGATAGGATAAAGATATTTTCTGAGGTACATGGACAAAATATGTATCTTCTTAATGCACCTTTTCTTAGGAAGCTGATAGGAAATAAGTATCAGCAAAACATAGGAGTTAAGTGTTGTTGTTGTTAGGTGCTGTTGAATCAGTTCTGACTCACAGTGACCCTATGTACCACAGAACAAAACACTGCCTAGTCCTGCACCATGCTCACAGTCGTTATGCTTGAGCCCATTATTGCAGCCACTGTGTTAATCCATCTCGTTGAAGGCCTTCCCCTTTTTCACTGACCCTCTACTTTACCAAGAATAATGTCCTTCTCCAGGGACTGATCCCTCCTGACATGTCCAATGTTTGTGAGAAGTAGTTTCGCCATCCTTGCTTCTAAGGAGCATTCTGGTTGCACTTCTTCCGAGACAGGTTTGTTCGTTCTGTCGGCAGTCCGTGGTACATTCGATGTTCTTTGCCAACACCACAATTCAAATGCGTCAATCCTTCTTCAGTCTTCCTTATTCATTGTCCAGTTTCACATGCATATGATGCAAATGAAAATACCATGGCTTGGGTCAGATGCACCTTAGTCTTCAAGGTGACATCTTTGCTTTTCAGCACTTTAAAGAGGTTTTCTGCAGGCAGTTTGCCCGGTGCAATGCATCTTTGGATATCTTGACTGCTGATTCCATGGGTGTTGATTGTGGATCCAAGTAAAATGAAATGGTTGACAATTTCAATCTTTTCTCCATTTATCATCATGTTGCTTATTGGTCCAGTTGTGAGGATTGTGAGGATTTTTGTAGGAGTTAACTACAAATAGGGAAAACCTGGGATTTGTGAAGTGTGTGCTCCAACAGAGAAAATTGGTAAAAGGAAGTCCTAGGGTGACACCTTTACTCTAGACCTAGACAATAATCAGTCCAGACTTGAGAGGGAGGACAGATGATTAGGGAAAGAACTTACCCAGCAAGGAAAAGGGATCTTTGCTGAGTATGAATGTTTGGAAAAATATTGCAAGGTGTTTGATGGATCTATTGAGAGACTTGGGGGGAAAATTAGTGATAGGTACATCTCTCATCACTGAAACTTATTATAGGTACATAGATAACTAAGCAAATGGAAAAACAAATGGTCTCTGTGAAAAAGAAATTGTAGTCCATTACTTTGCTCTGGTGGCTCAAATGATTAAGTGCTCCACTGATAACCAAAAGGTTGGTAGTTTGAACCCTCCCACTGGCTCTGTGGGAGAAAGACCTAGTGATCTACTTCTGTAAAGATTATAGACAAGAAAACCCTATGGGGCAATTATACTCTGTCACATAGGGTCACTATGAGTTGGAATTGACTCAACAGCACCTAACAACAAAGTTTGGCTTAACAGTGAAAAGACTTACACAGTCTTAATAATGTAACACTATTGTTTAACTAAATATATTGAGAGTAAGGAAGAGAAATGACTGCTAAGGTGTATAGTAGTTTAAGAGAGTTAACTAATTAACTAGTCATAAATTAAGAAATTCAATTGATACTGTATAGCATTGATAAATGAAGCAAATGTAGTCTAAATACATTACTGAGAAGCATATTAGTTAATTCCAAAAGAAACTGCTTAAAAAGTTGAAAGATTCTGCCTGTAAGGAGTAGGACTTGTAGTGAAAGGCTTGGGTAGAAAACTGATATTTTTTTAAATACAAGCAATTTAAAAAATACAAGCAATTAGTCAATGAATACTTGGTGAATTGTTAAGTCTGTGCATACAACACTTTGATAAAAATAAAACTTAATTTACATAACTACAACTACTTATTTGAACATCTTCATTTGGGAGTTATTTAAACCACAAACTCAATGGAATATCACTTGTTTATGTTAAAGTTTTCTAGTTTAGATAGTAAACTACATAAAGCAAGTCAACAAATATCCAGAATTACATTATTAGGTAACGTGTTTAATAGTGTCATGTTGTTACAATTTCCATTCTATATCTGGAAAAGTGCAACAAAGCAGAGCTTTTAAGTATGATAACTTTGCCTGAAAGTGCAATTATTTTAGAAGACTTCTAGACTGGCTTCTGGGATTTTTTGGCCATGCCTATTATTATAGAAACAAACAAAGAAACTAATAAGGAAAAAAAGGTCATGGGTAAAGATCCATTACTCTGTAGACTTCCAAGAATTCCTCAACATTTACATTGATGAAGATCTTATATACTTCTGATATCATTAAGTGTTTATTGAGCATAATGGACAAAGCCTTCTGCTAAGAGCTAGGCTTAAAATATCACCCTTACCGCAGTGACTTTAAAGTTCAGTCAGGTTAGTTACTAGGCAAGAAATAGATTCCAGATATCATATTATCTTTAAGAAAGCTTTCTCATTCAAAACACAACACAACAAACAGACAAAAACTTTCACACTAAGGCAGATAAATCATTTTTTAAAATGACAGAATAATGGTGATCTTTTTGTTCCAGAGAGCCCCTATGGATTAATTTTCTGTCAATTTCAGTTTAGTTAATTTTAATTGCTTTTGAAAAGATAGCTAAATTAGATGCATCACTTCTCACAAAAAGAGAAGCTGATTCAAAAATTGTATTCTATAGCTAACATTGTCATGTTACAGTTCAGAAGGAGGCCTGATGTCATATTTTTTTCATGGAAAAGACAGTGCACCACTACTTCAGTAATGAATCTCATTGCTCCTAAAATTATTTATTGGTTTTCTTGCTCATAACCAACATCTATTTTTCATGCCGATAAGAAAAACAGCAAAACCACTGAAAAGTAATCCAGAATTTTGTGTAAAGGAATGTAAAAAAAGGCAAAAATTAATTCTGAAGGATTATTTCCACAACACTCTTGAAAGTAATTTATTGAACAACCTTATTGAGTGGGATACATCAGGCTTAAATAACGGGGCTTTGAACCATTTCATTCCGGTTTGAACCTCTGCTGAGAATTTGCATTTCCACCCCAGATATCCACCACTCATCTGTCACTTTGTTATACTGTGGTTGTTTGCATGTTACTGTCATGCTGGAAGCTATGTTACCGGTATTTCAAATACCACCAGGGTCACCCATGGTGGACAAATTTCAGTGGAGCTGCCAGACTAAGAAAGACTAAGAAGAAAAACCTGGTGATCTACTTCTAAAAAAAATAAGTGAAAACCTTATGGATACCAGTGGAACATTGTCTGATATAGTGCCAGAAGATGAGCCCCTCAGGTTGGAAGGCAGTCAATATTCAACTGGGAAAGAGCTGCCTCCTCAAAAGAGAGTTGACTTTAAACACATAGATGGAGTAAAGCTTCCAAGACCTTCATCTGTTGATGTGGCAGGACTCAAAATGAGAAGAAACACCTGCAAACATGGAATGTATGAAGTATGAATCTACAAAAATTGGAAATCATCAAAAATTAAATGGAATGCATAAAGATCAATATCCTTGGCATAAGTGAGCTGAAATGGACTGGAATTGGCCATTTTGAGTCAGAAAATCATTCATAGTCTACTAAGCAGGGAATGACAAATTAAAAAGTAATGGACTAACATTCATCTTCAAAAAGAAGATTTCAAGATCTATCCCGAAGTACAGTGCTATCAGTTATAGGATGATATCTATATACGCCTACAAGGAAGACCAGTTAATACAATTATTATTCAAATTTACAGACCAATCACTAAGGCTGAAGATGAAGAAATTGAAGATTTTTACAAACTGAGAATGATTTTTACAAGTCTGAAATTGATCAAATATGCAATCAGGATGCATTGATAATTACTGGTGGCTGGAATTCAAAAGTTGGAAACAGATATGAAAGCTCGGTAGTAGGAAAATATGGCCTTGGTGATAGAATTACAGCAGGAAATCGCATGATAGAATTTTGCAAGACTAACTTTTTCATGGCAAATACCTGTTTTCAACAACATAAATGACAACTATACACGTGGACCTTAATGGAATTCACAGAACTCAAAATGACTACATTTGTGGAAAGAGACGATGGAGAAACTCAATATCATCAGTCAGAATAAGGCCAGGGGCCGACTGCAGAACAGACCATCAATTGCTCATATGCAAGTTCCAGTTGAAGTTGAGGAAGATTAAAACAAGTCCACGAGAGCCAAAGTACAACCTTGAGTATATCCCACCTAAATTTAGAGACCAACTCAAGAATAGATTTGACACACTAAACACCAATGACCAAAGACCAGACTAGTTGTTGGATGACATCAAGGACATAATACATGAAGAAAGCAAAAGACCATTAAAAAGACAGGGAAGAAAGGAAAGACCAAATAGATATCAGAAGAGACTCTGAAACTTGCTCTTAAACATAGAGTAGCTAAAGCAAAAGGAAGAAATATGAAGTAAAAGAGCTGAACAGAAAATTTCAAAGGGCAGCTAGAGAAGACAAACTGAAGTATTATAATGAAACATGCAAAGACCTGGAGTTAGAAAGCCAAAAGGGAAGAACTTGCTTGGCATTTCACAAGCTGAAAGAACTGAAGAAAAAATTCAAGACTTGAGCTGCAATATTGAAGGATTCTACAGGCAACATGTTGAAAGAAGCAGGAAGCATCCAAAGAAGATGGAAGAAATACACAGAGTCACCATACTGAAAAGAATAGGTTGATGTTCAACCATGTCAGGAGGTAGCATATGATCAAGAACCGATCGTATTGAAGGAAGAAGTCCAAGCTGCACTGAAGGCATTGACAAAACACAAGGCTCCAGGGACTTCCAGGCAACATGGTGCTGTAGAGAAGAACCATGCCGTCCCTCCGCAGCAAAGATCAGAAAAACTAAGTCAAACAGAGTCGCATGTCAATACTGAAAACCTAACCATCAAATGAAGAGATAAAGAACTCAGCCAAGCACTGAATGGAATCGAGAACAGAGTGCTAGGAGAGAGACATGTAGAGGTCCCCTATCAGCTTCCTCAGCAGGGATCCGCCATCTTGAACTCCTATCGGAGATCAGTGAACAGGAGGTACGAGAAAGCAGCTTCACGGAGCTTCCAGCAGGAGACAGAACAACTGGTAACCCACGATATAGGCTTTCCCACTCCCCACCCTTTTTCACCCCCATTTAGCCTCCTCTATTTCCTGCAGCCACAGACTATTGGCCAGGAAGCACGACCTTCCCCCCGGTGCCACTTGGATTCCACCCGCCCGCACTGGCCAGCTCCCTGAGTGCCATTTGTTGGCTGCTGGTGTTGCTTTTTTCCGATTTTTTAGATTTCTTCCTTACCTCTCACCACCTCCCCCTCCTTTCTCTCAAATACCTGGCTCTGTATGCTGTCTTTGCTTCTTCCTGAAAGGCTGCTAAACACTGCTCAACTGTGAAACTGCTTCCCGGCCCGTGCCGCCACGCTGATGGGACCCTCGGGGCTTTTTTGTTTGTTTGTGTGTTTGCTCTGATTTGTTCTGTTTTGATTTGTTTGTTTGTTTTCCTTTTCTTGGCTTGGGAGCCTCTTCTAGACAGGCAGTACCACGTGGCTTGAATGCTAGTCCCTTACTCTGTGCAGAGGCATAGGGACATCCCTGGGGGAATTTTTTTTTTTTTTCTAAATTACTTTGTTTAGTTTTCTTCTCTTTCTTATTCCCTTTTTGTCTCTCTTCATTTCCAGTTTCTCAATTTATTCATTTTTTTCTTTTACCCATTTTCTTTTTTTTTCATTTTTGTTTTTCCCCATTTCTCAGTTTCTCATCTCTCCACTCCAATAGAAAGCTCCCTTAGCACTGTTCTTTGCTTGTGTGTATGTCTTTGGCTCCTGATCCTCTCTCCTCTCTCTCCTCTTTCCCATACCCATCTTAGCTCCACACATCACAGTCTACCCCCTCCTTCCTACCTACCTGCACCATGTGCTTAACATCACACTCCAAAGCAACACAAGCATGGCCTACTGGAAACTGCCCTACACCGATTCCCTGTCCTCACTGTCAGCCCTGGTACATGCCACAAAAAAATCTATCCCAGCAAGTCCCCTTCAGCTGGACCTGCCCTGCTGTAACATACATGAGTGACTGACCCTGCCCATTGGAGAAGGAGGTGAAAACTATAGTGCCAACAGATGAGCAAACAACAAAGAATGCACAGCCTGCCTGCTCAGACATAACCAAATAAAACAAAAAAGCAGGACAAAACAAACAAATCTACGATCAATAAATGAGGAAAATAACCACTGAATGCCCCAAAGACGGCAGACAATATCAAAACATTTACAAAAACAAGACAGGATGGTTCCAGTAGATGTCCAAAATAAAACACTAGATGACCTTCCAGTAGAAGAAAAGGTACTAGACCTGATAGGGAATTCAAATCTCTAATATTCAGAATTATCCAAGAGTTGATGCAAAAAACAGACAAAAATTAGGAAAAAATAGACAAATTCATGGAAAAGGCAGACAAATTCACGGGAAATACAGACCAAAAAATGGAAGAATTCAAGAAAATCATACAGGAACAAAATGCTAAAATAAATTCACAACTAGAAATCATACAAAAATAACAATTATAAATCCAAAAGATAAACAAAATTTCAGAAATGGACAGTGTCATAGAAGGGCTGAGGAGCAGGTCTGAAACGATGGAAGACAGGATCAGCGAAATTGAAGACAAACACTTGGCTACAACTCTGTTTGAGGAAAAATCAGAAAAAAGAACAAAGAAAAATGAAGAAACCCTGAGAAATATGTGAGATACAATCAAAAGCAAAAATCTGTGAGTGATTGGAGTTCCAGAACAGGGAGAGAAAACGGAAAACACAGAGAGGATCGTTGAAGAACTACTGACAGAAAACTTTCCCAATATCATGAAAGATGAAAAGCTGACCATCCAAGAAGCTCAATGAACCCCATATAGGATAGAACCCAAAAGAAAATCACCAAGGCATATCATAATCACACTCACTAAAACCAAAGAGAAAGAATCCTGAGAGCAGCTCGAGAAAAACAAAAAGTCACATAGAGAGGAGAAACAATAAGACTAAGCTCAGATTATTCAGCAGAAACCATGCAGGCAAGAAGGCAATGGGATGATATATATAAAACTTGAAAGAAAAAAATTGTCAGCCAAGAATAATATATCCTGCAAAACTCTCGTTCAGATATGATGGTGAAATTAGGTCATTTCCAGATAAACAAATTAAGGGACTATGTAAAAACCAAACAAAACTTACGAGACTTATTAAAGGAAGTCCTTTGATCTGAGAACAAACAATAACAGGCTGAACTGAACAAACAAACCACAGGCTGAATATAGGATGCAGGATTGTACTAGTCAGATACCAACCTAGGAAATGAACTCTTAAGGACTATGCAAAACCAAAAGAATTACAAAAGGGAACCAGAGAGGTTAATCTGTAAATGACAACAGCATCAGAACAATAAAAGAGGGAACAAACAGTGTAGGTATAGAATCTTCTAATGGAGAGGAAGTCAAGCTATACAAAGTAATAATAGACTGGTACAAATTTAGGAAGATAAGGGTAAATTTCAAGGTAACCACATAGAAAGTTAACAAACCTACTCATCAAAATAAAGAAGAAAACCATAAAGTCTCAGTAAAAACAAAACCTACAAAAACAAAAGAAATGAAAAAAAAATCCACAAACAAAAGGAACTCAGCACAGGAGAGTAAGAGGAAAAAAGAAAACAGCAGCACCACAAAAAAAAAAAAGCACTACAAAATGCAATCCCACTCCTAGGAATATATCCTAGAGAAATAAGAGCTGTCACACAAATAGACATATACATACCCATATTCACTGAAGCATTGTTCACAATAGCAAAAAGATGGAAACAACCTAGATGCCCATCAACAGATGAATGGATAAACAAAGTATGGTACATACACACAATGGAGTATTATACAAAGATAAAGAACAATGATGAATCTGTGAAGCATCTCAAAACATGGATGAAACTGGAGGACATTATGCTGAGTGAAATAAATCAATCACAAAAGGACAAATATTGTATGAGACTTCTACTGTATAACTCATGTAGAAGTTTACACACTAAAAAGGTTACGAGGGATGGGTGGGATGGTGGGGAACTAAACAGATAAGTGGTAACTTTGGTGAAGGGTAAGACAGTACACATTACTGGGGAAGCCAGCACAACTTGTACGAGGAAAGGTCATGGAAGCTCCATACACACTTCCAAACTCCCTGAGGGACTGAAATGCTGGGTGAAGGCTGTGAGGACCATGGTCTTGGGGAACATCTAGCTCAAATGGCATAACACAGTTTATAAAGACAATGTTCTACATTCTACCTTGGTGAGTAGTGTCTGGGGTCTTAAAAGCCTGAGAGCAGCCATCTAAGATACTCCACTGGTCTCAGCCCTTCGGGAACAAAGGAGAATGAAGAGAACTAGATATAAGGAAAAGATTAGTCCAAAGGACTAATGGACCACAGCTACCACGGCCTCCACCAGACTGAGTCCACTATACCTGCATGGTGCCTGGCTACCACCACTGACTGCTCTGACTGGGATCACAATAGAAGGTCCTGGACAGAGCTGGAAAAGGATGTAGAACAGAATTCTAGCTCACACAAAAAAGACCAGATTTACTGGCCTGGCAGACTGGAGAAACCCCAAGGGTATGGCCCCCGGACACCCTTTTAGCTCAGTGATGAAGCCCTTCCCGAAGTTCACCATTCACCCAGGGATTGGACAGCCTCATAAAACAAAACAGGACTAATGAGGCACAACAGTCCAGGGACAAGGCAGGAGGGGACAGGAAAGCTGGTGATAGGGAACCCAAGGTTGAGAAGGGACAGTGTTGACATATCATGGGGTTGTTAACCATTGTTGTAGGGCAGTATGTGTACTAACTGTTTAATGAGAAACTATTTGTTCTGCAAACCTTCATCTAAGGTACCAAAAAAAAAAAAAAAAAGAATTATCTATGTGAGATCAAATTGACAACAGCAACTCAAAAGGTTTGATGGGAAGCCTAGGGGACAGTGAGTTGAAGATAATGGTGATGGAATAATTTGGAAAATGACAGTGAGAATAGCAGCACAGCTGGAAGAATGTAATCAATGTCACTGAATTGTACATGTAGAGACTTTTGAAATGGTGTAACTTCAGCTGTGTATATTTTCACCAAAAAAAGTTTCTCAAGGTCAAGAAGGGAGAGTGTTGACACATCATGGGGTTGTTAACCAATGTCATAAAACAATATGTGTACTTACTATTTAATGAGAAATTATTTGTTCAGTAAACGTTCATCTAAAGTACAATAAAAAAGAAAAAAAAACAAAAAAAAAAAAAACCCACAAGTCTCCAGGAATTGACCGAGTATCAATTGAGATGTTTCAAAAAATGGATGCAGAGCTGGAGGCTCACTCATCTAAGCCAAGAGATTTGGAAAACGGCTACCTGGCCAACCAACTGGATCCATATTTGTGTGTATTCCAAAGGAATGTGCAGAAATTATTGAACAATATCATTAATATCACATGCAAGTAAAATTTTGCTGAAGATAATTCAAAAACAGTTGCAGCAGTACATAGACAGGGAACTGCTAGAAATTCAAGCCGGATACAGAAGAGGACATGGAAGGAGGGATGTCATTTTTGAGTCAAGATGAATCTTGGCTGAAAGCAGAGAATACCAGAAAGATGTTTACCTGTGTTTTATTGACTATGCAAAGGCATTCAACTATGTGGATCGTAACAAATTATGGATAAAATTGTGAAGAATGGGAATTCCAGAACTCTTGATTGTGCTCACGTACAACCTGTACATAGACCAACAGGCAGTCATTGAAACAGAACAAGGGGAAACCGTGTGGTTTAAAATCAGGAAAGGTGTACATCAGGGCTGTAGCCTTTTGCCATACTTATTCAATCTGTATGCTTAACAAATAATCTGAGAAGCTGGACTATATGAAGAACAGGGCATCAAGAGTGGAGGAAGACTCATTAACAACCTGCAATATTCAGATGACACAACCTTGCTTGCTGAAAGCAAAGAGGACCTGAAGCACTTACTGATGAAGATCAAAGACTACAGCCTTCAGTATGGATTACACCTCAAAATAAAGAAAACGAAAATTCTTATAACGGAATCGATAAACAATGTCATGATAAATGGAGAAAATACGGTTGTCCATTGTTTTCCGTGGGGATTGTTTCTAGGATCTCCTGGTGATACCAAAATCCACAGATGCTCAGGTCCCGTATATAGAATGGTGTAGTATTTGCTATAATCTATGCAGACCCTCCCATATATACTTTAAATCGTTTCTGTTGTTGTTGCTGTTAGGTGTCAAGTTGGTTCTGACTCATAGTGACCCTATGTACAACAGAACAAAACATTGCCCAGTCCTGTGCCATCCTCACAATCATTGTTATGCTTGAGCCCATTGTAGCCACTGTGTCAATACATCTCATTGAAGGTTTCCCCTTTTTTTGCTGACCCTGCACTTTACCAAGCATTACGTCCTTCTCCAGGGACTGATCCCTCCTGATAACATGTCCAAAATATGTGACACATAGTCTCACCATCCTTGTTGTAAGAAGCATTCTGGCTTTAGTTCTTCCAAGACAGATTTTTTCGTTCTTTTAGCAGCGCATGGTATAGTCAGTATTCCTTGCCAACACCACGATTCAAAGGCATCAATTCTTCTTCAGTCTTCCTTATTCATTGTCCAGCTTTCTCATGCATATGAAGTGTTTGAAAACACCATGGCTTGGATCAGACGCACCTTAATCTTCATGGTGACATCTTTCCTTTTTCACACTTCAAAGAGGCCTTTTGCAGCAGATTTGCCCAATGAAATGCATTGTTTGATTTCTTGACTGCTGCTTCCATGAGTGTTGATTGTGGATCCAAGTAAAATGAAATCCTTGACAACTTCAATCTTTTCTCCATTTATCATGATGTTGCTTATTGGTCCAGTTGTGAGGATTTTTGTTTTCTTTATGTTGAGGTGTAATCCATATTGAAGGCTGTGGTCTTTGATCTTCATCAATAAGTGCTTCAAGTTCTCTTAACTTTCAACAAGCAAGGTTGTGTCATCTGCATAATGCAGGTTTTTAATGAGTCTTCCTCCAATCCTGATGCCATGTTCTTCTTCATATAGTCCAGCTTCTCAGATTATTTTCTCAGCATACAGATTGAACAAGTGTGTTGAAAGGATACAACCCTGACACACACCTTTCCTGACTTTAAACCATGCGGTATCCCCTTGTTCTGTTCGAACAACTGCCTCTTGATCTATGTGTAGGTTCCTCCTGAGCACAATTAAGTATTCTGGAATTCCCATTCTTCCCAATGTTATCCATAATTTATTATGATCCACACAGTCGAATGCCTTTATAATACCTAATATAATCTACCTGTTATGTAAATAGTTGTTAACGATTATATCTAATACTTTCTCAGTCATTGCAAGCAATTTATCACTTATCAGAGAGAACATTTTTGCAGTTGTAGGGGCAGCACTAACACATGAATTCCAGCTTCTTTCTGCTTTATTATGCAAATGCTTGATTCATTCTTACTGATCTTAAGGCCCACTATGGCAAGTGACATGCTACTTTTCAAAACATCTAAGATTTTAATTTTCTGTCAAGAGAAGCTTTTCATGCTCCCTTTTAGCCTTTGAGGGATTCCTTTGATCACTTAATTGTTTTTTAGGAGCCATTCTTCCCAGAAACAAAGAGTACACACAACAGAAGTAGTGAAGGAGTGGACACTAGGTGAACAATGCTCAAATAACATGTGCTGGAGAGAGACTGAATCTGGGAAATGGCAGGAGGCTAAAGCAGGGTATGCCTGCACATCATTTCATTCATGTGGATTCAGTGTAATCCTCAGCATGCAGCAAATTCAAGTTTTGCTTTTTGGAACTCCCCTCTCCCGGACCCTGAATATTTTTGATCCACAGTTGGTTGAATCCAGGAATACAGAATCCACGGATATGGAGGGCCTACTGTATCGAAGTTTTCAAGAATTTCATTTTACTTGGATCCACTATCCACAGTCAAGAAATCAAATGACATTGGACAAATCTGCTGCAAAAGGCCTCTTTAAAGTGTTAAAAAGCAAGGGTTTCACTTTGAGGAGTAAGGAGCTTCTGATCCAAGCCATGGTATTTTCAATCATCTCATATGCACACGGAAGTTGGGCAATGAATAAGGAAGACTGAAGAAGAATTGATGCCTTTGAACTGTGGTGTTGGCATAGAATATCAAATATACCATAGACTGCCAGAAGAATGAATAAATCTGTCTTGGAAGAAGTACAGCCAGAATGCTCTTTAGAAGCAAGGATGGCGAGACTTCATCCCATGTACTTCGGACATGTTATCAGGAGGGATCAGTTCCTGGAGAAGGACATCATGCATACTAAAGTAGTGGGTCAGCAAAAAAGAGGAAGATCCTCAACAAGATGAATTGACACAGCAGCTGTAATAACGGGCTCAAACATAGCAAGGATTATGTGGATGGCTCAGGACCAGGTAGTGTTTCGTTCTGTTGTTCATAAGGTTGCTGTGACTTGATGACACTTAACAGCAATAACAACCTGAGATATACTGAACCAGGATCTACATTTTAACAAGATCCCCAGGTAATTCTTATATATAATACATTTTTTTCTTTTTTTTAATTGATGTAATTAAATGATGTTTACATTTCAAGTTAGACTCCCATACAGAATTTTTTTTTTAACATACATTTTTATGAGACCCCAACCGCTCACCCCGTTTTGCAACAGCACACTCCTCCCCTCTGCCCCATGAACATTCAACCAGCTCCTTACTCTCTCTGCCTTCCCCTCTAACCTCTGGACAGAAGCCGCCCCTTTGGTCTCATATCTACTTGTCCAAGAGGAAGATTTTTCACGAGTATCACTTTATGTCCCACAGTCCAGTCCAATTCCTGTCTGAAGAGTTGACCTCAGAAATTGTTTTAGTTCTGGGGTGATGCAGAGACCAGGGGCCATGCTTTCCGGGGTGCCTCCAGTCTTAGTCAGACCATTAAGTCTGGTCTTCTTACTAGTATTTGAGTTCTGTATCCCATCGTTCTACTGCTCCATAAGGGACCCTCTGTTGTCTTCCCTGTCGGGACGTTCATTGGTGGTAGCTGGGCACCATCTAGTTCTTCTGGTCTCAGGCTGATGAAGTCTCTGGTTTATGTGGCACATTCTGTCTCTTGGGCCAATACTTTCCTTGTGTCTTTGGTGTTCTTCATTCTCCTTTACTCCAAGTAGTTGGGACCAATTGATGCATCTTAGATGGCCGCTTGCAAGCTTTTAAGACCCCAGATGCCACTCACCAAAGAAGGATGCAGAACATTTTCTTAATAAGGTTTGTTATGCCAATTGACATAGATGTCCCTTGAAAGCATGCTCCCCAGACCCCGCATCTCTGCTACTCTGTCTCTCAAAGTATTTGATTGTATTGAGGAAACTTCTTAGCTTTGGTTTAGTCCAGTTGTGCTGGCTTCTCATGTAGTGTGTGCTGTCTTTCCCTTCACCTAAGATCATTCTTATCTACTATCTAGTTAGTGAATAAGCCTCACCCTCCCTCCCCACCCCTATAACCATCAAAGAATGTTTTCTTCTGTGTTTAAACCTTTCCTTGAGTTCTTATAATAGTGGTCTTATACAGTATTTGTCCTTCTATGCCTGACTAAATTCACTCAGCGTAATAAGTTCTAGCTTCCACCAAGTTATACCATGTTTCACAGCTTCATCATTGTTCTTTATTGTTGTGTAATATTCCATTGTGTGGATATACCATAGTTTGTTTATCCATTCATCCATCGATGGGCACTTAGGTTGCTTCCATCCTTTGGCTATTATGAACAGCGCTGCGATGAACATGGGTGTGCATATATCTATTCGTGTGATGGCTCTTGTTTCTCTTGAATATATTCCAAGGAGCGGGATAGCTGGATTGTATGGTACTTCTATTTCTAGCTTTTTAAGGAAGTGCCAAATTGATTTCCAAAGTGGTTGTACCATTGTACATTCCCACCAACAGTGTGTAAGTGTACCAGTCTCTCCACAACCTCTCCAGCATTTGTTATTTTGTGTTTTATGGATTAATGCTAGCCTTGTTGGGGTGAGATGATATCTCATTGTAGTTTTGATCTGCATTTCTCTGATGGCTAATGATCGTGAGCATTTCTTCATGTGTCTGTTAGCTGCCTGAATATCTTCTTTGGTGAAGTGCCTGTTCATATCCTTTGCCCATTTTTTAATTAGGTTATTTGTCTTTTTGCTGTTGAGGTTTTGGAGTATCTTGTAGATTTTAGAGATTAAATGCTGATCGGATTTGTCATAGCCAAAATTTTTTTTCCAATCTGTAGGTTGTCTTTTCACTCTTTTGGTGAAGTCTTTGGATGAGCGTAAGTTTTGATTTTTAGGAGCTCCCATTTATCTAGTCTCTCTTCTGGTGCTTGTGCATCATTACTTATGGTTTGTATTGTGTTTATGCCATGTATTAGGGCTCCTAGCGTTGTCCCTATTTTTTCTTCCATGATCCTTATCATTTTTGATTTTATATTTAAGTCTTTGATCCATTTTGAGTTAATTTTTCTACATGGTTTGAGATATGGGTCTTGTTTCAGTTTTTTGCATATAGATATCCAATTATGCCAGCACCATTTGTTGAAGAGACTGTCTTTTCCCCAATTAATGGACTTTGGGCCTTTGTCAAATATCAGCTGCTCATAGGTGGATGAGCTTATATCTGGATTCTCAACTCTGTTCCATTGGTCTATGTATCTGTTATTGTACCAGTACCAGGCTGTCTTGACTACCGTGGCAGTATAATAGGTCCTAAAATCAGGTAGTGTAAGGCCTCCCACTTTGTTCTTCTTTTTGAGTAGTGCTTTATTTATCCAGGGCCTCTTCCCTTTCCATATGAAGTTGGTGATTTGTCTCTACATCTCATTAAAAAAGGCTGCTGGAATTTGGATCAGGATTGCATTGTATCTGTAGATTGCTTTGGGTAGAATTGACATTTTCACTATGTTGCGTATGCCTATCCATGAGCAAGGTATATTTTTCCACTTATACAGGTCTCTTTTAGTTTCTTACAGTAGTGTCTTGTAGTTTTCTCCGTAAAGATCTTTTACATCTCTGGTTAGATTTATTCCTAAGTATTTTATCTTTTGGGGGGCTATTGTAAATGGTATTGATTTGGTGATTTCTTCTTCGAGGTTCTCTTTGTTGGTGTAAAGGAATCCAATTGATTTTTGTATGTTTATCTTGTATCCTGAAACTTTGCTGAAATCTTCTATTAGTTCCAGTAGTTTTCTTGTGGATTCCTTGGGGTTTTCCGTGTATAAGATCATATCATCTGTGAATAGAGATACTTTGACTTCTTCCCTACCTATTTGGATGCCCTTTATTTCTTTTTCTAGCCTAACTGCTCTTGCTAGGACCTTGAGCACAATGTTGAATAATAGTGGTGATAAAAGGCATCCTTGTCTGGTTCCTGTTCTCAAGGGGAATGCTTTCAAAGTCTCTCCATTCAGGATGATGTTGGCTATTGGTTTTGTATAAATGCCCTTGATTATACTGAGGAATTTCCCTTCTATTCCTATTTTTTTGAGAGTTTTTATCATGAATGGGTGTTAGACTTTGTCAAATGCATTTTCTGCATCGATTGATAAGATCATGTGGTTCTTGTCTTTTGTTTTATTTATGTGATGGATTACTTTGATTGTTTTTCTAATGTTGAACAATCCCTGCATACCTGGTATAAATCCCACTTGGTTGTGGTGAATTATTTTTTTGATATGTTGCTGAATTCTATTGCCTAAAATTTTGTTGAGGATTTTTGCGTCAATGTTCATGAGGGATATTGGTCTGTAATTTTCTATTTTTGTGGTATCTTTACCAGGTTTTGGTATCAGGGTTATACTGGCTTAATAGAATGAGTTTGGGAGTATTCCATCCGTTTCTATGCACTGACATACCTTTAGTAGAAGTAGTGTTATCTCTTCTCTGAAAGTTTCGTAGAATTCTCCAGTGAAGCCATCCAGGCCAGGGCTTTTTTTTGGTTGGCAGTTTTTTAATAACCTTTTCAATCTCTTCTTTTATTATGGGTTTGTTTAGTTGTACTACCTCTGTTTGTGTTAATTTAGCTAGGTAGTGAGTTTCTAGAAATTTGTCCATTTACTCAAGGTTTTCAAATTTGTCAGAGTACAATTTTTCATAGTATTCTGTTATGATTCTTTTAATTTCAGTTGGGTCTGTTATGATATCACCCATCTCATTTCTTATCTGGGTTATGTGCTTCCTCTCCAGTTTTTCTTTTGTCAGTTTGGCCAATGGTTTATCAATTTTGTTGATCTTTTCCAAGAACCAGCTTTTGGACTTGTTAACTCTTCCAGTTGTTTTTCTGGTCTCTATTTCATTTAATTCTGCTCTAATTCTTATTATTTCCTTCCTTCTGGCACCTGTAGGCTTATTTTTCTGCTCTCTTTCTACTTGTTCCAGTTGTAGGGTTAGTGCTTTGATTATGAGCCTTTCTTGTTTTTGGATATGTGTATTTATTGCTATAAACTAACCTCTGAGCACTGCTTTTGCTGTGTCCCACAGGTTCTGGTAGGATGTGTTTTCATTCTCGTTTGATTCTATGAATTTATTCCATCCTTAATTTCCTTATAACCCAGTAGTTTTTGAGCAAGGTGTTGTTCAGTTTGCATGTGTTTGATTTTTTTTCCTTGCTCTTTGTGTTGATTTCCATTTTTATGGCTTTATGGTCATAAAAGATGCTTTGTAGTATTTTGATGTTTTGGATTTTGTTAAGGCTTGCTTTATGGCCTAATATGTGGTCTATTCTGGAGAATGTTCCATGTGTCTTGGAAAAGAAAGTATACTTGGCTGCTGTTGGGTGCAGAGTTCGGTATATGTCTATGAGATCAAGTTGGTTGATTGTAGCATTTAGCTCTTCTGTGTCTTTGTTGAGCTTCTTTCTGGATGTTCTGTCCTTCACTGAAAGTGGCAAGTTGAAGTCTCCTACTACTATTGTGGAGCTGTCTCTCTCTCTCTTCAGAGCTGTTAGATTTTGTTTAATGTATTTTGGAGCCCTGTTGTTGGGTGCGTAAATGCTTGTTATAGTTATGTCCTGGTGTATTGACCCTTTAATCACTATATAGTGCCCTTCCTTATCTTTTGTGGTGGATTTTACTTTAAAGTCTATTTTGTTAGAGTTCAGTATTACCATTCCTGCACTTTTTTGAGTGTTGTTTTCTTAATGTATTTTTTTCCATCCTTTGAGTTTTAGCCTGTTCGTGTCTTAAGTCTAAGTTGTGTCTCTTGTAGGCAGCATATTGATGGATCATGCTTTTTTATCCAATCTGCCACTCTCCATCTCTTTATTGGTGCATTAAGTCTGTTTACATTCAGTGTAATTATTGATAAGTATGAGTTTAGTGCTGTCATCCTGATATCTCTTTTAGTGTGTTGTTCACAGTTTCTTTGTTCTCCTCAATTTTCTGTGCTGAGTAGTTTTTCTTTATGCATTTTTTTTTCATCTTTTTATTTGTTGTAGATTTTGTGTTTGCTGGGTCTTTATGTTTTTCTACTTTTTTATTTTGATTTGTAGGACTGTTAGATTCCTTTGTGGTTGCCTTAATATTTTCCCCTAATTTTCTAAATTTATACCAGTCTTTTATTACTTTATATTGCTTTAACTTCCCCTCCATATAGAAAATCAATGTCTCCATTTTTTAAGTTCCTCTTTTTTTGTTTTAGTATTATCCTCTTTTTTTTTTTTTTACACATTGATGTCTGTTTCTCTATTTTCAACATTTTAGCTTTGATGTAATTTCAATTTCTGTATCTGAGTCAATATCTGGTTGTTCTATCCTGTGTTCTAGTCTTGCATTGTTAGCTGATGTTATTGATTATCTAACTGTAAGACTCCCTTTAGTATTTCTTGTAATTTTGGTTTGGTTTTTGTAAATTCTCTGAACTTCTGTTTATCTGGAAATGCCCTAATTTCACCATCATATTTGAGAGACAATTTTTCTGGATATATAATTCTTGGCTGACAGTTATTTTCCTTCAAGGCTTTGAATATGTCATTCCGTTGCCTTCTAGTCTGCATGGGTTCTGCTGAGTAGTCTGAGCTTATTCTAATTGACTCTCCTTTGTCGATGACTTTTCTTTTATCCCTGGCCGCTCTTAAGCTTCTCTCTTTATCTTTGGTTTTGGTAAGTTTGATTATAATATGTCTTGGTGACTTTCTTTTGGGATCTACCTTATATGGGGTTCAATAAGCATCTTGGATAGATACCTTCTCATTTTTCTGGATATCAGGGAAGTTTTCTGTCAACAAATCTTCAACAATTTTCTCTGTATTTTCTGTTATCCCCCCCTGTTCTGGTACTCCAATCACTCGTAGGTTGTTTCTCTTGATAGAGTCCCACATGACTCTTAGAGTTTCTTCATTCTTTTATTGATTTTTTCCTCAAATAAGTTGGTGTCAAGAGCTTTATCTTCAGTGTGACTAATTATAACTCCTACTACCTCAATTCTGCTCCTATGACTTTCTATTGAGTTGTCTAATTCTGAAATTTTATTGTTAATCTTCTAGATTTCTGATTCCTGTCTCTCTATTGATTATTGCAGCCTATTAAATTTGGCATTATGTTCTTGAATAACTTTTTTTAAAAAATATTTTATTGTACTTCAGGTGAGGGCTTACAGAACAAATAGTTTCTCAAAAAACAGTAGTACACATGCTGTTTTATGACATTGGTTAACAACCCCACAACAAATTAACCCTCTAAATTCTCAACCTTTTCTGTTTTTGGTGAAAATGCACATAGCCAAAGATACACCATTTCAAAAATTTCTACATACACAGTTCAGTGACATGGACTATCCTCTTCCAGTGTGCTGTTATTCTCACTTATGATGAAGGCTTACAGAACAAAATAGTTTCTCATTTAACAGTTACCACAAATGTTGCCCTATGACAATGGTTAACAATGTCACAACACATCAACAATATCCTTACTCAACCTTGGATTCCCTATCACCAGCTTCCTTGTCCCCTTCTGCCTTCTGGCCCTTGTCACTACACTCCTGTACCTCGTTAGTCTCATTTGGTTTTAAGGGGCTGTCCACTCCCAGGCTGAAGAGTGAACCTTGGAGGTAACTTGACCACTGAGCTAAAAGGGTGTCTGGGGACCATACTCTTGAGGTTTCTCCAGTCTCCTTTAGGCCAGTAAATCTGGTCTTTTTTTTGTGAGTTAGAATTATGCTCTACATCCTTCTCCAGCTCTGTCCAGAACCCTCTGTTGTGATCCCGGTCAGAGCAGTCAGTGGTGGTAGCCGGGCACCATCTAGCTGTACTGTACTCAGTCCAATGGAGGCCTTGTTAGCTGTGAACAAGTAGTCCTTTGGATTAATCTTTTCCTTGTATCCTGTTCTCTTCATTCTCCCTTGCTCCCAAAGGGATGAGACCAGTGGAGTGTCTTAGATGGCCACTCACAGGCTTTTAAGACCCTAGACACTACTCACCAAGGTAGAATGTAGAACATTGTCTTTATAAGCTGTGCCATGCCAATTGAACTAGATGTTCCCCAAGACCATGGTCCCCACAGCCCTCCGCCCAGCAATTCAGTCCCTCAGGGAGTTTGAATGTATCTATGGGGCTTCCATGACCTTTCCTTGTACAAGTTGTGCTAGTTTCCCCTGTATTGTGTACTGTCTCACCCTTCAGCCAAGATACCACTTATCTACTGCCTATTTAGTATTTCCCCCCCACCCCTCCCATCCCTGCTAACCAACAATGATTGTCACATTTTGTGTGTGAACTTTTTCATGGGTTTTTACAATAGAGGTCTCATACAATATTTGTCCTTTTGTGATTGACTTATTTCACTCAGCATAATGTCCTCCAGTTTCATCCATGTTATGAGATGCTTCAAGATTCATTGTTGTTCTTTCTCGTTGCATAGTACTCCGTTGTGTGTATGTACCGTAGTTTGTTTATCCATTCATCTGTTGATGGGCATCTAGGTTGTTTCGATCATTTTGCTATTGTGAACAATGCTGCCATGAACATAGGTGTGCATATGTCTATTCAAGTGATGACTCTTATTTCTCTAGTATATATTCCTAGGAGTGGGATTGCTGGATTTAATGGTATGTCTGTTTCTAGCTTTCTGAGGAAGCGCCATATCATTTTCAAAAATAGTTGTATCATTTTGCATTCCCACCAGCAGTGCATAAGAGTTCCCATCTCCCCGCAACCCCTCCAACACTTGTTATTTCCAGTGTTTTTGATTCGTGCCAGTAATGCCGGGGTGAGATGGTATCTCATTGTGGTTTTAATTTGCATTTCTCTAATGGCTAGGGTTGGCGAGCATTTCCTCATGTGTCTGTTGGCCATTTGAATGTCTTCTTTGGTGAAGTGTCTGTTCATTTCCTTTGCCCATTTTTTAATAGGATTATTTGTCTTTTTGTTGTAGAGGTGTTGGATTTTCTTGTAGATTATGGAGATTAGAACTTTGTCTGACTTGTACTGTCCAAAATTTTTTTCCCAGTCTGTAGGTTCTCTTTTTACTCTTTTGGTGAAGTCTTTTCAAGAGCATAGGTGTTTGATTTTTAGAAGATCCCACTTATCTAGCTTATCTGTTGGGTTTTGTGCGTTGATGGTTATGGTTTGTATCCTGTTAATGCCATGTATTAAGGCCTTTAGCGTTGGTCCTAATTTTTCTTCTATGAACTTTATAGTTTTAGGCTTTATATTCAGGTCTTTGATCCATTTTGAAGTAGTTTTTGTATACAGTGTGAGGTATGGGTCCTGTTTCATTTTTTTGCAAATGGATATCCAGTTTTGCCAGCACCATTTGTTAAAAAGACTGCCTTTTCCCCATTTGATGGACTTTGGGCCCTTGTCGAAGATCAGGTGACTGTAAGTGGATGGATTTACATCTGGGTTCTCAATTCTGTTCCATTGGTCAATGTATCTGTTGTTGTACCAGTACCAGGCTGTTTTGACTATTGTAGCTGTATAGTAGGTTCTCAAGTCAGGTAGTGTGAGTCCTCCAACTTTATTCTTCTTCTTCAGTAGTGCTTTACTTATTCGGGGCTTCTTCCCTTTCCATATAAAGTTAATGATTACATTTTCCATCTCTTTGAAGAATGTTGTTGGTATTTGGAACGGGATTGCATTGTATTTGTAAATTGCTTTGGGTAGAATTGACATTTTCACAATGTTGAGTCTGCCTATCCATGAGCATGGTATGTTTTTCCATTTATGTAGATCCCTTTGGGTTTCATGCAGTAGTGTTTTGTAGTTTTCTTTGTATAGGTCTTTTACATCCCTGGTCAGATTTATTCCTAATTTTTTTATCTTTTTAGGGGCTATTGAAAATGGTATTGTTTTCCTGATTTCCTTTTCATTGTTCTTGTTACTTGTGTATAGGAATCCAACCGATTTTTGAATGTTTATCTTGTATCTTGCTACTCTGCTGAATCTTTCTATTAGTTCCAGTAGATTTCTCGTGGAGTCTTTAGGATTTTCTATGTATAGTAGCATATCATCTGCAAACAGGGACAGTTTAACTTCTTCATTACCAATTTGGATGCCCTTTATTTTTTTTCTTGCCTTATTGCTCTAGCTAGAACTTCCAGCACAATGTTAAATAGGAGTGGTATAAAGGGCATCCTTGTCTTGTTCCTGGTTTCAAGGGGAATGTTTTCTGCCCCTCTCCATTAAGAATGATATTGGCCATTGGTTTTGCATAGATGCCCTTTATTATGTTGAGAAATTTCCCTTCTATACCTATTTGATTGAGAGTTTTTATCAGGAATGGGTGTTGGACTTTGTCAAATGCCTTTTCTGCATCAATTGAGATGATCATGTGATTCTTTTCTTTCCTTTTATTTATGTGATGTATTACATAGATTGATTTTCCAATGTTGAACCATCCATGCATGCCTGGTATGAATCCTACTTGGTCGTGGTGTATTATTTTTTTTAATATGATGCTGAATTGTATTGGCTAGAATTTTGTTCAGAATTTTTGCATTTATATTCATGAGAGATATTGGTCTGTAATTTTCTTTTTTTGTGATGTCTTTGCCTGGTTTTGGTATCAGCATTATGCTGGCTTCATAGAATGAATTTGGAAGTGTTGCTTCCTCTTCTATGCTCTGAAATAGCTTGAGTAGTCCTGGTACAATCTCTTCTGTAAATGTTTTGTAGAATTCTCCAGTGAAGCCATCCGGGCCAGGGCTTTTATTAGTTGGGAGTTTTTTTTATTACCTTTTCAATCTCTTCTCTTGTTATGGGTCTGTGCAGATTTTCAATATCACTTTGTTGTAGTTTGGGTAGGCCTTGTGTTTCTAGAAATTTATCCATTTCCTCTAGGTTTTCAAAT
Organism: Dugong dugon; assembly: GCA_030035585.1. Taxonomy (NCBI): domain Eukaryota; kingdom Metazoa; phylum Chordata; class Mammalia; order Sirenia; family Dugongidae; genus Dugong; species Dugong dugon. Next base: position 100,362,774 of record CM057468.1, on the reverse strand, counting down.
TTGTTGGAGTATAGTTTTTCATAATATTCTGTTATAATCCTTTTTATTTCGGTTGGGTCTGTTGTAATGTCCCCCATTTCATTTCTTATTTGGGTTATTTGCATCCTCTCCTGTTTTTCTTTTGTCAGTCTGGCTAGTGGTTTGTCGATTTTGTTGATTCTTTCAAAGAACCAACTTTTGGTTTTATTGATTCTTTCTATTATTTTTCTGTTCTCTATTTCATTGATTTCTGCTCTGATATTTACTATTTCCTTTCTTCTAGTGGTTGTGGACTTTTTTTGCTATTCTCTTTCTATTTGTTTGAGTTCTGTAGTTAATGTTTGGTTTTGTCCCCTACTTCTTTTTTGATGTGCATCTATTGCTATAAATTGTCCTCAGAGGACTGCCTTTGCTGTGTCCCAAAGGTTTTGGTATGATGTGTTTTCATTCTCATTTGATTCTAGGAATTTTTTGATTCCATCTCTGATTTCTTCTATTACCCACTGATGTGTAAGCAGGCTATTATTCAGTTTCCATGTAGTTGATTTTTTTTCCTTGCTCTTTCTATTGTTAATTTTACCTTGATGGCATTGTGGTCAGAGAAGATACTTTGAATTATCTCAACGTTTTGGACCTTGTTGAGGATTGCTCTGTGGCCTAAGATGTGGTCTATTCTGGAGAACGTTCCATGTGTATTGGAAAAGAATGTGTACTTTGTAGCGGTTGGATGGAGTGTTCTATATATGTCTATGAGGTCAAGTTGGCTGATTGTGCCCTTTAGGTCTTCTGTATCTTTGCTGAGTTTCTTCTTAGTTGTTCTGTCCTTTACTGAGAGTGGTGTGTTGAAGTCTCCTACTATTATTGTGGAACTGTGAATTTCTCTTTTCAGTGTTGTTAGAGTTCGTTTTATGTATTTTGGAGCCCTGTCATTGGGTTCGTAGATGTTTATTATGGTTATGTCTTCATGATGGATCCTCCCCTTAATCATTATATGGTGTTCTTCTTTGTCTTTTATGGTAGATTTTGTTTTAAAGTCTATTTTATCTGAGTTTAGAATTGCCACTCCTACTCTTTTTTAGTAGTTGTTAGCTTGATATATTTTTTTCCATCCTTTGACTTTTAATAAATTCACATCTTTCTTTCTAAGGTATGTCTCTTGTAGACAGCATATTGATGGATCCTGTTTTCTTATCCATTCTGTCACTCTCCATCTCTTTCCGGGTGCATTGTTTCCATTTTCATTCAGTGTAATTATTGATAGATTTGAGTTTGTTGCTGTCATTTTGTAGTGCTTTTTTTTGTGGTGCTGAAGTTTTCTTTGTTCTTCTTACTCTTTTGTGCTGAGTTACTTTTGTTTGTGGATTTTTTTTTTCATTTCTTTTGTTTTTGTAGGTTTTGTTTTTGCTGAGACTTTATGTTTTTCCTCTTTATTTTTATGAGTTGGTTTGTTAACTTTCTTTGTGGTTACCATGAATTTTACCCTTATCTTTCTAAGTTTGAAGCAGTCTACCATTACTTGGTATCGCCTTGCCTTCCTTTCCATTAGATGGTTCTATACCTATGCCGTTTATTCCCTCTTTCATTGTTTTGATGTTGTTGTCATTTATTGATTAACTGCTCTGATTCCCTGTTGTATTTCTTTTGGTTTTGGATAGTCCTCGGGAGTTCATTTCCTAGATTGGTATCTGGCTCGTACGATCCTGCATCCTAGGTTCTGCCTGTGAACTGAAGATGTTTGTCCTCAGATTGAAGAACTCCCTTTAATAATTCTTGTAAGTTTGGTTTGATTTTTACATAGTCCCTTAATTTCTGTTTATCTGGAAATGATGTAATTTCACCATCAAATTTGACTGAGTTTTGCAGGATATATGATTCTTGGCTGACAATTTTTTTCTTTCAAGGTTTTATATATGTCATCCCATTGCCTTCTTGCCTGCATGGTTTCTGCCCAATAATCTGAGCTTAGTCTTATTGTTTCTCCTCTGTATGTGACTTCTTGTTTTTCACAAGCTGCTCTCAGGATTCTTTGTTTGTCTTTGGTTTTTGCGAGTGTGAATGTGATATGCCTTGGTGATTTTCTTTTGAGGTCTCCTCTATATGGGGTTCGTTGAGCTTCTTGGATGGCCAGCTTTTCATCTTTCATGATATTGGGGAAGTTTTCTGTCAGCAGTTCTTCAACGATCCTCTCTGTGTTTTCTGTTTTCTCCCCCTGTTCTTTAATGCCAATCACTCATAAATTTTTGCTTTTAATTGTGTCCCACAGAACTCTCAAGGTCTCTTCATTTTTCTTTTTTCTGAGTTTTCCTGAAACAGAGTTGTATCCAAGTGTTTGTCTTCTATTCCACTGATCCTGTCTTCCACGATTTCAAATCTGTTTCTCAGCCCTTCTATGACAGCATGCATTTCTGAAATCTTATTGTTTATCTTTTGGATTTCTAATTGTTGTTTTTGTACAATTTCTAGTTGTGAATTTATTTTGGCATTTTGCTCCAGCATCATCTTCCTGAATTCTTCCTATTTTTTGTCTGTATTTTCCATGAATTTGTCAATGTTTTCCTCATGTTTGTCACCTTTTTGCCTAAGATCTTGGAAAATTCCGAGTGTTAGAGATTTGAATTCCCTGTCAGGTAGTTCTAGTGCATTTTCTTCCACAGGAGAGTCATCTGGTGTTTTAATTTGGATGCCTACTGGAACCATCTTGTCTTGTTTTTGTAAATGTTTTGATATATTTCTGCTGTTTTCGGGGCATTCAGTAGTTATTTTTCTTGTTTTTTGATTGTAGATTTGTTTGTTTTGTCCCTTTTTAAAAAAAAAATTGACTATATCTGAGCAGGCGGACTGTGTGTTCTTTGTTCTTTGCTCGTCTGTGCACTCAATACTTTCTGCCTCCTTCTCCAACTGGCAGGGTCAGTCACTCAGATATGGTACAGCAGGGCAGGTCTAGCTGAAGAGGAGTTACTGGGATGGGTTGTTTGTGGCACTTACTACAGCCACCAGGGTGGGTTGGTAATCAGTGCTGGGTAGGTTCCAGTAAGCCGTGCCTGTACTGCTTGGTGGTGTGATTTCAAGCGCACAGTGCAAGTAGGCAGGATGCAGCGGGGCGATTGTGATGTGTGGAGCTAAGATGGATATGGGAGAGAGAAGAGAGGAACAGGAGCCAAGAGACATACAAACAAACAAAAAAGAATGTTAGGGGAGCTTGCTGTTGGAATGGAGAGATGAGAGACTATGAAATGGAGAAAAGCAGAAAGGGGAAGAGGAAGAAAAGAAAAGAATGAATAAATAAAAATCAGAAAGGTTAAAGAACCGCAACGTTCCCAGGGATCCCACTGATGCAGCTGTGAGGTCTGGGGAAGTTGCTCTCAGATGTCGCAGTACAGCCTGCCTAAAAGGTATAGAGGTATACAACGCCTGGTATTCAGGCATCAGAAAGAGAAGGAAGATATAGAGAGATGAGAAACTGAGCAACGAAGAAAGACAAATAAGGACAAAGAGGGAAAAGAAAACAAAACAAATTAAAAAAAAAAAAACCAACGAGAAAAGAAATGTTCTCACGGATCCCCCTGCATGTCTGTGGAAGCTGAAAGGGAGTTACTTGCCATGCAGCTCCGCCTGGCCAGAAAGGGCTCCCAACTCAAGAAAAGGAAAAGAAAACAAACAAACAATTCAAAATGAACAAATGAACAAAAGCCCCGGGATCCCACCAGCGCAGTAGCCCAGACTGGGAAGCAGCTCCACACTCGAATGGAGCTCCACAGCCCCTCAGGAAAAAGCAAAGATGGTGCACGGAGCCAGGCACTCGAGCAAAAGGAGGGGCGGCGGCAAGGGGCAAGCAAGAAATCCAAAGAAGCAGAAAAAAAAGCAACACCAGCAGCCAGCAAATGGCACTCAGAGAGCCAGCTAGTGCGGGCTGGTGTTTCTGAACAAGAAATTGTGTCCACGGGAAGCAGAGGAGGCCGAGTGTGGGTTAAGAAGGGTAGAGAGTGGGAAAGCGTATATCACAAATTGCTGGCACTCTGCAGCCCCTCAGGAAGAAGCAAAGGTGGCGCACGTAGTCAGGCACGCGAGTGAAAGGAGGGGGAGGTGACAAGAGGCAAGTGAAAACTCAAAAGAAGTAGGCAAAAAAAGCAACACTAGTAGCCGACAAATGGCACCCAGAGAGCCGCTTGCTTGGGTGTGTGGAATCCAAGCAGCCGATGCTTCCCGGTCAAGAGACTGTGGCCGCGGGAAGCAGAGGAGGCCGAGCCAGGGTGAAGAGGGGTTGGGGTTGGGAAAGCACACACTGCAAATTACCGGTTGTTTTGTCTCCCGCTGGATGCTCTGTGAGGCTGCTTTCTCGTACCCCCTGTTGCTGGTCTCCGATAGGAGTCCAAGATGGTGGATCCGCGCTGTGTTAGCTGGTAGGGGACCTCTGCATGAATCTCTCCTCACTCTGTGTTCTCTGTCAGTTTTTTCACTCCATTTGGTGCTTGGCTGAGTTCTTTATCTCTTCATTTGATGTTTTAGGGTTTCAGGATTGTTGTATTCTCTGTTTGGCTTAGTTTTTCGGATCTTTGCTGTGGAGGGATGGCGTGGTGCTTCTGCCTAGAGCGCCATTTTGCTGGAACTCCCTTGAATAACTTTTTAAAGTTCTGCTACTATTGTGTCTGTATGTTGCCTGGCTTTTTCTGCACTCTGTCGAATTTCCTTTCTTATTTCTAGAAGAGTTCTGTATATTAATCTTTTGTATTCTGTCTCTGGTAATTCCAAGAAGTTCTATTCCTCCAGAGAATTTATTGATTCTTTATTTTGGGAGCTTGCTGAAGCCATCATGGACTGCCTCTTTATGTAACTTGATATTGACTGTTGTCTCCGAGCCATGAAAAATTTATTATAATTTTATTTTGTGTTTGCTTAGTGAGACCTAGCTTCTTATTTCGTTTGTTTTGATATGCCCAAATAGGCTGCTCATGTGCACTAGTTTGATTTTTGACACCTTTTGACCTCTAATTTCCTGTCACCAGGTAGTTGGTTCTGTAACTAAGTATGTGCACGCCGGAGTCCATTAAAATTTCCTATATGGGATCACCTCAGGTATGCAGGCAGTTGATCTCCAAGTGTGTGATGCAGGCTCTCACCCCCATTCCTAGAGAGGCATGGGTGATTGGTGGAGGTATTGGACTCTGGCTATGGTAGGGGATCACGCGCTCAGCCAGGCAGGGGGCTGACCGCTGCCCCAGAGAGTCTGAAAGAAAAGTGTGTCCCTATTCTCTAGGGTGAATAGGTAGGTGAGTTTTGCAGCTGGGCTAAGAGCGCCCCACTATGTTGGATGCAAAGACTCTAGGGCACCACTTTTTCTTGAACTCCTGTAGCAGGCTACTAGGCACTTTAGGAGCCACCACCAGTCCTCAAGACCCTGCTGCAGATTGATAAAAGTGGCTACTTGATGGGCAGAGCTGTTTCGAGGATCACAAATCTGCCCGTTCACAGCTGAAGCAGTTGAAGTGAAACTTCAGATGTTTGCCCTGTTGTACTGTGGTAGTGAGGGCTAACGCTGTTGAGATGGGTCCCCATAAGTCTATACATGGGAGTATGGCACTCAGAGTCTGAGGACCCCTGATTTCTATGGCCAGCAAAGGAGGTGTGCTGACCCTGTGTTCCTGGCCTAGTGGATCCAGCAGCTTATTTGTTCCCTCTTCAAGGCCAAGAGAACGGGTCAGGATGCCTTTTGGGATCTACTTCTGGCCCAGTGGAGTTCCAGTGCAGAGTGGGGAGGGAGGAGGTAAAAGGGAGAGAGGTTTTTCCCAAATCCAGTGCAGAGCGTGAAGGTAGGTGGTAAAAGGGAGAGAGGTTTTTCCCAAATGGGCTTTTTTTTTTTTTTTTTTTTTTACCCTCCACGTAAGGGTGCACGCATGTACTTATCCTAGCCTCTTGGGAGCTGCTCTTCATTGGTTCGGAGTATCCAAGCAGAATCTCTGCTGTCGGGTCTGTCTCGATGTGGAAACTGCTTCTCGAGCACAAGCACAGCACAGCTGTTTGCCTGCTTCACTGCGGCCCGGTGTGGCTGTGTCTCTGCTGTGTCACCACCACAGCTCTAGGGCTCCTCACCTCTTCCAAAAGGTCTTCCTCTCCGGTATGACTCAGCTGGATTTCTTAACCTTGCCTTGTTCAGAACCGCCAGATGTTCACATAGAATCAAATCACTTGTTTTTCCAGGTCTTTGCTGTAAGAGGGATATAGGAAGCGTTTAACTAGTCCGCCATGTTGACCATGCCTCCAGTATAGTAAATTTTGAGAACCACTGCTCTATTAGTGGTTCTGAAAATTAGTCCCTAAACCAGCAGTATTAGCATCACCTGAAAACTTGTTAGAAATGCAAATTCCCAGCAGGGGATTGAACTGGAATGAGCTGGTTTGAAGCCACGTTAAATAAACAAAAAATGTGATTGAGCAAAAAATTCTGTTGTCCTGACAATTGGCTCAAAACACTCTCCTTAGAAATGTGTTTTACCTGACTCTCTAGTAGTATCTCTGAAGTATCTTAGATTTTTAACTTAGTGTTATTCCATTTAATAAGAACCCAGGCAGAGTAAATCTGGCTTGTGGCTTTCCTAGTTATTATGTAAGTTATATAGTAGGGTATGATAGTATTTCAAAAGATGTGAGATTCATTTAATTTCTTTAATACTTTTGGTCATTTAAAAGTTTGGTTACTTATTTGAGAGATTATAATGACTGGAGCCAACTTGGCCATACCTTGAAAATCTGTTTTATTCAATAAGATGGCAGCAAATTTATGAACAAGTTGGACCTCAAACAATGAAATATCTTTGCCCCAGTGACTAGATTCTCATATTGGAAGAGTATATCTTAGTGGTTCTAACATGTTTGCTTTATTTAAACTCATGTATCTTTGAACATAATTTAAATGAAACATTCCAAAAATTTTATTGGTGGAAAGGGCTTTGGAGGCCACCTAGTGTAAGATATTTCAACCCAGGGCTGAAATGTGCATTTCTAACAAGTGCCTGGTAAGTTATACATAAGAATCACCTAGAGATCTTGGTAAGATGTAGATTCTAATTTGGCATATCTGGGGATAAAATGCAAATTGTCAGCAGAGAAATTGTTAGAAATGCAAATTCTCAGCAGGGGTTTGAATCAAATTGTCAGCAGAGAAATTGTTAGAAATGCAAATTCTCAGCAGGGGTTTGAATCAGACTGAAAAGTTTCAAACTCCTAATTTGTGATTTAAAAAAATGCTCGCTGGTGGTTCTTTTGGACAGGCATTGGGATCCTGGACTAATTTGACTATTATTATATTTTACTTGTATCAACATCTACTAATTTCAGTCATGTGAGACTTAACATGCCCTACAAAAAGATAAACTCCTCAAGAACAGAGACTCTACCTTATTTGAATTTTGACTTCTGTATACTATCTGGGACTAATAGTTCTTGGCACATAATATTGACTCAATAAAACTCATGTTATTTGTTGACATGTTGACAATATCAAGAAGAAAATTCTCTAACAGCTCTCAGTAATCCATTCCAATTTCTTTCCCTTTTATTCATCTTTCATCACTTACCCTAAATTCCTAATACCCTTACCAAAACCAAGCCTGTTGCCTTCAAGTTGATTCTGACTCACAGTGACTCTATAGGACAAAGTAGAACTGCTCCATAGGGTTTCCAAGGCTGTAAATCTTTACAGAAGACTCCTGAGGAGCAGCTGGTGGTTTAGAATCACCAACCTTTAGGTTAGCAGTCGAGCACTTAACCACTGTGCCACCAGGGCTCCTCAAATTCCTAATACACTCCTTAAAATCCATCACTCACTGTTAGCATATTGCTTAGCAAACTACCTCATAAACTAATTAAATTTTCAAAACTTAAATTTTACCTTGAATTATTATTTTTCAAGTCCATTTAGTTTCTTCATATTTTATTACATAAGAAAAGCAAAACAAAACATTTGAATAGTTTTTGTAAATTTTATGGTAGTTGTGCAAAGTGATAGTGCTATAAAATATTATGTTTTATGGTACATTTTATACAAAAATATTCACTCATTTATTAATGTAATGCCATAATTTGAGATTCAGAGGCATTGTATTCATTTTATGGGGTGGGGAGGGATTGTGCACAGTATGAAGTGTTGGGACTATAAACAGGAAAGTAGTTTATTTATTTAAATACTTAAACTAATTAAAAATTTTGAACTGCCAAATAACTCTGTCAATATTCAAGTTTATTTCTAAGTTTTGTGGCTCATCCTAATACAAACTTTATTATGACAAAGTTTTCCAAACTAAGGTATATGTTTGTGCCTGTGTTTATTATTAACAATGCGTGTTTATTATTCTGCCCCAATTCTTTTTTAAACAATGGGCAATTGAATGTTATAAGGATGATTCAAGTGTCACAACCATTGATCGGAAATAAACTACATTATGTAATTTTTGTCATTTTCTCTCTCAAAGATTCCTGGGTTGAACTCATCAGAATTACCCATTGTTAAAGGAACGCCTCAGGGTGTTGTTCTTGGATTCATTTTTTTTTTTTTTTCTCCAGTTGTTTAAAATCTGGGCTTATCTGGAGGAAATGCTAATTATCCAAATTTTTGCTGCTCTCATGTGTGTGGGTGTGTATATGTGTGTTTTATAAACTGCACTTGCTTATGCAACTCCCAAAAGAATCTTCAGACACATATTACCAAGTTGAATACTATCTAATTAACCAAAAAGGCCTGACAGACTGGGAGGTTATCAGGAGATAATCACAGCCCTCAGGTGCTATGAGGCACTGGGTGCAGCTAACTGCTTCTAATTCCCCAAGGGTGTGATTAGCTCATGATAACAATGCTCCCTTGACTTGTTTTATTGCTTTTATAAATAGTCTTTATTGTGGAGGAAATGTTTATTTTTATGCAGGAGGAAGATGGAGTTGACAGTTTAGACTGTTGAATGAATAGCAGTTGCTTCTGACTTGTGGTACGAGCCATGACAAATCTACTCATTTAGAATGTTTTCCAGCCAGTCTGGATGTTTTGACTACCTCAGGACTTCTGTAATAAAGCCCAGCTTCCCCATAGTACAGTTGTAAAGGTGTATTTTCGAGTTAATGGTGTGAGTTCTCTAAAATCAGAAAATGATCTATTATGTAGAATAACTGCATATGAAAAACTGACCAATAATTCAGTGCAAAAAATATATATATATATCTTGAATCATTAGAGTATTCAGATGAATGGCCTTTAACCTCAAGGTTAAAGAAATCATCTCATTTGGGAAGTACCCATGAGCATTTAGTGAAATTGTGAGACAGACATTAGAAATATTTACCTTCATTTGACGCCTCTCTATTTTTCTCCTTACTAATCTAACCTCGTATACACTGATCAGAGTGAGCTTTTAAAAGTCTTCATCTGACAATCAGTTCCATATAATACACCAGTGGCTTCCCAGGTCAAGTAAATAAAATCCAAACTCTACATTATGTCCTGGAAAACTTCGTATGAGCTGGTCCCTGACCTCCTCTCAGATCTCATCTCTTACCTCACTCTTGGCATTCCAACTCTGCAAACCTTCTTTTTCTTACTCAAAAGGTCAAGCTTGTCTCTGGGAATTCACATATGCTCTTGTTTCTGACTGGAACATTCTTTCCCCAGGTCTTCAAATAGCTGCCTCTTGTCATCGTTCCAGTCTCAGAAAGGCCTTTCCTGACCTCACTCCCTAAAATTATCAAGTCACACAATTTCTACCCTAGTACCCTATTTCTGTTTCTCCAGAGCACACATTAATTATTAAAATTATATTATTAATTTGGTTATCTGTACTCACCAAGTAGAATGTAAGGTCCATGAGGGCAGAAACTGTCCTTCTTGCTCCCACACAGATCACCTCAGCTTCTAGAAGAGGGCCTCATTTGTAATGAACAATCATATGAATACTGGTTTATTTAATTTTTATATATCCAAAATTTTACCATAATATACATTTTTTTATTGCCCACTCATCATCCAGACTCCTTCCTTCTTCCTAACAGAACTGTTACCTCAATAATGTGGAATGGAGCTGTCTGCCACAATAGCCAATTATGAGATAGGGGTGAGGTGAGCATCAAGAGGTTTATTATATATCAATATACAGGAGACAGAGGGAAATAGATTCCTCCAAAAAAACCTGTCTCCCCTACTGGGGATCAGCTGAAGGCTTTTATAGGGACAGGATTATGGGTCTTAGAAGTTTGTGTTAGTTCCCCCTTGAGGTGGTCATGTCTCAGATGAGTTAATCTTCTACTGGTATTCTTGGGGGTTATCTGGTGACATACTGGTTTTCTTTTCACAAGATGGGAACTTTGTTCGGTTTTTCATCCTAAGATCATTATCACTTGTTTTCCACCCTCCCAGGAGGAACATCAGTTAATCTTAAACCTTTTGTAGACACTGGAACTGGAGGGAAAGACAAGATCATGAGACAATGTGGTGGTTAGCAATGAGGAGTAAATAATAGTGAGCTGGGCCTATGCAACCTCTTCCAGAACTTGTACTTTTTTTGTTTTTTATCCTTTCCCCTTCAACTGATCTACATCAGGGGAAGCTGATCCAATGGCACCTCCAAGGGATGGATTTCTTTTACCAGAGAGCAAGGAATGGACATATGACACAGTCTGAGCCAATGAAACCTGAGGAAGGAATTGGCAGAGAATTCTGAGAAAGTTCGTCTTTACTTTTCAGTATGTGCTTCAAAAACAGTCTTCTCTTTGTTCCTCTGATCATTGTCCATGTGAGTCATGAGCTCACAAGGACAAGGGAGAAGAAACTCCGTAATGAATTAGGAGTGTTTATATCAGGTATAATTTCTTTACAGTGGGGATTGGGAAACTGGATTTTCATGGGAGTATAAATTTATCGTAGAGCTATTTGTGCAGGCTTTAGATCTGATGATTCACAGAAGCAAGAAATAATCCTACCTAGAAGTCCATCCTCCATGAACAAACAAAACCAGGGCAAATCAGACCATAAAAAATTGATTATATAGTCACTGTTTATTTATGTAAACAGTACTTCTTATTCCATTCTTCGAACTCTTAATGAGTTCATTTACAATATTTTGAATTCCATTTTTGTTAGCAGAGTAGCTTACTAAATAAACTATTCAAGGGTACTGAATAAACAGTTTCGACTGCTACGTCATACTAGAAATAAATATAAAATTATTCAGAATTTCTAAGCCAAACTTTGTGTCTCAAAGTCAATATTAATGGAGAGAGTTTAGGTACAAAAGAGGCCTGATATCTAATAACTAAACATGATGTGAATGTTAGTAAAATAAATTAAAACTGAGACAAGGATGTATTTTGAAAAATAAGCATGAATTCAATCTTAACAGGGACCTAAATATTTTGAAATATAGAAACAGACATTTAGTGGATGATTTAAAAAAAAAAAAAAGGTGGGGAGAACGATAAAAAAATAGTTGGGAAAACTATGTAAGAGGACTTTTATTTATATCATGCTCTTTTCCTCTTAAAAAATTCCATGCTTTCTTTGTCTGCATTAAAATACGGTTGTTGTTAGTTGCTGTGGAGTAGATTCTGACTCATGGCAACCCCATATCGACCCCTTGTGTACAGAGTAGAACTGTCGCATAGGGTTTTTTAAGGCTGTAACCTTTCAGAAGCATATTGCCAGGCCTGTTTTCCAAGGCGGCTCTGGGTGGGTTTAAACTGCCAGAATTTCAGTTAGTAGTCCAGTCCTTAACCATTTATACCACCCAGGGACTCCAAAATATGGAACATAGACTATTTAATAATAAAATCTTGAACAGTTTTGAATAATAATGATAGTAGCTAACATGTACTTACCATGTGCCACAATTTCTTGTTCTAGGGTTTTATGTGGATGAACTCACATAACCTTCTTAACAACCTTCATTTAAGAGTTGACTATGTGGAAGGGGAAAGTGACTTGAAAGCTAGAAGGGCAGAAACAAGAATTTGAACTCATGCAGTCTAGCTCTAAAGTCCACCTGTGTAACCAAATCCTATGAAAGCCAAGAATGGTTTTTAAACAAAAAGTTTGACAAAGCAGATTTTAGGCCAGTGAATATAAATGTGTATTTGGACACGAGTCTCAGCTATCAGGCCAAGTTCAGCAAATACTAAATTAATCATTACCTCTCTCCCAATGGGAGGCTGTTATAGTCAGAATACTCATTGAACTTATGTAGCTTATAAATAGTAGACAGGGTGGCATTCATACAGTGGTTATTGATATTATTTGTTTTTAATTGAATTGAAAAAAGCCACAAATGTCCATTCAGCATGGTGGAGTGTCCAATTAAAATAGCATACAGTGACTCTGCCATTTTTGAAAACAATTTTTAGAATTTCTTAGGCCCTGTTTATGTTCTGGAATCCCTAAATGGTACAAATGGTTAACAGGCTTGGCTGCTAACAAAAAGGTTGGTGGTTTGAGTCCACCCAGAGGCATCTTGGAAGAAAGGCCTAGCAACCTACTTCTGAAAAAATCACTCAGTGAAAACCCGACAGAGCACAGTTCTATTTTGACACATTGGATTGCCATGAGTCAGAGTCAACTCAACAGCAACAGGTTTATCTTTGGTTATATGGTACTTCTCTAAATCTAAAATTAGTTCAAAAGAAAAGTTAAAAACAAGCAAATAAACAAATAAATCCCCACCATCCTCTTCCACCAAAAGACGAGGAGTCAAAGCTGTCTCTGCATGAAGACTCAAAATGTCCTTATGATTTGACTCTTTCACACACAATGTAGTTAGGCATTAAAGTCATAGTTGAACCATCATAGTGGTTAAAATTATCCTTCCTTTGCCATATGATCAAAAGTTACTTGTTAGATGCCATCAAGTGAGCTTTGACTCATAATGACATCATGAATAACGGAACAGAACATTGCTTGATCCTGCATTATGCTCATACTTGTTGATAAGTTTGAGCCCATTGTTGCAGCCACTGTGTCAGTCCATCTTATTGAGGGTCTCCCTCTTTTTTGCTGACCTTCTACATTACCAAGCATAATGTCTTTCTCCAGTAATTGGTCCCTCCTGATGACATGCCCAAAATAAGTGAGATGAAGTCTCACCATCCTCATTTCTAAGGAGCATTCTGGCTGTACTTCAAGACAGATTTCTTCCTTTTTCTGGAAGTCTGTGGTATTTTCAATATTCTTCACCAACACCACAATTCAAATGTGTCAACTCTTTTTCAAGTCTTTTTCAAGCTTTCTCATAGAGATGAGGTGACTGAAAATACCATGGCTTGGGTCAGCTGCACCTTAGTTATCAAAGTGACATTTTTGCTTTTTGACACTTCAAAGAGGTCTTTTGCTGCAGATTTGCCCAGTGCAATACCTCATCTGATTTCTTGGCTGCTGCTTCCATGGGCATTGGTTGTTGATCCAAGAATAATGAAATCCTTGACAACTTCACAATTTCTTTGCCATTTGTTATGCTGTTTATTGATCCAGTTGTAAGAATTTTTTTTCTTTTAATGTTCGGATGTAATCCATACTGAACATACCTTAATCAGAAAAGTGCTTCAAGTCATCTTCACTTTTGGCATGCAAGGTTGTGTCATCTGCATATTTCAGTATCGGTCACTTTATATGTTTGGATCAGACAATCCATTTGGTGATCTGATTTATTGCCTAGCTTAACCTGGAAATAATATATATGTGGTGAGAGTATAAATTTCACTACCTAGTTCTGAAAAGCTGATTTCTTTTAGGACCTAAGCACATGTGAAATTTTGTATGACTCATTAAGTACAGGATGCTCTGAGAAACAAACTTAAGGAATGTTTTTTATTTGCTGTTTAAATCAGTGCACACAATACGAATGACAATGATGTAATTATATTTTTGCTGTTGTTGTTAAGGATCTAATAACACTATGTATTTGTAGATCCTCCCTAAAGTGGCTGTTAACTCAGATATATTCATTCATATGACTTACACGTTGGTAATGCTGCAAAACATGCCTGTCTTTTGAATTCCTTCAGCAACATCTCACTACCTAAGCTGCATACTTCTGCTAAATTTATCTAAACACACCCTCCCGTGTACACCTGCCTGTGTGCACACACACACAAATACTCACACATCATCTTTATGTTGTTTTTGTACAAAATGATTTGGTAAAACTAAATGAAAAATAAAATTTACATCTTTAATTTATATTTTATTGTTTCTTGTCCCTATACTCTTTTCTTCTGGTAATAATCAAGAATAAATTAAAAAATTGCATAATCACTTAATAGCTAAAGACAATCAATTAAAAATATAATGTTAATCACTTATTATCAGGTAGTAATAGTCCAATTTTAAAATCGCATCAAGTTCTCATTTCAGAAATGCTGTTGCTGAGAGTTTCTTTCCTGCATTATTGTCAAGTGACCCTCTTCTGTTCTGTGGCTAGTCACAATTTACATCTCTTTTCTGAAAATGGCATAAGGTAATGTGCAAATGCTCTCATGCATTTGCAAGAAAAATATTTCCTTTGAATGACTCATAATGAACCCCTGTTTTATGCAGGGTGTGAAAACTTGCCAAGATGTGTAAAACAATTAGGATGACAAAAAGCATGAGTTTTAAAAAGCCATTTCTCTCGTGCAATGTGTGTGAATATCCAGAATAAGTCCTAAGGGGAAAATTAATTCTAATAAGCTTTTCTTCTTGCTTAAAGTCTCCAAATCTAAGGTACAAAGTACCATGCATTAATGGATCAGGAAGCATATGAGAGCTGGATCCCGTGGAAGAAATCATTGCACTATCATCTGTTACTCTGCATTTGGATTTGTGGTGACATTTGGTTATTTACTGGAGTAACTATGTGTTATGTCTCCTAGAACCATAATACCACATAAAAAAAGTAAAACTGGTGAAATCTTAAATAGTTTTTCTCTGATTTGAATTTATTTATTATTGTGGAATGTTTTAATGCTACATGCCCATTGAGAGTTGAAGTCTTTTTTTTTTTTGAACTCCTGTGTTTAAGAGAGGGTCACATTTTTAAAGTATTTTGATTTTAAAATTTAAATATAAACAAAAAATCCCATGAAAAATTGCTGATCTAATTCCAGGTATAATTTATTGACTAAAAAAAGGATTATTCCTGTATCCAAACATAATAACTAAGATAAAATTTTCATATGATTTTAAGTGGGTAAAAGTCAAGAATATAGTTTAGCATCTAAAGCAGAGGGACCTGCATGAAAATTTCTAGAATATCTGTTTTTTACTGGACTCAGCATTTCTAACAAACAACTGTCTTCTGTCTCTTGGCCTCTGTTTAAGTTTAAGAATCAAAGAATCTGTTTAAGAATCAAATAACGGAGGCACTTTTCACAATGAACTTCTGAGTGTGAAACACTTGAGGTAAAATAGACGATAGTATTTCGATAATATCACCGACATCTGGAGGAGTGGGAGAAGGAGAATAGACTTGTGGTTACAAACTTATGCTTTAGAATCAGACTAATTTGGTTTCTAAACCTGACTCTGTCACTTATTAACACTGAGACTGACCAAGTAATTTATGCCCAGTTTCTTCAACTCTAAATGTGGAATGCTAAGCAATAGTTCCCATTTTATTAGGCCGTTTTGTGTTTACATAACACACAAAAGGCAATCCTTGGTACTTAGTTAAAACTGTGTCTTTATGACACCAGTTGCCATCGAGTGGATTCCTACTCATGGCAACCCCATTTACATAGTAGAACTGCTCCACAGGGTTTTCTTGGCTGTGATCTTTATGGAAGCAGATTGACGGGCCTAAGTTCCGTAGCACCACTGGGTAGGTTCGAACTGCCAACCTTTAGGTTGAGCTAGTCAGGGACATTGTCTCAATGATGTTGTTGTGTGCTGTCAGTCGATTTCGAGTCATAGTGACCCCACGTGACAGAATAGAACTGCCACATAGGGTTTTCTAGACGATAATCTAGATGACATTTTTGCAAATACGCCACTTTGAAGACTAAATTGTGCCTGATCCAAGCCATGGTATTTTCAATCTCCTCATATACATGCGGAAGCTGGGCAATGAATAAGGAAGACTGAAGAAGAATTGATGCCTTTGAATTATGGCGTTGGCAAAGAATATTGAATATACCATGGAATGCCAAAAGAACGAACAAATCTGTCTTGGAAGAAGTATAGCCAGAACGTTCCTTAGAAGCGAGGATAGCTAGACTTTATCTCACTTACTTTGGACATGTTATTAGGAGGGACCAGTCCCTGGAGAAGGACATCATGTTTACTAAAGTAGAGGGACATAGCAAGGATTGTGAAAATGGTGCAGGACCGGGCAGTGTTTCATTCTGTTACACGTAGGGTTGCTATGAGTCAGAACTGACTCAATGGCACACAACAACAACAACAACAACAATTTTTATGAGAGCAGGTCGCCCAGTCTTTCTCCCATAAAGCCACTGGGTGGGTTTGAACCGCTAACATTATGGTTAGCAGCCAGGCACTTAGCCATTGCGCCATGAAATGGTTAAGTCTCAAGATCTTTAGAAGCTCGTGGTGGAGTGGGGATATTTAATGGTGTAACATAATGCGAAAAGCAGCATGACATTCATAAAATGAGGAGATCTTATTTCATCTTGGATCTCGAATAGAATGTTCTCTTCCTACAAAAAATTCATGGCATATAGCTCTTGCCAGTGCAACAGAGCTTCAGAGCGAATACAAGATAGTGTTACCCTGAAGGCAGGAGGGATGGGGGGAGATGCTTGGAAATGGGTATGAAGGTCTGTTCGAGCTCTCAGGATGTTCTGCTTCTTGATCTTGATGATAGCTATGTAAGTGTGTTCACTTTGTTAAAATTCAGTGAACTGTGCACTTATAATTACTGCACATTTCTGTACGCTGTTATATTTTGGTAAAAAGTTCACAGTTTGCACTCCTAACTTTCTATTCCATTTGCATGCTTTATTTTTCTCCATTCTTATCACAATTTGTTTACTGTCTATTTTCTCAACTAGCATGTAAGTTCCAAGTGAACAGAGTTTTTATCTGTTTTGCTCACTGTTGTATTCTCAGCACCTGCAAAAGTCTTTGGAATATAGTAGGTACTCAGAATATATTTTCAAATCAATAAATGAGACAGGATATTGTAAAGAGGGTGAATGATGTTTTATGGAAAATGAGAAAGATATAAAGTAGGTATTCTGAATAAGAACATTGGTTTAACATTAATTGGTAGAGAATGAAAAGATGCATTTACATAGCTACTTAACAATATTTTGGTGGATGTGTGTATATATATATCTTTCATTCATTTACCAGAGAGCAGTAAGAGAATTTTCAGTGGTGGAAAAATCCATATGCTGAAATAACTGAGTAAGTGGAAAAGCCTCCATTTCAGAGCAAGTTTTGGAAACTGTGGGTTACTTAAAGTTAAATTCTGCTCCTATAGAGCCATTTACATGCAACTAGTTGCTGGTTGGGGCATGACATTTCTCATTCTCCAGTCAATTAGGTAGCAGGCTAAGATACAAACTGAAAAATAAATCATTACGAGTCAACTGGTTTTAGGGGTATTTCACATAGCTGAGTCATCTTGTTTAATGAAGTATTTAAACACTTCAGTCACTAATCACCAAGCCTAAAATTTTCCAAACTGTTATTGTGTTTTAACATAATAAAAATATTATGGAGGTGTCCTGTGAAGAAATGGATCTAGGGGGAACAGCATCAAGAAAAGCAAGAAGAGACGGGGATTAAACAAGGACTGTGCTAAGATAACAAGAGTATAATATGGCTGGGTATGAACAGAGGAAGATGGACACATAAGAAAATGAATGTTCTCTAACTACTGTGAATGTCATGAGTTTCTTTACTTTGACTTGTATTCTTTTTGAGAAACTGCTTTACAAAGAACGTCCTTACTAATTAAGGTTAATATTTAAACATTATGTAATATTCAAGACAAATTTACTGAGAGCATAAATTAAAACTAGAATATTTTGTCAATAAATTTGAAAAAAGGCAGAATATCATCATCAATTTTACTACTCTAAAATAGCTAAAAACTAGCATTTATTGAGCGCCTCCTGCAGTCCAGAGACTGCACTAATTACCTGAGTACATTTTTAATTTCATTCCAGCCTCATTGTAACACTGGAGGTTAGGTATTATCCTATCTATCCGAGAGACGGAAATGGAGACTTATGAGGCATTAATGGCCAGTCCATAGACAGTGTGATGGTACTGTTACTTGTTAACATGGCTAGGCTATGATTTTCAGTGGTTTAGAAGACATTAGACAGATTGCTCTTTCATAGTGTAATGCAACCACCTCCATGATGTTATCTGATGTGATAAGCCAATCAACTGAAAGAGAAGTTTCCTTGGGGGTGTGGCCTGCCTCCAGTGTATAAACAGATGATCTGGCATGGCTCACGCTCTCTGTCAACTCTGAACTCTTCTTGTTACTTAACCTTCAGAATTTGGATTAATTGCCCCTGCAACTGCATGAATGGACAGAAGTCACCAGCCAGCCACCTCACCTACAGATTTTGGGGTGTCAACTCCTGCAACCACCTGATCCAGCAGAGGCCTTCAGCCTGCCCCCTACCCGTGAATTTGAGACTTGCCAGCCCACAATTGTATGAGCCATTTTCTTGAAGTAAATCTCTCTGTATTTATATATACACTTTACTGGTTTTGCTTTTCTAGAGAATTCAGACTAAGACAGAACAGGAAGTTGCATAATTACGATCCCAATGTGGGAGCACCTCATTGTAATCTTAACTTTCCTTACAAAGCCACTGTAAAAGAGTGATCATATAAATCAGTTCAGAACAATATTAGAAGCCTTCAGTATGGCCTGGGTCAAAGCTATTTTTTTTTCTTAAACTCAAGAAAGCACAACATCACAGATTAAAAGAAAAGAATTTGCCAATATGGAGAAGATTAAAAACAAAATAATTCTATATACACCCTTAGGCTGATAACTTTAAAAATGTCAATGAAAATGATTATTTTGTTGAAAAATATACATTATGTAAATAATCAATAAAGAAGAAATCAAATAATCCAATAACTACAGGAAAAATAAAAAGTACCGAAGAATGAACTGTTATAGATTTATTCATAATTGAATTTTTACTGCACTCATTTATTAGTTTTAATAATTTTCATATGACTTAGTAGACAACTATATCAGAAGTCCACTAACTGCGGCCTATGAGACAAATATGGCTCTTCACCTTGTTTGTAAATAGAGTTTTATTGGAACACAGTCATACTTTTTCATTTACATATTTTCCATGGCTGCTTTTATGCTACAACAGCAAAATTTAATAGTTGCCACAGAGACATATAGTTTGCAAAGCCTAAAGTATTTATTATCTGATCTTTGCAGATAGAGTTTGCTGTTTCCTGAGCCACATATCTATAAACCAGAAATGGATCATGATAGATAACAGCAAAAATTAGAAATGAAACAAATATTTAGCAATATAGAAATTTCAAGTTAATATGGTAGATATGAGCAATGAAATATGACTTTGCCATTAAAAAATGATGTTTTTCAAAAGCTATTTAAATTATATACATAAATGTAAGTGGAAAAAAAAAGCTGGGTATAAAACCATATACCAATGATTTTTAGTGGAAGAACCACAGTGAGTCGCTTTAAGGCAGAAAACTTTATTAGAGAAATAAGGGTCAATATATAACAGTAAAAAGAACACATTTGTGTCAAATCTACATTAGGACACACATCATGGTCAAAATTCTGAAAAATAAAGACAAAGAAAAATCTTGAAAGCAGCAAGAAAGAGATGACATCTTACCTGCAGGGAAAAAATAACATGAATGATAGTGGGTTTCTCATCAGACATGGAGACCAGAAGGAAGTGGCACACATGCTTCAAGTGCTAAAAGAAAAGACCTGTAGACTCAAAATCCTGTATCTAGTGAAAATATGCTTCAGGAATGAAGGGAAAATCAAGACATTTTCAAATGAAGGAAAACTAAGAGAATTTGTCAACAGTAGACTTACCCTAAAAAATGGCTAAAAGAAGTCCTCTGAACAGAAGGTAAGTGATAAACAAAGGAGTTTGGGAGCATCAAGAGAGAAGAACACACTAAGCAAAATATGAGTAAACACAATAGCCTTTGCTTTTCCTCTGGAGTTTTCTAATGCAAAAATTAAAGTTTTTAGGTATATATAGAGGAAATATTTTATGCAATTATATTTTAAATGAATGTTTATAGTGCCTTTATTCATAATAGCCCCAAACTTGGAGAAACCTAGATGTCCTTCATCAGTTAAACAAATTTTGGTACACCCATACTAGGGACCAGTACTCAGCAATAAAAAGGAACAAACTATCGGTACATGCAACAACCTGGCTGAGGTTCCATAGATGTATGCTTAGTGAAAAAAAATCAGTACTAAAAGGTTATGTATTATATGATTCCATTCTTGAAATGACAAAATTATGGAAATGGAGACAATATTAGTGGTTGCTAGGGTTTAAGGAGGGGTTGGGAGTTTAAGGAAAGTAGGTGTGGTTATAAAAGTGAAACATGAAAGATCCTTGTGGTGATGGGAATATCCTATGTATTGATTGCATCACTGTCAATATTCTGGTTGTGATATTGTACTATAGTTTTGCAAGATGTTACCATTGAGGAAACTCGGTGAAGGGTATATGGGATCTACCTCTATTATTTCCTACAGCTACTGGTGAATCTACAGTTATCTTAAAATAAAAAGTTTAATTAAAAAAAAAATCTATCCCCCAAAATATCTACTTACAAAAACTAAGAAAATTAGCCTAAATTAATCAAAGAAACAACAGCAACAAAAAAACAGAAAACCAAAGAACAAGCCCCTCACAGTTTTACTGGTGAGTTGTATCTAATATTCAGGGAAGATACTGGTTTATATAAACCATCTAGAAAATAGAAAAAGAATGATAGTCCTGTTTTATCCCAGGTTCTGAAGCAAGGATTAAATGCTGAAGCTTTATCTGGGATAAAACAGTGTCTGAAGCAAGGATTTAGTGCTAAAGCTTTATTTGGGATATACAAGCTCAGGCAGTCAGAATGAGAATGGGAAATAATGCAAGTCAGTGTGCTGTTATGCTGGTCAGTGTTTCCAGGCAAGTTGAAAACAGTCACAGCAGATTGAGCAGTAGGTGTTTCCTCTTGGTCTTGTAGGATGCCTCTGGAGGAGTTGAAAAGAGTAAATTTACTTTCAAGTAGCTAGTGTGGCGGAGGAAAACAGGTTTTTTGTTTTTTGTTTTTGTCTGACTTCAGTCCACCTTTGGTTCACCATTGATCAAAATGTTTTCCCATAGGGAATTAACTTCTCTGTATTTCCAGGTTGCCTCAACTGGCTCCGTAGTCTGTGGCTATAGAATTCAACATTCTACACCCTGTGGTGTGGTGCCTCTTTCAAGTTTGGGAATGGTGGGAGGAGCCCAAAACTTCAGGCAGAATTAGGTCATTCTGGCTGCATATCAGAGGCCAAAGGGAGAGGCCAGGACAGGCTAAGGGAATCTGAGGTATAGGATTTGTCTAATGATTCCTTTACCTTATTTTTCAGGCTATTATATTCTTGGTACCAAGATCAGTACAAGAGAGTAAATTCATCAGTAATGTTATTTATGAATAGGAAAAGAACTTTTAATAAAATACTAAATCATTAGCAAATGGAATCCAGCAAAGTATTAAATATAGTCTATGTACTTTCCTAACCATGTATGTATGTATGTTTGAGTGCATGTGTATATATGCATACACACACATGCACACACACAGTTGTGTTTGCTCAGCAAAGAAAGAATTATTTACCATTACAAAGTCTAAGAATATAATTTACTACATTAATAAATTAAAAGAGAAAACACTGATCATTTTAATAGGTATAAAACCTGTTTGATAAAATTCATATTCCTTTATTGTTTTAAAAAGAGGAAATTCAGAAAACTAAAAATAGAAGAAAATTTTTAACCAGAAAAACAGTATCTAGCAAAAAATCCATGACATGCATTATATTTAAAGATAAAAAGTAAGAATAATTCCCTTTAAGATCAGGAATTAGACAAGGATGTCCATTATTACTGCTTATATTCAATATTTTTCTAGCTTCCTACAAAAGCATCTAAACAAGAAAAAGAAATTAAATTTGTAGGATTTTGAAAGGAAGAAATAAAACTACACCCACTCCTTACTTACTGTCTCATTTTCTGATATTTTGCATTTATGACAATAGTTAAAAATCTACTATCTGACTATTTTTTGCATAAACGATGTACATCTGGCAGCAATGAACACCAAGGTGCAAGGCAAGAGTAACACTGGCTGTGATGATTAAGGTTATGTGTCAGCTTGGCTGAGCCATGATTTTCAGTGGTTTGGCAGTTATGTGATGATGTAGACATCCTCCATTTTGTGATCTGAGGTGGTCATCCTCCATTTTCACATAACACCAATTTTCGCATAACGACCTGGTCTTTGGAAACTAACCATCTCACTAAGTGAGGAATGGGTGTATAAATATTTAGAATAATATAATGGGCTAAATATATAGTATACCTTTGTTATATATCTAGTCTATCCATCTTTTCCTCTAATGCCTTCCTAAAGTAGACAGTCAGAGCTCAAATTCCCAGCTTCTCTTGTAGCTAGGACATGATCATATGACTGGGGTTTTGTCAGTTAGACTTATATGTGCATGACTTCTATCTGAAAGTGAATCTTGTGAGGAAATAGCTGTAATTTGTGCTCACATTGGTAGTGACAGAGGCATAATAAATATGTCAATTCTGCCAAAAATCTATAAATTCAATGCCATTTCATCAAAATACCCACAGAGATTTTTGTGGAATTTGACAAACTAATCCTAAAACTCATATTTAAGAGCGAAGTTCTAAGAATAGTTAAAGTAATTTTGAAGAAGAATAACAAGGTAGAGGGATTTACCCTCCTAGGAAACAGGTTTATATTAACATTATAATACAGTTATTAAAACACAGTGGTAAACATGTAGACCAATGGAGTAGAATACAAAGCTGAAGAATTGACTCAGTTGAAAAACGAACAAAACAATGCAGAAAGAACAGATTATTCAGTAAAATGATACTTTAATAATTGGCTTTCTCCATGGGACAAAAATACAATTTGTTTTCTAGAAATATACAATATACAATAAATAATATATATTGTCATAATATAAAAAGATCATTTACAGATGAATAAAGATGCAAGGAATAATACTAGCAAACACTTACATAATGCTTAGTATATACCAGGCATTGTGTTAAGCATTTTTTACATATGTCAACTCATTTAATTCTCATGATAACCCTGTGTAACGTTGTTGTTGTTATCTGCTCTAGCAACCCTATGTACAACAGAATGAAACACTAACTGGTCCTGCACCATCCTTATAATCGCAATATATCCTCATAATTCTGGCTGTACTTCTTCCAAGACAGATTTGTTCTTTCTTTTGGCAGTCCATGGTATATTCAATATTCTTCACCAACACCATAATTCAAAGGTATCAATTCTTAGATCTTCCTTATTCATTGTCTAGCTTCCACATGCATATGAGGTGATTGAAAACACTATGGCTTGCGTCAGGTGCACCTTAGTCCCTAAAGTGACATGCTTGCTTTTCAACACTTTAAACAGGTCTTTTGCAGCAGATTTACCCAATGCAACGTGTATTTGATTTCTTGACTGCTGTTTCCATGGGCATTGATTGTAGATCCATGTAAGATGAAATCCTTGACAACTTCAGTCTTTTCTCCACTTATAGTGATGTTGCTTATTGGTCCAGTTGTGAGGATTTTTGTTTTCTTTATGTTGAGGTGTAATCCATACTGAAGGCTGCAGTCTTTGATCTTCATCAGTAAGTGTTTCAAGTCCTCTTCACTTTCAGCAAGCAAGGTTCTGGTGTCATCTGCATAACGTAGGTTGTTGATGAGTCTTCCTCCAATCCTGATGCCCAGATCTTCTTCATATAGTCCAGCTTCTCAGATTATTTGCTCAGCATACAGATTTAATAAGTATGGTGAAAGGATACAACCCTGATGCACATCTTTCCTGACTTTACCCTGTGTAGTAGGCACTATTAATACGATTCTCATTTTATAGATGAGGAAACCGAGCACATAAAAGTTAACTAAATTGCCCCAGGTCACAGAACTACTGAGTAGAAGAGTCGTGAATTAATCCCAGGTAACCTGGCTCTTGAGCCCCTGTTTTAAATCACTACACTATACTACCTCCTTTCATGCAAGAAGTAGCATAAGATTTTTTAAACAAGACTCAAGAAGTGCAAACCATAACAGAAAAAGTTGATCGTTGGATTGCATTAAAATTAAGAACTTCTTTTCATCAAAAGACCACAAAGAGAGTGAAAACACAAACTACAAACATGAGAAAACATGCACACCACGTGAAGAATTCATATAATCGATAGGAAATATAGCAAATAGCACAAGTGAAAAATAGACAAGTAATAGAAAGTCATTTCATAGGAGAGAAAGCCGGAATGGCCAATACACATTTGAAAATATACTCAAACTTACCACCGTTCAGGACAATGCAAAATTTTTAAACAACAAGCTTTCACTCCCATGAGATTGTTGCTGTTGTTGTTAGGTGCCATGGAGTTGGTTCAGACTCATAGTGAGCCTATGTACGACAGAATGAAACACTGCCCGGTCCTGAGCCATCCTCATAATCATTGTTATGCTTGAGCCCCTTGTTGCAGGCACTGTGACAATCCATCTCTTTGAGGGTCTTCCTCTTTTTCACTGACTCTCTACTTTACCGTGCATAATGTTCTTCTCCAGAGACCGATCCTTCCGAATCACATGTCCAAAGCATGTGAGACCAAGTCTGGCCGTTCTTGCTTTTAAGGAGCATTCTGGCTGTGCTTCTTCCAAGCCAGATTTGTTCATTCTTCTGGAAGTCCATGATATATTCAATATTCTTCACCAACACCATAAGGTGTCAATTCTACCATCTTTATTCATTGTCCAGCTTTCTCATGCATATGAAGCAATTGAAAATACCATGTCTTGGGTCAGGGGCACCTTGGTCCTTAAACTGACATCTTTACTTTTCAATACTTTAGAGTGGTCTTTTGCAGCAGATTTTCCAAACGCAATACGTCGTCTGATTTCTTGACTGCTGCTTCCATGGGTGTTAATTGTGGAGCCAATTAAAACAAAATCCTTGACAACTTCAGTCTTTTCTCTATTTATCATGATGTTGCTTATCGGTCCAGTTTTGAGAATTTTTGTTTTCTTTAAGTTGAGATGTAATCCATGCTGAAGACTACAGTCTTGAATCTTCATCAGTAAGTGCTTCAAGTCCTCTTCACTTTCAGCAAACAAGGTTGTGTCATCTGCATAATGCAAGTTGTTAATGAGTCTTCCTTCAATCCTGATGCCTCATTCTTCTTCATATAGTCCACCTTCTTGGATTATTTGCTCATGAGATTGACAGATAAATATCTGTCATCCCCAGTAGCTGACCAAAACGTGAAGCAACAAGTACTTTCATATTTGCTGGTGAGAGTATAAAAGGTTACAAACTTGATAGAAATCATTCTGCTAATAACTGGTAAAGCTGAAACTGTACAAACCTAACAATTGTACTCTGGTATCTATCCCTAGAAGATACCTACAACAGTACATGTAAACGTTAAAAAAAAAAAAATGTAAATGGTTATCAAGAGAAAAATGAACAAATAAATTTCATATATTCCTACAATGCAATTCTATATAACAGTTAAAATAAATCAACAAGGAAATATTTCAAAAACACTGAGCAAAAGAAGTAGGTTGCAGAAGGATATGTAGACTATTATACCTTATCACTTATAAGGTTGTAGAAATCAGTTTATCTGGAAATGTCCTAATTTCACCATCATAGTTGAGAGACAGTTTTGCTGGATATGTAATTCTTGGTTGGCAGTTTTTTCCTTCAAGGCTTTATATATGTCATCCCATTGCCTTCTTGCCTGCATGGTTTCTGCTGAGTAGTCCCAGCTTATTCTTATTGACTCTCCTTTGTAGACGACTTTTTGTTTATCCCTAGCTGCTCTTAAAATACTATCTTTATCTTTGGTTTTGGAAAGTTTGATTATAATATGTCTTGGTGACTTTCTTTTGGGATCTACCTTACGTGGGGTTCGATGAGCATCTTGGATAGATATCTTGTCGTCTTTTACGATATCAGGGAAGTTTTCTGCAAACAAATCTTCAACAATTCTCTCTGGGTTTTCTATTATCCTCCCCATTCTGATACTCCAATCACTTTTATGTTATTCCTCTTGATAGAGTCCCACATAATTCTTAGGATTTCTTCATGTTTTTTAATCCTTTTATCTGATTTTTCCTCAAATAAGTTGGTGCCAAGTGCTTTATCTTCAGTCTCACTAATTATGACTTCCATTGCCTCAGTTCTGCTCCTATGACTTTCCATTGAGTTGTCTAATTCTGACATTTTATTGTTAATCTTCTGGATTTCTGATTGCTGTCTCTCTATAGATTCTAGCAGCCTGTTAAATTTGTCATTATGCTCTTCTCTAATCTTTTGAATTTCCTCTGTTGCATGTTCTGCGTTTTGCTTAATTTCCTTCCTAATTTCTTGAAGAGTTCTGTATGTTAATCATTTGTATTCTGCCTCTGGTAATTCCAAGAAATTTTCCTCCTCTGGAAAATTTCTAGATTCTTTATTTTGGGAGCTTGCTGAAGCCATCATGGATTGCCTCTTTATGTGATTTGATATTGACTGTTGTCTTCGAGCCATCAATAAGTTATCATATTTATTTATTTTATGTTTGCTTACTGTGTCCTACCTTCTTGTTTTGTTTTGATATGCCCAAATAGGCTGCTCATATGAGCTAGTTTGATTATTGGCACCTTTGAAGCTCTAATGTCCTGTCACCAGGTGGTTAGATCTGTTACTAGGTATGTGATCTCTGGAGTCCATCCATTCCTCCTGTATGGATTCAGCTCAGGTGCTCAGGTAGATAGCCACCAAGTGTGTGGTGTAGGCTCTCACTTACAGTCCTGGACAGACATGGGTGATTGGTGCAGGCACAGGCATCTGGCTGCAGCAGGGAGACACACTCTGAGCAAGGCAGGGGGCTGACGGCCACCCCTGAGTGTCCAGGAGGAAAGTGTGTCCCTGTTCCCTAAAGTGGTAGGTGGGTGGGTTTTGCAGTTGGATTATGAGCACCCAGTGGTGTTGGCTGTAAGGACTTGTGGGGCACCTCTTATTCTTGGGCCCCTATCACAGGTGGCTAGGTGGTGTGGGTGGAGTCACCAGTCCTCAGGCCCATGATGTAGGTACGTGAAGACCCTGCTTAATGGGCAGAGCAGTGTCAAATGTCAAGAACCTGCCACTTCACAGCTGAAACAGTTGAAGTTAGACTTCCGGTATATACCCTGTTGTACTGCGGTAATGAGGGCCTACACTGTTGAAATGAGCCCACACAAGTCTATGCAGAGGGAAAGGCACTCAAAGTCCGTAGATCTCTTATGCCTGTGGCTAGGCAAAGGAGCTGTGCCTTCCCTGGGTTCCTGGCTTAGTGGAACCGGCAGTTTATTTTTTCCTGTTTGTTAATTTGTTCACTCTCCAAGGCTAAGAGAATGGTTCTGGACATGTGACAGATCCTACTTCCTGTCCAGGGGCATTGGCAATTGCTGAAGCCAGTCTGGGACCCAGTGCAGAGCAGGGGATGGGGAGGTAAATGGGAGAGAGGTTTTTTTCTCTAAGGGGGGTGTTTTTGATCTGTGCGGTAGGCCATACGCAAGTACTTACCTTTCGCCGATCCAGGGCTGCTTCTTACTGGTTCTGGGTGCCTGTGTAGACCTTCTGGCACTGGTGCAGAAAACACACCTCCCGAGCGCTGCTGCTTGCCTGCCTCACCACTCACCCCTGAGCTGCTCAGGCCTGAAGGGCTCAGGCTCTTGCTGGGTCAGGTCTGGCAACTCCTCCCTGCTTCCGAACCATCTCTCCCTCCCCCACCACTCAGTCCGGTTCTTCAACTCTGCCCTTGATGTTCAGGGCTCCCAGATTGCTATATATAATCAATTCACTTGTTTTTTCAGGTTTTTGTTGTAAGAGGGTCCACCAGAAGCATCTGAATACTCCGCCATCTTGGCCTTGCCTCCAAATCAAACAGTTTAAATGGTTTTAAAATCATACCCTAATTCTGGGGCTGAAAAGAATTGAAAAGAGACTTCCAGCATCCCAAGCACACCTCACTACAAAACTTGGTCTCTTAGGTTGCTGATTTGCTTAATTTGCAGTTATCTAGGGGCTTATTTCTATCTTCCATTACATTGTGAGCTTCTTGAGGGGAAGAACCTAGAAGGTGTGGCAATGCTCTTGTGCAAAGCCAAAGGCATGTTGACCTTCTGTAACACCAGAACTCCATTTCTCATAAACAGTGAAGCCATTTATTCAGTAATGGACTTTTGGAGATCAAAGAGGCTTTCTTGTTTGGTAATGTTGATTCTGTTATTATAATTAACAGTGTAGATGCTAAGGGCCAAAGCACATGCTATACATAACTCTATGAAGCATCACTTTGCACATAGGGACAAACAGCTCCTGCTGGGATGTGTGAGCTTTGGCAGTTACATTGATGATGGACTGGTGGTGGGGTGGATTTAGAGATGTAAAAATAGTGTTTGAGATTATTCCTGCTTGTCAGATGTTAGAAGCTGAAAGGGGATATTATTCAGGATCTGCCTCTGAGCTCTCCTGCACCAGCTGCTGCCTGAGAGAGCTGTAACTTAGGAGACAGTGCCGAAACTTGAGAACTTTACTTAGGAGTTAGGAGCAAGTGCTACTTTTTTCTAACAGCTACTTTAATCTGGTTCCCTTGGCTTTCTTAACTGCTAAAAATAGTCTAATAACATCTCTGACTTGTTGTTAAAAGACCTAGTCTAGGAGAATGCAGCCTTAGAGCGCTGGTTCTTGACCACTCCCCCACCCCTAGCCCCCCGGGGAAGTTTTATAATATCTGGAAACATTTTTTTGGTTGTCATAAATTGGGGGAGAAGGGAGTACTGGCATCTAGTGGATAGAGAGAGGCAAGGGATGTTATTAAACATCCTACAATGCACAGAGCAACCCCCTCACAACAAAGCATTATCTGTCCCCAAATGTCAATAGTGCTGAGGTTGAGAATCCCTGCTTAGGGGGTGAAACTACAGTATTTTTCAAAGTTCAGTGTGTCTATGTGATTTTCACACTTATCTGTAAACAAACTCTCTCTGTGAATTTATATTCTTGGATTTATATCCTTGGTTTTCAAGACTCAGAACACACATAAATTTTTTGGTCTCTTCTTAGATTTACAGAAGGGAATACCTGTCTATCAACACAAAAGTTCTTTAAAATTTGTTTTTGTTTGTTATTTTTGCTGTTGTTCAGTTGATGAAAACAATACTAGGTTTTAGTAGAGATATGACAGATTCACAAACAAGTAAATAATTTTTTGGATTGTGGGAGTTCTGATATTTTTGTTTATTTACGCATTCTTTCCTGCATTTTGCCAATTAGGAATCATACTGCTTATCCAGTTCCTGATCATTGTTTTTATTTACCATTAACAAGACATTTTTTCCATAATATTATTATTGAAACCATGATTTTGATTACTACATAATATTGCATTGTAAGAGTCGCCCATAATTTGTTTAACAAATAATGTATTTTGGACATTTCTATTGTTTTCATCCCACTGCCCGCAAAGAATACTACTGTATTTTTATCTTTCTGTACTTCTCCTGATAGTTTTTGAAAATAAAGTCCTAGAAGTTGAATTTTTGGGTCAAAGATTATGAAAACTTTGGAAAGCCTCTTGTTACGTATTACTGATTTACTTTTTATAAAGATTATATACTAATTTACACTCTCACTGAAGTATATGAAAATGGCTACTACTGGATATTAGCATTATTGCAAAATTCTCTTGAGCTAGTGAAGGAGATAAAGAAGGAGGTAATTACAGTAAGGAAGATTCGGTATTTGGGTAGAGCTTTAATGTCAGGTAGCATTTATTGGAGGTTGGGACTATTTCAAGGCAAAGTAGACATTGCTAGGGTTTAGAAGTCACCAGCTCAGACTTGTCAGGGGTCAGGCAGGGAATTTACACATAGTGGAAGTCTTGGACAGTATGAATGAATTGGCAACTCAAGAGAGAGAAAAGACAAAGTAGGGAATAGAAATTTAGTGAAGGCAAAACAACCTTTCTTCCATTCTATTTAGAATTTTCTCATCAAAGGATTTCCATACTGGAGAAAAATTTTAGACAACCTAATCCTACCACTTCATGCTACAAATAAGGTAATTAAATCCAGGAAATTTCAGAGATTATCTAAATTCACACAATAAGGTAATGGCAGAGTTAAAACTGTATTCAAAACTGGTGACTCACAGATCCAAGAGTTTTTTATTGGCCCTTATTTCAACTTGGCTTTGACTTTTTTCTGTGAAAATAGTCACCCATATGCGAAGAGCACAAAATGACTCAGATAAGTCCTAAAGGAAATCAAGTCGTTTACTTCCTGCAAACTTTTTATAGTAAGAGTTTACTTGATTTCCACAAAATTATACTTACATGGATTTATTTTCTTCACAGAGTAATGCAGAGAACAGTTGAAGACAAAAGGAAGGGCTGCATCATAAGAGGTGACCTACACGAGTAAGTCAAAGCCAATGGTCATACTGGGTTTAATAAAGGTAATATCTGCTTCTAATCATCAGACACAAAGATGCAGTACACAAGATCATCTTAGAGGGCATCATTCCTTGGAGTGATATCAACTTCAATCAAGAGAAAATTTATGTGGAAAGAAACTAAATATCAAGGATTTTGTTCATATACTAGGAAAGTAACATAAATGACCTGCCTCTCTACATCCAGTTCCACTAGTATCTTAGTTATTTAGTGCTGCTATAACAGAAATACCACAAGTGGGTGGCTTTAACAAACAGAAATTTATTTTCTCACAGTTTAGGACACTAGAAGTCTGAATTCAGGGTGCCGGTTCTAGAGGTAGTCTTTCTCTCTGTCAGCTCTGAGGGAAGGTGCTTGTCTCTTCAGCTTCTGTTTCCTGGTTCCTTGGAGATCTCCATGTGGCTTGGCATCTATCTTCCCTCATTTCTGCTTGTTTAATCTGCTCCTTTTGTATCTTGTAAGAAACTGACTCAAGATACACCCTACACTAATCCTGCCTTATTAACAAAGACAACTCATTTCAAATGGGAGTATAACCACAAGCATAGAGTTAGGATTGACAACACACATTTTTTGGGGACACACATTTTTATAGTAAGAGTTTATTTGACACAATTCAATCCATAACAACTAGGTACAGCAACAGTACTCAGTAAGTCAACAGTAAATCAATTGAAATTCACCCTTTTAGCAAGAGAATATTAGGTGTCTCTTCAGCAGAAGTCCTGGCGCAGTGGATAAGTGCTGGGCTGCTAACCAAAAGGTCAGTGGTTCAAAATCACCAGACACTCCACTGGAGAAAGATGTGGCAGTCTGCTTCCGTGAAGATGACAGCATTGGAAACCCTATGGGACAGTTCTACTCTGTCCTATAGTGTCAGTATGAGTTGGAATTGACTTGATGACAGTGGGTTTGGTTGTTTTTTGAGGATCCCTGGTGGTACAATGGTTAAGTGCTCGGCTGCTAACAGAAAGGTTGACATTTCAAACCCACCAGCCACTCCTTGGGAGAAAGATGTGGCAGTCTGCTTCTGTAGAGATTTATAGCCTTGGAAACCCCATGGGGCAATTCTACTCTGTCCTATAGGGTCGCTATGAGTTAGAATTCTACTCGATGGCATTGGATTTAGTTTTTTTGGTTTGTGCTTTGGCAGAAACTTTATTTCTATGCAAGCAGTTCAGGAATATGTATCTACATATTTATATTTATACTTATATGTATAGCTATACTTAAGTTGTTGTTGTGTGTCCCTGAGTTGATTCCTACTCATCACAACCCTATATACTTATTGTTGTCATCGTTAGCTGCCATCAAGTTGGCTCCAACTCATGGCGACCCCATGTATAGCAGAAGGAAACATTGCCAGTTCCTGTGCCATCTTCACAATCGTTGGTATGCTTGAGTGCATTTGTATTTTGAGTGCCTTTCAACCCAGGAGACTCATCTTCTTGCACTATGTCAGACAGTAATTTGTTGCAATCCATAGGTTTTCATTGGCTAATTTTCAGAAGTAGATGATCAGACCATTCTTCCTAGTCTGTCTTAGTCTGGAAGCTTTGCTGGAACCTGTCTATGATGGGTCACCCTGCTGGTATTTGAAAGACCACTGGCATAGCTTCCAGAATCACAGCGGCATGCAAGCCACCACAGTATGATAAACTGACAGATGGATGGTGGATCTATATCTATACCTATAGCTATGTATAATATTTCCTCTCCTTGGAGACATGAATTATATATATATATATGTATATATATAAATACCTAAAAAAGATACAGGTATAATCTAACAGTAAAATGGAAAACTTTTTTGGCAAGCTCCTAGCAACTATTACTCTATGCTGTGGAAAAAGCTGAAGGGTGTTACAGAGACCTTCAAACTAGTAGGTCAAAGGAACTAATAAGGGAAATATTAAATTGCTTTGTTCTCACTTGCCCTAAATTACTATTCACCACACCCCACAAGAGAAAACAGCTATTAATAAGATTTTTTCCATTATTTTCAAAATAGCTTAATATATATCGGCCTATGTTTGTCAAGTTAAATAAGCCGGTTTTGGAAGTGTATTAGACACTTAGAAAATGCTAGAATTCTTTCAGAAAAATTTAATGATCATACAACAGTCACAATTGTTTTACATTACAAAATGTTCTATGAATGACAGCTAAATGGAAGCAGATTAATAATTTAGGAAATAGCTTAGTTTAGTTTGTGATGGTAGCACTTAGTCCTTTAATGTTTAAACACTGGAAAGTCTTTATTATACATTAAATAAATTCTCATTAACATAAAAACACTTATCTGACAATCTTTTAGTTGTATTTCAGGTTTATTTAGACAAGCAAATGGCTACAAATTGAGTTAAAGCAATTGATGGACATGCAGACTAAACACCAAATGTTAGAGTTGCTAAAATCTTGGTAAATGAAAAATAATCCTTTAGGCTGTATAGAAAGGTCCCTAGGTGGCACAAATGGTTTACATTTGACTGCTAACTTAAAGGTCGGCAGTTTGAACCCACCCAGTGGTACTGCAGAAGAAAAGACCTGGCAATCTGCATCCATAAGGATTACAATCAAGAAAACCCGATGGAGCAGTATAACGCTTGGGGTTGCCATGAGTTAGAATTGACCTGACGGCAACCACCACCACCACCAACAGACAGCATAGATAATTTATGTGGACATAACTGTGGAATGAATTTTAATTTTTTATTGTCATGAGCTAGGACAGGGATGTTCTTTCACTGATGATAATCAAGGATACAAAGCTTGGGGATAACAGTGCCTGGAGAGAATAAACTTTGATTCAGACACGTTTGGTATCAGGTGGCAGAGGTAAACCTGCACAGGAAATAAACTGGGAAGCTACTCTATGATGAGACTCAGTGCTAGAGAAAAAAAACTGATAGGTATATAAATCATAAAGAAGTTTTAAAATAGTTGGGCTAATTTTGAGAACCGTAGGACTGGGCAGGATAGGGTAAATGGAGAAATTTACTAATGTGTAAAACAAAGAATTTTTAGGTAATCATGCGTAGAAACAGTCCTACATGTTTAACCTAAATTAATTTTGAAGAAAAGTCATTATCAAAGGAGCTGGTCAGTAGTACTAAACCATGAAGTTCAGAAATTATTTTAGGATTTCCTCTTCTTTTTTAGGGAAAGCAAATTAACAATGAAATGAGCATTAATAAGGAGAAATAAAAGGCAAACTGAAAACACCAAACTATCACCTGAACCCCTGAGAAATAAAAATATGATCCCAGTGAAAAGAATGGTCATTTATCATGTCAGCTCAATTCTAATAGTTATATCCCGGAGTTAAAATGTTAAGGTCACCATTTGATACAGAAGAAATTGGAAACCATCAGTGAGAGTAAACGTTGAAGAAGTCAGTGCACATTAGATTTAAAGGTCTTTAACAACCATGTACTGATTGCACGTAGAAGGTGAAGTAACATCATCTCCCATGAGGTTACATCATTAAGGAGAATCCAGCCCAAGTTGAGAAGCTAAACTTGATGGTGATATTTCAGAAACTATAACACCATTTCTTCTGTTAGAGGCCCACTGTGCTACATTTTTCCAGCTGTTTCTGCTGCTTATTTTTGTTAAAAGTTTTTAGGAGGACATAGGCTGTTTGTTGCTGGCTCAGCTAATCTCTCGCATGTTAGTTAAGTCTAATCTCACAAGTTTCCAAAATGGTACTATTTCAGAAAGGTGTACATGTCCTGGACGGATTGTCTGGAAGGAAAAGCTTGTTTCTATTGTACAATTGGGTTAGACTGGAAACATAACATGGATGAATGTTTTCAGAACAAGGTTTGGATATGTATCCTAATATTTTATAGGGTCTTGCTAGCCTTAATGAGTTTTGACTTTAAAAGTTTCAGATTATTAAATATCTTATGCATTTTTAAAGTTGGTCATTCACAACAGAGCGACATTAAATTAAATTCTTTTCAAGAAATCTAGAATGAGTACTTAGTAGGGATAATACTCCAAGGAGGAACTTCAGGAATACAAACAGAAATGAGAAAATACCGCTCTTCTCATGATGTCCACCATGTCCACAAGGTGAGAGATGAGACAATCCAGAAATACTAACGTGCAGGGTAAAGTTGTGAGTTTGACTTTCTAGTACTATTTTGTGTTTTATTATTTCCTGTGTGTGTGTTTTTCCTTCCTTAAATTATTTGATTAAAATTACAAAATAAAACATTTAAGCCAACTTTAATATCCATATCTCTGGCCAGAGGTTATCATGTAGGAAATTCTAAATAGTGGATAATTGGAAAAATGTTTACTTGGCTCTAGTACTGCTTTTGTTCTTATGTATAAATAGTACTGCTCCAGGAATGCATGAAACTCCAAACAAAATCATAAACCTAACACACAAGTTGTTGGACAAGTTGTCCAGCTTTCTCAGCTTGCCAAGTCACTCCCCATAAAGGCAGCAACAACTTTGATATAAATAGTATTTAAAGCAACAGTGCATGATCAACTTTGTGGTTTAAAAAATTCTAAGTTGCGTGGCATAAACTAAATCAGTGTTTTAGTTTCAAGTGTTTGAGCTACAGCTTGAATGGCGTAGTGAGACAGTACATGCCAGGGGACAGTGTTAATATTAACCCCAATGGAAGCAGGTGTATTGCAGTGAACAAAACTGCTGTAAAAGACCTCTTTAAAGCTTTAAAAAGCAACGATGTTGAGATAGGGAAGGGAAAAAGAGACTGAGCCCCTAGGCAAAGGACCCTGAACTAAAAACATGTGCTTAACTAATGACACAAAACCCATTATTTTGGAACATGCAATAATGAAAGAACAACCCACTCAGCTCTCAATGTATTTCCTTGATAAGACGTTTTTCAAAAGAATCCGCCCGATCTGAGCTCTGGAGCATGTGCAGACATCCACAAGGTGACCGGACAGACCCGCAACAGGAATCAAGCCAGCACCGTGGGGGAACCGTGCAGGCGCACCACCCATAAGTCCTGCCATCGAGTCCCAGGAGCCTTTGTTAGGGGTTCCATCTTGAATTACCTCTTGCGCAGGCACCTAATCTTCATACCCCCGCCTCTTTTATGAATAAAGATGATGACTTTTCCCGCCTAAAAATCTTAAGCCCCAGCCGATCCTTTATTCGGCTAGCATTGTATTGTCCCTCTTTGTCTCCACTCGCAAGCTACTTTTGCTCAATAAAGCTTTGTTCGTGCAGAAAACTGGAGCCTCTCTTGGTCATTCTTGGTCAGTAGAAGGCAAGAAACTCATAGGGGCTGCCCAGGTTGGGCAGAAGACCCTGGCAACAATGTCACTTTGATGACTAATGTGTGTCTGACCCAAGCCATGGTCATTTCAGTCATCTGGTATGCATGTGAAAGCTGGACAATGAAAAAAGAAGACAGAAAAATTGATGCGTCTGAATTGTGGTACTGGCAAAAAATATTGAATATACCACGCACTGCCTGAAGAACAAACAAATCAGTCTTACAACCAAAATGCTCCTTAGAAAGGGGAACGGTGAAACTTCGTCTTGCTTACTTTGGGCATGTCATCAGGAAAGACTAATTGCTAGAAAAGTGCATGTTTGGTAAACTAGAAGATTGGTGAAAACAGGGTAAACCAGGGCTTCAAACCAGCTCATTCAAACAAGTTCCCAGGAAGTTATATATAAAACTCATCTGGGGATCTTGTTAAAATGCAGATTCTGA
Source organism: Dugong dugon (assembly GCA_030035585.1). Classification (NCBI taxonomy): domain Eukaryota; kingdom Metazoa; phylum Chordata; class Mammalia; order Sirenia; family Dugongidae; genus Dugong; species Dugong dugon. The sequence goes on along the minus strand of CM057468.1, from coordinate 100,326,314 downwards.
CTCTGTAAATCTGAGGTGGAAATGCAAATTCTCTGCAGGGGTTTGAATTGGAACAAACCAGTTCAAAGCCCTGAGGTAAACCCTCATAGAGACAGATTGACACAACAGCCACAATAATGGACTCAAACATATCAAAGATCATGGAAGTGGCACAAGAGTGGGCAAACATTTTGTTCTGTTATACATAAATTTGCCATAATCAGAGACTACTCTATGGCAATTAACAATAACAACAGTGTTAATCTATTCATAACCAAATTACAGTAATATGAACAGAAAAACAGTATTTTTTGCAGACCTTGTGCTACGCACAATCTCCTTACAAATAAGTTAGTCATCTTGCAATACAATATAGGCACTGAAGCAAAGAACTCTAAAGAGTTTCTGAATAAATTTGCTGAGGATGCCAATCCCAGGATTTGGCTAAGCACATTTTCAAGATTTCAGAACACCCTGCTTCAGGTAGAATAACACATAATTGAAACATAAACAAAATATTGTCCAAGACTTGTTAGTTATTTTATTACATAGTAACAAAATTTACTCATGCTAATCTATGCAGTTTTAGGGTTATTGTACAGTGGGCAAATAAACAAATTTGGAAAGATCTTTATTTTTTTTCTTACATTAAGTGGTATTTGCCAATTTTACTAGAGAAAAATATCTAACAATTAAAAAACCTGTACAACAGGTTAATTACTAGCAAATTGTATTTAACTTTATTGCAGAAAGTAATCTCATAAGATGGATCGTATAATGATTAATTTGATAGTTTTAAATTAGATGATGAGTTGAGTTTTTTTATTTTTTTTTTTAGGAAAATATCCCTAAGTGATAGAGATCAAAATCTCAATAAAATAAAGAAAGAAATAATAGAAATTAAGAGAAGTTAAGATGATAGTATATTTTAATATTTTATAGAGATAGATTTCAAATTACAAATCATACTATGTCATTGCAATTTCTTAAACTAAGAAGAAACAGCTGCAAACACCATTAATAACTGGAACATGGAATGTACAAAGTATGAGTCTAGGAAAATTGGAAGTCCTCAAAAATGAAATGGACCGCATTGAGATCTATATCCTAGGCATTAGTGAGCTAAAATGGATTGGTACTGGCCATGCTGAATTGGACAATCATATGGTCTACTATGCTGGGAATGACAAATTGAAGAGGAATGGCATCATCAAAAAGAACATTCATTGTCAAAAAGAACATTTCAAGATCTATCCTGAAGTACAACACTGTCAGTGATACTATAATACCCACATGCCTACAAGGAAGACCAGTTAACATGATTATTATTCAAATTTACACATGACCCACTAATGCCAAAGCTGAGAAAATTGAAGATTTTTACCAACTTCTGCAGTCTGAAATTGTTCAAACATGCAATCAAGATGCATTGATAATTACTGGTGATTGGAATGCAAAAGCTGAAAAGAAAGAAGAAGGATCAGTAGTTGGAAAATATGGTCTTGGTAATAGAAATGAAGCTAGAGATTGTATGATAGAATTTTGCAAGACCAACGACTTATTCACTGCAAATATCTTTTTCAGCAGCATAAATGGCAACTGTACACATCGCCATCACTGAATGGAATATACAAGAATCAAATTGACTACATCTGTGGGAAGAGACAATGGAGAAGCGCAAGATCATCAGTCAGAACCAGGCCAGGGGCCGACTTTGGAATAGACCATCAATTGCTCATATGCAAGTTCAAGTTGAAGCTCAATAAAATTAAAACAAGTCCACAAAAGCCAAAATATGACCTTGAGCATATCCCACCTGAATTTAGAGACATCTCAAGAATTTTTTGACGAATTGAACACTAATGACCGAAGCCCAGATGCATTGTGGAATGACATTAAGGGCATCGTACATGAAGAAACCAAAAGATGATTAAAAAGACAGGAAAGAAAGAAAAGACCAAAATGGATATTAGAAGAGAGTCTGAAACTTGCTCTTGAACATAGAACAGCTAAAGCAAGTAAAATAAGTGATAAAGTAAAAGAGCTGAACAGAAGATTTCAAAGGGTGGCTTGAGAAAACAAAGTAAAGTATAATAAAATGTGCAAAGACCTGGAATTACAAAACCAAAGGGAAGAACATGCTTGGCATTTCTCAAGCAGAAAGAACTGAAGAAAAAATTGAGGCCTTGAGCTGTAATATTGAAGAATTCTGTGGGCAAAATGTTGAACGAACAGGAAGCATCAAAAGAAGATGGAAGGAATACACAGAGTCGCTGTACCAAAAAGAATAGGTTGACATTCAACCATTTCAGGAGGTGGCATATGATCAAGAACCAATGGTACTGAAAGAGGAAGACCAACCTGCACTGAAGGCACTGGTGAAAAACAAGACTTCAGGAATTGATAGAATACCAAATGAGATGTTTCGATAAACTGATGCAATGCTGGAAGTGCTTGCTCGTCCATGCCAAGAAATTTGGAAGATAGCTACCTGGCCAATAGACTGGAAGAGATCCATATTTGTGCCCATTCCAAAGAAAGGTGGTCCAACAGAATGTGTAAATTATTGAACAATATCATTATTATCACACACAAGTAAAGTTGTGCTGAAGATAATTAAAAAGCGATTGCAGCAAAATACATCGACAGGGAATTGCCAGAAATTCAAGCCAGATTCAGAAGAGGACATGGAACTATGGATATCATTGCTGATGTTAGATGGATCTTGGCTGAAAGCAGAGAATATTAGAAAGATGTTTACCTGTGTTTTACTGACTATGCAAAAGCACTTGACTGTGTGGATCATAACAAACTATGCATAACATTGCAGAGGATGGGAATTCTGGAACATTTAATTCTGCTCATGCAGAACCTCTACATACAGTAAGACATAGTCATTGGAACACAACAAGGGGATACTCCATGGTTTAAAATCAGGAAAAGGTTGCATACTTTCATCATACTCATACAATCTGTATGCTGACCAAAAAATCGGAGAAGCTGGACTATATGAGGAAGAATATGGCATCAGGACTGGAGGAAGACTAATTAACAACCTGTAATATCCTGATGACACAACCTTGTTTGCTGAAAGCAAAGGGGACTTGAAGCACTTACTGATAAAGGTCAAAGATATAGCCTTCCATGTGGATTGCACTTCAACATAAAGTAAAAATCCTCACAACTGGACCAATGAGCAACATCACGATAAATGGAAAAAAGATTGAAGTTGTCAAGGATTTCATTTTACACCCATGGAAGGGACGTATTGCATTGAGCAAATCTTTTGCAAAAGACCTTTTTAAAGTGTTAAGACAAAAAGATGTCATTTTGAGGACTAAGGTGCACCTGACCAAGCCATGGTATTTTCAATTGTCTCATTTGCATGCAAAAGCTGGACAATGAATAAGGAAGACGAAGAAGAATTGATGCCTTTGAATTATGGTGTTGGTGAAGAATATTGACTATATGAACTTCCAAAAGAACCAACAAGTCTGTTGTACAGCCAGAATGCTTCTTAGAATTTAGGATGGCGAGACTTTGTCTCACGTACTTTGCACATGTTATCAGGAGGGACCAGTCCCTGGAGAAGGACATCATGCTTGGTAAAGAAGAGGTTCAGTGAAAAAGACGAAGATCTTCAATGAAATGGATTGACCCAGTGGCTGCAACAGTGGGCCCAAACATAGCAATGATTGTTACTATAGAGCAGAACTGGGCAGTGTTTCATTCTGCTGCACAAAACGTTACTATGAGTCAGAACCAACTCAACAGCACCTATCAACAACAAAATTTAATTAGAGGGTGGTCAGAAATAACCAGAATGAGATTCAATAGAATAATGTGCCAAAAAAATCAAAAGAAAATAAGAAAAGGAAACAAGCAAAACTCATTGTAGGAGTAAAGAAGAAAATTGCATGACAGTGCACAAAGATTTTGACAACATTCGTCAACCACATTTACCCACCAGTCAATAATGTAACAAACTCAGAACAGAAGGTAAAACAAAGAAGAAAGTTATTTAAGTGAAACTTTCTGTTTATTACTTCCAGAATGATTGTGACTTCCTCCATTCCTCTGTCCTTTCCTTCCCTCTTTCCCTCCCTCCCTGCCTTCCATCTTTCCATCTTTCCTTCCTTTGTTTTGCCCTTTCTTCCTTTTTTCCTGCCTGCCTGCCTGCCCACCTGCCTGCCTGCCCACCTGCCTGCCTGCACTATGCCAGACAATGGGACTACAATAATGCTTTAAGACCAACTTGTTCCCTCTATTCATGGAGTTTATAGTCTACACAGAGTGGCAGTCACTATACAGGTAATACAATAAATACTTATACAATTAAAAACATTGATAAGTTCTATGATGGGAAATAACAGATAGCTGCCTACTTTAAATAGAGTGGTAAGAAAGGGCCTTTCTGAGACGATGTTTAATCTAATATCTAAATGACAAAACGGAACTAAAAATTCAAAGATCTGTAAGAATAGGGAGTGGTCATTCCAGGCAGAGGAAAAAGCAAGGGTTAAAGCCCTGAGACAGAAATTAGATTGGTCCCTGGAAGTAGGACTAGTGGCTGTATCAGAGCCTGCATTAAACAGAGAGGATGAGGAAAGGTAAATTGTTATATGAAAAGTAATTTATGAAGAAAGAAATATGAACCCACATATTAATAAGTAATTATTAAAACAGATCCTAAAAAGTTGTCTAGTAGACCCTTTCCTACTTATTCTGGATCTAATTCTTTGGAGATGTATAGTCATCCTCCTATGTCAAGGAAGGGGGTTAAACAAAGGAAGTCTCACAAGGGTGTATTTGTGTATTTGGTTTTCTTTGCGTTGCACCATATCGGGAGCATTTAGTGTTCCTGAAATTTATATTTTGGGGGAAGCATTGTAAGAGGAGGGAGCTGTCCTACCTAAAATTGCACAAAATTTTGAATTGTTATTCATTCTCAATTTCCCAGAGATAACCCACCAGTTTGGGTGGCCTTGGCTGTACTGTATATTATTAGACTTTCAAAGAAGTAGTCTGGTGCCCAGGAATCATACTTTTATTTTTATTAAATTTTCAACTTGACCACAACTCAAGCTGTCTTATTTTCTTGGGCATTGTGACTTTTTTGATTTGTCAGGATGTCCTACTTCAAACTATTTCGGAAACAGAGTAATTTGTTACATTTTTAGAAACTAGGTGGATCTACAGAATTGGGCCATAACAGAGTCAAATGAATGACTTGCAAGGTAAAATCAAAATAAAGATTAGGAGAGAGACAGCGAGAGCAGAGTCAGATGAATGACTTGCAAAGTAAAATCAAAATAAATAAAGAACAGGAGAGAGAGCAGAGAGGAGAGAGAGAGACCCCAATAACAAATTAAGACCAGTGTTTCTCTCTCTTATCTCCTTTGTCCCAGTTGTCTCTTCTGTAGTAAGATGATAGTTGTTTTATTATTATTATTATTTTAGTAGGAACTGAAGAGCTTTTTCTGCTTCTTGTTGTTGTGTGTGCTCTCGAGTCTATTCCAACTCATAGCGACCCTATAGGACAGAGTAGAACTGTCCCATAGGGTTTCCTAGGCTTAACTCTCTATGGAAGCAGATCACCAGGTATTTTCTTCCGTGGAGCCACTGGTGGATTTGAACCGCTGACCTTGACTTTTCGGTTAGCAGCTGAGTGCTTTAACATTGCGCCACAGGGGGATTTTAATTTCCATGTGAAGGTTGAGTCATTGGTAACCTGGAGTCTTACTACAGAGTTGTCTTTGGGGTTGGTGGAGTAGGAATGCCATAGAGATGACCCCCCCCCCCCCACTTAAAACCAGTTCCTTTCGATGTATCAAAAGAGAAACCTTTTTAGATGAAGCTTCAGACAAACCTGTATTCTGAAGATTTCTATTCTTTGGCAGAGGTTTTAAAATGTCCTTAATAAGAGTAAATACCACCAAAATTTCTGGACACTATGTTTCAAAAAAAATCCTTCAGAATCCCAGAGAAGCTTTATGGGACAGTTACGGGTAGTTAAGACGTCCAAGTGTCTCCTGAAGCTATTAGGGAGCGTGCCTTTGTTCACCAGCAGCTGAGACGGAGCGTGCAGCCATGGTTGCTGACTGCACAGGTTTTGGAGATAAAGTGGAGCATGTGGACATTTAGTCGCAGACTCCAGCTAAATTGGTTAATGACTGGTATCATCTAAATGAGGTAGCAAGCTGAAAGACTCATAATCTCTCTCCATGCGCAGATTTTAATTAAATAATTGTAATGTCCTTGTTGTAATTATTTATCAGTAACTGTGCTCCTGAGTATTGCCTGTTTCGCCTTCATTTGTTCTGTCAGCTCAGCTGAACAATGAACTATCTGCTTGGCAAAGATGGAAAAACTGAATGATTCTTACTCACCACAAACTAACATTTGAAGAATTGCTTCTGCAAGGCAAGGTCCTAGGCTTTTCGTTTAAAACTTGATATGTTTAGAAGATCCCTCAGTTTCCTCATCTGTAATTTTTAAGGGCAGGGTAGACTTGATATATGCTCAGTTTCTTTTCTAACATTTTTTTTTTTCTTTATTTGGATATTGAAACCTCTGAGAGGTTTCAGGTAAATGACAAGAAGGCATAGTCTCCTTCTGTCTAGAAGTGATCATTATAACGTTGTAACAATTATTTCCCACAAAGAATGGCTTTTTTGAAATATGCAATTTCCTATTAGAGGACTGTGAAATCTATAGCCTATAACATATTGAATGTCTCATATAGCGAAGCTTATGGGAGTGATTCAGAAAAGGAAAATGACTAAGCAACAGTTTTATATTAATAAAACCCATACTGATTCAGAAGAGGGCAGTGAAGCCGACTGATGAGTCAAAAATAGGGCCGCAGAGGAAAACAGAGATGGATTTAGGTTGTGTAAAAGAAAGCAAGGTTTTCATAGTCGATTTCCCCTCAGAAATTGTCTTAGTAAATAAGCACTACTTTTCTCCATTTCTTCTGGGGTTTTAGAATGAAGAGCGTGCTTTTAGCTGTAGTAAGAGGGATTTAATTTTAATAAATTGAAACATATGGTAAGTGTGTGTGAGCAGGGTTTGTGAGAGACTATTTTGACACACTTATTTTTCAACCTCTCCCCCTTCTATAATCTTCCCGTTCCTGCACTCATCCTATTTAGGTTGCACCTTCCTGTTATCTAAGTCATTAGCTGAACGCAGCTTCAACTTGCACCCACCCAAGAGGCTTTGTATTTAATATGGAAATCTTAAAGATGAAAATATCCCAAAAGTTAAAACACTAATTAGGGATGATGATTTTTTAAAAAAATTGAGTAGGGTAATAATTATATTTGTCCAAGGAAATTCTTTCAGTTTGAATCAGAAAGGAGGTTACCAAATCTGACTACTTAAATTTAAGACAAGCCTAACTTCAAGGGTTATAGGCAATGGGGAAGACACAGGGAATGCTATGAAATTATATCTATATGCATATTATGGATGTCCATCTGTATGAAGCTAAACACAGGGAAGATTAAAACAGAAGATTAAAAGCAGAAAAAATAATCCCAATACACACGAAAGGGAAAATTGCTATTTGAGAAATATTTAGGCAATACAAAGAGGTTAATGGACTGTACTCATTAGACAAAATAGTATAATTATTTTTTTAAAAGTTCAGTTTTGTCATAGTTTCTGGTATTCAAGATGTAGTTTATCATTTCATCTAAGGATAATGTAGATTTTTTTCCCCTGTTGTTTACCATCTATTTAAACAAATATAGATGGTTCAGATAAACTCTTGGTCCTCCTTACTGAGAAATCTTCGGAGATTAAACAACAGCAAAGCAAAAATTGAAGACGGGGCAGTTGCTTAATTATTTCCCTTCACATTTAAGTGCATTGGCAATACCAGCCTTTACCTTTCATGAAGAGAGAGCACACTCCCCTTCCAGAAAAGAAATTTACCATAAAACAAGCAGACATCAGTCATATACCACATGAAGCCTCACAAAGCCTGAAGAATTGTGGATGGAATGATATTCAGATAAGATCTCACTAGTTACATATCAAGTACTCTTTCATTCTTTTGATAAAAAAAAATTATCTGGGCTTTGTTTAAGTTTTAGAAAATAAGAGGACTGATTAAATGACTACAAAGTTAGTTGCTTCCATTTTTTTTTTTTCAATTTATTACATGTTTTTATAGGAGAAAAAATTGATAAAATGATTAGCAAAGACTTGAAAGCATGAAAACATATTACATTAGAGTACAATTCAGCAGTAGAAGTACAATGGAAATATGAATTCAAGGAGAAAAAAGATGATGCAAAATTTCCACCAACTGTTTAAAAAAAAGCTTGTTCATGATTTTTTAAAATACTTTATTTATTTTTGGTTGTTGAGAATATTCACAGCAAAAACATACACCAATTCAAGTTCTACATGTACATTTCAGTAACATTGTTCACATTCTTCCAGTTGTGCAGCCAATAGCACACTCCTTTCCTGAGTTGTTCCTCCCACATTAACATAAGGAAGACAGAAGAACTGATGCCTTTGATTTGTGGTGTGGGTGAAGAATATTGAATACACCCTGGACTGCCAAAACAACGGACAAGTCTGTCCTGGAAGAAGTACAACCAGAATGCTCCTTAGAAGCAAGGATGGCGATACTATGTCTCACATACTTTGGACATGTCGTCAGGAGGCATCAGTCCCTGGGGAAGGACATCATGCTTGGTAAAGTACAGGGTCGGCAAAAAAAAGGAAGACCCTCAACGAGATGGATTGACACAGTGGCTGCAACAGTGGGCTCAAGCATAACAATGATTGTGAGCATGGTGCAGGACTGGGCACTTTTTGATTCTGTGATACATAGGGTCGCCATGAGTCAGAACCAACTCGATGGCACGTTACAACGACAATAACACTGCCCCCTAAGTTTCCTATCTAATCTTTCGAATTGCTATTGTCAATTTGATTCTACACAGATAGATCTTAAAAGAGCATAATGCTCAAGGCAGACATTCTTTACTAGTTAAGCTAAAATATTGATTGTTTTTAATAAAATTTCAGGGAATATTTTTAGTTTAAGGTTTAAAGATTATTTTAAGGCAATTGCTTCCATTTTTAATGAAGGGTTGAGGTTAGAAATATGTCCTATGCTTTGCCTGTTCTTCATGCTTGTAATCAGATAACTAATTGTTAAAGAATTTAATATTTTGGATGTCAGAATCAGCATGGTAGTGTTTTTTCTAGTTCCACTTACATGAATTTAAAGCATAAACACATACAGAAAAGTGCTCAGGTCGTGTAAGTACAGCTCAATGTTATTTTGCAAAATGAATGAACCCATGTAACTACCATTCAGATAAGAGAGTATCCCCAATGTCCTTCATTCTCTCTCTAGTGTTCTGCCCCACATCTGCCCAATGATAATCACTACCTTGACTTCTAAATCCATAGATTATCAGATGTCCCTAATTTTCAAATTTATATAACTGAAATCATACACTAAGTGATATTTGTGTACTTCTGCTAAATAGGTTTGTGAGATGGGTATAGAAATAGTTCATTCATTTTTATCACTGCATAGTATTTCGTTGTCTGAGTGTGCTACAATTTATCTACTTTACTGTTATGGACATTGAACTCCTTGTAGCTTTGGGCCACTAGAATAGTGCTGCTTATAAACCTTGTACATGTTTATTGCACATATGTAAGCATTTCTGATAGCAACATACATAGAGTGGAACTGCAATGTCATAGGTTATGCATCTGGTCAGCTTTGTTGAATGCTGCTAAACAATTTTCTAAAGTGGAGGTATCAATTTATACTCCCATCAGCTGAATGTAAAAGTCATATACCAATAGCTGGTATAGTCCATCTTTTTAATTTTGGCCATTCTAGTGAGTGTATTGTGGTATTTAATTGTGTCTTGAATTTGCATTTTCTTGATGATAAGTGAGATTGAACACCATTTCATATGTTTATTAGCTATGTGAATGTCCTCTTTTGTGAATTAACTATTCAAACTTTTGCCTATTTTTCTGTTGAGTTGTCTGTATTTTGCTTATTGATTTACAGTTGTTATTTATAAATTCTGCATGGATAGAGAGAAGAGAGAGAGTCAGATATACGAGTGGTAAATACTTTCTTCTACTTTGTAGATGGGCTTTTTAAAAAGTAAACTTTATTTTTTGAACTCTTTTAGTTTTAAGGAAAAATTGCAAAGAAAGTGCAAAGAGTTCTCATATCCTCCACATGCAATTTATCCTATTATTAACATCTCTTATTAGATAGCACATTTGTCACAATTAATGAACTAATATGGATGCATCATTATTAACTAAAGTCTATATTTTATTCAGATTTCCTTTTTTTTTTTTTTTACACAATTTCCTTTTCTAAGATCCCATTCAAGATACTCCATTTCATTTACTTGTCATGTCCTCTTAGCTGTGATAGTTTCTCAGACTTTCCTTGTTTTTGATGAATTTGCAGTTTTGAGGAGTACTGGTTGGGTATCTTGCGGAATGCCCCACAATCGGGTTTTCAGATGATTTTCTCATGATTAGACTAGGGTTATGAGTTTGGGGGAGGAAGACCACAGAGGTAAATTGCCAATTTATCACATGAAATCAAGAATACATATTATTAACATGATTATGACATGGATCTCGATCACCTGGCTGAGAGTGTTTGTCAAGTTTTTCTACTGTAAAGTTACTCTTTGTTCTTCTACTTCTTTCGCCCCACCCCTTTCCATACTTTACTCTTTGGAAGGATGTCACTATGTGCAGTCCACACTTTAATTCCAAAAAACAGTGTTAGAGATTAAACTTTGCTATTTTGCAGTGGCCTCTTGAGCCTTGTCTATATGTTAAAATATTCTGTAAATATAAAAATCTAATTGGTTAAATATAGCCTAAATTTATAAACTGGGAGGGTGAAATCAAGGTAGGAGCTGAGGAGGTAGCAAACTTTTGTTTCTTTAAATAGTGCATGTATCTTAATAAAAAGATCTCAAGTATCAATATAGATCTGAATATTTATTATCGCAAGAAAACATCCTATTCAAACAGATATCTTTAGTAGAACATTACAAACATATGTTGCAGCACCATCTAGCAAACTCCTAGTGTATTTACCACATCACAAACATTTTATTCTTTTTCAAGTAGTGAACAGATTTTTCTGAATATCTACAGAGTCATGGAAAATTAGTGCTTTTATGAAGGAGGAAAAAGAAGAAAAACCTCAAATATAACGCCTAGAAATATATTCCATTTTTATAGTTTTAAATTCCATTTACTATACATATATATATATATATATATATATATATATATATATACATACATATATACCTGTGCATTAGAATAAAATTTAAATGTTTTTAAACAAAACTGCTTAAATATAATTTTAACATATGGCAACATTTGATATTCTTAGTTGTTTATTTCATTGGTCTATAAACAAAATAAAATTAAAGCACTGTCTATTAAATCTTCACACTATGATAAAAATTGGAAAGTTCATAAATTAGCTTTTTTTGCTAATACCTCTATGCCCAATGACACATAGTATGGGAGAAAGTATGGCAAGTGGGAAAATATGAATTTGAAGATAAACCAACTTACAATGTATATGACCCCAAGTAAATTACATAACCTCTGTGAGTCTCTGAATACATAACCTCTCCTGAACTTCAACCTGCCAACAATAACAAGGTCTTGAGAAGAAGATTATTTTTCATATTTTCTTCCACTAATTGTGTTTTTGGCTATTTGACAGGTTAATCTGTTAAGAAAGAAAACTGAAAAATATCATTTATCAAATACCCAGTTTATTTTGACTGGTTTGACTCATTTTGCCTGATCTCACACAAAAAGTAAACACGTTTTACATACCAATAGCGCTACACAGTGTATGGCAATAACAGTAGTCATTTCTGTCAGTTCAGAAAATTAGTTGAAAGTTTTTATTCAGAAGAAGCAACCATTTGATTAACTGAATTTTTCTACCTTTTCAACTAGTCTGAGTCTAAAATTACATCTAGACAAACAAGGCATTTGGAAAGAAAAGAAACTGAATTTCACCAGAACGTGTTGAAAGTAGCCGGGTAAACTCAAATCAGCTTGTTTGTTTTTCCTGATTTTTAAAAAAGTAACTACATAGCTTTGCTAAGTTAATTTTTCCACTAAGCAAATGGACAAACAAAACAACCCCTAGGTTTTTATGTGCAGAATTCGCTCTATTATCTGGATTGATAGCTGGTTTGAAGCTTGGAACACAGGCTGGGTCACAAGCGTCATAATGTCAGCCTGTCAACTATCACATTTCTCAAACACAGCGTCCGGTTACTTTGGACAGGGACTGGCCGGTTGGATTGCAACAGTCCAATTGCTGCCAGCAATCTTATAACAGCTGAAGCAACTGGAAGCTGTAACCTTTTCAATGAGGACTGGTAAATATTCTATCCAGAAATCAAAACTTGGGAGACACGAAAGAGGTTTAGTTCAAGTCAAACTAAAGTTCTGGTTTTATTTTATTTTTGATTTATTTATTTTTTTAATTAAGAGATGTTTGCAACTAAGTGAACCGTTTATAACAAGCACTGGTGGCGCAATGGTTAAGCACTTGGCTGCTATCTGAAAGGTCGACAGTTTGAACCCACCAGCTAATCTGCAGAAGAACGATGTGGCCATCTGCTTCTGTAAAGATTGCAGCCTTGGAAACCCTGTGGGGCAATTGTACTCTGTCCTATGTGGTCGCTATGAATCTGAATTGACTCAATGGCAATGGGTGTATGATTAAAGCTCCTGTGTCAACTGCTTTGCCTCCAGCATTACCATCTAAATAACCCATTCTGATGACATAGGAATGAGAGGGAACCCTTTTATCACTGGACTACATAAAAGTGACAGAAAGAAATTAGCAGTAAAGGCTTTTCAGAGAACGTTGGCCTCTTGGGTATAACTAAGCAACCACTGAGAAACAGGCAGTGTGGTATTTCAACACTTGAGTACCATGCTTTGCTAGGTTATTTCAGACCTTACAAGTAATGTATTGTTTAGTTGTGCCCACGTACACCATTAAGTGCATCACAGTGTGGCGTGGATTCAGCAAGTTTGAGTCATAACATGCCAGCTGGAGAATATTAAGGGGGTAAAAATCCGTTTTCAATTTCTGCTTAATGTTCTGATGAAAATAATGTAAGTCACTTCTTCTGTGAATGTATTTACCTTTCAAACACTATAATGACTATTGAATATATAGGTACTAAAGTAGAATTTTCCATAATGTGGCACTTGCTCACTTCCTCTTTCTTACTCAATTTTTCATTCCTTTTTTACTCTTCATTGATGCATGGAAGTTTCAACATGTTTCTTTTACTTCTAGAGTTAATTAACCTTAAACCTAGACTGGCATTTGCAAGGCGTACTGGAGCAACAAAAGTGTCTTTGTAGGCAAGAATTATACAAACACCGTGCATGTATTTTGCAATTGTTTTCCTGAGCATTTTATAGCTATGAAAGTCCCTTGGTGGTCTTTTACAGTAATTACAGTGGCCTGCGGAAAAAAAAGCATGTATTTTTCATTTTAGCCATAAAAAATAATATCCATTTTCTTTCCTGCCCCAATCATTAAAATCTACCCAGAGGATTCCTCCTTATCTACTGAGAATGTCTACCAAGAACTGCACCATATTTAACTCACTCTTAGATCACACCATGGCTTGAGAATTCCTTTAATCTCTTTTCCATTTATAACTGTACTGCTTGACCTTTTTTCAGCAAGGTGTCTTGTATATAAAATGTCAGTGAGAGGATTACAGACATGGGACAAAGATATAGTTTAATTAAAAAAGGTCCTGTGAGATTGAAAAAGGTTACTGGCCGAGATCACAAATATTTAATGCCAGATGACTATTTATGAGGCTAAAATAACAAAAAAAAAAAAAAAAAAAGAGAGAGAGAGAGAGAAAGAGAGAAGAAAAGACCTACAATCCGTTTGTAATCGACCAACCATAAAACTTGCAATAATTAGATTACGCTTCTGATTAAAACTTTTGCTTTGTCTTTATGGTAATTTAAAACATTTAATCTCCTAGCTATGCCAGTTATAAAATGAAAATGAATTCAAGCTCCTAGTAAGTGAGACAATAAAACAAAGGAATCTCAAACAAAGTCTAAAGACTAGTTTTTAAATTCAAAAAATTTTTGGAATATTCAAAATATTCAAATATTTTGTTTGAATATTAAAAGAAAAAATTCATTCATTGTTCAAAAGCCACTATGTGAAGCTTAGTATAGATTGACTATTTACCCAGTACATCTGTGCAACGTAGATTTCCCAGTCATTTATTCCTCCATCAAACCTCAAGTATATACAAATATATACAAGTCAACATATTTAACAACAGATTCATTTAACCACTGATTTGACAAAGACATTATTCAGAAGCGATAACAATCAGAAAGGCAACTCCTATTAACAACCAGTTTGACCAAAATGATGAGGGCCAGCAGAATTACACACACATACACATACACACACACATCACATATACCCCTATCAACGTGAAGCTGGAATTGATGTGAGATGCCAACAACCAGTAATCCATCAAGGAGGATCTTTCCTCAACTTCAGAATTTGGTACCTAAATTTATATCCCTTAATGACTATCAAGGAGCCCAGGTGGCACAATGGTTAAAGCACTCAGATGCTAACCAAAATTTTGGTGGTTCAAATCCACCAGTCACTCCATGGAAGAAAGATGTGGCAGTCTGCTTCTGTAAAGATTACAGCCTTGGAAACCCTGTGGGGCAGTTCTACTCTGTCCTATAGAGTCATTAGGAGTTGGTATCAACTCGATGGCAGTGGGTTTGGTTTTTTTTTTGAAATTACTATCAAGACCGAAGAAGAATTGATGCATTTGAATCATAGTGTTGGTGAAGAATGCTGAATATACCATAGACTGCGAGAAGAATGAACATGTCTATTTTGGAAGAAGTACAACCGGAATGATCCTTAGAAGCAAGGATGGTGAAACTTCATCTCACATATTTTGGACATGTTATCAGGAGGAACCAGCCCCTGGAGAAGGAAGGACATCGTGCTTGGTAAAGTAGAGGGTCAGTGAAAAAGAGGAGGACCCTCAATGAGATGGATTGACACAGTGGCTGCAACAATGGGCTCAAACATAACAATGATTGTGAGGATGCTGCAGGACTGGGCAGTGTTTTGTTCTGTTGTACATAGGGTCACTATGAGTCAGAACCGACTCCATGGCACCTAACAACAATGACTATCAATAGCACAGGGGAACACTGGAGAATGCTAGAGAGATGCGGTTTCGTTTATACTCTAAAATTAACAATTCTGTAATGTACAGTCAAAGTAGCACCAACCTCCTTTAAGGTAACCCTTTTCACCCTACCCTGTTAAAACTCATAAGTTCCCTGACACCAACATTCCATCTGAGCACTAAGAAAGTCCTAGGCTGAAATCTGCCAATTTGAGATAATGATTAACGTTCCTAAAACTATGAGTTAGAAATTTCACTGTGATTTGCAACCACCTCATGGTATTTATTCTGATCAAATATTTCTTCATGCAGAGGAGACTTTACTGTTATTCTATTGGTTATACTCATATGCTTTGTTTGAATATCATATGTGTATTTCTAAGAGTATTATTTGTATATGACTTTTTAAAGGCAGGTTTGGTGCTTTTACATGACTGCAAACCCAAAATTTCAAATACTCAGATGGCAATTCTATCATTAGTAATATGTCTCTATCTGTATGTTTCAGGCATTCAAATGTTTTAGCCATAGCAACACCAATAAGAGCAGCAGCGTGAGAAAACTAATAGCTTCAATATCTGATCCATTCAGTAACTGAATGAAATACATCCAGGAGGAAGTCTTTCATTGTAAGCATGTACTTACTTTCCTATTAATTCATTCAACAAATATTTAATTTAATTGGATGACTACTATGGGTCTGGCACTGTACCAACTGCTATGGCTAAAACAGTGAACTAAAACACGTATATTCCCTTTTATCATGGAGCTAAGAGTCTATTGGAGGTAAGAAAGTGACAGGCTTTTGTCAAATAATCACACCAATAAATGTATAACTACAAATTCAAATGAGTGATAAAACAATACTGTTGTAAAAAAAAGAAGTTGATATAGATGGTAGGGGGAGGGATGGTGAGGAGTAGGAAGCAATACGAGGAGCCAATGGTCAGCTAGGACTTCCTCAAGAATGTTAAGGACCAAGAAAACCCCTAGGGGTTCCATAGAAGCAACCTTTGTGCACACTTTTTTGCAATTTAAGAATCACAAGTCTTCCACAGAAGAACAACCCTACCCCATGAAAAATAAAACCACTATGATGGAAAAGTCAGCAGAAGCAACACAGAAGACTTAGCTCCTCCAAATATGGATATGATAAACAATCTAAAATATTACAAAATAAGGAATAGAAACTATAGGATACCGTGACTGTAGGCAGGAAGATTTGGAAAAAATAACCAAACAGAATTTAAAAACTGATTAAAGAAATAAAATAACTTAATGGAAGAGTTAAGCTGATTAGGTACTGCTGGAAAATGGACAGGAAGATGGAAGAAGTGAGGAAATCACTCAATAGTGGTCAAAAGCAGCACATAGAGAAGGAATACAAATGTGAGTGAATATTAAGAGATGTGAAAATAGAGTGAGAAAGTCCCACATCTTATCTGAAAGGTGTGGTAGAGAGAGAGAGAAAGAGAGACTAGGAGTGAGGCAATATTGACAGAGCTATTGCTAAAAAGTCTGCCAAAATTGAAAGAAAAGCATGAGATTTTTAGACTGAAGCAACACACAAACTCAGAGCAAGAAAATAAAAGTAAATCTGCAAGTAGTAATGTTATTGTAAAACAGCGGAACATAAAATAAAATAAAAAAATTTAAAGTTTCAAAAGAAAAGTCAGATCACCTACTAATAAAAGGTGATCAGAATGGGAACAGACTCTTTATTAGCATCAAGAGCTACCACAAGGCAATGGAAAGATACCTTCAAAAGGCTCAGGAGAAGTGAGTGAATAAACTAACTTTTATACCCAGCTAAATTATTGGTCAGAAAGAGTAAAATAAAGGCATTTTCAGAAAAAGTCTGAGAGCTTTTTAAATTGTGGATTTTGCTGAAGGAAATATTAGATGATGCACTTCAGTACGAAGAATTTGGTATTCTGAAGAAAAGAATGGGATTCAAGAAGCAATTTTCACTAAAGAAAATGTAAACCACTTTGGTAAAAGTAAATAAAAATTCATTGCAAAAACCAAAATCAAATCAAAACAAAACAAAACAAAAAGACCTTATTCTAAGGGATTTAGAACTAAGTAATATCTAAAATACTAGACAACTAACTTAAAAGAGGGAGGGATGTGTTTAAAATTTCATCATTCTAAATTCTAATTTTTTTTCAGAGGGTAGAGATACTATTTAATGTTATATCAAGAATGCATGTGAAAAATAAAAGGGCCACTGCTAAAAATAATAGAATACATTATATCTAAACCAGTAGACATTTTTGCTTTTTAACACTTTAAAGAGGTCTTTTGCAGCAGATTTGCCCAGTGCAATGCGTCTTTTGATTTCTTGACTGCTGCTTCCATGGGTGTTGATTGTGGATACAAGTAAAATGAAATTCTTGACAACTTCAATATTTTCTCTCATTATATTGCTTATTGGTATTGCTTATTGGTCCAGTTGTGAGGGTGTCATTTTGAAGACCAATGTGCAGCTGACCCAAGCCATGGTTTTTTCACTTGCCTCATATGCATGTGAAAGCTGGACAATGAATAAGGAAAATCAAAGAAGAATTGATGCCTTTTGAATTATGGTGTTGGCAAAGAATATTAAATATACCATGGACTGCCAGAAGAATAAATCGATCTGTCTTGGAAGAAGTACAGCCAGAATGCTCTTTAGAAGGGAGGATGGCAAGACTTCATCTTATGTACATTGGACATGTTATCAGGAGGGACCAGTCCCTGGAGAAGGACATTATGCTTGGCAAAGTAGAGGGTCAGTGAAAAAGAGGAAGACCCTCAACGAGGGTCTGCAACAATGGGCTCAAATATAGTAATGATTGCAAGGATGGTGCAGGACCAGGCAGTGTTTTGTTCGGTTGTACATAGCATCACTATGAGTCTGAAGTGGTGACTTGACAGCATCTAACAACTAACAACAAGCCAGTAGAGGGATAAGAAGGAGATTAGAAAATTTGGGCAGGAAAATGAAGCAAAAAAACATGCAAAATAAGATGATAGAAATAAGCCCAAACATACAATAATATTCTAAATAATGTAACTGGATTAATAAAATACAGATGCTCAGATTGGATTTGTTTTTAATCTTAGCTTTCCCTCACAAGATCATTCATGCATCAAAACACAGAAAAGCTGTGAAAGTAAAGGGATGGGAAAAGATATATTGGGAAATATTAAACAAAAGAAAGCTTGCATTGCTATCTTAATTTCAAATCAAATCAACTTCAATGCAGAAGATAATCATCTTATAACTGTTGTTGTTAAGCGCCATCAAGTTGATTTGACTCATAGTGACTCCATGTTGCGAAGTAGAACTATCCCGTAAGGTTTCCTAGGCTTTAATTTTTACTGGAGCAGATCACCAGGTCTTTCTCCTGTGGAGCCACTGGGTGGGTTCAAACTGTCAACTTTTCAGTTAGCAGCCAAGCACTTAACCGCTGAGCCACCAGGGCTCCTTATCTTATAACTATCACCTTGAATAATCTTGAGTAATCACATTTATATTAACGAGAAGAGAACTAATAACTGAACTTGTCAAGATGGCAACTTTTAGGCAACTCTGAGACATTTTCAGAGAACTGTCAAGACAATATGTTAGTGACTGTCATTTTGTTCCTAAGCATTTTAATATTAATAGCTGGGTAGAGAGCTGCTCTAGGACAACATGATGTCTTCCCTGCCCTTTAAAAGCCTTTCTTTATTAGCTATTAGGACCTAGTTTGTTTTTTTTTGGTTTGTAAAACTGAGCTGATTTAAAAAATATAAAATTTTAAAAAAGGCCATGTAGTGGTGTTTTCTAGGATGCGAGAGATAGCCCATGTGTCTGAAACATTTGGGTTAGTGCCTGCTTGACCTGTTTCATCATTGTTCTTTGAGAGCCTTCTGTCTGCAATTCAGGCTAGTTACCACTAGATGGCATGTTGCTTATTTGAAAAGAGCCGATGACTCACACCTATCAAACAAGTAGCCAGCCATAAGAAGGTAAGTTACTTAATAGAGAGATAGAAAGGTGATGATAGATAGATAGACGGATATGTGCTACTGTTAATAGAATAAATATGAATTAAATATTTGTTATCTACTTAGAGTTAAAATAAACTATAACAATGATACCACTATGCCGTATTTTCATGCAAATAACACGCACCTTCTACATTTGTTTGCCAACTGTGTCCTCCCTCACAAGGTATTTTTATAAGTACCATTATGCCTTTTTTTTTTCCAAGTTGCTGTAAAGAATTTAGCATAGTGTGCTTATGATGTAGAAGGTGCATGCTACTTGTGTAAATATATGGTAGTTCTAGACTCTTTCCAACACTAAGTGAATGACTTTGGATAAGTAATGTGACCACTCTGGACCTCCATGTCCTATAAAATGAAGAGCTTGGTAATTCTTAGATACTTTTCCAGTGCCATAATACCATTTGAAGCAGTACATGTATTTGACCACATGATTTTCTCTGGGTCCCTCATCTAGTAATATTTCACAGATCTAGTGTTCCATAGTACACACTTTGGAAAACACTGTCTATAGTGTGGTGTGGCATGTAACTAATATATATGGATTAGATTCTGCAGCTTGGAGAAAAGAAAGCTACCAGGAAATATTCTTGTGATGGTTAAGATTGTGTGTCAACTTGGCTGGGCCATGATTCTCAGTATTTTGGCAGTCTGATAAGGTTATGATCACTTCCCTGTTGAGATTTGATATGTGATCATCCCCATGATGGGATCTGCTGTGATTAGCTAATCAGTTAAAAGGGAGTTTCCTTTGGTGTGTGGCCTGAATCTGAATATAAGTGGACATTCTGGCTTTTGCAAGCTCTGGATCCTGCAGCTGGCTCCTGTTCATCTGACCTCTGGTTCTTGGGACTTGAGCTAGAAGCTTACCTGCAGTCTTGCCTGCCATTCTTGGGATTTGTTGATCCTCACAGTCTGTGAGTAAGAGCCCTGCTCTCCAACCTGCCAATCTTGGGTTTGCCAGCCCCTGAGGCTATGTGAATCAGGAGAAGCCTCTATCCTGATCCATAGACTTGGGACTTTCCAGCCTCTACAACTTCAGTTCCTTGATATAAATCTCTCTCTATATATATATATATTTACACGCTTTACTGGTTTTGCTTCTCTAGAGAACCCAGCCTAAGACAATCCTAGAAGAGAATACTCAGCATTGTAAGAAGAAACAAAATAAGGATAAAAAACAAACACAATGAACTTTAGAGAAGTGCAAATTGAAGTTCAAAGGTTAAATAATTTGCATAATGTCACCAGCTAGTGGGTAATGGAGTCAGGATTTGAATGCAGGCATCTGACCCAAGATCCCACACATTTGATCCACCTAAAAATAGTCATTCATTCATTCTATATGTATTTATCCTCCACGTGTCTGTCAACTATGCTACCAGTATTCAAATACCAGCAGGGTCACACATAGCAGGCAGGTTTCAGCTGAGCTTCCAGACTAAAATAGACTGGGAAGAAGGACCTGATGGTATATTTCTGAATAGAATTAGCTGGTGGAAACCTTGTGAATAGCAGCAGAACATTATCTGATATAGTGCCAGAAGATGAGCCCCTCAGGTTGGAAGTCATTCAAAACATGACTGGGGAACAGCTGCCTCCTCAAAGTAGAGTTGAGTTTAATAACATGGATGGACTCAAGCTTTCGAGACCTTCATTTGCTGATGTGGTGTGACTCAAAATGAGAAGAAACACCTGTAAACATTCATTAATAGTTGGAACATGGAATGTATGAAGTATGAAACTAGGAAAACTGGAAATCATCAAAAATAAAATCGAATGTATAAACATCGATATCCAAGGCATTAGTGAGCTGAAATGGACTGGTATTGGCTATTCTGAACTGGACAATCATGTGGTCTACTATGCTGGAAATGACAACTTGAGGAAGAAAGGTGTTGCATTCATCATCAAAAAGAACATTTCAAGATCTATCCTGAAGTACAATGCTGTCAGTGATAGGATAATATCCATATGCCTACAAGGAAGACTAGTTAATATGACTATTACTCAAGTTTATGCATCAACCACTAAGGCTAAAGATGAGGAAAATGATGATTTTTACCAATTTCTGCCATCTGACATTGATCAAACATGCAATCAGGATGTGTTGATAATTAGTGGTGATTAGAATGCAAAAGTTGGAAACAAAGAAGGATTTGTAGTTGGAAAATATGGCCTTGGTGATAGAAGCAATGTCAGAGATTGCGTGATGAAATTTTGCAAGACCAGTGACTTCTTCATTGCAAATACCTTTTTTTTTACCAACATAAACGATGACTATACACGTGGACCTCAGGGGATGGAATACACAGGAATCAAATAGACTACATCAGTGGAAAGAAACGATGGAAAAGCTCAATATCATCAGTCAGATATTGATCTAAGGCCAGGGGCTGACTGTGGAACAGACCATCGATTGCTCATTCGCAATTCAAGCTGAAACTGAAGAAAATTAGAAAAATTCCACGAGAGCCAAAGGATGACCTTGAGTATATCCCACCTGAATTTAGAGACTATCTCAAAAATAGATATGACATGTTGAACACTAACGATGGAAGACCACATGAGTTATGGAATGACATCAAGGGCATCATACATGAAGAAAGCAAAAAGTCATTAAAAAGACATGAAAGAAAGAAAACACCAAAATGGCTGTCAGAAGAGACTCTGAAACTTGCTCTTGAATGTTGAGTAGTTAAAGCGAAAGGAAGAAATGAAGAAGTAAAAGAACTGAACAGAAGATTACAAAGGGCGACAAAGTAAAGTATGATAATGACATGTGCAAAGACCTAGAGATAGAAAACCAAAAGGAAAGAAAACGCTTGGAATTTCTCAAGCTGAAAGAACTGAAGAAAAAATTCAAGCCTCGAGTTGCAATATTGTAGGATTCTAAGGGGAAAACAGTAAACTACGCACGAAGAGTCTAAAGAAGATGGAAGCAGTACACTATACCAAAAAGAACTGGTTGACATTCAGCCATTTCAGGAGGTAACATATGATCAGGAACCGATGGTACTGAAGGAAGAGGTCCAAGCTGCATTGAAGGCATTGGCGAAAAACAAGTCTCCAGGAATTGATGGAATACAAATTGAGATGTTTCAATGAAGGGATGCAGAGCTGGAAGTGCTCACTCATCTATGCTAAGAAATTTGGAAGACTGTTACATGTCCAACTGACTGGAAGAGATGCATATTTATGTCCATTCCTAAGAAAGGTGATCCAACTGAATGAGGAAAATGTCAAACAATATCGTTAATATCACATGCAAGTAAAATTTTGCTAAAGATCATTCAAAAGCAGCTGCAGCAGTATATAGACAGGGAACTTCCAGAAATTCAAGCCAGATTCAGAAGAGGACGTGGAACCAGGGACATCATTGCTGATGTCAGATGGATCTTGGCTGAAAGCAGAAAATACTAGAAAGATGTTTATCTGTGTTTTATTGACTATGCAAAGGCATTTGACTATGTGGATCATACCAAATCACGGATAACATTGCGAAGAATGGAAATTCCAGAACACTTAATTGTGCTCATGAGGAACCTGTATATAGATCAAGAGGCAGTCATTTGAACAGGAAAAGGGGATACTGCATGGTTTAAAGTCCAGAAAGGTGTGTGTCAGGATTGTATCCTTTCAACATACTTTGTCATTCTGTATGCTGAGAAAATAATCCGAGAAGCTGGAGTATATGAAAAAGAAGGTGGCATCAGGATTGGAAGAAGACTCATTAACAACCTGCATTATGCAGATGACACAACTTTTCTTGCTGAAAGTGAAGAGGACTTGAAGCACTTACTGATGAAGATCAAAGACCACAGCCGTCAGTATGGATTACACCTCAACATAAAGAAAACAAAAATCCTAACAACTGGCCCAATAAGCAATATCATGATAAACAGAGAAAAGATTGAAGCTGTCAAGGATTTCGTTTTACCTGGATCTATAATCAACAGTCAAGAAAGTCAAGCAGCAGTCAAGAAATCAAAAGACGCATTGCATTGGGAAAATCTGCTGCAAAAAATCTCTTTAAAGTGTTCAAAAGCAAAGATGTCACCTTGACAACTAAGGTGCGCCTGACCCAAGCCATGGTGTTTTCAATTGCCTCATATGCATGGAAAAGCTGGACAATGAATAAGGAAGACTGAAGAAGAAATGACAACTTCGAATTGTGGTGTTGGCAAAGAATATTGAATATACCACTGACTGCCAAAAGAATGAACAAATTTGTCTTGGAAGAAGTGCAACCAGAATGCTCCTTACAAGCACATTCTTTGGACATGTTATCAAGAGGGAGCAGTCCCCAGAGAAGGACTTCATGCTTGGTAAACTAGAGGGTCAGCAAAAAAGAGGAAGACCCCCAAGAAAATGGATTGACACAGTGGCTGCAACAATAGGCTCAAGTATAACAATGATTGTGAGGATGGTGCAGGACTGGGCAGTGTTTTGTTCTATTGTATATAGGATCGCTGTGAGCGGGAGCTGACTCAATAGCACCTAATAACAACATATATACATATGAGACACATAAAAATATCATATATTATATTATAAAAATATCAGAGCAAGGCACTTGGGGTACATCTGTGAATAAACAGACAAAACTGACTGTACTTGTGGAGCTTATATTTTGGTAACAGGGTGCAGACGAAAAAAATGACAATTATGCAGTATGTCATGGAATAGTGTGTTAGAAAGTGATAAGAGCTATGGAAAAAAATATAGTAGAGTAGGGAGGCCAGGGCATGCAGAGAGGTTGTGGGTTACCATTTTCCATAAGGAGGTTAAAGCAAGCCTTATTGAAAAGACTTTTGAACAAAGACTAGAAGAAGGCAAAGGAGTGAACTCTTCAGCTATCTGCGGTAAGAGTGTTCTCGACAGAGAGTGCAACTAAAGAAAAAGCAGAAGCATGCCGAGGGTATTTGATGCAACACAAGGAAGCCAGTGGGGCTGGATCAGAAGGGGTGAAGGGAAGAGTAGGAAGACATGATGTCAGAGAGGAATTGGGAGCCATACCATATCGGGCCTTTGTAAAGATTTGAGTACAGTATGAACAATTGAAAAAGCAACAGAAATTTGTAGACTAAGGAAGAAAAGACTTTATGAGCCTGATAGCTATTTTCATACTCTGAAGGTCTATCACTTGAAAGCTATCCTGATCTTGTCTTAGTTTCCTAGGGCTTCTATAAGAAAATACCACAAAGTGAGTGACTTTAAAGAACAGGGATTCATTGTCTTACAGTTATGGAGGTGAAAAGTCTGAAGTAGAGCTATGCTCTCTCCCTGTAGGCTCTGAAGAAGATCCCTCCTTGTATCTGATACCCTGAGGTGTTTCTTGGCATTCTTTGGCTTGAAGATGGATCTCCCCATGTGTGCGACTCTGTTTCCCTGTCTGTCCTTCTCTTCTATAAGATACCATTCAGAAGGATTAGAATTAGGACCATACCACTTGAGTATGACTTAGTTAACTTTACTGAGAACATCTGCAAAGAAAATCTCCATTTCCTCAAACAAGGTCACATTCACCAATGTAGAGGTTGGGATGTCAGCATATCTTTTTGGGGGACACAGTTCAATTCATAACACTCAGTGACTAGTCTAGGGGCTGGGAATATGCAAAATGTGTGAAAGATACAGAGAAGCAGATTTGGATTTGATGTGAGGAACTCTCCGACTAAAGTCATTCCAGCAAAAGAACAAGTTCCCACAGGAAGGAAAGACCCGTCTTAGTGCTGTTCAGGCAGAGAGACCTTAAGTCCACACAAGGAAGAAGTACTGGGATTTGAACATCAAACAGAAGGTTGAATGATGTGTCTGCTTAATATCTCTTCAACTCCATATTCTATGATTCCATAAGAATTGCTTTAGATATATCTACTACTCCATGAAATATAGGGTTGGTTTATAGGAAGTGGAAATTTTCAGGAAGAAAGTTAAGCAGAGGTTAACAACAACAACAAAAAGTAAATCCATTGCTATCGAGTTGATTCTAACTCATGACAACCCCATGTATTACAGAGTGGAACGGCTCCATAGAGTTTTCAATGGCTGTGATCTTTACAGAAACAGATTTCTACTCCATACTTCCTCAGTGCCACTAAAACCAAAACCTGTAGCTGTCCAGTCGATTCCCACTCATAGAGATCCTACAGGACAGAGTAGAACTGCCTTACAGGGTGTCCAAGGAGCAGCTGGTGGTTTGCAGTGCCACTGGGCACGTTCAAACCACCAGCCTTTAGGTTAGTAGTCAAGTGCAAATCATTTGCATCACCCAGGGACCTTAATAAGAGGTTAAGTAGTACCAACTGCCAACTGATGAAAGATCCAACTTCTCAATATACTAGAAAATCAAGTAAATTTAATTGTTTACTTCAGTCAAAAGCAATCATATAAAAATTAAATTAGTGTCAATTTTATACTGAATATTGTATTTACTTTACTCTGTCTTGTTCTAAAATAGCTATAGGAAATATTCTGTGCATATTTTCCAAAATTATTGTCGCTTATATCATACTTAGATGAATACTATCCACTATTTTGGTTGTTAGTTTTCAGAAGTTCATATTTTATTTTAGCCTATTCTTTCCCAACTCAGAGGTTGGCAGTTCAAATCCACCAGCTGCTCCTTGGAAACCCTATTGGGCAGTTCTACTTTGCCCTATAGTGTCACTATGAGTCAGAATCAGCTCGATGGCAACAGGTTTGGTTTTTTTGGTTTTGGTATTCTTTTCCATTAAACTTTTTTTTTCTAGCAAATCCATTCTTTTAACCTCTCAAAGTCAGTTAAAATAGTTTTCTTGATTTAACCAACATACACTGAAACTCCCACCTTTATATCACCTGCAAAAATACTCCCTCTTCACTAATGAGGATGCTAAAGATCATTAGCCCAAGAGATAGATAATTCCTAAAGTGATGGATGTACAACAGCTCTCTACACTGATACTGTCTAGTTCTATCAGAAACTTTTCAAGCCATTGATCAAAAGTTGAATTTACCCCAAATGTGAATATTGGAAAGGTGTAGACTGCTTAAGATTAATTAAATAAATTACTCCTTAGATATTTATATATTAATCTCATTTAGGATATGGAGCCTCAGCTATACTTATTACCAGACATTTCCCCTCAAGGACACGGGGATGACAGTGTTTGTTCTCATAACTTTGTCCTCAAAGGACAAAGTGATTTGCCTTATTTGTTAGCAGTGGAGTCGCATTCTAGTTAAGAAAATAAATGGAATTGGAAGGGTTTAGACTTTTGCTATGCTTATTGCAAGGAGCCCTGGCGACAAGTGGTTAAACGCTCAGCTACTAACGAAAAGGTTGGCAGTTTGAACTCACCAGCTTCTCCCAGGAGAAAGATGTGGCAGTCTGCTTTCATAACGATTACAGTCTTGGGAACCCGATAGGACAGTTCTACTTTGTCCTATAGGGTTGCTATGCATTGTATGGCAATGAGTTTAGTTTATTTTTGTTTTATGCTTATTGCTGCTAGTGTAGCTGAAATGAGAGTAAAAAAAAAAAAAAAAACAAAGAAAGAAACCTGAGAGGCAGAACAAAGATGGTGGGCTAGTCATATGCACCAAGCCATCCCTCTGCAACAAAGACCCGAAAAGCCAAGTAGAGCAAATACAGACGTCAATCCAGGAACCCTGAGCTTTAAATGAAGGGATAAAATATTAGATCAGAAGCCACTGAGAAGAAGAAACTGACTGAAAACAGTGAATGAGTAGAGATACAGAATAGGGGTTTCCTGCTAACTGGCACAGCACAGCGCAGCCATCTTGAGATAAAGTCAAAAACCCTGCACAAAGAGCACAGAAAGGCACCTTCACAGAACTCCTGATAGAAGATAGAGGAATAGCATGGACACACCCAGAGTTAAGTAATGTCGTTTGCTGGCTGCAGCTCAAGGAGGTGTCCAGACACACTATCACAGTAACCTGAGCATGCTTCTACAACCACCACCCTTCTGGTGAGCAGGGGCATGAACTGCCCCATCCCAGCAGCCTTGACTGCTGGGGACCACAGTACAAACCCCACTCTACTCCCCCCCAACTAACCCCACCCGCCCCCTACTTTGCCCCCCCATCTTTCTCTTCCTGCCAGCCACACCCTGCTGTGCTGCAGCCCGTTGACCAGGACCTGTATCCCTCATGTCCTGCTGCCCCACTGCTGAGCATCCCAGCCCCATTCTCTTCCCTACCTGACAGCCCTGTCCACTGCATCACAGCTGAGCAACCTGCCGTGCCCACCTGGACAAAGTGGTGAGAGCTATTGTGCTCATAGATGAGAAGGCAACAGAGAAAGCCCAACCCACCTGCCCAGACATATCAAAACAAAACAAAAAAGCAGGACGAAACAAATATACAATCAATAATTAAAGAAAATAATACCCTAATGTCTCAGAGATAGCAGACACTGTCAAAACATATTAAAAATCAAGACAAGATGGCTCCAACAAGTGACAAAACTAGAGAATCAGATGACTTTCTGGTAGAAGAAAAGGCAGTGGAACTACCTGATATGAAATTCAAAAGATTAAAATTTAGGGCTTCCCAGGAGATTAAGAAAGGGATCAAGGAAAACACAGACAAAATCATGGAAAACACAGACAAAACCAAGGAAAAAATAGACAAAATCATGGAAAATACTGATGAGACCAATGAGAACAGACAGAATCAAGTAAAACAGAAAAAGCCATAGAAGAATTCAGGAAAATAATACAAGAACAAAATGTCAAAATAAACAAACAACTAGAAATCATACAAAAACAGCAGCTAGAAATCCAAAGGATAAACAACAAGATTTCAAAAATGGAGAACTCAATAGAGGATTTTAGGAGCAAATTTGAAACATTGGAAGACAGAATCAGTGAGATTGAAGACAAATCCATGGGCACAAATTTGAGGAAAAATAAGAGAGAAGAATGAAGAAAACTTAAGAGTTATGTGGGACACAATCAAGAGCAAAAGTTTGCCTGTGACTGGGGTTCCAGAACAGGGGGAGAAAATGGAAAACAGAAGATTGTTGAAGGTTTGCTGGCAGAAAACTTCCCTAATATGAAAGATGAAAAACTGGCCATCCAAGAAGCTCAACAAACCCCATGTAGGATATACCCCAAAAGAAACTCACCAAGACATATGATCACACTTGCCAAAACAAAAGACAAAGAAAGAATTCTGAGAGAAGCTCTAGAAAAATGAAAAGTTACTCAGAAAAGGGAAATAATAAGACAAAGTTCTGATTACTCAGCAGAAATTATGCAGGCAAAATTGCAATGGGATGACATATACAAAACCTTGAAAGAGAAAAACTGCCAACCAAGAATAATATATCCTGCAGAACTCTCCCTCAAATGTGATGGCAAAATTAGGACATTTTAAGATAAACAGAAATCAAGGGAATTTGTAAAACCCAACCAAACTTACAAGAAATATTTAAAAGAGTCCTTTGGTTAGAGAATCAACAACGTCAGACAACAACTTGAGGCTAGGATAAAGGACAGCATTAGCCAGATACTAACCTAGGTAAAGAACTCTGAATAATAATACAAAGCTAAAAGATTTAACACAGGGAATTAGAGACGTCAATCTAAATGATGTCAACATCAAAACGATAAAAGGCAGAACAAACTGTGTAGATATAGAACTTTCAAATGGAAAGGAAATCAAGGTGATATCAAGTAATAAATGACTGGTGTAAACTTAGGCAGTAAGGTAACCACAAAGATAGTTAAACCTACTCATCAAAATAAAAAAGAAGAAAAACATAAAGACTCAATAAACACAAAATCTATAATAATGAAAGAAATGAAAAGAAATTCCACAAACAAGAGGAACTCAGCACATGAAAATAAGAGGAACAACGAAAATGTCATCACCACAAAAAAAAAAAGAAGAAAAGAAAAAAGCACAACAAAATGATGGTAATAAATCCACAGCTATCGATAATCACACTGAATGCAATGGCTTCAGTGAACCAGTAAAGAGACAGAGAGTGATAGAATAGATTAAAAAAAAACAAAAAAACTCATCAGTGTACTATCTACAAGAGACAGATCTTAGACACAAAGGTATAAATATATTAGAAATCAGAGGATGGAAAAATATATGTATATCAAGCAAACAGCAACCAAAATAGAGCAGGGCTGGCAATATTAATCTCAGATATAATAGACTTTAAGGCAAAATCCACCGTTAAAGACAAGGAAGGACATTATATAATTATTAACGGGACAATCCACCAAGAAGACATAACCTTAATAAATATCTATACACCCAACCACAGGGCTCCAAAATACATAAAACAAACTGTAATAGCACTGAAAGAGAAATAGACAGTTCTACAGTAATAGTAGGAGACTTCAACACACTGTTCTTAGTAAAGAACAGCATATCTAGAAAGAAACTCAACAATGAAACAGAAGATCTAAAGGCCAAAATCAACCAACTTGACCTCATAGACATATATAGAACACTCCACTCAACAGCAGCAAAAATATACATTCTTTTCCAGCGCACATAGAACATTCTCCAGAATAGACCACAATTTTAGGCCACAAAGCAACCTCAATGAAATCCAAAACACTGAAATAATACAAAGCATCTCCTCTGATCACAACACCATAGAAGCAGAAATTAACAACACGAAAACCAAGGGAAAAAAAAAAAGCATGGAAACTGAGTAACATCTTGCTTAAAAGCCACTGGGTAATAGAAGAAATCAAAGATGGAATGAAAAAAAATGCTATAATCAAATGAGAATAAAAACACAGCATACCAAAACGTTTGGGACACCACAAAGGCAGTGCTCAGAGGTCAATTTATAGCAATAAATGCACACAGCAAAAAGAAGAAAGGGACAAAATCAAAACATAAGCCACACAACTCGAACAAACAGAAAGAGAACAGCAAAAGAAGCCCATTGTCACAGAAGAAAGGAAATAATAAAGATCAGAGCAGAAATAAAATGAAATAGAGAACAAAGAAACAATAGAAAGAATCAACAAGACCAAAATTTTGTTCTTTGAAAAGATCAACAAAATCGACAAACCGCGGGCCAAAATGATAAAAGAAAAACAGGAGAGGAAGCAAATAATCCAAATAAGAAATGAGATGGGAGACATGACAATAGGCCCAACTGAAATAAAAAGGATCATTACAGAATACTAAGAAAAACTGTACTCCAACAAATTTGAAAACTTAAAGGAAATGGACAAATTTCTAGAAACGCATTACCTACTCAAATTAACACAAAATGATGTTGAAAATCTGAACAGACCCATAGCAAGGGAAGAGACTGAAAAGGTAATAAAAAATAACTGCCAACAAATAAAAGCCCTGGCCCAGATGGCTTGACTGGAGAATTCTACTAAATATTCAGAGAAGAGCTTACACCAGTACTACTGAAACTATTTCAGAACATAGAAAAGGAAGCAATACTTCTGAATTCATTCTGTGAAGCCAGCTTAACCCTGATACTAAAACCAGGCAAAGACACCACAAAAAAAGAAAATTACAGACAAATATCTGTCATGAATATAGATGCAAAAATTCTCAACAAAATTCTAGCCAATAGAATTCAGCATCATATCAAAAAACAAACAAAACAAAACAAAAAACACAATGACCAAGTGGGATTCAAACTGGCTATGCAAGGATGGTTCAACATTGGAAAATCAATCAATGTAATCCACCATATAAATAGAACAAAAGAAAAGAATCACATGATCATCTCAATCAATGAAGAAAAGGCATTTGATAAAGTCCAACATCCATTTCTTATAAAAACCTCTCAATAAAACAGTAATAGACATGAAATTCCTCAACATAATAAAAGGCATCGATACAAAACCAACAGCCAACAACAGCAACGATTATCAACTTGAGAGAGGATGAAAGCATTTCCCCTGAGAATGGGAACAAGACAAGGATGCCCCTTATCACCTCTCCTATTTAACATTATGCTGGAAGTCCTAGCTACAGCAATAAAGCAAGAAAAAGAAACAAAGATCATCCAGATTGGTAAGGAAGAAGTAAAACTATCCCTATTTGCAGACGATATGATACTATACATAGAGAACCCTAAAGATTTCACAAGAAAACTACTGGAATTAATAGAAAAATTCAGCAGAATAGTAGGACACAAGATCAACATACAAAAATCAGTTGAATTTCTATATACCAACAAAGAGAACTATGAAAAGGAAATCAGGAAAACAATACCATTTATAACAGCCCTTAATACAATAAAATACTTAGGAATAAATCTAATCAGGGACATAAAAGACCATATACAAGAAAACGACAATACAGTACTGCAAGAAATCGAAAGAGACCTACATAAGTGGAAAAACGTATCATGCTCAACATTGTAAAAATGTCAATTCTACCCGATGCAATCTACAGATATAATGCAATTCTGATTCAAATACCGACAGCACTCTTTAATGAGATGGAAAAACTAATCATTAACTTCATATGGAAAGGAAAGAGGCCCTGGATAAGTAAAGTATTATTGAAGGAGAAGAACAAAGTAGGAGGCCTCACACTTTCTGATCTCAGAACCTGCTATGCAGCCATGGTAGTCAAAACAGCCTGGTACTGATACAACAACAGGCACATCGACCAGTGAAACAGAATTGAGAAGCCAGACATAAATCCATCCACCTATGGTCAGCTGGTCTTTGACGAAGGCCCGAAGTCCATTAAATGGGGAAAGGACAGTCTCTTTAACAAATTGTTCTGGCAAAACTGGATGTCGATTTGTGAAAAAATGAAACAGGACCCAGATCTCACACCATACACAAAAACTAACTCAAAATGATTCAAAGACCTAAACATAAAACCTAAAACTATAAACAAAGAAGGAAAAATTGGGACAATGTTCATTCAGGGCCCTAATATACGGCATAAATAGGATACAAACTATAGCTAACAGTGTACAAACACTAGAAGATAAACCAGATAACTAGGATCTCCTAAAAATTAAACACTTATACTCATCAAAAAACTTCACCGAAAGAGTAAAAAGAGAACCTAGAGACTGGGAAAAAAATTTTAGCTATGACATATCCAAGAAGGTCTAATCTCTAAAATCTTAAGATACTGCAACACCACGACAATAAAAAAGACAAATAATCCAATTAAAAAATGGGCAAAGGATACAAACAGACACTTCACCAAAGAAGACATTCAAATGGCTGATAGATACATCAGGAAACGCTTGAGACCATTAGCCATTAGAGAAATGCAAATCAAAACTACAGTGGGATATTATCTCACCCGGACATTACTGGCACTAATAAAAAAACGGAAAATAACAAATTTTGGAGAGGTTGCAGGGAAATTGGAACTCTTATGCACTGCTGGTGGTAGTGCAAAATGGTACAACCACTGTGGGAAAGAATATGGTGCTTCCTTAAAAAGCTAGAAATAGAAATACCATATGATCCAGCAATCCCACTCCTAGGAATATATCCTAGAGAAGTAAGAGTCATCCCACGAATAGACATATGCACACCCATGTTCACTGCAGCATTATTCACAATAGCTAAAAGATGGAAACACCTCAGTGCCCATCAACAGATGAATGGATAAAAAAATTATGGTACATACACACAATGGAATACTATGAAACAATAAAGAACAAAGATGAATCCATGAAAAATCTCACAACATGGATGAATCTGGAGGGCATTATGCTGAGTGAAATAAGTCAGTCACAAAAGAACAAGTTTACACACAGAAAAAAAAATTTGATGGTTATGAGGGAGGGGAAGGGTATGGACGGGAAATCACTAACTAGATAGTAGACAAGTGGTAACTTTGGTGAAGGGAAAGATAGTACATGTTATAGGGGAAGTCAACACAATGTGACCAAGACAAAGTTATAGAAGCTTCATAGACACCCAAACTCCCTGAGGGATGGAGTTGCTGGGCTGAGGGCTGGGAATTATGGCCTTAGGAGACATCTAGGTCAATTGGAATAACACAGTTCATTAAAGAAAATGTACATCTTTGGTAAGCAGCCTCTGGGGTCTTGAAAGCTGGTGAGCAGCCATCTAAGATACATCTACTGGTCCTATCCCGTCTGCAGCAAAGGAGAATGAAGAAAACCAAAGACACATGGGAAATGTTAGTCCAAAGGACTAACGGATCACAACTACCACAGCCTCCACCAGCGTGAGCCCAGAACAACTAAATGGTGCCCGGCTACCACCAACAACCACTTTGACAAGAATCACAACAGAGAGACCAGAACAGAGCGGGAGAGAAATGTAGAACAAAATTCAAATTCATAAAAAAAAAAAAAAAAAAAGACCAGACTTACTGGTCTGACAGAGACTTGAGGAACTCTGAGACTATGGCCCCTGGATACTCTTTTAACTCAGAACCAAATTCACTCCCAAAGTTCACCCTTCAGCCAAAGATTATACAAGTCTATAAAACAAACAATAACACACCTAAGGAATTCACTTTTTAGTTCTATCATGTAACTGAGAAAAATGAGCAACACCTGCCCCAAATCAAAGACTACATGGCAGGAAGGACAGGAAAACGGGATGAATAGAAATGGAGAACCCGAGGTGGAGAAGGGGAGAGTGTTGACACATTGCAGTGATTGCAACCAAAGTCACAAAACAATTGGTGTATAAACTGCTGAATAAGAAACTGATTTTCTCTGTAAACTTTCACCTAATGCACAAAAAAAGAAAAAAAGAAACCTAAAATAATTTGTGTTCATTATTTTAACTGCCAACATTTTAAATACACACACATTCAGTGATCTCCTACACAGAAATCTTCAAAATTTATTTCAGTACAGTTCACCTGTGTTTGTATTTTCAGAGTAGTTAACCAAATTAAGGCACCCTGGTGGCTTGGCTGCTAGCTAAAAAGTTGGTGGTTTGAACTCACCCAGCAGCTTCAAGGGAGGAAGATCTGGCAAGGAGAAAGACCTCTGCTCCTGCAAAGATAACACCCTAGAAAACCCAACGGGGCAATTCTACTCTGTCACATGGAGTTGCTATGAGTTGAAATCAACTGGACAGTGCCTAATAACAACAACCAGGCTTAAAAAAGATAATAAAGGATA
The DNA here is from genome assembly GCA_030035585.1 of Dugong dugon. Lineage (NCBI taxonomy): Eukaryota > Metazoa > Chordata > Mammalia > Sirenia > Dugongidae > Dugong > Dugong dugon. The sequence continues at coordinate 100,291,904 of CM057468.1, read as the reverse complement.
GGCTTAACCAAGAATGTAAAGGGGCAGATGTATATGTGAATTAAATTCTGCAATTAAAAGACAAATTCAGTATACAGAAATGGGACATCTATCCTGGTTAAAAAAAATCTAATACACAGAGTATAGCTTAAAATTATCCCAATGCAATTAGAGCTGAAACTTGTCTTCATAAAACGTACTTTTGGAAGGACTGACTATACTTGCAAGATTTCTCTTGTAGTGAGGAAATCAGCAAATGAGAAATCATATATGTACATATTTGGAAATTGGCATGATTATATTCCAAGCAAGTGTTTTACCAACCTCAGAACTTTTATCTTAAATTTTATTTTAAAAATTAGCACAGAAAGCCAAAACCTTACTTTAAAATTCTAAGCAAAATGAAAACTCAATATGCAACTGGATATGACTCTAAAATATGCTATAATCCCTCTGGGATCATGAAACAGTATTAAACCAATCAGAGCTCTAGCTAGATTAATTTGGGTTATGATGATTAACAGGAAAAGTACATGAATATTAGGTTATAAAATTATTGGCAAAAACTCATTACAATATTTCAATAGTCGGAGTGAGATAAAAGCTAATTTGAATTAGTAGTAATGGGTTCAGAATTACCTTCATTATGAGAAAGCTAAAATGTTCGAGAAAGGCAATGTAATACAGTGAAATAGTGACACAGGTACTCCCTGACTTAATAAATGAATTGAAATGAAATAGGCAGGTGAGCATTTATTACAAAAGGAGTAAATATACTCCAATGATTTGTTAAATAAATAACACTTCTAGGATAGAAAAAAAAATACATTGTATATTAGGTATTCTCTTGTATCTTATTTTGGCTTATATAAATTTGTTATTTCCATTGAAATGTTGAAATACTTGCACATTTTAAACCCTGGTGGCATAGTGGTTAAGAGCTATGGCTGCTAACCAGAAGGTCGGCCGTTTGAATCCACCAGGCACTCCTGCGGAGCAGTTCTACTGTGTCCTAAGGGGTTGCTATGAGTCGGAATCGACTCAGTGGCAATAGGTTTGGTTTTGGTTTATTAACACAAAGTAGAGAGAGGAGCAATGAATGGAGATTGAAAGTCAAATATTTAAAGGAACAGAAGTGTCTTATTTCTATTTAAAATAATCAAAGAGAATGGCACCACATTTGCATGTAGCTGACGTTCAATAAACATATTTATTGAATGAATGAATAAGTAAAAAGCAGTACTTCTTTTGTTCCCACATGTCTGTCAGTTTGTCATACAGTGGTGGCTTGCATTTTGCTGTAATGCTGGAAGCTGTGCCACTGGTATTTCAAATACCAGCAAGGTCATCCATGGTGGACAGGTTTCAGCAGGAAGCTTCCAGACTAAGACAGACTAGGAAGAAGGACTTGGTGGTCTACTTCTGAAGAAATTGGCCAGTGAAAACTTATGAATAGCAGTGGAACATTGTTTGATATAGTGCCTGAAGATGAGTCCCTCAGGTTGGAAGGCACTCAAAATACTGCTGGGGAAGAGCTGTCTCCCCGAAGTAGAGTAGATATTAATGATGTGGATGGAGTCAAGCTTTCGGGACCTTCATTTGCTGAGAAGACACAACTCTAAATCAGAAGAAACAACTGAAAACATCCATTAATAACTGGAACCTGGAATCTATGAAGTATGAAACTAGGAAAACTGGAAGTCATCAATAATGAAATGGAATGCATAAAGATCAATATCCTAGGCATAAGTGAGCTGAAATGGACTGGTACTGGCCATTTTGAATCAGACAATTATATACTCTACTATACCAGGAATGACAAATTGAAGAAGAATGGCGTTGCACTCAACATCAAAAAGAATATTTTAAGATCTATCCTGAAGGGCAATGCTGTCAGTGATAGGATAATATCCATATGCCTAAAAGGAAGATGAGGTAATATGACTATTATTCAAATTTAAACACCAACCACTAAGGCCGAAGATGAGGAAATTGAAGATTTTTTTTACCAACTTCTGCAGTCTGAAATTGATCAAACATGCAATCAAGATGTATTGATAATTACTGGTGATTGGAATGTGAAAGTTGGAAGCATAGAAGAAGGATCAGTTGTTGGAGAATATGTCCTTAGTGATAGAAACAAAGTCAGAGGTCACATGATAGAATTTTGCAAGACCAGTGACTTCTTTATTGCAAATACCTTTTCTCAACAACATATACAGCAACTATATATGTGGACCTCACCAGATGAAATACACAGGAAACAAATCTACTACATCTGTGGAAAGAGACAATGGAGAAGCTCAATACTGTCAGTCAGAACAAGGCCAGGGGCCGACTTCAGAACAGACCATCAAATGCTCATATGCAAGTTCAAGTTGAAGCTGAAGAAAATTAGAGCAATTCTACCAAGAGTTAAAATACAACCTTGAGTATATCCCACCTGAATTTAGAGACTATCTCAAGAATAGATTTGACACACTAAACACTAATGACCGAAGACCAGATGAGTTGTGGAATGACATCAGGGACATCATACATGAAGAAAGCAAAAGGTTATTAAAAAGACAGGAAAGAAACAAAGGACCAAAATGGATGTCAGAAGTGTCTCTGAAAGTTGCTCTTGAACGTACAGTAGCTAAAGTGAAAGGAAGAAATGATGAAGTAAATGAGCTGAACAGAATATTTTAAAAGGCAGCTTGAAAAGACAAAGTAAAGTCGTATAACGAAATTTGCAAAGATCTGGAGTTAGAAAGCCAAAAGGGAACAAATTGCTAGACATTTCTTGAGTGGAAAGAGCTGAAGAAAAAATTGAAAGCCTTGAGTTATAATACTGAAGGATTCTACGGGGAATATATTGAACAATTCAGGAAGCATCAAAAGAACATGGAAGGAATACACAGTGTCACTGTACTAAAAAGAATTGGTGACATTCAACAATTTCAGGAGGTAGCATTTGATCAAGAACCAGCAGTACTGAAGGAAGAAGTCCAAGCTGCACTGAAGGGAATGGTGAAAAATAAGGCTACAGGAATTGACAGAATACCAACTGAGATGTTTCAACAAAAGGATGCAGGGCAGGAGGTGCTCACACGTCTATGTTAAGAAATTTAGAAGAGAGTTTCCCAGCCAACTGACTGGACGGGATCCATATTTTTGCCCTTTCCAAAGAAAGGTGATTCAACAGAATGAGGAAATTATCAAACAATATCATTAATATCACACACAAGTAAAATTTTACTAAATATTGTTCAAATGCACTTGCAGCAATACATCTACAGGGAACTGCCAGAAGTTCAAGCAGGATTCAGAAGAGGACGTGGAATGAGGGATATCACTGCTGATGTCGGATGGATGTTGGCTGAAAGCAGAGAATACCAGAAAGATGTTTACCTGTGTTTTATTGACTATGCAAAGGAATTTGACTGTGTGGATCACAACAAATTATGGATAACATTCCAAGAATGGGAATTCCAAAACACTTAATTGTGTTCATGAGGAACCTGTACATAGACCAAGAGGCGGTCGTTCTGACAGAACAAGGAGTACTGCATGGGTTAGTCAGGAAAACTGTGTATCAGAGTTGTATCCTTTCGCCATACTTATTCAATCTGTATTCTGAGCAAATATTCTGAGAAGCTGGATTATATGAAGAAGAATGCGGCATCAAGGTTGGAGGAAGACTCATTAACAACCTGCAATATGCAGATGACACAATCTTGCTTGTTGAAAGTGAAGAGGACTTGAAGCACTTATTGATAATGAACAAAGACTACAGCCTTCTGTATGGATGGCACCTCAACATAAGAAAACAAAAATTCTCACAACTGGACCAATAACAAACACCACGATAAACAGAAAATACAGAAGTTGTCAAGGATTTCATTTTACTTGGATCTATAATCAACGCCCATGGAAGCAGCAGTCAAGAAATCAAACACTGTATTGCATTGGGAAAATCTTTTGCAAAAGACCTCTTTAAAGTGTTAAAAAGCAAAGATGTCACCTTGAGGACTAAGGTACACTTTACCCAAGCCATGGTATTTCAATTGCCTCATATAAATGCAAAAGCCGGACAGTGAATAAGGAAGATTGAAGAATTGATACTTTGAATTATGGTTTTGGCAAAGAATATTGAATATACCATGAACCGCCAGAAGAATGGACAAGTCTGTCTTGGAGGAGGTACAGCCAGAATCCTCTTTAGAAGTGAGGATAGGAGACTTGGTCTCTTGTACTTTGGACATGTTATCAGGAGGGGCTAGTCCCTCAAGAAGGACATCATGCCTGATAAAGTAAAGGGTCAGCACAAAAAAGGAAGACCCTCAATGGGATGGACTGACACAGTGGCTGCAACAATAGGCTCAAGCATAATAATGATTGTGAGGATGGTCCAGGATGAGGCAGTGTTTTATTCTGATGTACATAGGGTTGCTGTGAGTTAGAATGGACTCACGGCACCTAACAACAATAATTTCTTTTGTTTCACAAATCCATAGCTTTCGATTTGTCAATTTAGAAATGAATATGTATTCTTAATATTTTGCTATCACAGTAAAATAAGTAGTATTAAAATGTGTCTTACCCCTCCATGCTGTGTCATTTGGAAACTCATTTTCATGTTTTAAATTGGTTTCTATTAATTGGCCATTTGGCCCGTGCATATATTAAAGAGAAGTAGAAAGTGACCTGGATGCTTTTGGACCATAATTCTGGACAATGTGGAGTAGCCTTAAGGTGATAGGAGTTGAGAAGTTGAAAAACAACCATGGGAGATAAGCACCTTTTACCATTTTATCTCTTTTTTTCATTTTGTTTTGTGGAGGTGTGGGGGGTTGAGTGACACATCCTGATTTAGACCAGCAGCTTGGAAGTATTAAACGAGATTTTTCTCACGTGGGATTTATGTTAGAATTCTGAAGTCGACACGCAGATACTTTGGTTTTGGATTAAAAAAATCCAGATGAGAGACCTTTCCATTGGCAGCCAAGTGCTTTAACCACTGGGACACCAGGGTTCCTTATATGAAAACAGCCAAAACACCCCATTACTGTCTAGTTGATTCCAACTCATAGTGACCCTATGGACAGAGCAGAACTGCCCGATAGGGTTTCCAAAAAGTGGCTGGTGGACTCAAACTGCCAACCTTTTGGTTAGCAGCCGAGCCCTTAACCACTGCGCCACCAGGGCACCACTTAGATGAGAATAGGAAAGGAAAATAGAAAAATTCCCCGGATTCCCATTTTCTTTATTTCTCCTTGTATCCTTTTTGTGGTAAAATTATTCACCTTCTAAGTCCAAAGGTTATAGTCACAGGTTTCTTTGATTTCTAACCTAAAGTACAAAAGGAAAACACAAAGTAACTTCTGTTGTTAGCTAGGTTCTTACAGAGCAAATAAATTATAGACAATAATACAGATAGGCATGGTGTAAATATCGTTGCCATGTATTTTTTCATGAGTATTATTTGTCTCATGAAGTTCATCCTGAAATCATTTTCTGAGAAAGTTATTTCTTAAAAACAATGATTTTCAAAGTGCAAGAAAGATCTTAACGTCATTTAGATCTGCTTAAAAGAATTTTCTCATCTTTCTTCCCTGGTTCCACTGATTTTATCAACTAGTCAACTTCAACAGATTTTTCTACAGAGAAGTCTTGGTAATTTATTTTTATAACCAAGTCATCCAATTTTCATCCACATATACATTGTAAAGGATTAACCTTTGGATATATGTGAAATTCATGGCAAATGAATAAAGAGACCTATACTTTAAACAGAAAAATCCCACGGATATTCACAATAAGAGGGGCAAACTGCATATCAGGAAGTAAGTCTGATCAATTTATAATTTGAACTATTATTATAAGATAAAAATTGGGCTCTTATTTTAAAGGCCAACTGAGAGGTGTACAATTACTTAAAGAACTACTGATCAAGGGTTTTATCATTAGTCATGAAAATTAAAATAATTTTCATGAATAAACAACATGCTTATAAATTGAAGTATTAGCATAAATTATAATACTTTATATTTTGCTATTTTTTTCTGGTGTCACTGCCATGAATCGCAAATTTTGAGGCACAGTTTGTGTTTATGGAGGAGTCTAAGATTTTCCTAAAATTACAATTTAGGTGCTATGATGAACTCTGTCCTCCAGAGGGCAGTGCAGTACAAACTCAGAAGGCACAGAGTGCGCAAAAGTACAACCGTTAATTCCTGTCGTTTTATTCCAGTGGTGAAGACATCATGGCTAAATTCCTAGGATCTGTTATGCAACCAAAATTCCTCGCTGTAAGATAGCAAATGTTTCAACCATCCAATTATTTTGACCACTTATTAATCAATTTAGTTTCCTTAATGAGGATTTTTTTTAATTTTTTTATTGTACTTCAGGTGAAGGCTTACAGAACAAATAGTTTCTCATGAAACAGTAGTACACATGTTGTTTTATGACATTGGTTAACAACCCCACAACATATCAACCCTCTAACTTCTCAACATTTTTTTTTGGTGAAAATACACATAGCCAAACATACACCGTTTCAAAAATTTCTACATACACAGTTCAGTGACATTGACTACGCTCTTCCAGTTGTGCTGTTATTCTCACTTAAGATGAAGGCTTACAAAACAAAATAGTTTCTCATTTAACACTTACTACAAATGTTGCCCTATGACAATGGTTAACAATGTCACAACACATCAACAATATCCTTACTCAACCTTGGGTTCCCTATCACCAGCTTCCTCGTCCCCTTCTGCCTTCTGGCCCTTGTCACTGGACTCCTGTGCCTCATTAGTCTCATTTGGTTTTACGGGGCTGTCCACTCCCAGGCTGAACAGTGAACCTCGGAGGTAACTTCACCACTGAGCTAAAAGGGTGTCTGGGGACCATACTCTTGAGGTTTCTCCAGTCTCCTTTAGGCCAGTAAATCTGGTCTTTTTTTTGTGAGTTAGAATTATGCTCTACATCCTTCTCCAGCTCTGTCCAGAACCCTCTGTTGTGATCCTGGTCAGAGCAGTCAGCGGTGGCAGCCAGGCACCATCTAGCTGTACTGGACTCAGTCCGGTGGAGGCCTTGGTAGCTGTGGACAGTTAGTCCTTTGGACTAATCTTTTCCTTGTATCCTGTTCTCTTCATTCTCCCTTGCTCCCGAAGGGATGAGACCAGTGGAGTATCTTAGATGGCCGCTCACAGGCTTTTAAGACCCTAGACACTACTCACCAAGGTAGAATATAGAGCATTGTCTTTATAAGCTGTGTCATGCCAATTGAGCTAGATGTTCCCCGAGACCATGGTCCCCACAGCCCTCCGCCCCAGCAATTCAGCCCCTCAGGGAGTTTGGATGTGTCTATGGGGCTTCCATGACCTTTCCTTGTACAAGTTGTGCTAGTTACCCCTGTATTGTGTACTGTCTCACCCTTCAGCCAAGATACCACTTATCTATTGCCTATTTAGTATTTCCCCCCCACCCCTCCCATCCCTGCTAACCAACAAAGATTGTTATATTTTGTGTGTGAACTTTTTCATGGGTTTTTACAATAGAGGTCTCATACAATATTTGTCCTTTTGTGATTGACTTATTTCACTCAGCATAATGTCCTCCAGTTTCATCCATGTTATGAGATGCTTCACAGATTCATTGTTGTTCTTTCTCGTTGCATAGTACTCCATTGTGTGTATGTACCATAGTTTGTTTATCCATTCATCTGTTGATGGGCATCTAGGTTGTTTCCATCGTTTTGCTATTGTGAACAATGCTGCCATGAACATAGGTGTGCATATGTCTATTCGAGTGACGACTCTTATTTCTCTAGGATATATTCCTAGGAGTGGGATTGCTGGATCGAATGGTATGTCTATTTCTAGCTTTCTGAGGAAGCGCCATATCATTTTCCAAAATGGTTGTATCATTTTGCATTCCCACCAGCAGTGCATAAGAGTTCCCATCTCCCCGCAGCCCCTCCAACACTTGTTATTTCCAGTGTTTCTGCTTCATGCCAGTAATGCCGGGGTGAGATGGTATCTCATTGTGGTTTTAATTTGCATTTTTCTAATGGCTAGTGATCACGAGCATTTCCTCATGTGTCTGTTGGCCATTTGAATGTCTTCTTTGGTGAAGTGTCTGTTCATTTCCTTTGTCCATTTTTTAATAGGAGGATTTTTTTTTAAGCATAAATTAAATGATTAAATTGATTCTTTGTTGGTTGGACACAGAATCAGTAGATTTTATTTAAGAAGATAGTTGACAAAGATGGTTCTAGGACTCTATGAGACTCTGCTTCAGGTTGGAACTCCTTAAAAAAAAGTATACCTCTATATTTAACACAGAATAGAAGGGAAATACATGATTTTATAAAGTTATTTTTTCTGCTTAAGGATTTTAAAAAAACTTTTCAGAGTTACAAGTTATATCTACTTATAGAAAATTACAAAGCGAATGTAATTGTCCTTTTTGTATACTCAAGGATAGTTCTTGCAAAACTCTTCAAACATTTGCACTACTGGTGGGGCATCATCTAACTATTCCCAAGAGATGTTAAACCTCTAGTTGGGAAGTCAAGGTAAAGACCTGAACCAACGTTTAACACTAAAATATTAAGATACATGCCAGATATTTTGTATACAGAATCTAATTTAATCCTTACAGCCGTTCTATGATTAGGTGCTACCACTTCCCCATTTTACAGGTGAGGAAACTGAGTCATACAGTTAAGTAACATGGTCAATTTTCCATAGCTAATCGGCAAAGGAACCAGAAAGGAAATCCAGGTCTTTCTAATGCCAAGATTTTAACCATTGTGTTATGCTGTCTCCCAGTTTTGGAGTGATTAGTATTACGATGTGATTAGTATTATGCTTTAACCAGCTGTGGTAAATCCAGTCCTATAAACCTTTATGAGGATATATTACTGTGGATTGACACAGTGGCTGCAACAGTGGGCTCAAACATAGCAATGATTGTGAGGATGGCACAGGACCAGTGTTTCATTCTGTTGTACATGGGGTCACTATGAGTCAGAACAGATTTGACAGCACCTAACAACATAACAACATCACTGTGAAGGTAAATAAATCACATGTACTGTAAAAACTTGTGTTCAGACATATTTATGTGTAACAGTGGTTCTTACAGTTTAGTCCCAGACCAAGATTATCCTGGGAATTCATTAGAAAGGCAAATTCTCAGGCTTCCTCTCAGACCTACTAAGCCCTGGTAATCTGTACTTTAACAAGCACTACAGGTTTTTCTTATGAGTGCTAGTTTGAGACCCACTAGTGTGTAACAGATGGTTAGGAGTGCTTCTCTGAAGCCAGAGCTGCCTGCCTATGTTATTAACCCTAGCTCCTCCACTTTTAGCTGTATGACCCAGAGCAAGTATCTTAATGTTTTTGCACCTCAGTTTCCTCATTGGCAAAATGGAATAATAATAATCACCTCATATGGTTTCTACAAGGTTCAGCCTATAGAATGGGCTCAATAAATTGTGGTGGTGTTGTTTTTGTTAGGTTCTGTCCAGGTAGTTCTGACTCACAGAGACCCTATGTACAATGGATGAAACACTTCACAGTCCTGCATCATACTCACAATCGTTGCTATGTTTAAGCCCATCGTTGCAGCCACTGCATCAATTCATCTTGTCGAGGGTCTTCCTCTCTTTCACTGAGCCTCTGATTTACCAAGCATGATGTTCTTCTCCAGGGACTCATCCCTCCTGTTAACATGTCCAAAGTAAGTGAGATAAAGTCTAGCTAGCCTTGCTTCTAAGGAACATTCTGGCTATACTTCTTCCAAAGCAGATTTGTTCATTCTTCCAGCAGTCCGTGGTATATTCAGTATTCTTCACTAACAACATAATTCAAAGGTACCAGTTCTTCTTCGGTCTTCCATATTCATTGTTCAACTTTTGCATGCATATGAAGCAATTGAAAATACCATGGCTTGAGTCAAGCACACTTTAGTCCTCAAGGTGGCATCTTTGCTTTTTAACACTTTAAAGATGTCTTTTGAAGCAGATTTGCCAATGCAGTGCATCCATTGAGTTCTTGACTGCTGCTTCCGTGGGTGTTGATTGTAGATCCAAGTAAAATGAAACCCTTGACAGCTTCAGTCTTTTCTCTATTTATCATGATGCTGCTTATTGGTCCAGTCGTGAGGATTTTTGTTTTCTTTATGTCGAGTTGTAATCCATACTGAAGGCTGTAGTCTTTGATCCTCATCAGAAAGTGCTTCAAGTCCTCTTCACTTTTAACAAGCAAGGTTGTGTCATTTACATATTGCAAGTTGTTAATGAGTCTTCCTCTAATCCTGATGCCATGTTCTTCTTCATATAGTCCAGCTTCTCCGATTATTTGCTCAGCATACAGACTGAATAAGTATGGTGAAAGGATAAAACCCTGACACACACTTTTCCTGATTTTAAACCACGCAGTATCCCTTTGTTCTTTTCAAACAACTGCCTCTTAGTTTATGTACAGGTTTCACATAAGCACAATTAAGTGTTCTGGAATTCCCATTTTTGCAATGTTATCCACAAGTTGTTATGATTCACACAGCCAAACGCCCTTGCACAGTCAATAAAACACAGGTAAACATCTTTCTGGTATTCTCTGCTTTTAGCCAAGATCCATCTGACATCAGCAATGATATCCCTCATTCCATGTCCTCTTCTGAATCCTAGTTGAATTTCTGGCAGTTCCCTGTCGAGCCACCCTTTGAAGTCTTCTGTTCAGCTCTTTTACTTCATTTATTCCATTTGCTTTTGTTGCTCTACATTTAAGAGCAAGTTCTAAAGTCTCTTCTGACATCTATTTTGCTGTTTTCTTTCTTTACTGTCATTTTAATTACCTTTTGCTTTCTTCATGTATGATGTCCTTGATGTCATTCCACAACTTGTCTGGTCTTTGGTCATTAATGTTCAATGCATCAAATCTGTTCTCGAAATGGTCTCTAAATTCAGGTAGGATATACTCAAGTTTGCATTTTGGCTCTCGTGCACCAATTTTAATCTTCTTCTACTTTGACTTGAACTTGCATAAGAGCAATTGATGGTGTCTTCCACAGTCAGCCCCTGGCCTTGTTCTGACTGTTGATATTGAGCTTTTCCATCATCTCTTTCCACAGATGTAGTAGATTTGATTTTTGTGTATGTCATTTGGCGAGGTCCATGTGTATGTAGCCGGTCATGTTGTTAAGAAATGATATTTGCTATGAATAAGTCATTGGTCTTTCAAAATTCTACCGTGCCATCTCTGGTGTTGTTTTTACATCACCGAGGCCAAGTTTCCTAACTACATATCCTTCTTCTTTGCTTCCAACTTTCATATTCCAATCACTAGTAATTATCAATGCATCGGGATTGCATGATTGATCAATTTCAGACTGCAGAAGTTGGTAAAAATCTTCAATTTCCTCATCTTTGACATTAGTGGTTGGTGCGTAAATTTGAACAATAGTCGTATTAACTGGTCTTCTTTATAGGCATACGAATATTATCCTATCACTGACAGTGTTGTACTTCAGGATAGATCTTGAAATGTTCCTTTTGACGATGAATGTGATGCCATTGCTTTTCAATTTGTCATTCCTGGCATATTAGATCATATGATTGTCTGATTCAAAATGTCCAATACCAGTCCTTTTCAGCTTATTAATGCCTAGGGTATTGATCTTTATACATTCCATTTCATTTTTGATGACTTTCTATTTCCCTAGATTCATAATTTGAACATTCCACGTTCTGATTATTAATGGATGTTTACAGCTGCTTCTTCTAGTTTTGACTCATGCCACATCAGCAAATGAAGGTTCCAAAAGCTTTACTTCATCCTTGTCATTAAGGTGGACTCTACTTTAAGGAGGCAGCTCTTCCTCAATCGTACTTTGAGTGCCTTCCAACCTGAGGGGCTCATCTTCCAGTACTACAGGCATACCTTGGAGATATTGCGGGTATGGTTCCAGACTACTGTAGTAAAGCAAATTTGCCATAAAGCAAGTCATAGGAATTTTTTGGTTTCCCAGTGCATATAATAGTTATGTTTACACTATGTCATAGTCTATTGTGTAATAGCATTATGTCTAAAAAATGTATATATCTTAATTAAAAACACTTTATTGCTAAAAAATGCTAACCATCATCTAAGCCTTCAGAAAGTTGTAATCTTTTTGCTGGAGGAGGGTCTTGGCTCAATGTTGAATGCTGCTGACTGATCAGGGTGGTGGTTGGTGAAGGTTGGGGTGTATGGGGCAATTTCTTAAAATAAGACAATAAAGAAATTTGCCACATCAATTGACTCTTCCTTTCATGAAAGATGTATCTGTTGCATGTGATGATGCTTGATAGCATTTTACCCACAGCAGAACTTCTTTCAAAATTGGAGTCAATTTTCTCAAAGCCTGTTGCTTGCTGCTTTATCAACTAAGTTTATGTAATATTCTAAATCCTTTGTTGTCATTTCAACAATGTTTGCAGCATCTTCTCCAAGAGTAGATTCTGTCTCAAGAAACCACTTTCTTTGCTCATCCGTAAGAAGCAACTCCTCATCCATTCACGTTTTATCATGAGATTGCAGCAATTCAGTCACATCTTCAGGTTCCACTTCTAATTCTAGTTACCTTGATATTTCCACCACATCTTCAGTTGCTTCCTCCACCGAAGTCTTGAACCCCTCCAAGTCATCCATGAGGGTTGGAATCAATTTCTTCCAAACTCTTGTTAATGTCAATATTTTGACCTCTTCCCATGAATCACAATGTTCTTAATGGCATATAGAATGGTGAATCCTTTCCAGAAGGTTTTCAATTTACATTACCCAGATCCATCAAAGGAATTACTATCTATGGCAGCTATACCCTTATAAAATATGTTTCTCTTTTTAATTTTTTTATTCTTGTAGTTTAAATGAAGCTTACATTTCAAGTTAGTCTCCCATAAAAAATTTATACATACATTGTTATGTGACCCTAATTGCTCTCCCCATACTGCGACAGCACACTCCTCCTTTCCACCCGATTTCCCATGTCCATTCAACCAGCTCCTAACCCTCTCTGAATTCCTATCTCACCTCCGGACAGAAGCTGCCCATTTAGTCTCTTGTATCTACTTGAGCTAAGAGGCACACTCCTCACAAGTATCACTTTATATCCCACAGTCCAGTCCAATCCCTGTCTGAAGAGTTGGTCTTGGAAATTGTTTTATTTCTGGGCTGATAGAGAATGCAGGGACCATGCTTTCTGGGATTCTTCCAATCTCAGTCAGACCACTAAGTCTGGTCTTCCTACTAGAATTTGAGTTCTGCACCCCACCTTTCTCCTGCTCCATCTGGGACTCTCTTTGGTGTTCCCTGTCAGGGTGGTCATTGGTGGTAGCCAGACACCATCTAGTTATTCTGATCTCAGGCTGATGAAGTCTCTGATTTATGTGGCCCTTTCTGTCTCTGGGCTAATACTTTCCTTGTGTCTTTGGTGTTCTTCATTCTCCTTTACTCCAGGTGGTTGGGACCAATTGATGCATCTTAGATGGCCGCTCGCAAGCTTTTAAGACCCCAGTCTCCCGCTCACCAAAGTAGGATGCAGAACATTTTCTTAATAAGCTTTGTTATGCCAATTGACCTAGATGTCCCCTGAAAGGATGGTCCCCAGACCACTACCCCTGCTACTCTGTCTCTTAAAGAGTTTGATTGTATTCAGGAAACTTCTTAGCTTTTTTTAGTTCAATTGTGCTGATTTCCCCTGTAGTATGAGCTGTCCTTCCCTTTACCTAAGATAACTCTTAGCTACTATCTAGTTAGTAAATAACCCTCACCCTCCCTCCCTACCCTCGTAACCATCAAAGAATGTTTTCTTCTGTGTTTAAACCTTTTCTTGAGTTCTTATAATAGTGATCTTAGACACTATTTGACCTTCTATGACTGACTAAATTCACTCAGCATAATGAGTTCCAGCTTCCTCCACGTTATTAGATGCTTCACAGCTTCATCGTTGTTCTTTATCGTTGTGTAGTATTCCACTGTGTGGATATATCATGATTTGTTTATCCATTCGTCCGTTGATGGGCACCTAGTTTGTTTCGAGCTTTTTGCTATTGTGAACAGTGCTGCTGTGAACATAGGTACGCATATATCTATTCGGGTGACGGCTCTTATTTCTCTAGCATATATTCCAAGGAGCAGGATAGCTGGATTGTATGGTACTTCCGTTTCTAGCTTTTTAAGAAAGCACCAAATCGATTTCTAAAGTGGTTGTACCATTTTACATTCCCACCAACAGTATATAAGTGTTCCAGTCTCTCCACAACCTCTCCAGCATTTATTATTTTGTGTTTTTTGGATTAGTGCTAACCTTGTTGGGGCGAGATGATATCTTTTTATGGTTTTGATCTGCATTTCTCTAATGGCTAATGATCGTGAGCATTTCTTTTTATTTTTTTCAGTAGTACACATGTTGTTTTATGACATTGGCTAACAACCCCACAACATATTAACCCTCTAACTTCTCAACCTTTTTTTTTTTTGGTGAAAATACACAGAGCCAAAGATACACCATTTCAAAAATTTCTACATACACAGTTCAGTGACATTGACTACGCTCTTCCAGTTGTGCTGTTATTCTCACTTAAGATGAAGGCTTACAAAACAAAATAGTTTCTCATTTAACACTTACTATGAATGTTGCCCTATGACAATGGTTAACAATGTCACAACACATCAACAATATCCTTACTCAACCTTGGGTTCCCTATCACCAGCTTCCCTGTCCTCCTCTACCTTCTGGCCCTTGTCACTGGACTCCTGTACCTCGTTAGTCTCAGTTGGTTTTACCGGGCTGTCCATTCCCAGGCTGAACAGTGAACCTTGGAGATAACTTCACCATTGAGCTAAAAGGGTGTCTGGGGACCATACTCTTGAGGTTTCTCCAGTCTCCTTTAGGCCAGTAAATCTGGTCTTTTTTTTGTGAGTTAGAATTATGCTCTACATCCTTCTCCAGCTCTGTCCAGAACCCTCTGTTGTGATCCTGGTCAGAGCAGTCAGCGGTGGCAGCCAGGCACCATCTAGCTGTACTGGACTCAGTCCAGTGGAGGCCTTGGTAGCTGTGGACAATTAGTCCTTCGGACTAATCTTTTCCTTGTATTCTGTTCTCTTCATTCTCCCTTGCTCCCGAAGGGATGAGACCAGTGGAGTATCTTAGATGGCCGCTCACAGTCTGTTAAGACCCCAGACACTACTCACCAAGGTAGAATGTAGAGCATTGTCTTTATAAGCTGTGTCATGCCAATTGAACTAGATGTTCCCCAAGACCATGGTCCCCACAGCCCTCCGCCCAGCAATTCAGTCCCTCAGGGGGTTTGGATGTGTCTATGGGGCTTCCATGACCTTTCCTTGTACAAGTTGTGCTAGTTACCCCTGTATTGTGTACTGTCTCACCCTTCAGCCAAGATACCACTTATCTATTGCCTATTTAGTATTTCCCCCCCACCCCTCCCATCCCTGCTAACCAACAAAGATTGTTATATTGTATGTGTGAACTTTTTCATGGGTTTTTACAATAGAGGTCTCATACAATATTTGTCCTTTTGTGATTGACTTATTTCACTCAGCATAATGTCCTCCAGTTTCATCCATGTTATGAGATGCTTCACAGATTCATTGTTGTTCTTTCTCATTGCATAGTACTCCATTGTGTGTATGTACCATAGTTGGTTTATCCATTCATCTGTTGATGGGCATCTAGGTTGTTTCCATCATTTTGCTATTGTGAACAATGCTGCCATGAACATAGGTGTGCATATGTCTATTCGAGTGACGACTCTTATTTCTCTAGGATATATTCCTAGGAGTGGGATTGCTGGATCATATGATATGACTATTTCTAGCTTTCTGAGGAAGTGCCATATCATTTTCCCAAATGGTTTTATCATTTTGCATTCCCACCAGCAGTGCATAAGAGTTCCCATCTCCCCACAGCCCCTCCAACACTTGTTATTTCCAGTGTTTTTGATTCGTGCCAGTAATGCCGGGGTGAGATGGTATCTCATTGTGGTTTTAATTTGCATTTCTTTAATGGCTAGTGATCGCGAGCATTTCCTCATGTGTCTGTTGGCCATTTGAATGTCTTCTTTGGTGAAGTGTCTGTTCATTTCCTTTGCCCATTTTTTAATAGAATTATTTGTCTTTTTGTTGTAGAGGTGTTGGATTTTCTTGCAGATTATGGAGATTAGACCTTTGTCTGACTTGTACTGTCCAAAATTTTTTCCCAATCTGTAGGTTCTCTTTTAACTATTTTGGTGAAGTCTTTTCAAGAGCATAGGTGTTTGATTTTTAGAAGATCCCAGTTATCTAGCTTATCTATTGGGGTTTGTGCATTGATGGTTATGGTTTGTGTCCTGTTAGTGCCATGTATTAAGGCCTGTAGTGTTGGTCCTATTTTTTCTTCTATGAACTTTATAGTTTTAGGCTTTATATTCAGGTCTTTGATCCATTTTGAAGTAGTTTTTGTATACGGTGGGAGGTATGGGTCCTGTTTCATTTTTTTGCAGATGGATATCCAGTTCTGCCAGCACCATTTGTTAAAAAGACTGCCTTTTCCCCATTTGAAGGACTTTGGGCCCTTGTCGAAGATCAGGTGACCGTAGGTGGATGGATTTACATCTGGGTTCTCAATTCTGTTCCATTGGTTAATGTATCTGTCATTGTACCAGTACCAGGCTGTTTTGACTACTGTAGCTGTATAGTAGGTTCTGAAGTCACGTAGTGGGAGTCCTCCAACTTTATTCTTCTTCTTCAGTAGTGCTTTACTTATTCAGGGCTTCTTCCCTTTCCATAAAAAGTTAATGATTAGTTTTTCCATCTCTTTGAAGAAAGTTGTTCGTATTTGGATCGGGATTGCATGGTATTTGTAAATTGCTTTGGGTAGAATTGACATTTTCACAATGTTGACTCTGCCTATCCATGAGCATGGTACGTTTTTCCATTTATGTAGATCCCTTTGGGTTTCATGCAGTAGTGTTTTGCACTTTTCTTTCTATAGGTCTTTTATATCCCTGGTCAGATTTATTCCTAAGTATTTT
Source organism: Dugong dugon (assembly GCA_030035585.1). Classification (NCBI taxonomy): domain Eukaryota; kingdom Metazoa; phylum Chordata; class Mammalia; order Sirenia; family Dugongidae; genus Dugong; species Dugong dugon. The sequence continues at coordinate 100,274,857 of CM057468.1, read as the reverse complement.
ATCTTCTTGGGGGCTATTGTAAATGGTACAATTTGGTGATTTCCTCTTCGAGGTTCTCTTTGTTGGTGTGAAGGAATCCAACTGATTTTTGTATGTTTATCTTGTATCCTGAAACTTTGCTGAAATCTTCTATTAGTTCCATTGTTTCTTGTGGATTCTTTGGGGTTTTCTGTGTATAAGATCATATCATCTGTGAATAGAGATACTTTGACTTCTTCCCTACCAATCTGGATGCCCTTTATTTCTTTTTGTAGCCTAATTGCTCTGGCTAGGACCTCCAGCACAATGTTGAATAAGAGTGGTGATAGAGTTCATCCTTGTCTGGTTCCCATTTCAAGGGAAATGCTTTCAAAGTCTCTCCATTTAGGATGATGTTGGCTGTTGGCTTTGTATAAATGCCCTTGATTATACTGAGGAATTTCCCTTTTATTCCTATTTTGTTGAGAGTTTTTATCATGAATTGGTGTTGGACTTTGTCAAATGTCTTTTCTGCATCAATTGATAAGATTATGTGGTTCTTGTCTTTTGTTTTATTTATGTGATGGATTACATTGATAGTTTTTCTAATATCGAACCATCCCTACATACCTGGTATAAATCCCTCTTGATCATGATGAATTATTTTTTTGATATGTTGCTGAATTCTATTGGCTAGAATTTTGTTGAGGATTTTTGCGTCAATGTTCATGAAGGATATTGGTCTGTAATTTTCTTTTTTTATGGTGTCTTTACCTGGTTTTGTATCAGGGTTGTGCTGGCTTCATAGAATGAGTTTGGGAGTATTCCATCCTTTTCTATGCTCTGAAATACCTTTAGTAGTAGTGGTGTTAACTTTTCTCTGAAAGTTTGGTAGAATTCCCCAGTGATGCCATCCAGGCCAGGGCTTTTTTTTGTTGGGATTTTTTAAATTACCTTTTCAATCTATACTTTTTTTATGGATTTATTTATTTGTTCTACCTCTGTGTGTGTTAGTGTAGGAAGATAATAAGTTTCTCGAAATTTGTCCATTTCCTCTAGGTTTTCAAATTTGTTAGAATACAGTTTTCATAGTATTCTGTTATGATTCTTTTAATTTCAGTTGGGTCTGTTTTAATATCACCCATCTCATTTCTTATATGGGTTATCTGCTTCCTTTCCTGTTTTCTTTTGTCAGTTTGGCCAGTGGTTTATCAATTCTGTTGATGTTTTCAGAGAACCAGCTTTTGGTCTTGTTAACTCTTTTAATTGTTTTTCTAGTCTCTATTTCATTTAATTCTGCTCTAGTTCTTATTATTTCCTTTCTTCTGGCACCTGAGGGCTTCTTTTGTGGCTCTCTTTCTACTTGTTCGAGTTGTAGGGTTAATGTTTTGATTATGGCCCTTTCTTCTCTTTGGATGTATGCATTTATTGCTATAAACTGACCTCTGAGCACTGCTTTTGCTATGTCCCAAAGGTTCTGGTAGGGTGTGTTTTCATTCCCATTTGATTCTATGAATTTTTGTATTCCATCCTTTATTTCTTCTGTAACCCAGTAGTTTTTGAGCAAGGTGTTGTTCAGTTTCCATGTGTTTGATTTTTTTTCCTTGCTCTTTGTGTTGTTGATTTCCACTTTTATGACTTTATGGTCAGAAAAGATGCTTTGTAGTATTTTGATGTTTTGGATTTTATTAAGGCTTGCTTTATGGCCTAATACGTGGTCTATTCTGGAGACTGTTCCATGTGCATTGGAAAAGAAAGTACACTTGGCTGCTGTTGAGTGCAGTGTTTGGTATATGTCTATGAGATCAAGTTGGTTGATTATAGCATTTAGCTCTTCCGTATCTTTGTTGAGCTTCTTTCTGGATGTTCTGTCCTTCACCAAAAGTGGTGTGTTTGAAGTCTCCTGCTACTACTGTGGAGCTGTTTATCTCGCTTTTCAGTGCTGTTAGAGTGTGTTTTATGTATTCTGGAGTGCTGTCATTGGATGCATAAATATTTATTATAGTTATGTTCTCCTGGTGTATTGAGCCTTTAATCATTATGTAGTGCCCTTCCTTATCCTTTTTGGTGGATTTCACTTTAAAGTCTATTTTGTTAGGGATTAATATTGCCACTCCTGCTCTTTTTTGAGTGTTGTTTGCTTGATATATGTTTTTCCCCATCCTTTGAGTTTTAGTTTGTTTGTGCCGTTAAGTCTAAGGTGTGTCTCTTGTAGGCAGCATCTAGACGGATCGTGTTTTTTTATCCAATCTGCCACTCTATGTCTCTTTATTGGGGCATTTAGCCCATTTACATTCAGAGTAATTATTGATAGGTATGAATTTAGTGCTGTTATTTTGATGTCTTATTTTGTGTGTTGTTCACAGTTTCTTTGTTCACCTTAATTTCCTGAGCTGAGTCATTTTTCTTTATGTATTTTCTTTTCATCTTTTTCATTGTTGTTGATTTTGTGTTTGCTGAGTCTTTATATTTTTCTAGTTTTTTATTTTGATTTGTAGGATTGTTAGTTTCCTTTGTGATTACCTTAATATTTACCGCTATTTTTCTATGTTTATACCAATGTTGTATTTCTTTATATTGCCTTGACTTCCCCTCCATATGAAAAATCTATGTCTACATTTTTTAAGTCCCTCTCTTTTGTTTTAATGTCATTTTTTACATATTGATATTTCTGTTTCTTTATTTTCAATGTTTTAGCTTCGATGTATTTTTGTGACTTCCCTATCTGAGTCAGTATCTGGTTGCTCTGTCCTGTGTTCTAGTCTTGCATTGTTATCTGATGTAATTGATTTTCTAACCAGATGACTCCCTTTAGTATTTCTTGTAATTTTGGTTTGATTTTGCAAATTCCCTAAAGTTTTGTTTATCTGGAAATGCCCTAATTTCACCATCATATGTGAGAGACAGTTTTGCTGGATATATAATTCTTGGCTAGCAATTTTTTTCCTTCAAGGCTTTATATATGCCATCCCATTGCCTTCTTGCCTTCATGGCTTCTGCTGAGTAGTCCGAGCTTATTCTAATTGACTCTCCTTTGTAGATGACTTTTCTTTTATCCCTAGTTGCTCTTAAAATTCTCTCTTTATCTTTGGTTTTGGGAAGTTTGATTATAATATGTCTTGGTGACTTTCTTTTGGGATCTACCTTATGTGGGGTTCGATGAGCATCTTGGATAGATATCTTCTCAACTTTCATGGTATCAGGGAAGTTTTCTATCAACAAATCTTCAACTATTCTACAAAATATATTTCTTAAATAATAAGACTTGAAAGTCAAAATTACTCCTTGATCTATGGGCTGAAGAATGGATGTTGTGTCAGCAGGCATGAAAACAACATTAATCTCCTTGTACATCTCCATCAGAGCTCTTGGGTGGCCAGGTACAGTGTCAATGAGCACTAATATTTTGAAATAAATCTTTTTTTTCTGAGCAGTAGGTCTCAACAGTGGACTTAAAATATTCAATAAACTATGTTGTAAACAGATGTGCTGTCATCCAGGATTTGTTGTTCTATTTATAGAGCACAGGCAGAGTAGATTTAGCATAATTCTTAAGGGCCCTAGGATTTCAGAATGGTAAATGAGCATTCAACTTAAACAAGAGAGTCAGCCTGTCCTTTGAAGCTTTGAAGCCATTTATTGACTTCTTCTCTCTAGCTATGAAAGTCCTAGATAGTATCTTCTTCCAACATAAGGCTATTTAATCTACATTGAAAATTTGTTGTTTAGTGCAGCCACCTTCATCAATTATCTTAGCTAGATCTTCTGAATAACTTGGTGCAGCTTCTACATCAGCACTTGCTGCTTCACCTTGCATTTTTATGTTACAGAGATGGCTCTTTTCCTTAAACCTCATGATCCAACATCTGCTAGCTTTAGACTTTTCGTCTACAATTTTCTCACCTCTCTCAGCCTTTATAGAATTGAAAAGAGTTAGGCCCTTGCATGAAAAAAACATACCATGCTCATGGATAGGCAGAGTCAACATTGTGAAAATGACAATTCTACCCAAAGCAATTTACAAATACCATGCAATCCCGATCCAAATACGAACAACTTTCTTCAAAGAGATGGAAAAACTAATCATTAACTTTTTATGGAAAGGGAAGAAGCCCTGAATAAGTAAAGCACTACTGAAGAAGAAGAATAAAGTTGGAGGACTCCCACTACGTGACTTCAGAACCTACTATACAGCTACAGTAGTCAAAACAGCCTGGTACTGGTACAATGACAGATACATTAACCAATGGAACAGAATTGAGAACCCAGATGTAAATCCATCCACTTACAGTCACCTGATCTTCGACAAGGGCCCAAAGTCCATCAAATGGAGAAAAGACAGTCTTTTAAACAAATGGTGCTGGCAAAACTGGATATCCATTTGCAAAAAGTGAAACAGGACCCATACCTCACACTGTATACAAAAACTACTTCAAAATGGATCAAAGACCTGAATATAAAGCCTAAAACTATAAAGTTCATAGAATAAAAATTAGGACCAGCGCTAAAGGCCTTAATACATGGCATTAACAGGATACAAACCATAACCATCAATGCACAAAACCCAACAGATAAGCTAGATAAGTGGGATCTTCTAAAAATCAAACACCTATGCTCTTGAAAAGACTTCACCAAAAGAGTAAAAAGAGAACCTACAGACTGGGAAAAAAATTTTGGACAGTGCAAGTCAGACAAAGTTCTAATCTCCATAATCTACAAGAAAATCCAACACCTCTACAACAAAAAGACAAATAATCCTATTAAAAAATGGGCAAAGGAAATGAACAGACACTTCACCAAAGAAGACATTCAAATGGCCAACAGACACATGAGGAAATGCTCGCCATCCCTAGCCATTAGAGAAATGCAAATTAAAACCACAATGAGATACCATCTCACCCTGGCATTACTGGCACAAATCAAAAACACTGGAAATAACAAGTGTTGGAGGGGTTGCGGGGAGATGGGAACTCTTATGCACTGCTGGTGGGAATGCACAATGATACAACCATTTGGGAAAATGATATGGCGCTTCCTCAGAAAGCTAAAAATAGACATACTATTCAATCCAGCAATTCCACTCCTAGGAATATATCCTAGAGAAATAACAGTCGTTACTCAAATAGACATATGTACACCTATGTTCATGGCAGCATTGTTCACAGTAGAAAAATGATGGAAACAACCTAGATGCCCATCAACAGATGAATAGATAACAAACTATGGTACATACACACAATGGAGTACTATGCAAGGAGAAAGAACAACAATGAATCTGTGAAGCATCTCATAACATGGATGAAACTGGAGGACATTATGCTGAGTGAAATAAGTCAATCACAAAAGGACAAATATTGTATGAGTCCTCTATTGTAAAAACCCATGAAAAAGTTCACACACAAAATGTGACAATCTTTGTTGGTTAGCAGGGATGGGAGGGGTGGGGGGGAAATACTAAATAGGCAATAGATAAGTGGTATCTTGGCTGAAGGGTGAGACAGTACACAATACAGGGGAAACTAGCACAACTTGTACAAGGAAAGGTCATGGAAGCCCCATAGACACATCCAAACCCCCTGAGGGACTGAATTGCTGGGTGGAGGGCTGTGGGGACCATGGTCTCGGGGAACATCTAGCTCAATTGGCATGACACAGCTTATAAAGACAATGCTCTACATTCTACCTTGGTGAGTAGTGTCTGGGGTCTTAAAAGCCTGTGAGCAGCCATCTAAGATACTCCACTGGTCTCATCCCTTCGGGAGCAAGGGAGAATGAAGAGAACAGGATACAAGGAAAAGAGTAGTCCGAAGGACTAATTGTCCACAGCTACCAAGGCCTCCACCGGACAGAGTCCAGTACAACTAGATGGTGCCCGGCTACCACCACTGACTGCTCTGACCAGGATCACAACAGAGGCTTCTGGACAGAGCTGGAGAAGGATGTAGAGCATAATTCTAACTCACAAAAAAAAGACCAGATTTACTGGCCTAAAGGAGACTGGAGAAACCCCGAGAGTATGGACCCCAGATACCATTTTAGCTCAGTGGTGAAGTTATCTCCGAGGTTCACCGTTCACCCTGGGAATGGACAGCCCCGTAAAAGCAAATGAGACTAACCAGGTACAGTAGTCCAGTGACAAGGGCCAGAAGGCACAAGGGGACAAGGAAGCTGGTGATAGGGAACCCAAGGTTGGGTAAGGATATTGTTGATGTGCTGTGAGATTGTTAACCATTGTCATAGGGCAACATGTGTAGTAACTGTTAAATGAGAAACTATTTTGTTCTATAGGCCTTCATCTTAAGTGAGAATAACAGCACAACTGGAAGAGTGTAGTCAATGTCACTGAACTGTGCATGCAGAAATTTTTGAAATGGTGTGTCTTTGGCTATGTGTATCTTCACCAAAAAAAAAAGGTTGAGAAGTTAGAGGGTTGACATGTTGTGGGGTTGTTAACCAATGTCATAAAACAACATGTGTACTACTGTTTCATGAGAAACTATTTGTTCTGTAAGCCTTCACCTAAAGTACAATAAAAAAAAAAAAAGAAAGAAAAGAGTTAGGCCCTTGCTCTGGATTAGGCATTGGCTTAAGGGAATGTTGTGGCTGGTTTGTCTTCTGTCTAGACAGCTAAGACTTTCTCCGTATCAGCAATAAGGTTGTTTTGCTTTCTTATCATTTATGCGTTCACTGGAGTAGCGCTTTCAGTTTCTTTCAGGGACTTTTCCTTTGCATTCACTACGTGGCTAACTGTTTGGCCCAAGAGGCCTAGCTTTCGGCCTATCTCAGTTTTTGACATGCCTTCCTCACTAAGCCTAATCATTTCTAGCTATTGATTTAAAGTGAGAGATGTGTGACTCTTCCTTTTACTTGAACAGTTAGAGGCCATTGTAGGGTTATTCATTGTCTTAATTTCAATATTATCGTATCTCAGGCAATAGGGAGGCTTGCGGTGAGGGAGAGAGATGAGGGAACTGCCAGTCGGTGAAGCAGTCAAAACACACACATTTATTAAGTTTGCTGTCTTATATAAGTGAGGTTCGTGGAGCCCCAGAAGAATTACAATAGTAACATCAAAGATCACTGATCACATGTCACCATAACAGATATAATAATGAAGAAATGTGAAATATTGAGAGAATTACCAACATGTGACACAGAGACATGAAGTGAGCACGTGCTGTTGGAAAAATGATGCCGATAAACTTGCTTGGCACAGCGTTGCCACAAACCTTCAGTTTGTAAAAAATGCAGTATCTGCGAAGTGCAGTAAAATGATGTATGCCTGTGTATCATACAATGTTCCGCTGCTATTCATAAGATTTTCTCTGGCCATTTCTTTCTGAAGTAGACCACCAGGTCCTTCTTCCTAGTCTGTCTTAGTCTGTAAGCTTCGCTGAAACCTGTCGACCGTGGGTGATCCTGCTGGTATTTGAAATACCAGGAGCATAGCTTCCAGCATCACAGCAACATGCAAGCCTCCACAGTACTACCAACTGACAAATGATTGGTGCAGTAAATGGTAGCTATGGCTTTTTTTTTTTTTAAATTATAACCTGAAATGCAACATCTCAAAATGTCTTAGGTCCTTCTATTCATTATATTTTTCATATATCAAAGTAAGTAACTACTTTAGGTTTGTAATAAGAAGTCTGACTTTATTTTTAATGTTTGACTATGACAGCTTTCCAGCCCCATCCCTCGCTCTTTTCCTCTTGCTCCATAGCTGGGCCAGCCCATGAGAGGATGTGGCAAGTTCAGTCTACACAGCTGAAACCCTCACCTCATCCCCATCTTCTAACCATAATAAAAAACAAGGCTACTTATTCTTCCCTGCTCTCTCAAGCCATTCCAGACTTGCTGGAGCACCTACCCTAGTCTTCCCAGAAAACCTCATTATTTGCATAACGATCTCTTCCTACCCTCTTCCTACTTTTGCAGCATCATCATTCTGGAACTCCAAACCAAATGTTCAGTGGGGGGTTGATTCTTTCCCCCCGTGGAACAACCACGGTCAAGGTTTGAGGTCTTCTTTTTTGCTGAGTCCCTTGTCTAAGCTCATCATGCATTTGCAACCTGTGAAACAGGCATTATAGTTCACCCAAGGGATATGGAAATTTGTTGTTGTTTTTTATCCAAGTCTCACTGAAACTATAAAAAATCCTATAAACTACAAAGAATTAAATAATCTAAGGGAGATCTCCTTTTAGAGTAAAAATATTTTGAAAAAGCTTCACAGGAATACATTTTCACAGTTAAACACTTGAGTAAACTTCAAAGATGATTTGATGGAAGTTTTCTACCAAGAATGGCCTCTATTTTCAGAAAGCTACTTTGTGAAGGGCTTCTAGATGTGATGCAATAGGACAAAAAACCACAATGAAGAATTCTTGCTGAAAGACTTTGAACCTGAATCTAATAAATCTGTATATCTGACCACAGATTTGCAAGAAATATAGGAGCTGAAAGGGGAAATGCTAAAGAATATCAAAAGAATAGAGTTAACCAAATTCAGAATGTGGGAAATTTTACAGTGCAAATCACCCAGTTCTTCAACAAATACCTGGAATTAAAGGGGGAGGGGAATTGTTATTGATTAAACAAGATTTCAAGAGTCACATGAAATAACTGCAGTTTGTACCTTGCTTAGATTCTGAGTCCAACTAACCAAGCGTAAAAAGATAGTTTTACAATAACCAAGGAAAACTGAAAAAGGAATGAATAGAGATAATCATAAAAAAATTATCGTTCCTTTGGTTCATAAAATGGTATTGTGGTTCTATTAAAAAATCCTCATCTGTTAGAAATTCATAGTGAAGTACTTATATGGGAAATAATCGGATGGTGGGATTTGGTTTAAAATATTCTGTACAAAGAACAAAGAGGGATGGAGAGATGAAATAAGGATGTTAATCATTTTTGAAGCTGAGTGATAAGGACATAGATTTATTTTTTAATCTTTTGGTTTCCGAATATATTCGAAAATCTTCATAATAAAATATTAAAATAAATAATCAAAAGGCCTCTGCAAGAACTTTTCATAAATATTAGAGAATTATTAAGAAAATGAAATATGGCTATAAAATTCATCTAACAAAATGTTTTTGGTAGGTCATAATATATTATTCCTAAGGTCTGATGAATTCATGTAATATAAAGGTCCAGTGGTAGACTTAACCTTGGTTCACAAGGCAATTGAAGTGACCCAAGTACATGGTAGTTTGTCTTAGTATAATAATACTTCATTCACAAGCCAGATGATCTGAGAATTGTGACGGGGAGGTCTGGTGAGTCCAAAACCAGAAGCCATTACTGCCATAGGCAGTGTGCTCTTTCTCTGGAAAAAAAAAAAAAGATGGCATTACACAACCATCTGCTTGGGTCCCAAGCTGTTCACCTGGCTGTTTGTACTGCTTGTCAGAAAAGCATTTGGATTTTCCCACCTTGGCATGAAGGTCAGGCAACACCCCTGCTGCAAGTGACCCTTGGGTTGTCCGTCTTCTGCAGCTGATTTTTAGCTCATATCAGCTTGCGACTTGGAGAATTTGCTATCCGGCCTCAGTGTGTCAGCCAGCCAGTCCCCACAGGAGGCATTTTCTCTTTCATGTTCTGGGTCCAACTCTGGTATCCTTCCAACTCCTAAGTTACAGTACAACATGTTGATTTGTATGTTAGTCGTCCATAATTTCACCGGAACATCTAACCATGTCAACTGAACTGCATTAGCACCTTCCTTAGATTCAACACCTGTTGCTGTTGAGTCGATTCTGACTCATTCCTTAGATGAGCCTGACATTAAAGGACTAAAGCTGATTCTAGCTCTACAAGATTTTGTTGGTGTTATCATTGTTATTATTTCTGTTCGTTTGACTGTTTCTTTTTTAAAAATTTTTTTTGGTGAGGATGAACACTAATGGATATTGTCCAAGATAATGTTGCATTAAATTTAATCACATGCTTTACTGAATCTTATTAAAATAAATACCATGGGTTTGTTTCTTTGCCCATTCAATTCAATGTAACTGCATTGAGCCCCTTGTATATACTAAACTTGGTACTAGGTGTATGGGAATACAAAGCTCATTAAGACTTGAGTCTGCTCTTGAGAGGCTCACAGTTAATATTCTTGGGGTTGGGTTGATGATGAAAACATGGTGGGTAAGAGACATGTAAACAGATAACTGTAATGGGATATGATAGGTATATCTCAGGAATTTGGCAGAAGATACATAAATTTAAAAATATGAGAAATATCAGTGTTCTAGAAGGACCCTTTGACCTATAAAGATCAAAGATGTAAAAAAGAACAAATGTCCAAAAGCTTTAGAGGTATATGTTATTCTCATAAATACATTTGAATAAAATGTTACAGCTGCACTGTCCAATATGATAACCACCAGCCATGTATGGCCGTGTGTGTAAATTTAATTTACATTAATTAAAATTACATATATTAAAAAAAATTTCAGCTCCTCGTGACACTAGTCATATCTGAAGTGCTCAATAGCCACATGTGGTTAGTGGATACTTTACTGGATGGTGCAGGGTATTTCCATCACTGCAAAAAGTTCTACTAGCCAGCATTGATTTACAGTGTAGTGGTTTCTAACAGTCCCTCTCAGACTCTAATTTGCATTTGAATCACCTGGGTGAACTTGTTAAAATGCAAATTTTGATTCAGAAGTTCTGGGATGGGGCCTAAGCCTCTGCATTTCTAATAAGCTCCTGGATGATGTTATGCTGCTGGTCCAAAGACCATACTCTGTACAGAAGTACCTATATTATTCCATCTCCACTAAAGAAAAAAAATATGTCAAAGGGACTTTTTCCCCCTCTTTGCTCTGGAGGAGTACTTCTTCTAATTAAAACATGGGGAAAGTTAAATGATTACTATTCTCTTAATAGAGTTTTTCCTTTACTGTGTTTGAGGTGATATTCTACAGCCCAGTCATATTCATGATGTGGTCTGAAAGTCTCTACATTTTAGAAACTTAGCTTTGGAACATAAAGCATAATAAACATATCTGTGCTTTAACCACACACAATCCATACGCCTCCTCATCTGATCTTTCAGCCATTTGTGAATCTATAGAAAATCAATAACAGGCCTTAAATCATTTTTAATCAAATTGTATTGAAATTGATTTATCCATTTAAAAAAATATTTTTAATCTATTTAACTACTGCTCTAATAATGCCATGTGCAGTTTTTTTTCTTTTGGTTACTTCATTTTCAAAACTTTGCTCATCTCACCATTATTATTATTATTTTTTGCTAGTTATTATGACTATACAGGATTTTACAGGAAAAAATAATTTTTACTTAAATTGAGAATCTGTGCTTGTTCCAAAAATAGGGCCATTATTATCATTTTGGAATGAAAAATAAAAATAACTCTATTCCTTGACACTAGCAGTAAGTATGCCATTGCTTTTTCCTGTCCTATTAAATTCACCAGGATTTAGCATCCAAATGTCAGTTCAGAGGAGCTGTTTCCCCAAGACAGATAAGGCATGATGTCAGTTTTCTCTTCAACATTTCAGTTCTGACATGGCTTTCTGGAAAGTACTTAATTACATTTCGATGTTGTATGCTGCTTATCACCATGGCCCCTAATCCCATAGGAAATAAAAATGTCAAAAGAATGTAAAACAAAACAAAACAAAAATGAGTTCTATTCGTTCCTCTTTCTCTTTGGAAGTAAGTAGCCATTTAACTCTTCCAAAACATCTTGGAGACATTCCAGTTTCCACAAATGGTGCCTTAATGACTTGACAGAATTAATTAAATCACCTATGTAATAATATATGCCCAAAGAAAAGTAGTTTTATTAACCAAAGAATCACAGGGAATTTCTGAAGTCATATTGTGTGTATCTCATACCTACTAAGATTATCCAGACTAACATAATTGACACAAATGGGAGTCTGGTTTCTTACTAATATACTGAAAAGATAATCTACTGGCTACATTTTTCAAATAGCTAATTCACTACTTAGTATCATTCTAGTCCTGTAATTTACTGATTCAGATAGAATAATATGAAAAGTTTGACTAGTTAATGGATAGAAACATTTAAGCTTAAACTGTTGAGGAGGAAGGTTAGGATTTAGTCAATAATGAGAGAAAATATCCTGGAGATGATGAGGGCAGGCATTACAGGCAAGGTTATGAATGAGATCAATTCTCAAGTGTGTCTTTAAGTTGAGTTGTAGGTAAGTTAGAATAGGTGCGTACTGTTCTTATTTAGCCTTACCTTAGTGCAAGAGAAGGGTCAAAGCTTTTCCAATGATTTAAAAGCTGCATTTGCAGTAAGTGAAGGTGATTGTGATGAAGAATGTGTTGCAAGTAGAGCTTGGTTCTATCATTTCAAGTGAATGCAAATTTACGTAACATTAAAGGGCAAGTACGAGTTATCCATAAATTGGACGTTCATAACCTGGGGACTTACAGTACTCAGCTGCTTGGTTTTGTCATCTAGTTAAGCTTGGAACCATTCTGCTTTTCAGTTTTCTTTAAACTACCTGAACTAGTTAGAGCTTGTGGACCAAACTTCCTATGTTCTTATTTACCCAACTGAACCCATGCATAAAGGAGTGGCACTCAGTCACTGGCCACAGGTCATCGTTGCATGAAATAAGGGTGAACGGGAATGAAGGGAAACAAGGCATAAAGGAAAATGGGGACAAGAGGTGGTGGGAAGCAAAACAAGCAAGCAAACAAACACCCCTGAAGAGTTTGTCTTGACAGTTTTCAAAGCCAGAATGAAGATAAAGGAAAGGTGACTTACTAACTTAGCTTTCCCAAAAACTCTCAGAAAGGAGTAGTTTGCTTTTCATCCTTAAGAATAGGTAGAAGGTCTGAGACCAGCTGACTGCTCCTTCGTTCCCTACCTGTGTTTGCTGGCTGCTTTTTCAATTTATATTAATCATTAAATGGGACAGAAATACTTCCTAAGGGATATAATTTTCAAAATGATTGACTGTGATTTGGGATAAATAGACACTCAGTCAAGTAGACTGACTCACTAGGGGAGATTCTGGGATCTTTGCAATACATTGTTATCAGAAAGGTTAACAGAAGTCAATATAATGTTTATTTCTTCAAGTTCACAATAGATGTAATAAAAATATTTATTCTCCCTTCAAGGACTGACCTGGTTTGACAACCAAAAAAAGAAAAAGGAAGAAGTGGGATCAGCAAGTAGACTGTCCAATGTGATTTCACATTTTCGTATTAAGGGGCACTTGTAAAGGGAACTTTATGGTTCAGGGATTCAGAGTGTCCATATTTTCTTTGGAGAGCATGCCAGCTACTAAGTGGGATTCATAGCTGGTTCTCCTTATGCAAATAGATGTCTGTAGTTGGATTTGAGTGGATTCTCAAGTTTCTACAAATTCAATAGTAGTTTTTCTGTTTATATCTCAAGATACTGAAGTCCTTCCCACTACTTCAGGGGTTCGATGATAAAGAAGCCAGTTACTTAGAAGACAAAGGAGAGAGGCTCTTCCTAGACAGAATGAGACAGCCAGGATATTTGGCTCAGAAGTCAAAATGTTTTTGAGGGAAATAAGAAGAGAGAAGAGTGGCTAAAAATCTTTCTTTTTATTATTTGTAAAGGCTTTAACCCAAATTTCCATATTTAGATGGCTAGGTTAGACCATGTGAGAAACACACGGCTTAACTTTATTGACTGATAATATTTGTTTCCAATTTGTTTATTTTTGCCTAAGAGAGCTTTCTTTACCTTGGGTGATAATCTGATTGCTGCATAGATTTCTCAGAGCAGGAAACCCCTCCCAAGTAGGAGGCATCCTAGGTAATTTTACCTAACCTTATCAAGATCATGAAAAACAAACCTGATTAATAAAGCTGCTATGAACATTCATGTATAAATCTTTTTTATGGACATACATTTTCATTTATTTTGATAAATATCTAAAAATTAAGTTGCTGGATCATATGGTAAGTATGTATTTGTCAGAAACTGTCAGACTATTTTCTAAAGTGGCTGTACCATTTGATAACCCCAGCAGCAATGTAGAGAGTTCCAATTGCTCCACTTCCTCACCAACACTTGTTATAGTAAATTATATTTGGCAACAGATGAATGATTAAACGAAATGTGGTATATTAGTATAATAAATAGTACTCGACAAGGGAATGATCTGCCGAAACAAAGCAACACGGATATACCTAAGAAACCTTCTGCTAAATGAAAGAAGTCGGACATAAAAGCATACATACTGTATGATTCCATATTTTTCAAGTGTTAGAATAGGAAGAACTAACCTATAATGACAAAAAAGCACACCAATGATTGTTTGAGGCAGAAGGTGTGTGAGGGGGAGATGACTGGGAAGGACAGAAGGAAAATTTTGGAGTTAATGGAAATGTTCTGTATCTTGAATGAGGTGATGGTTACATAGTCGTAAGTGTTTGTCAAAACTTATCTAACTATACACTTAAAATGACTACATTCATTTTATCATGTCCATATTATGCCTCCATATATGTTTTTAAGAAATCCAAAGAAAAGGGCTCTCAGTTTGAAAGTTGAAGGAGAGGGAGAAGGAGAGGGTCCAAAGAAAAGAAAATCCAAAAACGAGAGTATAAAAAATTTTTTAAAAACCCCAAAACATTTTTATGGTAGTAGCTGGAAGATATTGAGAGATAATTATTTAGCTATATCGCATGCTCTTTTAGAAATAAAATAAAACTTAATTGAACGTGGTCTAAAAGTGGACTTAAGCAAAATTATTTTATCAGAAAATAAATATAAAATAACTATATATATATTCGTATCTAAATAATATTTTTGTGTCATTGGTGGCCTATTTATTCTAAGCACATGTGTACATATATATAAATCTTCTTTTTGAATATGTAAGTATCTTTAGATAGACACACTTTCAGTATAACTTATTTGGACTTATTGTCACCATTTTCTGATGTCACTGGAAAGTTTCATAAGATTAGAGAAAAACACTTTTGCACCCCCCCCCCATTTTTACTACTTCAGATGCTTAAGTGTTTTTCTGACATGAAATTCAAACTTCATAAGTAATGAAGTAAAAGGAAGAATTATCTAATTTCAAGCTGTATTCACATCTAAGAATACCTAATTAAAAAAACTCAATCTTTAATGAGGCTATGCATATACAGGTAATAAGATTAAAACATATTTTTACTCAATTCTCAAATTTTCTTTAAATGACATACAGTTATTACATTTTATTTATCAGTTATTTGCTAAATGTGATGGTATTGTTCTTTTATTTTTTTTAATTTCAAACCAATGAGACTAAACACCTCGTTTAACTGTAAGCTAGTATTTTGAAACACCCAGACTACCTAATAGAAATACAATTTATTTCCATACCCTTTTATGTTACTTTTGCTCATCTGACTATCCTGGAAAAGCCTGTGTAATTCAGAGAAATTTGCTAAAGTTGCCCTTTTGATGGCTCCCCCTTTTATTAGAAACGTGCTCAATCAACTTAATAGTCATTCTTGAGAAAGATACCACACACACTGCCGGTGTTAGCCTGCACTAAAGGAAAAAGAGAACTCTGGATGTTGACATATTAATTAGAAACTATAGAGCTGTTTAAAAATGATAGATACAGGTAAATGGTCTATTTTTGAGGCATCAGTCCAATGCTAACATCACCAGAGAACAAATTAAAGGGCCACAGAATAATTCTCCAAATAAATTCTCCATGTTTTATAATCATTGGTCAGCAAATTCATTGCTATTGCTGACGTTCTTGAGTATAATTATGCAAATTATTTCAAGATTCTTAAATTTGATAATAATAATATTTTAAAAGGAAGAACCCTAGTTTCCACAGCACTGGCTATATTATTATCTATTTATGTTAAAGGAGAGTCCCAACCGCTCCTTATTTCTCTGTCTGAATTGCACCGCATTTCTGACTGCTACAAAGTTCAGTGAATGCCTTTGTTAGAACTGGTGTTAGTATGTTCTATGAAGATCTGTTTACGAATCCAGGTTGAAGGAGTGCTATATTCTATGGATAAATACCAACAGGGTCAACCTTATCTAAAAATGTAAAGTAAATGTATAGATCCATAGAGTGTTAAAGCTAGAACAGAAATTATAAATTATACAACCAAAGCCTTTGTTTTACTAAGGAGAAAATACATTTAAGAAGCTGGTGTAAGATCACAGCGTAAATTAGTGGCAGAACTGGAATTAAAGTCTGGGGTCCACAGAGGTCTATTGCTTGGATGGAAGAGTTTGTTGTTAAGCCTTACCACTTCTCTTTCTGTGACTGACTGTCCTATACGGCATTCAACACCCATTTTCTCAATGACTTTCTCCCAACTACCCATAAGAAAATGTCATTTGACTATAATAATTCACAAAGTCCTCAGTAGGTCAGACAGCTTTTTGAATACCCCCAGGACAAGGAACTCACCATCTTAAAGCACAACTGGGTACATTCTGGGACAATGTAAGAAAGGTGAACTTTGAATCTATACCCTTGCAATTTCTGCTCTTCTAAATGTCTCCTAAAGTGATCCAACTCAATAGCATCTCCACCATTTTCAGACTAGGACTATGTTTTTCTCTGAGCCAGATTCCATGTCTTCAAATTTATTAAAAGTTATTCATGCAGTATACTCATATATTCTTCATCATCCTCATTGCTTTCCCTTGGACATGCTCAATTGCTGATGTTCAACCTCAGTTGTAGTTAATAATTATAATAGTAGTCGTAGTAGTAATACCAATGACAATGATAATTTCAAAGAGAGTCTTTGCAGGCAACTACCTTATGAAAATTTACATATGAATAAGTGTCCCCTATAATCTAAATGAGATGATTTTGAGCAGAAATTTTGATGTCCCATTATTTCTGGTCCTGTCAATTTGTACTGGCAAAGTCAATTGATAGAAGACTTAAAGTAAAAAAAAAAGAGAAATCCAATATATTTTCTCCTCTACACTAACACAACTCAATCCTTTTTACTGCTTTATAGTGAACTCATTCCCTGTACACATTATTTAAAAGTTTGAGCTTTTGGAGATTCACTGATAATACCTTGAGCTTTGTGGGGACAATGGAAAAGGAGAAAGAAGAAGGGAAATGTGAAGACAAGACGCAACTAGAAATGAAAAAAGCTTGAATCAACTGTCTTCATGTACAAGGTGGATGAACAAGAACCCTGTCATCTCGATATCACTTTGTCACCTTGATCACACTAAGTGAGAATATGAGAATTAAGTCAGTGTTTTGGAAGTCAGATTTCCTGAAGTTGCATTTTCTTTTTTCACTCTCAATTACCTTAGTAAAATGTGTCCAGGCTGTGAGCATTAGATTATTTATAACAGGTCAGCCAGGCAAAACTTCGGAAGTAGCTGTCATTGTTACCACATACATGACGTAGGTAGATCTTTCAGGTGGCAAAACTGGACAAGGTGATGTCTCAATGTTTTGGACAACAAATTCTGTATAGTGCTTGTTAGAGAAGGGTGTACTCAAGAGTGTTATAGCTGGACTGTATAGCACATCATCATGGTCTTTCTATTTATAAAGTGTATCCTAATATTGAGTTTTAAATGGAAGGAAATAAATAAACCATGATATAATTTTTGCATATACTTCAATATTTAATATGATTTAAAAATCAAATAGTAGAATGACCTTTTTAAAAAAGTTTTCTGCCTCCTTTAACCTATATACTTTAAGTATAAGGATAATATTAATCAGTCTTTGTGTATATTTTAATTAGCTCATCCTTCCCTAATTATCACATTAACTGAAGTTCTCATTAAAATTTTCCTTCTCCTTATCTCTGAAGGACAATGTCATAATGAAGGTGAAGAACACTTAGAGGACTAGAGAGATAGTGATTTATAATTTCTAACTTAATGTGACAAGTTGACATTCCATTTACTATAACGAAGCCATTTTGGGGATGAAGGGCAACTCACATTTAAAAAATACATATATCAATCACTACAGTCGTAAAAGTCACAGGTGAATACAAGTGTAACTTGTATATTCTGAATTTATTCAGCCTCGGAGAAGGAGGCTCTTCCTTTAGTATATAACTACAACACCTGGGAAGCCCTAACCTATGTGACTGCCAGAAGTCCAGTGCTTTCTTCAAATGCCAGATTTTATCAAGTCTGTTGTATGTATTCACTTTTTAACATCATTGAAGGAAGATGTGTTCTATGTTAACGGAATCTTGTGAATCCTGTCAGCAAGCCGGGAGTTATGAAGTAGCTGTCATTGTCGTCATGTGCATGACCTTAGGAGATATTCCCGTTGGTAAAGCCAGACAATATAACATCTCAACATTTTGAACAACATATCATTAAGAACAATTTAAGGAAGGAATATGAGCTTCGGTTATTATATAAAAACTTTCTCATGAGAACTTCTGGCAAGATTAAGAAAGCACCAGTTTCAAAATTAGCAGAATAGTCTCAGTGGCTTGAAAGAAAAGCCGAGTCAATAGTAAACCAGTTGCTGTGGAATTGATTCCAATCCATGTGTGTCAGAGTAGAAGTGTGTTCCATAGAGTTTTTAATAGCTGATTTTTCAGAAATAGATCACGAGGCCTTTCTTCTGAGGTGCCTTAAGGTGAACTCTAACCTCTAACCCTTCGGTTAGCTGGAAATAGCGTTAGCCATTTGCACCACCCGGAGACAGAGTCAATAGTAGAACACTCTTTTAAGATATGCTGTGTCACCACAATATTGTTAGAAACACCAAGACATCAGTGACTCTGAG
Organism: Dugong dugon; assembly: GCA_030035585.1. Taxonomy (NCBI): domain Eukaryota; kingdom Metazoa; phylum Chordata; class Mammalia; order Sirenia; family Dugongidae; genus Dugong; species Dugong dugon. The sequence goes on along the minus strand of CM057468.1, from coordinate 100,256,128 downwards.
CCAGTGACTCAGATTTAATATAAAAAAGCTTTAGAACTATCTCACCCAATTGTTTTGATCATATTTTCATTTTTATGTATGCACAGGAGATATATGTAATACAAATTGGTGTAATGGTTAAGCACTTAGCTGCTAACCAAAAGGTCAGCAGTTGGAACCCACCAGAAAAGACCTGGTGATCTGCTCTTGGAAAGATTACAGCCTAGGAAACCCTATGTGGCAGTCTACTCTGTCCTTTAGGGTCTCTGTGAGTCAGAATCGACCTGAAGGCATGTAACAACAGCAACATGTTAAATAAGTCTAACAGGGCTCTTTCTTAAGTATAAAATAAAGATCTCAGTTATAAGAAAACATTGTATCATGGTTTAATTGGCAGTATCTTTTCCTTCTTTTGGCACGTAAAATAACGGTGTACCTTAAAATGATGACATCTTAGATTCAATGAAATATCATATTTCTAGGAATTTCCAGTGAGTAGTTATGTACTGACTGTTGCTCATCATCTTTGTGTTTGGACACTTCTATAGGCTTCACATACACCACACGGCCACTCCTTATGGTCTGTGCCTCTCCTAATGCTACTTCATCTTATGGGTAACTACAAAGCAGAGTTGATACCAGTTATGGCATTAAAAAAACCTTTATTGAACTCTCATAGATGTGAGGAAAAATGAAATACCATAAAGGAAAAATTTAACCTGGAATATTTGATAGTACTGTGTTAGAGTCCTTTGCTCTGCTCCACAGAGAGGTTCTTTCTAGATCTTTCCTTGGCCTTGCTTGTCTCTGTTGTTTCAAGAAACAGCTTGATTGCCTCACCAAAAAGAGAAAACTTTAGCCAAGTCCCTCCTCTTCAGAGTTCAGAGGCATTAAAACCTCACTGATATCCAATAAACTTGCTGAGGTTCCTCTCAGTAGAAAATACAGAAGGCCTTTCACATTATCATGGAGAGTAGAATGTTTTCTTATTGATCCAAATGTCTCCCTTCTGGAATAGCATTTGTACTTTACCTTTCCATGACTAAAAATATCTATTAAAATGCTTCTCTCTGTTAGGTGTATTCTCTGTGTGTGTTTTCCAAAACTAAAGAACAGAATTCTACAGAGTAATCATGCTTCTGTTCCTAAAACAATAGACAAAAACGTCAGGCATCTAGTTAAAATAGCAGCCTGTTCCTGCTATATAAAAAAATCACTGAAAGAAAATATAGCCAAGAAAACTAAGTTTTGAGACCTCCTCGATAACTTGAACTAAAAGCTTAATGGCACAAATTACTGAATACTAAGAGATACCGACATCCCCTGTAGCCACAAAGTAGTGAGATAAATTTACAAACTGGAATTGGTCAGATGTAAGCACAAAAATAGATTCTAGAATTCTACTTTCACTCTCTCCTGGACAGATTAAGTAAAAGTGAGGCAAAGTCACCAATTATTCAAAGTGGGCTATAAATAATGCACATGAAAAATAAAACATGAGCTGCAAATTAAATAAGTTTTCAAGCTTTCACTGTATCAAACTTTAGAAACATAGCATCACCTAAGAAGCTTATTAAAAAATGGAGATTTCTAACTCCCAGGCCCTAGTTGTTCTGAATTATACATCTGTGAGATGTCTAGAAATTTTCATTTTCTTTCACAAAAATATCAGATGATTCTGATGCAAATAGTTCAAACAACCACATTTTGAAAACAAAACAAAACTACTATAAGGCACGTATCACAAAAAAAAAATCCCATAGTATGCTACAAACAACTAGTTTAACTACTTGCCTGGGTCATCGGATATGAGCCTAAGAATTAGAAGACTCAAGAAAAAAAATTATTTAAAACACTTTTGGGAATTCTAATGGACAATATGACTGCTTAAAGATTTAATATTCTTTAAAAAGAAAAATCTTAATATGATGCTTTAATTACATTGCTTTGATAAATGTCAGTTATTTAAAATATATGTAGACGAAGCATCACAGTTTTGATCATGCACACTATATTTGGTGTTCAGCGAAACCTAAATTTCAATAATTACCATCATTATAGAATTGAAACACTGTAGAACTGACATTTCAAAATTCTCATGCCATGTTTGATGTATACAGACATCAATATTAATATATTTTCCCAACAATCAAATATTTTTAACACTGAAAAGTATGTGCCGTGATACAAAGATGTTAAGGATTTAGTATTACATTTTATTTACTTATGAAATAATCAAGTACCTAATTGTTTAATTTGGCTTTATGTATGAGTAACATTCATTCTTTTATTCAAAATTATATTGAAAAATTTGCTCCCTCAGCCAACATCAACATCAGGTTTCTATCTTCATTCATTGGACATTAGTCGAGCCCTTTCTGTATGCAAGACACTGTATTTGAAGCTATAATGATTAAAATGCCCTTGCTTATAATACAATAGAAAAGAGAAGACTTTCAATAAATAGAACAAATATTATTTTTGGCTGCTATAATTCCTTTCTTATTTCCTCACATATAAGAAGTTTGATGGATAGAACATGAATTTTGAATTAAGCAAGTCATGTAACCTTCCTTTATCCATAAAATTGGAAAAATATTAACTACCTCCCGAGGTTGTTAAGGAGCCCTGGTGGCACAGTGGTTAAAAGCTTGGCTGCTAACCAAAAGATTTGCAGTTCAAATACACCAGCTGCTTCTTGGAAACCCTAGGGGGCAGTTCTACTCTTTCTTATAGGGTCACTGTGAGTGGGAATCAACTCCTTGGCAATGGGTTTGGTTTGAGGTTGTTATGAGGAGCCCTGGTAGTGCAGTGGTTAAGCGCTTGGCTGCTAACGGAAAGCTGCTCCGTGGGAGAAAGATGTGGCAGTCTGTTTCTGTAAAGATTTACAGCCCTGGAAATCCTATGGGGGCAGTTCTACTCTGCACTATAGGGTTGCTATGAGTCGGAAAAGACTGGACGGCAATGGGTTTGTTTGTTTTTAAGGTTGTTGTGAGAATAAATGAGATAATGCATGCAGCTCATAGTAGGAACCTGCGTTAATGACTCTGATTAGTGGCTATAGTATAGTCTGTGTTTTTTTGTTAAATGCTAGGCTATCATGGCTGCAATCATCTCTGGAGGAAGCACGCGGAGTGCCCGGAAAATTATTTCAAGATTTCAAGACGGTCAGCACCAAGTGGATAAATGAGTTGAGACACGAACAGACTTCTGAAATACAGGCTTTGAAGAGAAGTCTTAACATGTGTATTGAATTGTGTCATTGTTAAAACATTATCAAAATAAATTTCATTGTCTCTGTGTTCATCAGTTTAGTTTAGCCTGAACCAAACTTGGAGAGTTAATGTCACTGTGCTGAGCCATTGTATTAAAATTCTAACAAATTTGCATTTACTAGATTCTTAAATAAATTCTTTAGATTTCAAACTGATGGATATGGTATGGCCTGATTAAAGTACAGAAAGTGAGTGTATAGCGGCCAAAGTTTTTTAGTGGTTACCAGGGGCGGGCAGGTGCGAGGGGAAACCGGAAACTCATTGCTTAGGAAACACTGAGCTTCTGTTAGGGGTGATGGAAAAATTTGGAAAACGATAACAGTGATGGTTGAACAACACAATAAATACAAGTAATGTTACTGAATTGTCCATATGGAAAATGTTTTGTTACATATATGTTTACCACAATAAAAACAAGCAGCACACGATTTCTAATTGAGTGCTGTATCGCAGGAGAATACAGATAGATTATAAGTAACAGCTTCTTCCACACTGGTAAGTCAGTACCAGTGTTTTGGAGGAGAGTTTTTGGCAGCTGCTGTGTATAATCATTTCAACGCCCACATCGTAATTCTCTTAAGAATGACCCAGGTATTTGTAGTTTCCCGGATGTAACACAGTTTAGTAGATCTGCATTCTTGCAGCATTTTTGAAGCACGTAAGTATAAGAGTAGTAGAAAAATTCAAATGTTAGAGATCTAGAAAACGGTGTTCCTGTTAGTCTTTTTCTTTGTCCATTGTTATTAACAAAGAAATATCCTTTATTTTTGAAATTTTGGTCAATATTTAATAATTTGGAAGGCTGCTACTTTTGTGGTCAACTATCTTTGGCCTCCTGCAACCTCTAGCATTCTCTGTGTGTGTGTGTGTTGTAAGCAGGCCCAGATGAAGGCATGTGAGGGCCCTAAACACTGATAATCCGAGTTCTCCCTCCTCTGCTTATTCACACATTAGAACAGCATGTGTGTTATATATGTATATGTGTGTGAGTGTCTTAGCTATCCATGATGTAACTTCTTTTAAAATGTGACTACATTCATAATTGAACACAAAAGTGGCATATGCCATTTTATAGTAATGATATGAACCGGATTATAAAATTTTTAGTGAATGTAGGGTAGTAAGATTTTTACTACATACCACATTTTTACAAAAAGAATGTTCCACATATTCTACAAGAAAATGAGTCAGTAAACTTAGTTGTTTCAACAATCAATGTAAAATTAAGTTGCCCTCCCACAACAAAAAATTGACTTTCACCAATTTTGCCTTAAATGGCTCATACTTCAATTTTTATTTCTTTGTGAAATTATTCAACTCCCATATTTAGAGATACATACATAACTGATGTAACAATAGCACCGCTTCGTGAAGAGCAAGTTTGTTTTGTGAGACATAAGAGGATCAATCAAATTCTTAAAAGGAAGTCAGACTGAAGGGAAATGGAAAACACATTTATGTGATTTTTATTATCTAAATATACATTTAATTCATTTCCTTGAGGAATTGTTAAATTTCCTACACAGAAATGCATAAATATTCTGATAAAATATAAATGTAATGTTCTAATAAACTCCTTTTGTTGCTTTCTTGGAAGACAAATTTAGAAATATGCTCATTGTTGCAAAACAGAAGCATATTTTCTACAATAAATATTGAATTTTTTTGTCCTCTTAATGTGTCTAATACCCCTTTATTAGCATATGCAGAGTAGTAATAAGCACTGTGTCCCATGCTACAGACAATAAAAAATAAAACTCACTTGATACATAGATTAAAACTTTTGAGGCGTGGTCAACATGGCAGACTAGTTAGATGCTTCCTATATCCCTCTTACAACAAAGACCTGGAAAAACAAGTGATTTGATTCTATGTGAACATCTGGCAGCCCTGAACAAGGCAAGGTTAAGAAATCCATTTGAGTCATACTGGAGAGGAAGACCATTTGGAAGAGGTGAGGAGCGCTAGAGCTGCAGTGGTGATACTGGAGAGACACAGCCACGCCAGGCCGTGGTGAAGCAGGCAAACAGCTGTGCTGTACACGCGCTCAAGAAGCAGTTTCCACACAGAGAGAGACCCAGCAGCAGAGATTCTGCTTGGACATTCCAAACCAGTGAAGAGCAGCTCCCAAGAGGCGAGGATAAGTACACGTGTACACCCTTTTGCGGCGTTTTTTTTTTTTTTTTTTTTTTTTTTAAAAAAAGCCCATTTGGGAAAAACCTCTCTCCCTTTTACCTCCTCCCTCCCCGCTCTGCACCTGGACCCCACTGTGCCAGAAGTAGATCCCAAAAGGCACCCTGACCCATTCTCCTGGTCTTGGAGAGGGAATAAATAAGCTGCTAGCTCCCGTAGCCCAGGAACACAGGGTCGGCACAGCTCCTTTGCTGGCCATAGAAATCAGGGGTCCGCAGACTCTGAGCGCCATACACCCCTGTATAGACTTGTGGGGACCCATCTCAACAGTGTTAGCCCTCACTACCACAGTACAACAGGGCAAACATCTGAAGTTTGACTTCAACTGCTTCAGCTGTGAACGGGCAGATTTGTGATTCTCGAAACAGCCCTGCCCCTCAAGTAGGCACTTTTATGGATCTGCAGCAGGGTCTTGAGGACTGGTGGTGGCTCCTAAAGTGCCTAGTCACCTGCTACAGGAGTTCAAGAAAAACTGGTGCCCTAGAGTCTTTGCAGCCAACTTAGTGGGGTGCTCTTAGCCTGGCTGCAAAACTCACCTACCTATTCACCCTAGAGCATAGGGACACGCTTTTCTTTCAGAATCTCAGGGGCAGCCATCAGCCCCCTGCCTGGCTCAGCGCGTGATCCCCTACCACAGCCAGAGTCCAGTGCCTGCACCAATCACCCATGCCTCTCTAGGACTGGGGGTGAGAGCCTGCAACACACACTTGGTGACCGACTGCCTGCGCACCTGAGCTGATCCCATATAGGAAATTTTAACAGACTCCAGCGTGCACATACTTAGTTACAGAACTAACTACCTACTGACAGGACATTAGAGATCAAAAGGTGTCAAAAATCAAACTAGTGCACATGACCAGCCTATTTGGGCATATCAAAACAAAACAAAATAAGAAGCTAGGTCTCACTAAGCAAACACAAAATAAAATTATAATAAATTATTGATGGCTCAGAGACAACAGTCAATATCAAGTCACATAAAGAGGCAGTCCATGATGGCTTCAGCAAGCTCCCAAAATAAAGAATCAATAAATTCCCTGGAGGAAGAGAACTTCTTGGAATTACCAGAGACAGAATACAAAAGATTAACATACAGAACTCTTCTATAAATAAGAAATGAAATTTGACAGAGCGCAGAAACAGCCAGGCAACATACTGACACAGTAGTAGCGGAACTTAAAAAAAGTTATTCAAGAACATAATGCCAAGATTTAATAGGCTGCAAGAATCCATAGAGAGATAGCAATCAGAAATCCAGAAGATTAACAATAAAATTTCAGAATTAGAAAACTCAATAGAAAGTCATAGGAGCAGAATTGAGGCAGTAGAAGTTAGAATTAGTGACATTGAAGATAAAGCTCTTGATGCCAACTTATTTGAGGAAAAATCAGATAAAAGAATTAAAAAGAATGAAGAAACTCTAAGAGTCATGTAGGACTCTATCAAGAGAAATAACTTATAAGTGATTGGAGTACCAGAACAGGGGGGAATAATAGAAAATACCGAGAAAATTGTTGAAGATTTGTTGACAGAAAACTTCCCTGATATCATGAAAGATGACTAGATATCTATCCAACATGCTTAGCGAACTGCACATAAGGTAGATCCCAAAAGAAAGTCACCAAGACATATTATAATCAAACTTCCCAAAACCAAAGATAAAGAGAGAATTTTAAGAGTGGCTAGGGATGAAAGAAAAGTCATCGACAAAGGAGAGTAAATTAGAATAAGCTCAGACTACTCAGCAGAAACCATGCAGGCTAGAAGGCAATGAGATGACATATTTAAAGCCTTGAAGGAAAATAACTGTCAGCCAAGACTTATATATCCGGCAAAACTGTCCCTCAAATATGATGGTGAAATCAGAGCATTTCCAGATAAACAGAAGTTCAGGGAATTTGCAAAAACCAAACCAAAATTACAAGAAATACTAAAGGGAGTCTTACAGTTAGATAATCACAGGACAGAGCAACAAGATATTTACTCAGATATGGAAATCAAAATTACATTAAAGCTAAAACATTGAAAATAGGGAAACAGATATGAATATGTAAAAAAAAAAAAGGATAATATTAAAACAAAAAAAGAGGGACTTAAAAAAGGGAGACATTGGTTTTCTATATGGAGGGGAAGTTAAGGTGATATGAAGTAATAAAAGACTGGTATAAACTTAGAAAATTAGGGGTAAATATTAAGGTAACCACAAAGGAATCTAACAGTCCTACAAATCAAAATAAAAAAGTAGAAAAACATAAAGATCCAGCAAACACAAAATCTACAACAAAGAAAAAGATGACAAACAAAAAAAATACATAAAGAACAACGACTCAACACAGAAAATTGAGGAGAACAAGGAAACTGTGAACAACACACAAGAAGAGATATCAGGATAACAGCACTAAACTCATACCTATCAATAATTACACTGAATGTAAACGGACTTAATGCACCAATAAAGAGATGGAGAGTGGCAGATTGGATAAAAAAGCATGATCCATCAATATGCTGCCTACAAGAGACACACCTTAGACTTAAAGACACAAACAGGCTCAAACTCAAAGGATGGAAAAAAATATATCAAGCAAACAACACTCAAAAAAGAGCAGGAGTGGCAATATTAATCTCTTACAAAATAGACTTCAAAGTAAAATCCACCACAAAGGATAAGGAAGGGCAGTATATAATGATTAAAGGGTCAATACACCAGGAGGACATAATTATAATAAATATTTACGTACCCAACAACAGGGCTCCAAAATACATAAAACAAACTCTGATGGCTCTGAAGAGAGAGATAGACAGCTCCACAATAGTAGTAGGAGACTTCAAACACACCACTTTCGGAGAAGGACAGAACATCCAGAAAGAAGCTCAACAAAGACACAGAAGAGCTAAATGCTACAATCAACCAACTTGATCTCATAGACATATACTGAACTCTGCATGCAACAGCAGCCAAGTATACTTTATTTTCCAATGCACATGGAACAGTCTCCAGAATAGACCACGTATTAGGCCATAAAGCAAGCCTTAACAAAATCCAAAACATCAAAATACTACAAAGCATCTTTTCTGACCATAAAGCTATAAAAATGGAAATCAACAACACAAAGAGCAAGGAAAAAAAATCAAACACATGGAAACCGAACAACACCTTGCTCAAAAACTACTGGGTTATAGAAGAAATTAAGGATGGAATAAAGAAATTCATAAAATCAAATGAGAACGAAAACACATCCTACCAGAACCTGTGGGACACAGCAAAAGCAGTGCTCAGAGGTCAGTTTATAGCAGTAAATGCACACATCCAAAAACAAGAAAGGCTCATAATCAAAGCACTAACCCTACAACTGGAACAAATAGAAAGAGAGCATCAAAAGAAGCCTACAGGTGCCAGAAGGAAGGAAATAATAAGAATTAGAGCAGAATTAAATGAAATAGAGAACAGAAAAACAATTGAAAGAGTTAACAAGTCCAAAAGCTGGTTCTTGGAAAAGATCAACAAAATTGATAAACCATTGGCCAAACCGACAAAAGAAAAACTGGAGAGGAAGCAGATAACCCGGATAAGAAATGAGATGGGTGATATCACAACAGACCCAACTGAAATTAAAAGAATCATAACAGAATACTATGAAAAACTGTACTCTAACAAATTTGAAAACCTACAGGAAATGGACAAATTTCAAGAAACTCACTACCTACCTAAATTAACACAAACAGAGGTATAAGAACTAAATAAACCCATAACAAAAGAAGAGATTGAAAAGGTTATTAAAAAACTGCCTACAAAAAAATAAAAACCTGGCCCGGATGGCTTCACTGGAGAAATCTATGAAACTTTCAGAGAAGAGATAACACCACTCCTACTAAAGGTATTTCAGAACATAGAAACGGATGGAATACTCCCAAACACATTCTGTGAAGCAAGCATAAACCTGATACCAAAACCAGGTAAAGACACCACAAAAATAGAAAATTACAGACTGATATCCCTCGTGAACATTGACGCAAAAATCCTCAACAAAATTTTAGCCAATAGAATTCAGCAACATATCAAAAAAATAATTCACCACAACCAAGTGGGATTTATACCAGGTATGCAGGGACGGTTCAACATTAGAAAAACAATCAAAGTAATCCATCACATAAATAAAACAAAAGACAAGAACCACATGATCTTATTAATCGATGCAGAAAACGCATTTGACAAAGTCTGACACCCATTCAAGAGAAAAACTCTCAAAAAAATAGGAATAGAAGGGAAATTCCTCAGTATAATTAGGGACATTTATACAAAACCAATAGCCAACATCATCCTGAATGGAGAGACTTTGAAACAATTTCCCTTGAGAACAGGAACCAGACAAGGATGCCCTTTATCACCACTGTTATTCAACATTGTGCTAGAGGTCCTAGCCAGAGCAGTTAGGCTAGAAAAAGAAATACAGCGCATCCAAATAGGTAGGGAAGAAGTCAAAGTATCTCTATTCACAGATGATAGGATCTTATACACGGAAAACCCCAAGGAATCCCCAAGAAAACTACTGGAACTAATAGAAGATTTCAGCAAAGTTTCAGGATACAAGAGAAACATACAAAAATCAAGTGGATTCCTTTACACCAACAAAGAGAACCTCGAAGAGGAAATCACCAAATCAATACCATTTACAATAGCCCCCCAAAAGATAAAATACTTAGGAATAAATCTAACCAGAGATGTAAAAGATCTTTACAGAGAAGACTAGAAGACACTACTACAAGAAACTAAAAGAGACCTGCGTAAGTGGAAAAATATACTTTGCTCATGGATAGGTAGACTCAACATAGTGAAAATGTCAATTCTACCCAAAGCAATCTACAGATACAATGCAATCCCTATCCAAATTCCAGCAGCGTTTTTTAATGAGATGGAGAAACAAATCACCAACTTCATATGGAAAGGAAAGAGGCCCCGAATAAATACAACATTACTCAAGAAGAAGAACAAAGTGGGAGGCCTTACACTACCTGATTTTAGGACCTATTATACTGCCACGGTAGTCAAGACAGCCTGGTACTGGTACAATAACAGATACATAGACCAATGGAACAGAGTTGAGAATCCAGATATAAGCTCATCCACCTATGAGCAGCTAATATTTGACAAAGGCCCAGAGTCCATTAATTGGGGAAAAGACAGTCTCTTTAACAAATGTGCTGGCATAATTGGGTATCTGTATGATGCAAAAAACTGAAACAAGACCCATAGCTCACACCATGTACAAAAACTAACTCAAAATGGATCAAAGACTTAAACATAAAATCAGAAACAATAAAGATCATGGAAGAAAAAATAGGGACAACGCTAGGAGCCCTAATACATGGCATAAACACAATACAAACCAAAGTAACAATGCACAAGCACCAGAAGAGACAGTAGATAAATGAGAGCTCCTAAAAATCAAACACTTATGCTCATCCAAAGACTTCACCAAAAGAGGGAAAAGACAACCTACAGACTGAGAAAAAAATTTTGGCTACGACAAATACGATCAGCATTTAATCTCTAAAATCTACAAGATACTCAAAAACCTCAACAGCAAAAAGACAAATAACCAATTAAAAAATGGGCAAAGGATATGAACAGGCACTTCACCAAAGAAGATATTCAGGCAGCTAACAGACACATGAAGAAATGCTTACGATCATTAGCCATCAGAGAAATGCAAATCAAAGCTACAATGAGATATCATCTCACCCCAACAAGGCTAGCATTAATCCATAAAACACAAAATAACAAATGCTGGAGAGGTTGTGGAGAGACTGGAACACTTATACACTGTTGGTGGGAATGTAAAATGGTACAGCCACTTTGGAAATCGATTTGGCGCTTCCTTACAAAGCTAGAAATAGAAGTATCATACGATCCAGCTATCCTGCTCCTTGGAATATATCCTAGAGAAACAAGAGCTGTCACACGAATAGATATATGCACACCCATGTTCATCGCAGCACTGTTCACAATAGCCAAAAGATGGAAGCAACCTAAGTGCCCATCAATGGAAAAATGGATAAACAAACTATGGTATATCCACACAATGGAATATTATGTAACGATAAAGAACAATGATGAAGCTGTGAAACATCGTATAACTTGGAGGAAGCTAGAACTTATTATGTTGCGTGAATTTAGTCAGGCACGGAAGGACAAATACTGTATAAGACTACTATTATAAGAACTCAAGGAAAGGTTTAAACACAGAAGAAAACATTCTTTGATGGTTACAGGGGTGGGGAGGGAGGGTGACGGTTATTCACTAACTAGATAGTAGATAAGAATGATCTTAGGTGAAGGGAAGGACAGCACACACTACAGGGGAAGCCAGCACAACTGGACTAAACCAAAGCTAAGAAGTTTCTTCGATACAGTCAAATACTTTCAGAGACAGAGTAGCAGGGATGCAGGGTGTGGGGACCATGCTTTCAGGGGACATCTATGTCAATTGGCGTAACAAACCTTATTAAGAAAATGTTCTGCAACCTCCTTTGGTGAGTGGCATCTGGGGTCTTAAAAGCTTGCAAGTGGCCATCTAAGATGCATCAATTGGTCCCAACCACTTGGAATAAAGGAGAATGAAGAATACCAAAGACACAAGGAAAGTATTGGCCCAGGAGACAGAATGGGCCACATAAACCAGAGACTTCATCAGCCTGAGACCAGAAGAACTAGATGGTGCCCGGCTACCACCAATGAAAGTCCTGACAGGGAAGACAACAGAGGGTCCCTGATGGAGCAGTAGAACAATGGGATGCAGAACTCAAATTCTAGTAAGAAGACCAGACTTAATGGTCTAAGACTGGAAGCACCCCGGAAAGCATGGCTCCTGGTCTCTCCATCACCCCAGAACTAAAACAATTTCCGAGGTCAACTCTTCAAACAGGGATTGGACTGGACTGTGGGACATAAAGTGATACTTGTGAAGAATGTGCCTTTTAGACAAGTAGATATAAGAGACCAAAGGGGCGGCTTCTGTCCAGAGGTGAGAGGGGTAGACAGAGAAAGTTAGGAGCTGGTTGAATGTTCATGGGGAATCAGGGGCGGAGGACAGGAGTGTGCTGTCGCAGAATGGGGTGAGCGGTTGGGGGTCTCATAACAATGTATGTTAAAAAAAAAATTCTGTATGGGAGACTAACTTGAAATGTAAACCTCATTTAATTACAACAATAAAAATAAATAAAAACTTTTCCTGTTAGATAAATATTAGTATTTCCAGTATTTTGGGAATGTTTGCTATGTTAGTATTATTTAAATTACTATGTTAATATCATATTAAATGTATGCTAGATTGTATCCATGTGTATGCCAAACATGTTTTAAAGTTATAAATATTGTTTACAAAACTTAGGACATAACCCTGTATATAAATGGTATACAGTTAAAAAGTAACTTGATTAAATTTATTGCAATGGTCAACTTATTTTGGTGTCATCTGGGGCTAGAGTTCCCATTGATTGTTTACCAGGATATGCCCAAGAGCATATCCTTGTGTCTGTATCCTGGTGAATAGCATTGCTGGCCCTCCTGGCTAGAGTTGCTGGATTAGCAGACATGGATGTACAAGACAGTTCTCTCAAAATGGATCACAGACTTGTTATCTATTAGTATAATCCATCCTTGCCCAGTAACAACTCATGTTGGATGCAGTTGCATATTGGGTGAATGTAGCAAGAGTTAGACTTGTCAGTCCACCCCAACCTCTTGTTTATTAAGAAGAAATAGTATATTCCCAACAGACCTGCCAAGATTAGGAGTTTCAATTACATGGGAGGGGACCATAGGAGACAGACATCAATGAAGGTGTTGAAGTGGTAGGTACCTTATAGCTTAAACAACCTTACACATGGGTGTCCTCATGACCCTGCATAAACTTTATTTCCAGCTGACTTATTCTCAAGCACTAGAGCTGATATCAGTTTCATTTAGTGCCCTGCCAGTTTCCTTTCACTGCAGCACTTGCTTTTCCTTGTGTCGTGTCTGCTTGGCATCTATGTGTCTTTGCTTTGGGCAACTGGTGCCCTTGTTTTGTTTATGCCCTAAGCACATGCTTACCTTGCTTATTGGGTAATCATCCCTGGTTGTAAATATAGGTTTGCATGTTTGCAAAACTAAAGAATGAATCCAATGCTGTCTACCTATTCTCTCTTTTTCTCTGTCTCTCTCTCTCTCTGTCTTTCTAGTTTTGTTACTGCTGTTGTTGTTTTGTATCTGATTTTTGTTTGTTTCTTTAGTTTGGACCATATTGTGTTGTTAGCCATTGAGTCAGCAATCACATGTGTTGCAGAGTAGAACTGCTCCACAGGGTTTTCTTGACTGTAATGCTGTAATCTTTATGAGAGGAGCCCTGGTGGCACAGTGGTTAAGTGCTCGGCTGCTAGCCGAAAAGTGAGTGGCTCGAACCCAGCAGCTGCTCTGTGGGAGATCTGTAAAGATTACAGCTTTTGAAATCCTATGGGGCCATTCTGCTCTGTCCTGTAGGCCACTAATCAGAAAATCCACTCAATGGCAACAGGTTTTTTTTTTTTTTTTTTTCCTTTTTTAAAAAATCTTTATTAAAGCAGTTTACCAGGCCTACCTTCCATGCAGCTTCTGGGTGGGTTCAAACTACCAGCCTTTACATTAGCAGCCAACCACAAACCTCTTGCACCACTGTTTATTTAGTTTGGCCCATTTCTTAGCAGAGTCTATTATTTTTGGGGGGACTGCAACAATATCAATTTTCACCTTAAAAAAATGATAGTTAAGTAAATGCTTAATACAAAAATATTTTGTCATGGAAACAGCAAACCCAGTTCTAAACAGCTTTGGAAGACCTGAGGAAACAGGACTGTCTTCTAGGGACAATTTTTGATCTATGTTGTAGAAGTTACCTGATGTTACTTAAGAACTTTAGTTTGAAATCAGTCCCTGACAAAGTTAACCCCAAACAGATACTCTTTGTGCGATGATATTGATGGGACAAAATCAAAATGACAGAAAAGCAAATTGAGACAAACATAAAAAGAATAGAAGCTCTTAATCTTGGGAAATTACATTCTCAATATTCAAAAAAATTGTAAGTGATTGTGATTTTTTTTATTTTATTTTATTTTATTGTACTTCAGGTTAAGGCTTACAGAACAAATAGTTTCTCATGAAACAGTAGTACACATGTTGTTTTATGACATTGGTTAACAACCCCACAACATATTAAGCCTCTAAATTCTCAACCTTTTTTTTTTTTTGATGAAAATACAGATAGCCAAAGATACACCGTTTCAAAAATTTCTACATACACAGTTCAGTGACATTGACTACGCTCTTCCAACTGTGCTGTTATTCTCACTTCAGATGAAGGCTTACAGAACAAAATAGTTTCTCATTTAACAGTTACTACACATGTTGCCCTATGACAATGGTTAACAATCTCACAACACATCAAGAATATCCTTACTCCACCTTGTGTTCCCTATCATCAGGGGACTTCCTTGTCCCCTTCTGTCTTCTGGCCCTTGTCACTGGACTACTGTACCTCATTAGTCTCATTTTTTTTTTTTTAACACCATTTCAAAACTTTTTACTTACACATTTAAGTGATATTGACTATGCTCTTCCAATTGTGCTGCCATTCTCGCCCAAGATGAAGGCTTACAGGACAAAACAGCCTCCCATTTAATAGTTACTACAAATGTTGCCCTATAACAGTGGTCAACAATCTCACAACACATCGACAGTGTCCTTACTCAACTTGTGTTCCTTATCATCAGTTTCCTACTCCCCCTCTGCCTTCTTGCCCTTGTCACCGGACTCCTGTACCTCGTTAGTCCCATTTAGTTTTACTGGGCTGTCCACTCCCAGGTTTAACATCAAACCTCGAAGGTAACTTCACCTCTGAGATGAAGGGGTGTCTGGGGGCCACACTCTTGAGGTTTCTCCAGTATGCTTTAGGCCAGTAAATCTGGTCTTTTTTTTTTGGGGGGGGGGAGTTAAAATTATGCTCTATATCCTTCTCCAGCTCTGTTCAGAACCCTCTGTTGTGATCCTGATCAGAGCAGTCAGTGGTGGTAGCCGGGCACCATCTAGCTGTACTGGACTCAGTCCGGTGGAGGCCTTGGTAGCTGTGGACAATTAGTCCTTTGGACTAATCTTTTCATTGTATCCTGGGCTCTTCATTCTCCCTTGCTCCCGAAGGGATGAGACCAGTGGAGTATCTTAGATGGCCGCTCATAGGCTTTTAAGACCCCAGACACTACCCACCAGGGTAGAATGTAGAGCATTATCTTTATAAGTAGTGTCATGCCAATTGAGCTAGATGTTCCCCGAGACCATGGTCCCCAGAGCCCTCCGTCCAACAACTCAGTCCCTCGGGGGGTTTGGATGTGTCTATAGGGCCTCCATGACCTTTCCTTGTGCAGGTTCTTTTAGTTTCCCCTATACTGTGTACTATCTCACCTCTCACCCAAGGTACCACTTATCTATTGCCTATTTAGTATTCCCCCCCCTCCCCTCCCATCTCTGGTAACCAACAAGGATTGTTACATTTTGCATGTGAAGTTTTTCATGGGTTTTTACAATAGAAGTTTCATACAATATTTGTCCTTTTGTGATTGACTTATTTCACTCAGCATAATGTCCTCCAGTTTCATCCATGTTATGAGATGCGTCACAGATTCATTGTTGTTCTTTCTCGTTGCATAGTACTCCATTGTGTGTATGTACCATAGTTTGTGTATCCATTCATCTGTTGATGGACATCGAGGTTGTTTCCATCGTTTTGCTATTGTGAACAATGCTGCCATGAACATAGGTGTGCATATGTCTATTCGAGTGATGACTCTTATTTCTCTAGGATATATTCGTAGGAGTGGGATTACTGGATCGAATGGTATGTCTATTTCTAGTTTTCTGAGGAAGCGCCATATCATTTTCCAAAATGGTTGTATCATTTTGCATTCCCACCAGCAGTGTATAAGAGTTCCCATCTCCCTGCAGCCCCTCCAACATTTGTTATTTCCAGTATTTTTGATTCGTGCCAGTAAAGCCGGGGTGAGATGATATCTCAGTGTGGTTTTAATTTGCATTTCTCTAATGGCTAGTGATGGCGAGCATTTCCTCATGTGTCTGTTGGCCATTTGAATGTCTTCCTTGGTGAAGTGTCTGTTCATTTCCTTTGCCCATTTTTTGATAGGATTGTTTGTCTTTTTGTTGTAGAGGTGTTGGATTTTCTTGTAGATTATGGAGATTAGACCTTTGTCTGACTTGTACTGTCCAAACATTTTTTTCCCAGTCTGTAGGTTCTCTTTTGACTCTTTTGCTGAAGTCTTTTGAAGAGCATAGATGTTTGATTTTTAGAAGATCCCAGTTATCTAGTTTATCTGTTGGGTTTTTTATGTTGCTGTTTATGGTTTGTATCCTGTTAATGCCTTGTATTAAGGCCTGAAGTGTTGGTCCTATTTTTTCTTCTATGAATTTTATAGTTTGAGGCTTTATATTCAGGTCTTTGATCCATTTTGAAGTAGTTTCTGTATATGGTGTGAGGTATGGGTCCTGTTTCATTTTTCTGCAAATGGATATCCAGTTTTGCCAGCACCATTTGTTAAAAAGACTGTCTTTTCCCCATTTGATGGACTTTGGGCCCTTGTCGAAAATCAGGTGACTGTAGGTGGATGGATTCACATCTGGGTTCTCAATTCTGTTCCATTGGTCAATGTCTCTGTTGTTGTACCAGTACCAGGCTGTTTTGACTACTGTAGCTGTATAGTAGGTTCTCAAGTCAGGTAGTGTGAGTCCTCCAGCTTTATTCTTCTTCTTCAGTAGTGCTTTACTTATTCGGGGCTTCTTCCCTTTCCATATAAAGTTAATAATTAGTTTTTCCATCTCTTTGAAGAATGTTGTTGGTATTTGTATCGGGATTGCATTGTATTTGTAAATTGCTTTAGGTAGAATTGCCATTTTCACAATGTTGAGTCTGCCTATCCATGAGCATAGTACGTTTTTCCATTTATGTAGATCCCTTTGGGTTTCATGCAGCAGTGTTTTGTAGTTTTCTTTGTATAGGTCTTTTACATTCCTGGTCAGACTTATTCCCAAGTATTTTATCTTTTTAGGGGCTATTGAAAATGGTATTGATTTCCTGATCTCCTTTTCATCGTTCTCTTTACTGGTGTATAGGAATCCAACTGATTTTTGAATGTTTATCTTGTATCCTGCTACTCTGTTGAATCTTTCTATTAGTTCCAGTAGATTTCTCGTGGAGTCTTTAGGGTTTTCTATGTATAGTATCATATCATCTGCAAACACGGACAGTTTAACTTCTTCATTACCAATTTGGATGCCCTTTATTTCTTTCTCTTACCTTATTGCTCTAGCTAGAACTTCCAGCACAATGTTAAATAGGAGTGGTGATAAAGGGCATCCTTGTCTTGTTCCTGGTTTCAAGGGGAATGTTTTCAGCCTCTCTTCATTAAGAATGATGTTGGCTGTTGGTTTTGCATAGATGCCCTTTATTATGTTGAGAAATTTCCCTTCTATACCTATTTTATTGAGAGCTTTTATCAGGAATGGGTGTTGGACTTTGTCAAATGCCTTTTCTGTGTCAATTGAGATCATCATGTGATTTTTTTCTTTCCTTTTATTTATGTGGTGGATTACATTGATGGATTTTCTAATGTTAAACCATTCTTGCATACCTGGTATGAATCCTACTTGGTTGTGGTGTATTATTTTTTTGATATGATACTGAATTCTATTGGCTAGAATTTTGTTCAGAATTTTTGCATCTATATTCATGAGAGATATTGGTCTTTAATTTTCTTTCCTTGTGATGTCTTTGCCTGGTTTTGGTATCAGCGTTATGCTGGCTTCATAGGATGAATTTGGAAGTGTCGCTTCCTCTTCTATGCTTGGAAATAGCTTGAGTAGTCCTGGTACAAGCTCTTCTGTAAATGTTTTGTAGAATTCTCAAGTGAAGCCATCTGGGCGAGGGCTTTTTTTGGTTGGGAGTTTTTTTTACTACCTTTTCAATCTCTTCTCCTGTTATGGGTCTGTTCAGATTTTCAATATCACTTTGTTGTAGTTTGGGTAGGCCGTATGTTTCTAGAAATTTATCGATTTCCTCTAGGTTTTCAAATTTGTTGGAATATAGTTTTCATAATATTCTGTTATAATCCTGTTTATTTCAGTTGGGTCTGTTGTAATGTCCCCCATTTCATTTCTTATTGGGGTTATTTGTGCCCTCTGCTGTTTTTCTTTTGTCAGTCTGGCCAGTGGTTTGTCGATTTTGTTGATTCTTTCAAAGAACCAACTTTTGGTTTTGTTGATTCTTTCTATTGTTTTTCTGTTCTCTATTTCATTTATTTCTGCTCTGATCTTTACTATTTCCTTTCTTCCGGTGGTTGTAGGCTTTTTTTGTTGTTCTCTTTCTATTTGTTTGAGTTCTGTAGTTAATGTTTTGATTTTGTCCCTTTCTTCTTTTTTGATCTGTGCATCTATTGCTATAAATTGTCCTCTGAGGACTGCCTTTGCTGTGTCCCAAAGGTTTTGGTATGATGTGTTTTCATTTTCATTTGATTCTAGGAATTTTTTAATTCCATCTCTGATATCTTCTATTACCCATTGATGTGTAAGCAGATTATTATTCAGTTTCCATGTGTTTGATTTTTTTTCCTTGCTCTTTCTAGTGTTAATTTCTACCTTGATGGCATTGTGGTCAGAGAAGATACTGTGAATTATCTCAGCATTTTGGATCTTGTTGAGGATTGCTCTGTGGCCTAAGATGTGGTCTATTCTGGAGAACGTTCCATGTGCATTGAAAAGGAATGTGTACTTTGCAGCGGTTGGATGGATTGTTCTATATATGTCTATGAGGTCCAGTTGGCTGATTGTGTCCTTTAGGTCTTCTGTATCTTTGCTGAGTTTCTTTTTAGTTGTTCTGTCCTTTACTGAGAGTGGTGTGTTGAAGTCTCCTACTATTACTGTGGAACTGTCAATTTCTCTTTTCAGTGCTGTTAGAGTTTTTTTTATGTATTTTGGAGCCCTGTCATTGGGTGCATAGATATTTATTATGGTTATGTCTTCATGATGGATCATCCCCTTAATCAATATATAGTGGCCTTCTTTGTCTTTTACGGTAGATTTTGTTTTAAAGTCTATTTTATCTGAGATTAGAATTGCCACTCCTGCTCTTTTTTGATAGTTGTTAGCTTGATGTATTTTTTCCAACCTTTGATTTTTAATAAATTCACATCTTTGTTTCTAAGGTGTGTCTCTTGTAGACAGCAAATTGATGGATCCTGTTTTCTTATCCATTCTGCCACTCTCCGTCTCTTTATGGGTGCATTGAGTCCATTTATGTTCAGTGTAATTATTGATAGATGGAAGTTTGTTGTTGTCATTTTGTAGTGCTTTTTTTCGTGGTGCTGAAGTTTTCTTTGTTCTTCTTACTCTCTTGTGCTGAGTTACTTTTGTTTGTGGATTTTGTGTTCATTTCTTTTGTTTTTGTAGGTTTTGTTTTTGTTGAGACTTTATGTTTTTCGTCTTTATTTTTATGAGTTGGTTTGTTAACTTTCTTTGTGGTTACCATGAATTTTACCCTTATCTTTATAATTTTGAAGGAGTCAAAATTATACTTGGTATCGCCTTGCCTTCCTCTCCTTTAGAAGGTTCTATACCTATGCCGTTTTTTCCCTCTTTCATTGTTTTGATGTTGTTGGCATCCTTTGATTGATTTCTCTGATTCCCTGTTGCATATCTTTTGTTTTTGGAAAGTCCCCTGTAGTTCAGTTCCTAGAATGGTATCTGGTTCGTGTGAACCTGCGTCCTAGGTCCTAGGTCCTGCCTGAGGGCTGAAGCTGTTTGTCCTCAGATCGAAGAACTCCCTTTAGTAATTCTTGTAAGTTTGGTTTGACCTTTGCATATTCCTTTAGTTTCTGTTTATCTGGAAATGACTTAATTTCACCATCAAATTTGAATGAGCGTTTTGCAGGATATATTATTCTTGGATGACAATTTTTTTCTTTCAAGATTTTATATATGTCATCCCTTTGCCTTCTTGCCTGCATGGTTTCTGCCGAATAATCTGAGCTTAGTCTTATTGTTTCTCCTCTGTATGTGACTTCTTGTTTTTCACAAGCTGCTCTCAGGATTTTTTGTTTGTCTTTAGTTTTAGCGAGTGTGAATATGATATGTCTTGGTGATTTTCTTTTGGGGTCTCTTCTATATGGGGTTCGTTGAGCTTCTTGGATGGCCAGCTTTTCATTTTTCATGATATTGGGAAAGTTTTCTGTCAGCAGTTTGTCAATGATCCTCTCTGTGTTTTCTGTTTTCTCCCCCTGTTCTGGTATGCCAATCACTCGTAAGTTTTTGCTTTTAATTGTGTCCCACATAACTCTCAGGGTCTTTTCATTTTTCTTTGTTCTTTTTTCTGAGTTTTCCTGAAACAGAGTTGTATCCAAGTGTTTGTCTTCAGTTCCACTGATCTTGTCTTCCTTGGTTTCAAATCTACTTCTCAGCCCTTCTATGACACCATCCATTTCTGAAATCTTGTTGTTTATCTTTTGGATTTCTAATTGTTGTTTTTGTATAATTTCAAGTTGTGAATTTATTTTGGCATTTTGTTCCTGCATCATCTTCCTGAATTCTTCCAATTTTTTGTCTGTATTTTCCATAAATTTGTCTATTTTTTCCTCATGTTTGTCAGCTTTTTGCCTCAGTTCTTGGAAAATTCCGAGTATTAGTGATTTGAGTTCCCTATCAGGTACTTCTAGTGCATTTTCTTCCACAAGAGAGTTATCTGGTGTTTTAATTTGGACGCCTATTGGAGCCATCTTGTCTTGTTTTTGTAAATGTTTTGATATTGTTTTCTGTTTTCGGGGCATTCAGTAGATATTTCTCTCGTTTATTGATTGTAGTTTTTTTTTTTGTTTGTTTCGTCCTTGTGGTACAGCTGGGCAGATCTAGCTGAAGAGGAGCCACTGGGATGGATTGTTTGTGGCACTCACCGCAGCCACCAGGACGGTCGGTAGTCAGTGCTGGGCAGGTTCCAATAGGGCGTGCCTGCACAACTTGGTGGTGTGATGTCAAGTGCACGGTGCAGGTAGGTAGGGTGCAGCTGGAAGATGGTTAAGTGTGAAGCTAAGCTGGATATGGGAGAGAGGAGAGAGGAGCAGGAGCAAAAAGCATACAAACATAAAAGAATGCTAGGGGAGCTTGTCGTTGGAATGTACAGATGAGAGACTATGGGATGGAGGAAACCAGAAGGGGGAAGAGAAAGAAAAGGAAAGAATGAACAAATAAAAATCAGAAAAGTTAAAGAACTGCAAAGTTCCCAGGGATCCCACCGATTCAGCTATGAGGTCTGGGGGAGTCGGTCTCAGTTTTCACAGCACAGCCTGGCCAGAAGGTACAGAGGCATGCATCACCTGGTATTCAGGGATCAGAAAGAGAAGGAAGAGATAGAGAGACAAGAAATTAAGCAATGAAGAAAGACAAAAAGGAAAAAGAGGGAAAAGATGACAAAACTAATCAAGAAAGAAGAAAAATAAAATTAAAAAAAAAAAAAAAAAAAGCAACACCAGCAGTCAGTGCCAACAAATGGGACCCAGAGAGCCCCCACTCAGGGGCGCGAATTCCAAGCAGCCGGCAGTCTCGGGGTTAAGAGACCATGGCCACGGGAAGCAGAGGGGCGAACGAACAAGGGCCCCGGGATCTCGCCAGCGCGGTAGCCCAGACCTGGAAGCAGCCACACACCTGAATGCAGTCCCACAGCCCCGCAAGAGAGACCAAAGACATCGCTCGGAACCAGGCACCCGAGCAAAAGGAGGGGGAGGCAGCGAGAGGCAAGTGAGAAACCAGAAGAAGCAGAAAATGCCACACCAACAGCCAACAAATGGGACTCAGAGAGCCCCCACTCGGGGGCGCGAATTCCAAGCAGCCGTCAGTCTCGGGGTTAAGAGACTGTGGCCACAGGAAGCAGATGGGCGAACGAACAAAGGCCCCGGGATCTCGCCAGCGCTGCAGCCCAGACCTGGAAGCAGCCACATGCCCGAACGCAGCCCCACAGCCCCACAGGAGAGAGCAAAGACGGCGCTCGGAACCAGGCACCCGAACAAAAGGAGGGGGAGGCGGCAGAAAAAGCTTCGCCAGCAGCCAACAAACGGTTCTCAGAAAGCCGCCAGCCCAGGAGCGTGGAATCCAAGCACCGGCGCCCCCCAGCCCAGGGACCCTGGCCACAGAAAGCAGGGGAGCCCCAGCCGAGGCGGAGAGGGGTGGGGGGTGGGAAAGCGCGCACCGCAGTTTACCGATCATTCTGTCTCCCACTGGACGCTCTGCGAGGTTGCTCTCCCGTTCGCTGGTCTCCGACAGGAATCCAAGATGGTGGATCCGCGCTGCGTTAGCTGGTAAGGAATCTCTGCATGAGTCTCTCCTCGCTCTCCGTTCTCTTTTAGTATTCTCACTCCGTTTGGTGTTTGGCTGAGTTCTTTATCTCTTCATTTGGTGTTGTAGGGTTTCAGGATTGTCGATTCTCTGTTAGGCTTAGTTTTTCGGATCTTTGCTGTGGAGGGATGGCGTGGTGCTTCTGCCTAGAGCGCCATCTTGCCCTGCCTCTCGATGTGATTGTGATTCTTGAAATAACCTTTTCTTTTAAGAATTCATGAGATGAGCATTTTTAAGTTGAATCATTTGTAGTAAGTAACATTGATTTTATAGATTTTTAAAATCTTGATTCTATAAAGTTAAAAAAAACATGAAACTAGACAAAATGAACATTAAACTACATATTCTGAGTTACACATTTTCAGAGTAAAATTCCAATAATTTACAATTACATAAACTTTAAAATGTGTGTGTAACTAAAGTAATAAAATATTTTAAGTAAATATTTTTGACTCTTTTATCTATAATTTCATATTTTTATATATTTGAGCTACAAAATAACTATTTTTAGTCTTTTCATTGGGAATATTGAAAATTGCCTTATATTTGTGGATGCTTATATTTGGGCAGAGTCTCTGGGTGGTGCAAATGATTAATGAGCTTGGCTGATAACTGAAAGGTTGGAGATTTGATTTCATTCAGAGGCACTTCACAAGAAAGGTCTGGTGATCTACTTCTGAAAAATCAGCCATTGAAAAACGTAATCAGACACACATGGGGTTTCCATGAGTCAGAATCAATTTGAAGGCAACTGGTTTTACATTTGGGCAGCTATTAACAGGGACTGATACTTTCATGAGTCCAAAGAAGCAAGTGAGAGTTCAGCATAAAAATGCCTGATTAGTTTATTTTCATAATAGCAGTGGATGGACAGAAATAGGAAAGAGAATTGGTTATGCAAAGAAGATGGCAAGGGGATCAAACGTAATGTTTGGTAGGCAACTGGATGTTAAATACTGAAGCTTAAGAAGCAGGTAGGACTGGAGATTAGATCAAATTACATTCCACATAGAAGTTTATCATTTTAAGAATCTTCCAGAATGTATTCTGGGATAAGCATAAATTTACCTTAACCTATTACTGTACATGCATTTATACAGTAATCATTAAACTTCATTACTTAGCTTTAGTAACTTTTTCCTAATATATGATTTGAAGACCATGGTCTATGTTTTGATACTGGAAATTTTATGTGATTAGCAGCTGTAGCAAACTAAAGTGTAATACTGGTAGCAATTACTATTTTATCTTTTCTCAAAGGTTTTATTTGAATGATATTCTTACTTTGGATCATAATTAAAGCAAGGTGTAGACTGTGTAACCTCCTAATATTCCTTCCAACCTAATGATTTAGGATTTAAAGGAATTTACATGTCTTATGGTGCAGTGCAATGTAAATAACTGTGTTCTTAAAAAAAAACAAAAAGCTTTCTCCTTTATATATTTAGGTCCAATTCGTGTTTGCTTCATTGCTTACAACCCCTTGGGGTTGTTCCAAGGTTTTAAGAGGAGACTTGCTGACGGATGCACAGCGTAATTATACTATAGCTGAGCACCTGCCTTCCCACTGCCTGAAAAGCAGAGAAGGTGGAGCATCAAAAAATATACATAAATGAATGCAGCTCATCATTTTTTATGTACCTAGAAATATAAAGTGCCATATATAGTATGATATAGCTCATGTAAATTGATCAATATAACAGGGCTAAAAACAAAACGAAACAACAACAAAACACACGCACACAAGAATTCGTGTCCTTTCTTTCAACTCTTCCTTCAAAGGAGGGGTCTTTCTCACCCCCACTCCCACCTTCCTACCCCCACTGCTCAATTTTAGATCTTAATTTTGCTGATTTGATGGCAATGGTAGAGGAGAGAATTGAGAGAACCCCAGAGCTAGAATTGCTTTACATTGAAAAAGCCATGGAGGTATCACTGAGGCAGAGAATGGATCCAGAAGGTGGGAGGACAGACATCAAGGAGAGGGTGGAGAGGAGAGAGTGCTCTGGAGTCCAAGCGTGAGAGGAAGAGAGTAAGAAGGAAGAGACTTTGAGCTGCCATGGGGAATCGAATTTAGCCGGAGAAAAATGAGTAAAGAATATATTATGAGATTTTTTTTGTTCTACTTTTTTTGTGTTATACTATCTCTTGTTTCTTCCTCACTAATACATTTCAGTGAAGACTTCTATAATCCAGTTTGTGTTTTCTTTTCTTTAATATTATGAAAAAGGTTTTAAGGTAAGACCCAGATAATTTCAGGCTATGTCAGAAATAGACATTATTTAAATAAAAATTCAAATAATCCAAAAGACAAGTCAGGGATTTTTCTTTTTTTTTTTTCCATCAGAAGAGAAAATCTAGTGAAATACTATCATTAGGAAGAGAGAGTTGCTCCCTAGGTAGACTCTGTGTTGTGGGTAATCAGTGTGTCTGACATGCCAAACTTAATAATTATTTAGAGGTAAACTGAGATACAGAGAGAAAAGAACAAAGGGAGGAGATGTGTGTGTATGTGTGCGTGTGTTGGAAAGAAAGGTTTCTGAGGGAAAGTCAGCCCAAGTTTTGCTGCCTCAAGACTTTCTCTCCGGATAGTCAAGTCCAGTTCGAGTGCCATAAGGACTCCTTAAATTGCTCAAAGTTATTTCCTTGAGTCGCTGAACTCTTGAGATGCAACATCATGCCAACAATACATGAAAATTGATAGACCAGTCTTCTCAGGATATACACATTATTATGAGTGTGTAAAGTATGTCTCAGAATTCCACCAGCCAGATTGGTACTCTAATCACTCTATTTGTCAAACTTCATTTCCTTAACACCCCAATCAAAACAAGGAGAAACACACAAAACTGGACAGTCTGATATGCTCCGCTTGCTAAATTTTATATAATGGTTCAAAGTATATACTATATGTTGAGGTAGCCCCAATATCCTAGAGTATTATTTCTTAGCTGGTGCCATTTCAGTATTCCATCAGGCCAGCAGGTTTAAGGCAAGGAGGTATATGAATGAAACAATGAAACTCATATGTCCACTGTTGCACCTCCTTTGCCTAATATGGGTAGTACAGGTTTCTATCCAGATAATTTGGACATTCAGTAATCACAATAGCTAGGTCAGCCTTGGTTAAAAAAAAAAAGAAAAAAAAGCCCATGCACAGCATCCATCTTTAACACCATGGTGTAAGCACTGGGGTGGCTGAGGACAGAAGCTAGCTGATTTCCACATAACGAGTCGTGAGTCATCCTATCCAACTGGCTGTTCAAATGCCTCTGGGTCCCTGAAATCTACATACTTTGTACCCATTCCCACAAGTCCATCTCAATGCTTTTGAGCTCTTTCAATCTTTCTCCTTCCAAGCCCTTGACAAACCAGCTAAGTCACTCATCTTACCTCAGGCTACTTCTCCATATGCACAAAGATGATGACCAAGTGTATTGTTTGAAATTATTTCTACTGGGAGGATTTTTTTCTCACTACTTGGTCTTTGAGGGCCATCCCATCCCTGAGTGAGGGTATAGTGTAGAAGCAGTCTATTTTTGGTTATACCAAAATATACTGAGCTAACTATCCATGAGAGAGAGCTCCATTTTTCCTCAGTAGTCTACTGGATGTTGACTTTGGATCTCCACATGGCCAGGGGTGTAAGCTGAGGGAGAAGTGTCAGTGTCACAGAAAGAGAATGTGGGATTTAGGTCCTCCTATTCATATAACTTACTTATGCCTTCTGGACCTGCTCAGGCCCAATCAAGCATGTTCCCTTTCCATTGAATGTTCCTGATTGACCTTATGACTTGGTGGGTTTGACAACGTCCAGCTCATCATGAGCAGTTCAAACTGTATAGCTACATCACGTGATGTCCCATAATCAGGCCTCTGTCTCTACTGGGGCCTAGTGACCTGGTAGGGACAGCTTGTCAAATGTAACTAGTTCTTTGCTTCAGAAAACATGGCCTTACTTTTGAACCCTAGGAGTTTATGCTGTGCCTCTCTTATTGGTGTTTGTGAAAGATTGCAGTGCAGTGAATTTCTTTTATATGGCCCTTCTAGTCATGGTCTTGTAACCCCCACAAAATGATTGGCTGGGACTATGCAAATAAGGTGTGTAAAACCCTTGCAGGGATTGGACAGCGACTATGCAAATAAGGTGCCTGTGGCCTACCAAGGTGATCAGTCAGTTTTGCCATCCTGCTAGGCTTAAAAGAGCCAACCCCACAGAGACTGTGGGAGACTTAACTACCACCAAGAAGAGCGTCTGGAGTACTTCCTCCGGCAGCACATATACTAAAATTGGAACGATACGGAGAAGATTATCATGGCCCCTGCACAAGGATGACATGAAAATTTGTGAAGTTTTCCATAATTTTTCAGGGAAGACACAAATACAGATACTCCTCAGGCATAACCAAATACCTTCCAACATTGGTTTTCTGGGTGTGAAGGCTTAAGACCTTAGTCTCATGGGACAACTCAGTCAATTGGCATAACAAGGTCCACAACAATCATGATCTGGATCCTAGTGAAGTAAGTAGCGTGAGGGGTCTTAAAAACTTGTGAACAGCCATCTAAGATACAACTATGGGTCTCTACTTACCAGGAGCAAAACAGTAATAAGATAACCAAAAGCTCAGAGAATAAACAAGTCTACAGGAGCCACAACCTCATCTACCCTGAGACCAGAAGAATTAGGTGGTGCCCAGCTTCCACAACTGACTCTTCTGAATGGGGTCACAATAGTTGGTCCCGGGTAGAAAGTGAGAAAAATATGGAGCAGAACTCAAATTCTTATTTAAAAAAAAGAAAAAGTCAGACAAACTGGAACTGTAGAGAACAGAGGACTCCCTGAGATTATCATTCTGAGATACTCTTTAAATCTAGAACTGAGCCTATCCCCTAAGATCACGTTTTAGCAAAATACCAGAGTGACACAAAAATAAAGGATATTACCCTACTTAAAAACCATCAGTTTGAGACCAAAAGGTCAACAATTACTCAAAAGCAAAGATGAGAAGATAAGGGGGTAGCGAAACTAGAGTACCAGAAAGGGAACAAACTGAACACAAAGAGATTGTTGACACATTGTGATAAATATAACTAATGTCACTGAACCATATGTGTGGAAATTGTCAGATGGGAACCTAACTTGCTCTGTAAAGTCTCACCAAAGAGCTGAGCACTTTTGGGCAGGAGGCTTGCCATTGGAGCTAAAAGAGTTGTAACACTTGCCTGTGCAGGGTAAGAGAGGCCTGAGTGCTCCCTGTGCAGGGACTGCATGCCTCCGTGACAGCAGTGGCGGTCTGGTAGCATGGTGGCAAGAGATCCCTACAGGCCCAGATAGTGTGGCGGGAGCCGGCAGCAGAGGCCTAGAAGAGTCCAGCTGCAGAGGCTCGGGAGATCGTGTGTGGGGGTCTTCCAGTTGGCAGCAAGGCCCAGCTAGGTCCAGGTGCAAAGCAGAGGCCTTGGGAGCTGTGCAGGGCCCCTGAGCAGCGTGGTAGTAGTCGGAGGCAGCAGTGATGTGAACACAGCATCTGACCTGAATCACGGCGTGCCTGCCCAGTGACATACAACGGACATGGGTAATTTGGGAAAGGGTAAGAGGTTTTCCTTTGGGAATCTGTTGTTATTGTTCACTCCTTGCCTTCTATAAATAATAATAATGGCTTTAGCTTTACCAACACTGTTGGAAAAGTGTTGTGTAAAAGTGTAATCCATCTGGATCACAGACGAACATAGCACCCACTGAATAGTTGAAGCTGTGGGTATATGTGTCTCATTCCCAGAGGCCTTATTTACCGTGAATACCTCTAGCAAAATAGAATCTACGAGGTAACCTGGTCCAAGCAGCAGCCTGAAATTGCTACAAAACCCTCTCTTGCTCTGGACCCAGTTCAAAACTGGCATTCTTCCAAGTCACCTAATCAATGGATCTGAGCAGTATTCCAAAGTGTGGTATGTGGTATCTCAAATAAATGGGGCTACTAAGCCCTGTGCCACTTTCTTAGAGAAAAGATGCGAGGTGCAATTAACTTGTTCTTTATTTGGGGTGCAATGTATAATTGTCTGTTACCTTAGAGGAGATGTCTTGATATGTTCCGGACTGCTAGGTTTTTAAATCTTTACTAATATGGCAGATCTATAATTTATGAGTTTTTTTTTTTTTAACAGCTTTTATTGACATTTAGTTCACATACCAGGAAATTTACCCACTGAAGTATACAGTTGTCTTTAGTTTATCCACAGAGTTGTCCAGCCATCAATAGAATCTAATTTTAGAATATTTATATTACCCTAAAAAGAAATCCCATGCCCATTAGTCATTTCTCATTCCCATCTCCAACCCCAGCCCAAGGCAACCCCTAATCTGCTTCCTGTCTCTGTAGATTTACCTACTCTGGACATTTCATATAAATGGAATCCTATAATATGTGATCTTTTGTGAATGGCTTTTTTCACATAGCATGTTTTCAAGGTTCATGCATGCTGTAGTATGCACCAGTACAATGTTGAATAGAAGTGACAAGAGCAGACATCGTTGTATTGTTCCTGATCTTAAGGGAAAAGTATTCAGTCTTTCTCCATTAAGTATGATGTTGCCTGTGTCTTTTCATAGGTGTCCTTTATAGGATTGAGGATTTTTTTTTTGCTCTAAACAGTAATATGTATTTTAAATAAATTTACAGAATAAAAGGAAAATTGTATACATATTTTGAGTCCTGTAAGGAGGAAAAAAAAGATAATAAGGCAGAAAAAATGACTGGAATTTCTCCAAATTTGGGCAAACACATCTCACAGGTCACTGAAGCACTATTTATTTATATCAGCGTTTTCAATTCTATTACTTCAGTTTGGGTAATTATTGATTTGATTTCAGGTTTACTGAACATTACTGCTGCATTTGCCCTATCTGCTACAAAGCCCATCCTGTTAATTATAAGCCATTATACTTATAAAATTTCCCTTTCAGTTCTTTTTTTAGTTTCAATCGTTGCATTGCGATTCCGTATATGTTTATTCATTATGCCTATCTTTGCCATTAAGTCATTAAAATATTTATAATAGCAGTTTAAAATTCATGTTTGTTAATTCTACCTCTGACTTATGTTTGTTTTTCTATTGATTACTTTTTCTCTTCATTAAGGGACACAATGTTCTACTTGGCTTGTGTGTATGGTAATTTTGGATTTTATGTTGAACATCATAATTTTATTTTCAGAAGAATCTAGATTATTTAGTATTCCTTTTAAGTGTTTTGAGTTGTTTAGACATGCAGTCAACTGACTAGGAGATGTATTTTATTCCGTCAGACTTCATTTTATACTTTATTAAAAACCAGAACAAACCCATTGCCGTCGAATCGATTCCGACTCATAGTGACCTTATAGGACAGAGTAGAGATGCCCATAGAGTTTCCAAGGAGCACCTGGTGGATTCGAACTGCCAACCTTTTGGTTAGTAGCCATAGCACTTAACCACTATGCCACCAGGGTTTTTCCATACTTTATTAAGGTGGGTCTATTGTGCATTTGTCCTTAGACTTAACATATGACACACACACATTAGAAGCATGTCCCTCTGGGGTTTTACTTGAATACTCAAGGAGATCATCAATGTCTCTCCACTCTGGCTGGGCTGGGCTGGGCTGGAGCTCCAATATCTCCTAGGATTGCCTGACTTCTGGTTAGATCTCCATCCTACAGCAGCAATGCTTTCAAAACCTCAAACAGCCTCATCTTGTGACCCAAGAAAATATCCTCAGTGTAGTTTCACTTATTTTTATACATTCAGAAGTGTCTAATAGAGTGCTTGGCATATGGTCACACTCAAGAAATATGTTTGGAAAATTTTAAATGGAATATTTATTCAGGAATACATCAGGATTATATAAAACTGTTTAAAAAGCAAAGTGCTACTTTATTTTAAGAATTAGAATAACATTTTGCTCATAATGTAGAGAAATCAAATATTCTAAAATAATTTGCAGTATCTTGGTGAATAAAATAATATAATCTGAAATACAGCCTAGAAAAAAACTGCATTTAGCAGTTAGTATTTTCAGATGCTTATACCAGTGTGGCTTACAAGTCTTATGTTGGTATTAAATTTGTTCATTTTAGTTCACAATGCTAGTGGCATCTGCACGGCAGTGTTGAAGATAGAAAGTTAGAAGTTTACCAGAGTTGCTCACCAATATACTTTCATTTATAGTTTCATCAAAATAGATGTTAGTCATTACTGAAAACCATTGTATACTGGGAATCAAAAATTGTGCTTCTAGTCCTTGCTCTGTAATTTAATAGCCGCGATTCCCGTCTCCAGCGATTATAAGAGCCTCAGATTACTAACTGCAAAATCGAATATTATATTTGCTTCTTAGAATTGTTTTGAGGGTTAATTATAGACATGAGGAAGTATTTTATACTGTGAGTGGTACATGATATGCACTCATTTATATTAATGAAATTTGAACTGGAACCTGAACCCTAGTAAAAACACTACCTGGACTTGCAATAATGTCATGATTAATCTGAATTCCATATGTAATTATTGAAAAATTTAAGTTTTTAACAATTTTTCTAGTTTAACTTAAAAATTTAGTATTAAAATACTTCACTTTCTCCAATTACTGTGTCTTCTGTATTAAAAATGCAGGTATTTTACAGTAAATTTTTTTAACTTAAAAATAAGACATTTTATTGCTACATCTTTCTTTACAACCTATTTCAAAAACTATTAAAGATGGTGTCTTAGTCATCTACTGCTGGTGTGACAGACATACCACACGTGAATGGCTTTAACAAACAAAAGTTTATTCTCTCACAGTCCTGTAGGCTACAAGTTCAAATTCAGACCGTCAGCTCCAGGGGAATGCTTTCTCTGTTGGCTCTGGAGGAAGGTCCGTGTCCTCAGTTTTCCCTTGGTCTGGGAGCTTCTCTGTGCAGGAACCTCAGGTCCAAAGGACACGCTCTGCTCGCAGCACTGTTTTCTTGGTGGTACAAGGTTCCCATGTCTCTCTGCTCGCTTCTCTCTTTTATATCTCAGAAGAGATTGGCTTAAGACACTATCTAATCTTATAGACCTCATCAGTATAACTACTGCTAATCTATCCTATTAAATCATAGTGATAGAGTTTACAACACATAGGGAAATCACATCAGATTACAAAATGGTACACAATCATACAAATAATGGGAATCATGACCTAGCCAAGTTGACAGGTATTTCTGGAGGACACAATTCAATCCATGACAGATGGTTTACTTATTTTAAAATGAATCTTATAACAACCACAATTCAGAAGTAGCAACCGAAATTTTTTCAAAAGAAAACTCAATTTTTGAAATGTTCATGTTCATTTAAAACTAATTTTCTGCTGTAACTGTATTGACTTGCAGTCGAGAGTCAGCGACTCCCACTGCAATAGAGGTCTACACGAATTATTTCCTGGCAGGCCTTGGGAGCTCATATGCTTCGTCTAAGAATAACTAAGAAGCAATCTGCTGATGAGTATAGTTTATCTCCATGTATCCAAATCCTTCAGGAATACACACTAGCTGAGCTACCTAAACAGAACAATGACTCTGACTCCAGGGTACTCATTCTCATTTCTCCTCTTTGTCGTTCAAAATCTGTAGGACTAAGACCAATTTAAAATCAAAATGAAGCGGTCATTCCTGTTTTACTTCATATTGTTGTTTAAAACAAGAGTACCAGTGGTTTTCAACAATTCAGAGAAACGAACTTAACTTTACCAACAATAAAATTACTAAATTTTGCCCTTTCCATAAATTAAACAATAATGAATTAAAATATACACTCTGTGAAGTTAAAAGAAGAACAACTGCCATAAACTTCACCCTGAATATCATCTTAATTTATGTTCATCGTGACAACTGAAATCATAAAATTAAGGAGAAAATGTTTTATACATAGCTTAAAACCATTTTGAAGAACTGCTGCTAATATTTGTTCTGGTGGATTAAGGTTATTTTATTAAAGATGTTTAGCCATGTGCCACTAAACAACATTTTCAAAATTATAAGAGGTAGCAGCATCTTATTTACAGTGGCCTTATTTTGCCTTCTTAGAATAAACATTCAGATGACATTAAAAATTTGTATACACAAGTGCTGTATCTATCACACAGTTTCATTCCTTTCAATTCTGAAGTTTTTAATAATCTAGCACTGCAGAGAAGCAAATATTTTCTCAGCACACAGTCTCATAGTGTATATTCTCGGCACTGCCAGTTGCTTGTTCAATTCTATGCAGAGTGTAATTCCTTCCTAAGTATTTCCAAGGCATACTTACATATGTCTAAGAATCATCCTAGACTGTTCCTCATCTTCTGAAACATCTGGAACAGATCCTAGAGTTCACCAAATGCACTACCCTGAGACTCTACCTCCAGTCCTTTCATCATTGTTGCTACTACTGTGATACGGGTTATTTGCTGCACCTGAGTTAGTGTAAATTCTGAGATGCTTATAAGTACCATGGCAAACATACCAATGATCATGAAGATGGCTCTAGACGGGGCAATGTTTGTTCTGTTATACATAAGGTCATCATGAGTCTGAGCCAACTCAACAGCAACTAACAATAACACTGGCAAAGCTAGAGGAAGGACATTCCCATTTTGATATGATTATCTAAGGTTTCCACAGCAAGTTTGAATGCCATGTGTTAAAGTGGTTGGTGAAACAGTCAAGTAAATTTAAGTTATGACCAAACCAAAAACCCATTGCCATCAAGTTGATTCCAACCCACAGGACAGAGTAGAACTACCCTCATAGGGTTTCCGAGGAGCAGCTGGTAGATTCGAACTGCTAACCTTTTGGTTAGCTGTGGCACTCTTAACCATTGCACCACCAGGGCTCCTAAGTTATGACAGCTTCCATAAAAACCAAACCCGCTGCTGTCGAGCCGATTTCGTCTTATAGAAACCTTATAGGACAGAGTAGAACTGCCCCGCAGAGTTTTGAATGCTGTAAATCTTCATGAAAGTAGACTGCCACATCTTTCTCCCTGGAGCGGCTGATAGGTTCAAACCATCAACCTTTCGGTTAGCAGCCGAGCGCTTTAACCACTGGGCCACCAGGGCTCCTGATGACAGCTTCATGTCCCCAAAATTCCATCTGGTCACCTTCATCTGAATGACTATCATTAAGAGGTAAGATAAACATCTTTAACTTTTTGGTAGTTGTGATTATAAGAATTGAAATTTAAGGCCATCCTAAAGGTTATCTGGACTCTTTAGCACTTTTGAATGTGAAGACTGATTGGGAATTTTGTGTGTGTGTGTTTCTGTGTAAGATGTGGTACATGTATTCTGAATTCTAGTGTGAACTGCTGAGAGTATAGCTTCTTTAATCATATTTTGTTGTCTTCTCTCTGGTCTTACTACACCAGGAGAATAACATATTAAAATAAGATTAAAAAAAACACTGAAATAAAAATATATATATTTAAAAAGTTCCCCCAAATCTTAACTAGATTTAGAACTGAAAAATAGCTACTGACACAAAGATAAAATTGTTTTGTTTGGCCTAGTCTGAAGATAGTAACTAGTGAAAACCATGTTATTATGGTCAATTAGCTAAAGCTAACCTTAAAAACATTCTCTTTCTTACCCCTCTCCCACATACAATCCATCTGCACCTCTTGTTGCTTCTATTTCTATATTTTTAAAATATAATCTCAAATGCACGTATTTCTCTCCATGTCTGCTGACAGCATTATTAGCCCAGCCTCTGGTATACTGCAGAGAGACTACTTCAATTGCTTTTCGGATTTAAAAGAAATATTTAAGTACAAAAGTTACACAAAAAAATAAGTGTTAGAGAAATTATCACAAAATAAATAACGCATGTAACCACAACCAAAGTCAAGAAATAGAACACTATTAACTCTTGAGAAGACTCCCCAAAAATATTTTCCATGCTTCTATTAACAGACATTTGTGTTGTTTTAAGTTTGGGATTATGAGAAATAATGCTGTTTTAAACATTTGTACAAGTTGTTTGGGCATATACAGTTCTCTTGTGTGTATATACATCAGGGAGAAGAGTTGCCAGATCAAAGAATCAGGATGTGTTCATTTGACATCTTAACAATATTATGTCTTCCAATCCTCAGGCGTGGGAAGATGTCAAAACTGGCTATCAGCAAGGCATGATGAAATGGTAGACCGCATTGGTTCAATGTGCCAAGAACTTTGTCTTATTAACACTGGAGGATTCCATTTGGTCAGTCAGAGGTATAGCAGTGAATGCCACTGGAAATTGGGAAACTTGGGTAATAGCTTTCAATAACAACCTGCATTACTACTTTCCATCCCCACATCCTGGGAGGTTTAAAAAAAAACAATGGTACTAGAAACCAAATGGAGATTAAGCAGAAATAAAAGTAATCCCAACATTCTCTTTGTTGGAAAACACTAGAACTGTGTAGAGATGTAAAGCTTGAGATAAATATGAAGCCTGCAGAAATAAGGTAAAGTTTGAAGGATACAAAAGTATAATGTCAAAATTAAAGTCTGCTCTGCAGGTGATAAAGAACTACAGTGACACAGGAGAAAAAGAATCAACTGATGTGGAGTATAAACATGAAATGCTCAGCCAAAAGATATGGAAACAAAGACATTGAGCTAAAACAGTAATAAAGAATGTTGTCCATGGGAAGGAAAGAGGGCGGAAATCCAATAAAATTAATTAATTAGGTTCTAGAGAAAGAGGAAAAATACTTAGAGTAGGATAAATATTAAGACAATTGAAGGAAACATCCTGGAGATGAAGCAAGACCACATTACTCACATCAAAAAAGTTTACCGCGGTTGAGAGAAAATTACTAATAAAAAGAAAGATGACAATCCTAGACATTTTTTAAATTTCAAGTAAGAGAAAATAACCTATAAGTTTACAGATGGAAAACAAATTAAGTTTTTGACAAAGAACCAGAAATCAGACCGGCTTAACACTTCTCTGTAAATGATACTCAATGTTTACGGCATTTTGAGAAGAAAACATTTTAACCCAAGCTTTATATATCCAGCTAATTTACTGCTCATGTAAGACAGAAACAGAAAGAGATTCTTATAAATCTAAGAACTTAGAAAGCATACCAACTATGCACTCTTTTTGAAGATAAAATCATCAGAAATATTCACCAGCTTTTTATGAAATATATCATAATTAAGAGCTGATGAATGGGAAACTTGGGGTATAAAATTGGTAGCAGCATTCACTGAAACCAGTTTAGCAGTTAAACAGCTTATTGAAAATACAAAAAGAACTTTATGAAAAGAAACTTCAAGTTGTAAAAGCAGTATTAAATGAGAATAATTACAATCTTAAATTCAGGATTGAAAACAAAGACTGAAGTTTAAAAAGGAAGGAAGAGGAGATTATAAACAGATACAATATCAACAACATCACACCAGGAGATGTCAGAAGATACAGTTTTATTTTTTATTTGGATAGTTACGTTTTTTCATGTTAAAGTACATTGAAAATAATGAAGTATTTAAAACACTTGGAAAAGCACAGACTAAAATATCCATGTGCCTAACCTAGATTTACAGATTTTGTCATATTGTCCAATGTCTTCCTCCTTCCCATGATTTTTTTTAAAGAATTAAAACATGAAAGATATAGCTCATTGCCCTTTGTACCCTTTTCCCATCCTGTTCACTGACCTCTTTTTCTAGTTTCTACAATCCTGAAGCGTATCTTCCGTTTTGTTTCTATATCTACCAAATATGTTTTCATCCTTCACTAAAGTAGAAAGCTGATCTATGTGTTTTAAAAATCTACAGAATGTATCATCATCTATGTATCATTTTAAAACTATATTGAGTGAAACATGCAAATTGAAGAATAATGAAAAACCTACAGCAGTTAAAATGAATGAACTTGATTTATACATATTACACGAATGAATCTTAAAGACATATTATACAGTGAAAAAGCTGGTTTTTGTAATAATCTAGTGTTGACACATATAAATCATATTTAATAACTCTTGCAGCTGTGTGGTTTTCTGGTACATAAACATACCACAATTTATTTATCCATGTTTTGATTGAGGGATATTTAACTTGTTTGTTTCCGGTTATTTCCTATTACAAACAATACAGTAATGGACATTTTCATACATGTCTCTTTGTGTACTTGCATGGAAGATTCTTTAGGATATAGAATTAGTAGATGCTGGATTATTGGATATGCACGTTTTTAATTTTTATAGGTATTTTCAAATTGTGTTGCAAAGTTGTACCATTTTACAGTTTCACCTGCTATGTATAAGAAATTCTGTTTACTCACACCTTCACAACACTTCATATTATCAGAATTTTACTGCTAGGGAATTTGAACATCTTTTCATATATTTATTGACCATTCCTATTTATTCTTCTGTAATTCATCTGTATAAACATTTAATCATTTTAAAATATAGTATTTTTTTTCATATATTTTACAGGAGTTTTTATATGACCCGGATACTCCCAAATTTATCTATTACATGTTTTAAAAATATCTTTCTACCGTGTCTTAATGTTTCACCATTTCTATTGTGTCTGTTTTATTGGCATATATTCAAATATGTTTTCAGTAATATTCTTTATGATTTATACTCTTCTGTCTTGTTTGATAAATTTTTCATATGCCAAAGGCATGGATATTTTTCCATGCTGTATTTTTTTCTAGAAATTCAAAATTTGTACTTTATATATTTTAGGTCTTTAATCAAGAAATCATATGTCAACAAGGATCCCAAATGTTTTAGGGTTTATCCCAGATTTTTCATTATGTGAAGAAGTATTATGATTAATAGTTGCATTCAAGTTACCCAGTACTTCTTCTGCAAACCTCCACTTTATACTTCCAGCTTCTGCCAGTGTCTTGTCTAGTAGCCTCATCTAATGTAGTAAACAAAGTTCTAACTTTAACACATGATTAAAGCTGAGAGATGACTAATGATAATCCTGCTCTTTTTCCAATCCTGTCCTAGCACAATATTACCAACTTCTCCCTTTCAAGTACTTGGCAATGAAGTGCTCTGACTTAAATAGCAGGGGACAACTGACTGTTTCCAGTGTTCGTGTTGGTAAAAGTGTTACACTCTGTTGCCCTTGCCAGCCACGTGGTACACAGCCAGTTGTGCCATGGCCTGTGAGATGGATAGTCTCAAGGCTGTCAGTTGGTGGGCTCAGTGGAGATTATAGGTTAGGATTTTGTGAAATACGTATGTGGGAAAGAGGCTGAGCAGTCCTGCTAGCAAGTATAAAAGCGTAGCTTTGTAACTTATGATATGGTGTAAATCTACAACTATTTATTTGATTGGTTATTTTCGTTAGTAGTAGTGGTAAAATAAACTCTGTCTGCAGCAGTGAGCTCAACATAAAATGTACATATTTAATGGAAAATTAAGTGTTAAATTTCTATTTCTCAATAAAGATTCTGATGAGTACATAGCTCATCAAATAAGTTTGTTTACATTTTCCATCCACGACAGAAGCCTTGCTATGAGTAGGAATCGACTGGATGGCAACGGGTAATGGGATAGAGCTCTGAGGAGCCCTGGTGGCACAGTGGTTAAGGATTTGGCTGCTAACTGAAAGGGTGGCAGTTTCAACCTGCCAGCCACTCCGTGGAAGAAGATGTGGCAATCTGCTTCTGTAAAGACTACAGCCTTGGAAACCCTATGGGGCAGTGCTACTCTGTCCTGTAGGGTCACTATGAATCAGAATTGACTCGACAACAATGAGGTTTTTTTTTTTTTTTTTTGTAGAGGCCCTAATGATATCACCGACTACTAAAAAACTAGAAGATGTAGATCTGATGAAGAAGTATCAGGATCAACTTCAAAACTGAGTGGTTAATCTGAGAAGTCTAAAAATGACGGTTTAACATGTGCAGCTGCAGAAAGTGCATTGATATATCACTCTGTGAAACATGACTTCTCATTTAGATCAAATGATGATTCTAAATTAATGTCACTCATTTTCAATCCAAGTTCTTTTTATAAATGTGTAAAAAGTGAAGCAATAGCTGTTACTGTGTTGATTTGCAGAAGTAAATCTTTGCAGAGTTAAATGATATCAGTTTGTGTGCGTGTGTACGTGTCGTCAAATGCTTCAAACAGAAAAGAACACGTGATTTCTCTCTTTGCTAATCATCATCAAATGAATCTTAGATACAGTTAAGACTTCGAGGCACTACTTTGTAAATCAACCTAAATGTCCTTTAAAGATATTCTAATTTAATGTTTTGTCCATTTTATTCAAAATCAGTTGGAAATCTTTAATGAAAACATTCCACAAAGAGAGTGCTGAACAACTTTAGGTTTGAGGATTTTAGCAAATTGGAACTAGTGAAAACAGAGCTTGTAAACAAGCTCATCCTTATAAAATATATGGAGGATCAGAAAAAAATGAGAACTCAAATGACATACAAAATTTAATTTAGAAATATTTCAATTTATGGGAAGAATTTTGATGAAGTTCCTTTTTTAATTAGGTAGCTTTATATTAGCTTGGGATGGAATAAAACTGACAAGACCTAAAGTTTTGCAGCATACTAATTTACTAAAAATTCAAAACATTCAAAAATTGATACTACTTATTTGGTAAATTTGT
This sequence comes from Dugong dugon, assembly GCA_030035585.1. Taxonomy (NCBI): domain Eukaryota; kingdom Metazoa; phylum Chordata; class Mammalia; order Sirenia; family Dugongidae; genus Dugong; species Dugong dugon. The sequence continues at coordinate 100,216,593 of CM057468.1, read as the reverse complement.
AAAATATTTGACAAGGAAAGATACTCTAAATGGAGGTAAAAAAGATAGCACCCAAGAAAATATTCAGATTGAAATAGCTCTATATTCTAGTACAGAGAGAGATACTCTGTGAATTAAGCAAAGATGGTGGTGGGTGGTTCATAGTTCCTAAAAGGCTGGCATTCTCATCTCTGAGGAGCAGCATCTAGATGACCCTGTCAACTTAGCTCCAGATGCTTCAGCTCACCCTAAGTGGGTCAGGGACAAGCCCAGGTTGACTAAGGTTAGGCTATTGCCTTAGTTTGTAGGGCTCGTTTGAAACGATTGCATGTATTAGTTACCCAGGTTTCTGGGGATGCCCGAGAATGCTGATAGAAGGCTGATGCTGGTCTTGGGGCAAGGAAATTCTTTTACTTTTTAATAAAATATTTGATTGGCTTTTTATTTTTCCCTTTAATTGTTCTTTCCATTTTCAGAGGTAAAGAAGAAAGACTCAAAAGCATGTTTATGGCTCATTTTCAATGAATGGGAGCAAGCAACATAACTAATTTTCTCCCTGCTTTTAAATTAAGTTTCAAAGTTATAAATTTACCCAAACATTTATAATTTTCTTTTATTGTGAGTTTTAAAATGGAATAAAAGGTGGAATCAAAATCTTCTTATTCTGCAAAGGTGATTATAGGAGCTTGAGATTAAATTAGAATTTTATTATATGCAAGGATACAGCTCATCCCTAAAGCTCCGATGCTTCTTATGTCTTTGCCAACTAAAAGTAAACAAGTTCTGTAATTATTTTTAGGTGCGATTTGCACATTCTGGGGAAAAAAAGGAAAACAATGGCTAAGCAAAAACATGCATGAACAAGCAAACAACAACGAAACAGCATGAAATAATGTTTCCATACTCCAAAAATAATTTCTCTTGAAGGCATCGGTACTTGACCTTTCTAATCACCATCTTGGGAACCCTGGTGGTGTAGTGGTTAAGTGCTACAGCTGCTTATCAAAAGGTCAGCAGTTCAAATCCACCAGGCGCTCCTTGGAAACTCTATGGGGTGGTTCTACCCTGTCCTGTAGGAATCGACTCAATGGCAATGTGTTTGGTTTTTTCTTCTTGGAATCATCATCTCTATCAATAGTATCTTTTAGTCATTATAGTCACATCTTATCAACGTTTCTTTAAATATAAATAGTTTTAAAGCCTCTGAACTCTTGCCCTTCTTTTATCTTTCTCACTGTATGTATTCTTCCCTTTGAGTCATCACATTATTTACTTCAAGGAAGAGAAATATAGTTTTTTATGAGGCCCACTGAAAAGATTTGCAAGGCATGATTTATGATCCAAAATTCTATCATCTTCCCTCTGCATTGTATAAAATATCCAAATATCTAGATATAACATAATGGTTGGAAAGCACCCCTCAGATATTTTTACTCCGCTTTTCAGTCTCTCTCCTTGGCCTTTTATAAGGCTCAAATTTATTGTTGAAGGTGATCATGAACACTTACCAATGATAGAAAAATATGTATAATTTTGAAAAGATGATCATGTGATTACAAGATGTCTTTGTGTTTGATCTCATATTTCTACTTGCCTGTAAATCTTATTATAGACTTGTTACACTCAGAATACTTTACGAGGCAACATGTATGCACCTAAGAAATTAAAGACATGGCAGTGGTTCTCCAGTTGTTTAATATTTTATTTGGAAAATAGACTAATACACAAGGATACATGTGTACAATATAAGATATTTCACCCATATGTTGATATTTTGATAAAAATTGGCATTACAAGTATAGGCATTGAAAAAGGAGGGTGATTGATCAGGGCAAGAGAAATTAAGAGAGGCTCCATTAGCAAAGTGAGGCTTAAAATTGACTTTGAGTGACCATGGATCATCAAGCAAGGGACCACCGAGGTACAAGGTATGCTTATGAACAGGTGAAGAAACCAATCACAAGATTTAGGGAATGTCAGTTATGGACACAGTGGGAAATAACATCAACGAAGTAGAATGAGGTCATATTGTTCCTGGCTCTGAAAAGCAGGACCCTGTATATTCTTTCCAACATTCAATTTAGTAAACAATTGTGCACCTATGTGGCAGGCCAATGTGTTAAGCAAATGGACTATTCGAGAGACAATGTAGGGGAAATGATAAATGGTTTGTTTGGCAGGATGAAACTGGTGTTTGGAACAGTTACTCTAGCATTACTCTGCAGAAAATGGGGGTTTATTAAACAGTCATGAAGAGCAAGTTTCCAGAAGAAACAGAAATATTTTATGGTCCAAAATAATGCACTTTACTAATCAGGATGAGCTGTCATTTTTAGTCCATTTGCAGGTTTTCCAACAATTTATCCCTGCTCTGAATCATCAATACTGCTCTCAGTTGCTGATTTGTATGTGTGAGTTATGCTCGCGAATTTGTGTTTTCTTCTGGGGAAGGCTGCCTGCCAACCATTTCTTTGTCTTTGCTTGTTCAGCTGCCATATCTTCTCACTCTCTTATTTGCTGGAAGGAAAATTCTCTATCACTGAACTGTAAGTTTATATTACATTCAGAAGTATTTCTTTCTTTTATAGCATTACAAAGCTTTCCCAAAACTAAAGTATAATATGAACAAATGTCGTTTCCACAGTTGGTGAGGGTGACGATGAGGGGAGAGTAGAAGGGCCTAGAGAATGTACTTATGCAGCTAAAGCAAAGGCCCTGGAGATGCTCAGAATATAAAGTGACAATTCCGTTCTTCGTCAGTTCTACTTGATAAGGTCTTATTCTTTTCCTATAAATAAAACTAGGAATGGAACTATAAATTACGGAAGGATCAGAGGTATGTAATTGTTCATGTTTTAAATAAAACTATTAAAAGAATCATTTTAGACAGGAATTTGCTTAAATGCACCTCTGCAATGCAAATGTACACTGCATCAGGCATCAACATTTCTTGATATTATAGTGACCAACTGGGATTTTGAAGGCTTATTATAAGAAATATAATTTTTAAATGACAGCTTAATAGCTATTGAGATATGACCTTAGAGGTGAACAGGTGATGGGTTAATTTCTCATAGGAAAGAGCTGCTTCCCATTTTCTTTCACCTGGGGAGACGGGTCAGAGTAATTGGACAAGTCAGAAGTTCCTGGGATTTGCAAGGTGCACAGGTGAAAATGCAGCTTGTGAAAACTGAAGGCTAATTATCTCTTTGCTGTGAAGGACTGACCAGATGTTTTTTTCTGTATAGAGGGAAAATTTGGGGACAGCTCAATGGAGCTGATTGATAGTCAGGGGCAGATTAATCAGTAGCCCTTTTGTTACTATTGGTTTAATTGTATACCAGTCACTTTTTATGCCTTTGGACCTTGTAGGTAGTACATTATTCTGGTTCTAATGCATTTAGCATCAAGGTGGATCCCTTCTGAAATGCGTGAAGCTCAGCAAAATGGAGTTGGAGCCTCACCGTTGTGTAGGCTGAACATTCTATTAGGTGATGCTTCCTGGATATGTTAGTTTTGCAAACTTTTGCCTTTTTCCCCTTTATTTCTGTGAGATAGGGCTTGCAAGCATGATTATGGCATTCCTGTGTGATAGTTAGGAGCCTTGATGGGTTTGTGTTGGTTTTTCTGAGTCATATTTGGAAAACCAGAGATTCCCCATGTAACCTAATGGGAAGGCACCTGCAATAAATTCTCTATTTAGTTCTTATTGGTATATTGTCATACCGCAGATTGGTGGTACCAGAGTGCCAATTGCCTTATTGGTGGCTTGTATTACCAGATCATATTTATCAAAATATATATTACCAACCAAAAATTTAAACACACTCAATTATTAGGCATGCATTCCAATACTGAAAACACATGCCATCAAAAAAAAAAAAAAAATTGGTAACAAAAAGGGTAAGCAAGGTACACATGGCTTATAGTAAGCAAGGTATGCACAGGCTTAATTGTGTTTATTTACCAATCTGCGATGCACAGTTTCACATGGGTTTCACCACACATTTGATGTGGTGAAAAACAGGTGAAGTTGTTAGTAAGTAGGTGAAGTTAGTAAGTAAGCACAAGTAAACCCATGCGTACCTTGCTTATTGGGTAATCCGTCCATGCTGATAGTAAATAACTCATTTTTTAAGAAGCCATAAAAGGCCCAAACTATGCTGATTTGGATTATAATTTCTGATTTGACTGAAAAATATTCTCATAAGGTAAGTGTCTTAGTTATCTAGTGCTGCTGTAACAGAAACACCACAAGTGGATGGCTTTAACAAAGAAAAATTTACTATTACACAGTCTAGTAGGCTAGAAGTCCAAATTCAGGGCTTCAGCTCCAGGGGAAGTCTTTCTCTCTGTCAGTTCTGGGGGAAGGTCCTTGTCATCAATCTTCCCCTGCTCTAGGAGCTTCTCAGCACAGGGACCCTGAGTCCAAAGGATGAACATCCTGGCTCTACGTTTTTGGTGGTATGAGGTTCTCATGTCTCTGCTCGCTTCTCTCTTTTATATCTCAAAAGAGATTGACTCAAGATACAACCTAATCTTGTAGATTGAATCCTGCCTCATTAACATAACTGCCTCTAATCCTGCCTCATTAACATCATAGAGGTAGGATTTACAACACGTAGGAAAATCACATCAGATGACAAAATGGTAGACAATCACACAGTACTGGGATTCACGGCCTAGCCAAGTCGACACACATTTCTGGGAGACACAATTCAACCCATAACAGTAAGGCATTAACCCCTTAACCCATTGCCGTTGAGTCATTCTGACTCATAGCAACCCTACAGGACAGAGTAGAGCTGCCCCATAGGGTTTCCAAGGATTGCCTGGTGGGTTTGAACTGCCAACGTTTTGGTTAACAGTCCAACTCTTAATCACTAGGCCACCAAGTTTTCCAGTCAGGCATTAGTAAATTGAAATGTCTGAAAACAAAATGGTTCCTTTAAAAAGACTCTTCAGCCTTTGGTAATTAGATGACGGCTGCATGAATAAAGCTTTGTAAAATGGTATGATTTTCACATGCTAAATTATAGATTATTCACTACACTCCATACTACAGACAGGAAACTTTTTTTTTTTTTTTTTGGTGATCATTCTTCAGGATATTTTATAGGCAATAACTAAAAGATGAAACATCATTTTTATTTAATGTTTAACCAAAAAGGCCACTTAATGTGGCACTATTAGAGACTTTTTTAAAGAACCTGGGTAAGTGACTGTATAGCATAATGCAATGAGGATTTTTTTTTTTTTTTTTTTACATTTTATTGTACTTCAGGTGAAGGCTTACAGAACAAATAATTTCTCATGAAACAGTAGTATACACGTTGTTTTATGACATTGGTTAACAACCCCACAACATATCAACCCTCTAAATTCTCAACCTTTTTTTTTTTTTTTTTTTGGTGAAAATACACATAGCCAAAGATACACCATTTCAAAAATTTCTACATACACAGTTCAGTGACATTGACTACACTCTTCCAATTGTGCTGTTATTCTCACTTAAGAGCAATGAGGATATTTTAAGTAGCTTCAAAATTCTCATTCTAGTCATATTAGTTACCTTAAAGTACAGAACAGTAAGGGAGATTTTTAGGAATGGGTGTTTCATCTAGGATGACAGAGAGAGGAGAAGAAGTTGACATATAAAATATCCTAAAATTAATTTGACTAAATTTTACAGTTGCATTTCTTTATGATGAGAAAAATGGGCAAATATACTTTGAGATAATTGGCTTGGAGGTAACTAATTTGGGGGTAGTTATTGACTTTGTCCTATATCCATGAAAGCAGTGATGTATCACTTAAAAAATCATGATCAGTTCTTATAATCGCAAAGTCCACCAAGAATCACCAAGAAGATTAAAGTCTATTATTGATTGTTTTCAAAATTAGGATTAGGGTTTTTTTGTTTTTATTTTTTGTCAATTTGCCTGTGGTATTAGTTGTATTTTTCTGATATTCACATGATTCAGATATTATCTACATAAAACCAATTGCTGTTGAGTCGACTCTGACTCCTGACAACCCATGTGTGTCAGAGTAGAACTGTGCTCTATAGGGTTCTCAATGGCTGATTTTTAGAAGTAGATTGCCAGGCCATGCTTCAGAAGTGCCTCTGGGTGGACTGGAACCACCAACCTTTTGATTAACAGTTAAGCACCTTAACTATTTGTACCACCCAGGGACTCCATCATCTATATTAAAAAAACCAAAAACCTGTTGCCATGGAGTTGATTCCGACTCATAGCAACCCTATAGGACAGAGTAGAACTGCCCTATAGGGTCTCCAAGGAGCTCCTGGTGGATTCAAACTGCCGACCTTTTGGTTAGCAGCTGTAGTTCTTAACCAATACGCAACCAGGATTCCTTTATCTATATGGATATATATTATTTTAAAAAATATTATACTCATAAGCATAAAACAAAATTTAAGTCTGAAATGATTGATTAGAAGAGAAAGTCAGCAATTGAAAGAAGTGGGAGCAGCATTAGGATTATACTATCACATTCATGTAATCAGAAACCATTATTAATGCTTCTAAATTTAGTTATACCAGTAAGCTCAGCCATGAAGATAGATATGGCAAAGTTCGCAAAAAATGGTGAACTCCGAGATGTTCAGTCTAAAACCAAGAAGTTCAGTCTAAAACACTTACTCTTGTATTTTGTAAATAAGTCACCTGATTCGGCCACCTCTTCATTTGGTTTCCTAGTGTGCAAAATCTATATAAATGCTATTATTATGATTACAAACCTGTCTGATTAGATATGATGTGATTAATTTAGGGAGGATTCAGCTTAATCATCAGGTCCCTTGCCACTGCAGCCTGCCAGTCCCCATCTATAAATTCAGCTTTACCTCAGTCTCCAGCCCCTAACAAGGAAAACCTAAAAACCCTGGCTTTTATAATTCAGCATTAAATTACAACTCTGTTGCAAGTTTTCTTTTGCCTTTTTGCTTTAGTTGTAATAATAGATTCTCTACCTCATTCCATTTCTGGTAGGTTTTTCCAGAAGTTTGGGGTCTTAAAGTACTCTGCATAATTCTAATTTTTATATATTTGATTTTACTTTATATATTGAATTAAAAAAAAATTAAATGCTGTCAGAAGTCCTAATCTCATTATCATGGCTTCCCTTTTATACTGACTCTCATTTTATGCTATTTTTACAATGTCTTCCTCATACAGTAAATACAGTAAATAAAATAAGTATACAAAATCTACAGCTTTCCTATAAATACCACAATAGCTAATTAAAATATTGATGGAAAGTGTTACAATGTACCCAATATGTAAACTAATCACTCATTAATATATTAAAAACACAAATAATTTTAAAAAGTCCAATAGAAAAATAGGCACAGAATAATAACAGTAATTGATAAAAATAAAATATAGCCACTAGTCATTGAGGACTAAAGTGTCCCTGACCCAAGTCATGATAATCAATCACCTCATATGCATTCGAAAGCTGGACAATGAATAAGGAAGACCAAAGAAGAATTGATGCATTTGAACTACAGTGTTGGCAAAGAATATTGAATATAGCATGGACTGCCAGAAGACTGAACAAATCGGTCTTGGAAGAAGTACAGCCAGAATGCTCCTTAGAAGTGAGGATAAGGAGACTTTGTCTAGCTTACTTTGGACCTGTGAGCAGGAGGGACAAGTCCCTGGAGAAGGACATCACGCTTGGTAAAGTAGGGGGTCATCGAAAACGAAGAAGACCCTCAAGGAGATGGATTAACACTATGGTTGCAACAATGGGCTCAAACATAGCAACGATTGTGAGGATAGCACAGGATCAGGCAGTGTTTCGTTCTGTTGTACATGGTGTGGCTATGAGTTGGAACCGATTTGATGGCACCTAAAAACAACAACAAAGGTATGGTAAACCATGTTAGTTCTTGAAGATTTTTAAAATGGACAATTTCAGGTACTGCTTATTTAAATGTAAATCAACACAAATGTTTTTAAAAGATGTTTTGCAAAATGCAACAAAAATCTTGAGGAGTCCATAAATCTTGATCCAGTATTTAATTTATGGATATTTTTAGTAAAGAAAAATGATAAAGATGTCCCAGAGGAACTGATGCCAGCAAAAATCTTTACATTAAGAGGACTCTTAGAGATATGTCATGACATTGAAAGGACAAAGAATAAAATGTTGGGAGCTGACTAAAACTTCGAAAGGAGTATGATGCTTCCTCTGTATTGCATTATACAAAGAAAAGAAAGCAATCACAGTTCAAACTACTCTTAATAAGTTTTGTACAAAGAAAACATTTTAACTCTCAGTGTTTCTAATTTCTTAAATTACAGTGTACTAAATATTAGTTTTATTGTTATTCTCATTCCCTGTACATTTATAACCAACAGTATGAGGGTTTTTCCCTATGGGGCAGTTCTACTCTGTCACATGAGGTTGCTGTGAGTAGGAATCAACTCAGTGGTACCCAACAACAACAAGAGTTTTTAGTGTTCTGAGATAAATTTTTAAAAGTCATGGAACAATTGTAATTTTCCCATTGATTTTTAAAATTGCTTTCCATGGTTACAGCTTGCACAGCAACATTTACGGTCCCATGCATCTGTGTACATTGAGGACTGCCTGTATATGTATAAGGCCAGTAAAAGAGGAAAGGGTAGACAGATGCCCTCCCAAGCTCTGGAAGAAGAGTTGAAGAATAGAAGATGCTAAGGACAGATGATCTGATATGAATATCCTGCCCCCACACAAAGATTGGTGCCTAACCAACAGAAGTATTTTTAAAGATCCCAGAGTGAGAAGGATTACTTCTTACTTGTGAGGGTATAGTTAAGGAAAATTCAAGCCTTTTTGAAAAGCCATGAGCTAATATGAGGTTAAACAGCAGTTTAGTAATGGTGTCATAGTATTTGGCATCCAATAGAAGAGGTCTAGAATTTCCTATGTAATCCCGTGGATAATGTGGTGCCTACTAGGTTTCTCAAGAGAAGGGTGGGTAACCTTAGACTGACATCCAGATGGAGAATGTGACTGTAACAGAGCTGGCACGTCCATCAAGAGCCAAACTGGTGAGTCTAATTAGGGAAGAGAGTGCTTTATGGAAGTGGCTAATAGTGTAGGGGTTCCATTAGCTGCTGCGCATTAGGAGTTTACAAGGAGAAATGAACTATACCTTAACTGGAGGTCAGAGGAAGCCTCTAGAAGGAGGAAAAGAAGCCCTTCAGAATCCTTTCTCCTAGTAAAAAAGATACATAAGTCTGCCTGTGACCTCAAAAGCCACTTTGGGATGGAGGAAGGGAAAGCATTTTAAAAGGACTAACCAATTTGAATTGACTGAGTACTTACCAGAGACACTTTAAACCAGAATTGGATTTAAGTTTTGTTGTTATTTTGGTTTGTACACACACACATATATATGTGTATATATAGGCATACCATATATGTGTAAAATTTGACCTTTCCATGATTACACATAAAAACTGAAGGTGTGGTTCTCCCAAAAGTGAACCTATTATTCGAGTGATGAAGTTAAGGCTCACCCTCATTTTCTTGGTGCATTTATGTATTTTCCAGATTTCAGGTGATAAAGAAGTGTTACTTTTTTAGTCAGATGAAAACGTTTCTTATAAAGACAAACAAGCGAGACCTGGAATTAGAGGTGATAATGAAAAGCCTGGTGATCTGTGTTCAAAAATTCACCAATGAAAACTTTATGAATCACAACAGAATATTGTGTCCAATAATATTCTGGAAGATGAGCCCCCTAGTTTGGAAGGCACTATACTATAGCCACAACAATGTACTCAAACATACCAATGATCATAAAGATGGCAGAGGACCAGGAAATGTTTTCTTCTGTTTTACATAAGGTCACCATGAGTCGGAGCTGACTCAATGGCAACTAACAGCAACAATAACAATGTAGAAGAAAGAGTTCTACGGCAGGACTAAGGCTTTGGAGCTACTGCATAGATGCTACAAGTTTGTTGCTTCAACTGTCAAAAAAGCGAGGACAGTAATGATTGCCCCATCTGTTTACTACATTTATTTGGAGAATCACTGAGGTTATATAAAATGGTTAAGCATAAGAGAAAGGGTGGGTTTCACTATGGACTTACAGCATAAAAACCAAAGTGGATATTGAAATTACCCAAATAACGCTGATTCACACAGAAAGAAAAATTGGATAATTCAGATAAAATAATTAATTTGCCAGTGTCGCTTTAGTGTTGTGTACACAGATAACAGCATGCAATAAATTACTGAGCAAAAGAACATCTATTAAACAGAAATTTTGCAAACTGGAAATGAGCTGGGCTTAAGTGAAAACTTTAGCCACCCCTGTAAAGTCAATTTTATCAAATTTATTGGCTAGAAATTCATTAATTTTTTTTCTCAATTTGAGTCCAGAGAAGGTAACAAAGACCAACAAAATTTTTTTTGTAGTAAAAATATTAGCTAGTTAATACGTACAATTTTTAGTTACCTCACTGTCTTTTCTTGTGATGATTCCAAGGCACGTTGTAACACTGTCGCTGCACTGTTGTTGCACTCTGGATGTTTCCGCAGAACACTGTGGAAATGGGTCAGTTTCTGGATAATTCTACCCTTGAGACTGGGATGCTTGTCTCAGAAAATTCTATTTCATGAAAATGTGATGTCATGTCACTTTCAGAAGAGAAAAGTACACAACACAGCAACACATACTGATAACCCGTTGCTGTCAAGTTAATTCCAAATCCTAGCAACCCTACAAGACAGAGTAGAACTGCTCCATAGGGTTTCCAAGGGGCAGCTGGTAGATTCAAACTGCCGATCTTTTGGTTAGCAGCTGAGCTCTTAACCACTGTACCACCAGAGCTCCACACACACTGATAAACCAAAAAAAAAAACACAACAAACTCGTTGCTGTTGAGTTGATTCTGACTCATAGAGACCTTATACAGCAGGGTAGAACTGTCCATAGGGTCTCCAACAAGCAGCTGGTGGGTTTGAACTGTTGACCTTTTAGTTAACAGCCATAGCTCTTAACCACTGTGCCACCACTCTTCACAGTAGCAGTTGGATTGCTACGCTGCTTATGTGTTGCTTAAAAAAAGAAAAAAGCAGATACAACTTAAATTCTGCAAAATTAATGTTGCTATGTTGTTCTTGGTTCTTCAAAATCTTATTTTACTTTTATGGTAAAAATAGGCTACAATACCTAGAGATATAAAAAATAAATGCTAATGATTTTATTACTCCTTTGACTCACTCACCAAATGCTTATTAAAGGCCTATAACTATGCTAAAAGTGAACTAACCATCTCTAGGGTAAAAATAATTCCATATAAAATTATTTGAAGTATAAATAGTTTCCTTACTTCTTTTATCATTGATCTTGGAAATATCTGGAAAGGGGCATTCTTCTTATGGATGCCTTTTTTTTCAAAAAAATGTATTAACACAATTTTGCTTTCAAGACAAATAGGTGACTCAGAAATAATGTGTTATCTACATTTGGGGAAAATTAGGAAATTTAAAAATGCATACAGTCTATATTATTAATTTTGCCTCTGAATCAGCATCAGATATTAAAACTGAAATTATTTTTTGCATGAACAGAAGGTATGCTTTACAATCTGATTATAACCCGTTGCCATCAAGTCGATTCCAACTCATAGCGACCCTGTAGGACAGAGTAGAACTGCCCTTTGGGGTTTCCAAGGAGCCGCTAGTGGATTAGAACTGCCAGACTTTTGGTTAGCAGCCGAACACTTAACCACTGTGCCACCAGGGCTCCATAAATGTACTACATGCAGGTAATGACAAAGCTGGTAAATATTGAAAAAAGAGATAAAACAGATAAATGATACATAGACACATATATATAATAAGAAACTGCCTGGTACCTCTGACCTGGTGGATTCCCCATGCCCCCAAGCCATTAAAAGCATCCTATCTCGGGGCCACTTCAAAGGAAAGGCAGGTGGCAACACAGGAGACTTACTCAGGTGATCTTGAATCCCAAACCTATGGTTTTGAAGGCATGTTCTGGCACTTTTCTTTCCAGATAGACCCCCTGCTGAGAATTTGCATTTCCACCTCAGATACACTGAATCAGAATCTACATTTTAATAAGATCCCCAGGTGATTCTTTTCTCAGCAGGGGGTCGAATGGAAAGCTTCGAAGCCTTATTTTCTGGTTTGATGATAAATAAATTGAAAGTGCCCTGAGCTGAATTTTAGGTGTCTTTCTCCCAGTGTGAAGCTTGGACCAGTCGATGGTCTGGCTTTGATCAGAATAGAAAGAGAGGCTCTCATTGGCCAGATTCCTCCATGTCTGAATGCCCATCCCAGACAAATTCTCAAATTTGAACATTATGCCTGCTTAATTCTTCATCTATTTTTCCTTTGAAAATATTTCCAAAGACTATAATAATAAGTGAAAATTCTTATAAGAAGAAAAAAGCAGACTGCTATATCAAGAATAATCACTATTGTGCAAAATAAGCCTAAATATAGAGAACTGCTGATTCATAGGGACCCAACTGTTTGCATTTTTTTCTTATTATGCAAGTATGTAGTCAATATATTCTTGTTGCAAAGTTTGAGAATCAATTATGTAGGGTAAAGGTTTTCAGTGTGGTCTCTGCACCAGCATCACCTGGTAACTTGTTAGAAATGACGTTCTTGGACTTCGGCCCAGAAGTAGTGAATCAGAAATTTGGAGTGAGAGGCAACCAGCAATCTGTATTTGAATAAGCAGCTTCAGGTGATTCTGATGCATTAAACTTTGAGAATCACTAGTGTTGATAGGGAATCCTGAGAGAATATGTAAATTAACCAGCTCAATTACCACCATGAGAAAAAAAATCTTAAACTGTTGATGGCTGAGTAATGTGATTTTTATTTTTAAATAAGAACACATGCTTTACACATTTATGGTCTATATGCAAGGTTTCAAACAAAATTTTCCCATTTTTTTTTTATCACAATTCCACACTATGAAAAATAATATGGTACTTGACATGAAAACATCTTTTCCCTGCTATCATGTGAATGCATAGGACAAAATTCGTCCCTCCACCCCCATCATATTTAACTGCTAAGGAAAGAAGGAAAGTAAAAGGGGAGGGCAGGCCGAACTCATTTTATAATTTCCCACAATGATATTTGTTAGAAGAACATATTGTAATTCATTTATAGAAAGAAGCAATTTATCTGTTTTCCCTGCTGGGGTCAGCTAGAAGAAATTTTAAACATTAGCATTAACATTTGGTTTTGTCACTCTAAGTGCTCTCATCTATTTGTAGGATTGCCTACCTGGTCTGTAGGCAGTGGTGAAGGTTCTGAAACAGTATAATCATGTTAATTTAGTTGAACACAAGGTCTTCCTGCTGAGAGAAGCTGGAGTGGAGTTGAGATACTACTGTGAAATTTCCTGTTCCCTTAATAGACATATTTTCAATGTCTAAGTTCCTCTCTTATGTGTGATGTGGGGATACAGAACCCACTGTTAACCACACCAGCAAGATATTTCTTTCTAAGATAAGCGACAACTGTAAAAATGCCAGAAATCACTCTACTGGAATCTCAGGAAGCCAATGGGCTCGGCCCAAGGAAACTGGGTCACATCTGGTTCACTTTGCTTTGTTGTGAAGCCCCAAGACAAACAGACTCTTAAAATCATGATGAAATGGATGTACTCCTTTCTCTTCTCACCCTTATTTCACACATCTGGTCCCATCTTTATTTTTTAAATTCCTCAGGTTTACTCAGTGTATCTATTTGGTCCCATTCCCACCTTCTGTGCCTCTGACTTTTGATTCTTTAGGCCTAATCTTAATTGCCACTGAAGTTTGGACTGCTTAAAGGTCAGCTTCTCTGTCCCTTCATCATCTCTCTTTATAAATTATCTCCATTCCTCCAGCTCTAGCACTTTAAGCAGGATCCTGAAGAATGGTTTTTGCAATATATTTATTTTATGCATGTGTAGATATCCCCAATATAAATCCCAAGTAAGGGTTTGGGTATGCATATTCATGTGTCCATTGACACTTGCACTTAATTTGGGAACTTGCCTTATTTTTCTAAGCCCTGGGGTTGATTGATGAACCTCATGTGCATATTTGCTTCCCACCTAGAGCTGCTTTTTATAGCACAGATGTTGACCTCTGTGAAACTAGACATCCTTGCAGAGTCTACATTGTTCCCCTCTTTTTCTCACCCACCACTAATCATGAATCCTTCACATCAGTCAGCACTGGCCATTGGATGGGAACCTCAAGAAACTGTCCAGCTTCTGATCTTGAGGCCATTTTATTGGTGAGGGCTTTGGGGTTCAGAAAGTTTCAGTGCTGTTTCCAAGGTTACAGAGTAGAAAGATTTTTGCAGCAAAAATTTGTTAGTCAAGGAGGTTCCGGCAAAATGGCGCTCTAGGCAGAAGCACCACGCCGTCCCTCCACAGCAAAGATCCGAAAAACTAAGCCAAACAGAGAATACAAGAATCCTGAAACCCTAAAACATCAAATGAAGAGATAAAGAACTCAGCCAAGCACCAAATGGAGTGAGAAAACTGACAGAGAACAGAGAGCGAGGAGAGATTCATGCAGAGGTCCCCTAGCAGCTAACGCAGCATGGATCCACCGTCTTGGACTCCTATCAGAGACCAGCAAACAGGGGTACGAGAAAGCAGCCTCACAGAGCGTCCAGCGGGAGACAAAACAACCGGTAATTTGTGGTGTGTGCTTTCCCACCCCCTACCCCTCTTCGCCCTGGCTCAGCCTCCTATGCTTCCCGCGGCCACGGTCTCTTGACCGGGAAGCGCCGGCTGCTTGGATTCTGCACACCCAAGCGGGTGGCTCTCTGGGTGCCATTTGTTGGCTGCTAGTGTTGCTTTTTTTTTTCTACTTCTTTTGATTTCTCACTTGCCTCTTGCCACCTCCCCCTCCTTTCACTCGAGTGCCTGGCTCTGTGCGCCACCTTTGTTTCTTCCTGAGGGGCTGCAGAGCACCGGCAATTTGTGATATACGCTTTCCCACTCTCCACCCTTCTTCACCCACACTCGGCCTCCTCTGCTTCCCGCGGACACAGTCTCTTGTCCAGAAACACCAGCCCACACTCACTGGCTCTCTGAGTGCCATTTGTGGGCTGCTGGTGTTGCTTTTTTTTTTTCCCTGCTCCTTTTGATTTCTTGCTTGCCTCTCACCGCCTCCCCCTCCTTTACTCAAGTGTCTGGCTCTGTGGGCCAACTTCGCTTCTTCCTGAGGGGCTGTGGAGCTCCATTCGAGTGTGGACCTGCTTCCTGGTCTGGGCTACCGCGCTGGTGGGATCCCTGGGCTTTTGTTCATTTGTTCGTTTTGAATTGTTCATTTGTTTTCTTTTCCTTTTCTTGAGTTGGGAGCCCTTTCTGGCTAGGCGGAGCTGCATGGCAAGGAACTCCCCTTCAGCTTTCACAGACGTGCAGAGGGATCCCTGAGAGCATTTCTTTTTTCATTGTTTTTTTTTTTTTCCCTGTGTTTTTGGGGGGCCTTTCTTGTTCTTTTTGTTTGTTTGTTTTAATTTTTAATTTGTTTTGTTTTCTTTTCCCTCTTTTTCCCTTTTTGTCTTTCTTCATTGTTCAGTTTCTCGTCTCTCTATATCTTCCTTCTCTTTCTCATCCCTGAATACCAGGCGTTGTATACCTCTACGCCTTCTAGCCAGGCTGTACTGCAACACCTAAGAGCAACTTCCCCAGACCTCATAGCTGCATCAGTGGGATCGCTGGGAACTTTGCGGTTCTTTAACCTTTCTGATTTTTATTTATTCATTCTTTTCTTTTCTTCCTCTTCCCCTTTCTGTTTTTCTCCATTTCATAGTCTCTCATCTCTCCATTCCAATGGCAAGCTCCCCTAGCATTCTTTTTTGTTTGTTTGTATGTTTTTGGCTCCTATTCCTCTCTCCTCTCTCCCATATCCATCTTAGCTCCACACATAACAATCTCCCCACTGCATCCTGCCTACCAGCACCGTGCGCTTGACATCACACCACCAAGGAGTACAGGCACGGCCTACTGGAACCTGCCCAGCACTGATTACCAACCCTCCCTGATGGCTGTAGTAAGTGCCACAAACAATCCATCCCAGTAAATCCTCTTCAGCTAGACCTGCCCTGCTGTACCACATATGAGTGAATGACCCTGTCAGTCGGAGAAGGAGACGAAAAGTATTGAGCGCACAGATGAGCAAACAACAAAGAACACACATTCCGCCTGCTCAGACATAGTCAAATTTTTTTTTTAAAAAACGGGACGAAACAAATTTACAATCAATAAATGAGAAAAATAACTACTGAACGCCCTGAAAACAGCAGACAATCTCAAAACATTTACAAAAACAGGACAGGATGGTTCCAATATGCATCCAAAATAAAACACCAGAGAACTCTCCGGTGGAAGAAAATGCACTAGAACTACCTAATAGGGAATTCAAATCTCTAATACTCGGAATTCTCCAAGAGCTGAGGCAAAAAGCTGACAAACATGAGGAAAAAATAGACAAATTCATGGAAAATACAGACAAAATATTGGAAGAATTCAGGAAGATGATGCAGGAACAAAATGCCAAAATAAATTCAGAACTAGAAATTGTACAAAAACAACAACTAGAAATGCAAAAGATAAACAACAAGATTTCAGAAATGGATGATGTCATAGAAGGGCTGAGATGCAGATTTGAAACTGTGCAAGACAGGATCAGTGGAACTGAAGACAAACAGTTGGATACAACTCTGTTTCAGGAAAACTCAGAAAAAAGAACAAAGAAAAATGAAGAGACCCTGAGAGTTATGTGGGACACAATTAAAAGCAAAAATTTATGAGTGATTAGAATTCCAGAACAGCGGGAGAAAACAAAACACAGAGAGGATCATTGAGGAACTGCTGACAGAAAACTTCCCCAATATCATGAAAGATGAAAAGCTGGCCATCCAAGAAGCTTAACGAACCCCATATAGAAGAGACCCCAAAAGAAAATCACCAAGGCATAGCATATTCACATTTGCCAAAACCAAAGACAAACAAAGAATCCTGAGAGCAGCTCATGAAAAACAAGAAGTCACATACAGAGGAGAAACAATAAGACTAAGCTCAGATTATTGGGCAGAAACCCTGCAGGCAAGAAGGCAATGGGATGACATATATAAAATCTTGAAAGAAAAAAAATTGTCAGCCAAGAATAATATATCCTGCAAAACTCTCGTTCAAATTTGATAGTGAAATTAGGTCATTTCCAGAAAAACAGAAATTAAGGGAATATGTAAAAGTCAAACCAAACTTACAAGAATTATTAAAGGGAATTCTTCGAACTGAGGACAAACAGCTTCAGCTCACAGGCAGAACCTAGGATGCAGGATCGTACATGCCAGATACCAGTCTAGGATATGAACTCTCGAGGACTATCCAAAACCAAAAGAAATACAACAGGGAATCAGAGCAGTTAATCAAAAAATGACAGCAACATCAAAAGAATAAAAGCGGGAATAAACGGCATAGGTATAGAACCTTCTAATGGAGAGGAAGGCAAGGTGATACCAAGTAATGGTAGACTGCTTCAAACTTAGAAAGATAAGGGTAAAATTCATGGTAACCACAAAGAAAGTTAACAAACCAACTCATAAAAATAAAGACAAAAAACACAAAGTCTCGGAAAAAACAAAACCTACAAAAACAAAAGAAATGAACACAAAATCCACAAACAAAAGTAACTCAGCACAAGAGAGTAAGAAGAACAAGGAAAACTTCAGCACCACAAAAAAAAGCACTACAAAATGACAACAACAAACTTCCATCTATCAATAATTACACGGAACATAAATGGACTCAATGCACCCATAAAGAGACGGAGAGTGGCAGAATGGATAAGAAAACAAGATCCATCAATTTGCTGTCCACAAGAGACACACCTTAGAAACAAAGATGTGAATTTATTAAAAATCAAAGGTTGGAAAAAAATATATCAAGCTAACAACTATCAAAAAAGAGCAGGAGTGGCAATTCTAATCTCAGATAAAATAGACTTTAAAACAAAATCTACCGTAAAAGACAAAGAAGGCCACTATATATTGATTAAGGGGATGATCCATCATGAAGACATAACCATAATAAATATCTATGCACCCAATGACAGGGCTCCAAAATACATAAAAAAAACTCTAACAGCACTGAAAAGAGAAATTGACAGTTCCACAATAATAGTAGGAGACTTCAACACACCACTCTCAGTAAAGGACAGAACAACTAAAAAGAAACTCAGCAAAGATACAGAAGACCTAAAGGACACAATCAGCCAACTGGACCTCATAGACATATATAGAACAATCCATCCAACTGCTGCAAAGTACACATTCTTTTCCAATGCACATGGAACGTTCTCCAGAATAGACCACATCTTAGGCCACAGAGCAATCCTCAACAAGATCCAAAATGCTGAGATAATTCACAGTATCTTCTCTGACCACAATGCCATCAAGGTAGAAATTAACACTAGAAAGAGCAAGGAAAAAAAATCAAACACATGGAAACTGAATAATAATCTGCTTACACATCAATGGGTAATAGAAGAAATCAGAGATGGAATTAAAAAATTCCTAGAATCAAATGAAAATGAAAACACATCATACCAAAACCTTTGGGACACAGCAAAGGCAGTCCTCAGAGGACAATTTATAGCAATAGATGCACATATCCAAAAAGAAGAAAGGGACAAAGTCAAAACATTAACTACAGAACTCAAACAAATAGAAAGAGAACAACAAAAAAAGCCTACAACCACCGGAAGAAAGGAAATAGTAAAGATCAGAGCAGAAATAAATGAAATAGAGAACAGAAAAACAATAGAAAGAATCAACAAAACCAAAAGTTGGTTCTTTGAAAGAATCAACAAAATCGACAAACCACTGGCCAGACTGACAAAAGAAAAACAGCAGAGGGCACAGATAACCCCAATAAGAAATGAAATGGGGGACATTACAACAGACCCAACTGAAATAAACAGGATTATAACAGAATATTATGAAAAACTATATTCCAACAAATTTGAAAACCTAGAGGAAATCGATAACTTTCTAGAAACATACGGCCTACCCAAACTACAACAAAGTGATATTGAAAATCTGAACAGACCCATAACAGGAGAAGAGATTGAAAAGGTAGTAAAAAAAAACTCCCAACCAAAAAAAGCCCTCGCCCAGATGGCTTCACTTGAGAATTCTACAAAACATTTACAGAAGAGCTTGTACCAGGACTACTCAAGCTATTTCCAAGCATAGAAGAGGAAGCGACACTTCCAAATTCATTCTATGAAGCCAGCATAATGCTGATACCAAAACCAGGCAAAGACATCACAAGGAAAGAAAATTAAAGACCAATATCTCTCATGAATATAGATGCAAAAATTCTGAACAAAATTCTAGCCAATAGAATTCAGCATCATATCAAAAAAATAATACACCACGACCAAGTAGGATTCATACCAGGTATGCAAGGACGGTTCAACATTAGAAAATCCATCAATGTAATCCACCACATAAATAAAAGGAAAGAAAAGAATCACATGATCATCTCAATTGATGCAGAAAAGGCATTTGACAAAGTCCAACACCCATTCCTGATAAAAGCTCTCAATAAAATAGGTATAGAAGGGAAATTTCTCAACATAATAAAGGGCATCTATGCAAAACCAATGGCCAACATCATTCTTAATGGAGAGAGGCTGAAAACATTCCCCTTGAAACCAGGAACAAGACAAGGATGCCCTTTATCACCACTCCTATTTAACATTGTGCTGGAAGTTCTAGCTAGAGCAATAAGGCAAGAGAAAGAAAGAAAAGGCATCCAAATTGGTAATGAAGAAGTTAAACTGTCCGTGTTTGCAGATGATATGATACTATACATAGAAAACCTGAAGACCCCACGAGAAATCTACTGGAACCAATAGAAAGATTCAGCA